>CM035126.1:27062360-28262360 GCA_020205555.1 Panax stipuleanatus
GAGCTTTACAGCTTAGCAAGATCTAACAGCTTTCATGCATCACATAACACATAATATATTCTCAACATACATGTCATAATAATTAAGTAACATGGCATACATGCTTTACTTCACATAACAAATAAGATTGAGTTCATTACTCAATCAACATCTTTAATCAATCAATGTAGTCATAAATTGACTTTAATATTTCATGCTTACAACATATACAACATATCATGCTCTTTGAAAAATAATTTAAAATAGTTCATCATCAGTTCACGTAGAAATAGAACTGAAACACTTGCCTGATTGTTGTTTACCAATAACAGTTTAACAGCTTACAGATGTCTGCACTTCACGTGCCCTACACAATTATATAATCATGCACATCAACTATTAGTCACATAGAAATGCATATTAGTTGTAATGTAAATTTTACTCTACATCTCGTAACCCTTCCTATTATCAAACACAACGTTCAATTTGATTGTGTTAACTATCGACTTATATTTCACTATATTCTTTTTCGTAATATTCAAATTCATTCAAGTATTTAAGTCTTGCTAGGATACTTATTGGTTTTTATACTAACCCCATTTCATATCTTATAACATTCATTTCATTTGACTTGAAAACTTTTTTACATTCATTAACACTTGTCACGACGTTGTCGTCACCCCCCGAATTGTCTCTCTTGTGCATGCTTATGTACTTATACAACTAATCTAATACATCATTTATTAATTTCAAGCATCATTTATTTACTAAAATTCATGTTTCATAACTTATAACAATATCTATTACGTCGACAGCACTATACTTGCGTATGTGCATGTCTGACGCCATCCGATTGCCTTCGAATACGCATCAGTCACAATATGACTATTTTGACCCAGCTAATGACCTCAAATTAAACAAGTTAAAGAACGAAAGTTTTAGGTCTACTCGTGCTCGTTCCAGATCATCTTGAATCGCCTTAATCGGAGTTTGTATGAAAAAGTATGTCTGTTTTACCACAGGAGGTCAAAATAGTGTTTGTTTTGTTTGTTTTTTTTTCACACCATGTCCGGCGCAGCTACTCCCCAATGGCCTTGGGGGCTGCGCAGCTGCGCCACAAGGGGCGGAGGGAGGTTCCAGGCTTGGTTCTTCGTGAATTTTTAACCCATTTCCTCCTCTAATCTTCATAAATCAAGCTACGCACATCCGATTAAGTTCTTTTCGACTCTATGTATTCGTAATTCATAGAACTCACATCTACATGATAATTATAACACTTAAAAAATATTAGCGATTCATTATAAGCGTTCTAATTTAGTGTTCATGCTACTTTTTTTATGTTTTACACATTATTAACGAATTCATTCACCACAGATTCGTTATTCAGCCAAATCGATCCGTTTAACTTTTGTTGTTTTTGTATTTCAACGTATAATCAACACCTCTCATCAGTTTGCAGTAGAGTAAATTCAAAACCAATTTGACTCCAAAAGACCATATAATATATAAAAAATCAAAACTCAAATCTTCACTTTCAAACATGCTTTCATGAATTCGATACTTCAAAAATCATCTATAGGCAACATATAACAGATTATGTAATCCTAATACACATAAAACTAATTTCTCAACAAATTAACCATAGAACTTCAATTATAGAGAACTTAGAAAACAAAACTAAGAACTCGAAACTTTAAACTAGATTGTTTACCTTTAATTAGCTAGGTGATTAGAGAAGCTTGATTAATCTTCTTCCTCTTCTTTGATTCTCAGAATTTTCTTCTCAATTTATAGAGAATTCTCTCAATTTCTTTATTCCTCTCTTCTGTGTTCTTACCTTAGAAAAATAAGTTACGTATATTTACTTAGCCCTCAGTTACACAAACCAAGAGTCTCAGCAGTTAGAAAATACAAATCTCATGGCCATGTTTGGCTAGAACCCAAAATCCCTTTTTAATTTATTTTAATATTCCTCTATATATGGTACATTTGTCACACATAACAAAACCAATCTTATAATTTCATATTAAGTTACATGAGTTTATTAATCACTTAATTTATCAACCACTACTTATCACATAATAATTTTTTAATGAATCATTCATCCTCTAATTTAATTATTTAATTAAATTAGAGCATTGTCATTCCATTAGCGTAATAAATACGCACTGATTACAAAATCATTCCACATAATTTTATTCTATATTATATACTTTCATTAAATTATTCCATAAACGATTTTCCATCAAATATTCATTTTAAATTTCATAAATATTCAACTAAAATATTTATTTATTCGATAATATTTTAACTATTCACGAGATTCACAATCGTATTACATTATATTTTACGTTTATGTAATATGTATTACTTTCTCATCTTATTAAACAAAATATATGTACATTAATCCACTATTTTAATTAAGTGAATACTCACATTATTTGATGAATTTTCATCATAATAATTCGTTGTCACAAGACATAATAATCAAATTATATTATTCAATAATACAATTTCAACTTAATAAATAACTTAATTTCCTTTTCAAACATTTCATTTACCTCTTCATAGTTAAATGAAATTAACTACTAAACCTCATTCTTCTAATATATGAATATATATATATATATTATATATAATATATATATATATATATATATATATATATATCTTTTATTCACACCACATCGTATACTTCACAACATATAACACATATATACTAATATCCAAACTCAAAACATCTCGTAATAAGAATTTTATTTATTAAATTCTTATTTTAATAATTTTTAAAAATCCGGGTTGTCACATATATATAGAAAATAGATAATAAGTTTATTTTCTATTATAATAAATTATTTTCATCAATTTATTCACATATAGCAATATATTTTAATATTTTATCATATTAATTAATCATACCTATTACCTCATACAAGGACATAAGGTAATATTATAACATTTCCCCCTTTGATTAAAATAATTCAATTGCATGTAATTATTTAATATCCTTTATTAGAAATATATAATAATTATTTCTTTTTTTCTATAAATTATCTCCAAAATAATTTCTTCAAATATTAAATATTCATTTAACGATATAATGATTTCCATCTCCCTTTAATACGTATATATTTATTAACGTTTTCGCACATTAGACTTTCTCACATATTACCATTCTAAGTAATATTTAAAAAGTACTAACTATAATTATATTTTCAACACCTATATTATTCACCCCTTTACTCAAGTGAATTAATCCCCCTTTACTAAATCACCATAGTGATTTAGGTTTTAATATTATATTATTCCATAATATAACTTTCAACTTAAATTAACTAATATTTATTCTTATTAGTTAATTCCCTTGACTAACTCATGCTTCACTCTTCAATTCTATCCATGGATAGCTTAAGTACTAACAGTAACCCATAATACATCATACTAGTCACTAGTACATATTATTCAATAAAAAGGTGATTATCATTAAACATATTTAATATCACCAACTTACTATGATAAAATAATTCTATAAATTATTTAATATCGATAGAAAATTTTCCACCTCCTTTATCTTAACTCAATTGTCTCTACGATAAATAATATATCTATTAGTCACAAATCACATATTACATAGTTCATATACCCTATGTAACACAATACTTCTCATTCCTCATAACACACATATATATATTCAAATCCAATACATGCCTTAAGCATTTTATTTATTAAATTCTCATTTTAATAACTTCTTGAAAATTCGGGTTCTTACAAGATTGACGGTTTCGATTGGAGGTCAGAGCTGGATTGACGGTCCGATTGGAGATCGGAGCTGGATAGACGGTCCGATTGGAGATCAAAGCTGGATTGACGTGCAGGGTTTTCGGCACATAAACGCAACGAAATTAAAATTTTTGAAACCCTAAAACAGGATCCATGCGAAACATATTAATTCAGAGGTTAAGATAGTTTTACGATTATTCAAGCCTGAAAGAAGCGATGGAGATTCTGGATCTGCTTCGAATCCTCAACGCAATCCAACGGAACTGCGCCTCTACGGTATCCACACGAACGTCCCGCGAATCGTCCACGATCTGCAGCAAGGAAAGCTGCGGTACTAGCCGCCAAGGATCTGGACTTTTCAAATTTTTCTCTCTAGTCTCTCTCTAAGAGCGACTAGGGTTTTTATCGATGATACCCTAAACGGCTGATATATCATATATATAGCAGTTAAAGGAATTAACCAAAACCTAATCCAATTAGAAATATAAAATCCGAATTTATATATATATATATATTATATCTTAATTAAGTCTTACTTAATTAATATACACACATATATATATATACAAATTATCCTATTAATTTAAATTCATAATTTAAATACTATCAATCATATTGATATATTTAAATCCATACAATTTAAATTAATTTCCTTTTAATTACGTTCTAAGTGTGGGACCCTATAGGTTATATTATGTTGGACAATAATTTTAAAATCATATTATAAAATTATAAACAGTGAGCGACATCTAGTAATGCATCACTGCTACCCAAATAATAATAAGATCGGTGATTCGATACAACCTTTTCGTGACCAATGTTTCAATGTAATTTAATCCTTTTAACCTTGACATCCTAGATTAAACTCGAGGCATGGAATGTGTCATCCTCTTCATAATTTAATCTGAGTTTTCTTGATCGATGAGTAGACTATATGAAACAAATCACTATTTGAGCATGGCCATGCATTTCATAGTCCTACTCAATCAAGAGGCCTATGGATATCACCCCTAATATAGGAGGGTTAAATTCCATCTAGTTCACTCATATTCCTCACACGATTCATGATATACCCAATAATTCCTTTATCGTCCACCTATTAAAGGTGGCCTTTGATGATATCAAAGTACATAAATTCTCGTGTAGTAATATAGTGATTTCAGGTCGGAGGATCATTACATCATTGTCACTATGAGAATTGCTTATGACACTTTGCATAATGCTCCACGTAGAATTTCATGGTGGGTCTGCCTAGTACATTGTTCTCTAACAGTACCTATGCATTGACTCAATATCTCATATATTTATGACCAATGAGATTTGGCCATCAGTCAATCCACATACTAGTCTCAATGTATCATTGTTGTCCCATTAACAATGACACTCGACTAGGGGACATTTAAGAGTAATGATACTAATTGTAACTATATGATCTCTTGTTCAAGTCACATACTGAGCCATATAATTTGTATCACTATTCTAAGGACTTTTATTATGTTAACATTTATATAACGCAGTAATAAAACCATAATAAAATAATTCATTTATCAATCAAATATAATATCAAAAAATATTTAAACAATTACATCAAAGAATTAGCCTCTAGGGCATAAACTCTAACAGTCTCACCACTTGCACTAGAGCAATCACTCATGTATCTAATACCCATGGAACTAGTGTGACCTTCATACTTATGCTGCGACAAAGCTTTGGTCAGTGGATCTGCAACATTATCATCTGTTGGCACTCTGCTTATATGTACATCTCCTCTATCAATGATTTCACGGATGAGATGGTACCGCCTAAGTTATATGCTTGGATGTTGGTGGATCTGGGTTCCTTAGCCTGTGCAATGGCTCCATTATTATCACAGTATAGCTCAACCGGATCAACAATGGTATAGCACAACACCAAGTTCAGTGACGAACTTTTAATCCATACAGCCTCCTTGGCCGCACTAGAAGCAGCAATATACTCAGCCTCTGTTGTAGAATCGGCTACTGTCTTTTGCTTCGAACTTTCCAGCTAACAACACCACCATTAAGGAAAACACAAAACCTGACTGAGACTTATAGTCATCTGTGTCAGTCTGGAAACTAGCATCTGTGTAAACCCTTTACTGTCAGTTCGTCTTCACCTCCATATACCAAGAATGAATCCTTAGTCCTTTTCAGGTACTTGAGGATATTCTTGACTGCTGTCCAGTGACCTTCACCTGGATTCGACTGGTATCTGCTCGTCATGCTCAAAGCATACGAGACATCCGGACGAGTACATATCATTGCATACATGATAGATCCAATTGCCGAAGCATAAGGGATCTTTCTCATACGCTCCTCATCATGTGATTTAGGACATTGGGCCTTAGAGATCTTAACACCATGAGACATGGGTAAGTGTCCTCTTTTTGCCTCTTGCATGCTGAACCGTTTCAGCACTTTATCAATATATGTACTTTGACTTAGGCCGAGCATTTTTCTCGATCTATCTCGATAGATCTTGATACCTAAAATGTAGGTTGCATCGCCCAAATCTTTCATGGAGAAAATTTTCCTAACCATGTTTTTACAGCCTGTAAGGAAGGAATGTCATTCCCAATAATTAATATGTCGTCAACATATAATACCAGGAATACAATGTGACTCCCACTAACCTTCTTATATACACAAGGTTCATCTTCATTTTTTATAAGCCAAACTCTTTGACTGCTTCATCAAATCGAAGATTCCAACTCCGAGAGGCTTGCTTCAATCCATAAATGGATCGCTGCAGCTTACATACCTTTCCAGCATCCTTTGGATTGGCAAAACCCTCAGGTTGTGTCATATACACATCCTCAAGGAGATTTCCGTTAAGGAAAGCAGTTTTGACATCCATCTGCCAGATTTCGTAATCATAAAAGGCTGCAATAGCAAGTAAGATCCTGATGGATTTAACCATTGCCACTGGAGAGAAGGTTTCATCATAGTCAACACCTTGAACTTGTTTGAAACCTTTTGCTACCAGTCGACCTTTATAGGTTTGTACATTACCATCCATGTCGGTTTTCTTCTTGAAAACCCACTTGCACCCGATTGGTTTTACCCCTTCGGGTGGATCAACCAAAGTCCTACTTGGTTAGTATACATGGGTCCATCTCAGATTTCAATGCTTCAAGCCATCTCTCAGAATCTGGTCCATTCATAGCTTCTTGGTAGGAAGCAGGTTCATCATGATCTATCTGCATAGCATCACATCGCCGTTTTGAGTCACAAGAAATCCATAATATCTCTCGGGCTCTTGGCGTGTCCTACCAGATCTACGAATGTCTCGTGTAATTTGAGCAGGTTCACTTTCCACAATATCTTGTGGTTCTTGCTCATGTTCCAACTCAGGTTCAATGATATTTTGTGGTTCTCGAACTTCTTCGAGTTCTACTTTCCTCCCACTGTTTTCTTTAGAGACAAATTCTCTTTCTAGAAAAATACCAGTTTGAGCAACAAATACTTTGTTCTCAGAAGGTTTGTAGAAATAATACCTTTTGTTTCCTTTGGGTATCCCACAAAATTACATTTGTCAGATTTGGGTCGAGCTTGTCAGAAGCCAGACGTTTTTACAAACGCCTCGCAACCCCAAATCTTCATGAACGACATACTAGGACGTTTCCCAGTCCACATCTCATATGGTGTCTTATGAACTGTCTTTGTAGGAACACGGTTAAGTGTGAAGCAGCTGTCTCTAGGGCATGACCCCAGAAGCTTATTGGAAGATCTGTATGATCATCATCGATCGTACCATGTCCAACAAGGTGCGATTCCTCCTCTCAGACACCCATTCCATTGTGGTGTTCCAGGTGGAGTGAGCTGTGATATAATACCACACTCCTTTAGAAGGTCATCAAAGTCTTGGCTTAAGTATTCACCTCCTCGATCGGATCGAAGGGCTTTTATGCTTTTGCCAAATTGGTTTTGAACTTCATTCTTGAATTCCTTGAACTTTTCAAAGGATTCGGATTTGTGTCTCATAAGATACACATATCCATATCTACTGAAGTCGTCAGTAAATGTAATGAAGTAATAAAACCCACCTCTTGCTAACGAACTCATGGGTCCAGCATACATCACTATGTATAAGTCCCAATACATCGCTAGCCCGTTCACTGTGTCCAGTGAAAGGGGCTTTAGTCATCTTGCCTAATAAACAAGACTCGCATGTCTTATATGATTCAAAATCAAATGAATCCAAAAACCCATCTTTATGAGTTTGGATATGCGTTTTCTCATTTATATGGCCTAAACGACAGGTGCCAAAGATATGTCGGATTTGAATCATTGATTTAAATCGTTTTGTATTTATGTTATAGATAGGCATTTCTAATTAAGAATATAAAGACCATTAAACAATTGTGCAACACCATAACATATTTCATTTAAGTAAAAATGAACTGTTGTTCTTTATTAAAAATGAAAAACCTTTCTTGTCCAAACAAGAAATAGAAATAATGTTTTGCTCATAGCAGGCACCATAATAACAATCCTCTAATTCATAATACTAGCCCAGTGGGCAAAAATAAATGATAAGTTCCTACGGCTAGTGCAACAACTTTTTACTCCTTCCCAACTCGTAGGTCAACCTCGCCTTTCGCCAAAGTCCTACTCCTTCGGAGTTCCTGCACATTAACACAAATGTGAGAACCACATCCAGTATCTAATACCCATGATGTAGAAGTGGACAAATTGACTTCTATAACATATATACCTGAATCAGAAGTTATACTTCCTTTCTTTTCTTCAGTTCTTTCCAAATAAGCATGACAATTCCTCTTCCAATATCCAGATTTTCCACAGAAGTGACAATCACCTTCTTTAGCCACCCCATATTTAGGTTTTAAAGCCTGCTTGGTTTTGGGATTGGGTTTGGCAGATTTAGATCCTATCTTCTTCTTGCCTTTCCCCCATTCCCTTAGCATTCCCCTTTTGCACCATCATTATGGGAGCGGGTCCTGTCTTTTTAATGTTGTTCTCGGCAGTTCTTAACATGCTCAACAACTCAGTAAGTGGTTTCTCAATTTCATTCATGAGGTAATTCATAACAAATTGAGAGTAGCTGCTGTTCAAAGATTGCAAAACAAGATCAGTTTGGGCTTCCGGAGTAATCGGAAAACCCAACCTACCAAGGTACTCAATATACCCAATCATTTTCAGCACATGTGGACCAACTGGATCACGTTCACCCATCTTGCAGTGATACAACGCCTTGCTTGTATCATACCTCTCCTGTCGAGCATGCCCTTCGAATAATTTCTTGAGATGCTCGATCATCTCATAAGCATCCATTAACTCATGTTGCTTCTGAAGCTCAGAGTTCATAGTTGCTAGCATGAGACAACTCACGTCCAGAGCATCATCTTGATGCTTCTTGTAAGCATTATGCTCTACACGTGGTGCAGTGTTAGCTGGTGCTGCAGGAATGGGCCCATCAAGGATATATAGCTTGCGCTCCTGTTTGAGGACAATCTCAAGTTCCTATGCCAGTCTAGGAAATTAACTCCACTCAGCTTTTCCTTCTCAAGGACTGATCGTAGTGAAAAACTATTTGTGTTGTTGTTTGCCATTGATATCTACAATTTATAAGTGCAAAAATAATAAGTCAAATTGCAGAATTTTGATATTATGTAATTGATAATAGTACATTCAAATATACCTCCCACTATTTTATTCAAATTAATAGCCCTCACCATTAATTCGGAAAGCATTTTTCAATTAAATCTTCTAGTGAGCTAAGATCCATATTTCATTATGCCTTAAGTTAGCTTTGGCTATTCTCTCAAAACATAATTATTTAGGTAGACAACCCTTTGTCAATTATATCATATATAACTCTTAGATAGTTTGGTGAACAACATTTGTTTCTAGTCCATCTAATGGTACCTACCAAACTCTATGCCTCTAAGTCCACAATCCTATTGTGATAACTTAGTTAAGTCTGGCCCAATGATTTTAACAGTTTGGATATCACAATTATCCTATCGCATCTTACCAAGATAAATGGGGTACTTTACTTTGGCAAACCTACATCCATCGGTCAAGGTCTTGATGAGTGTTATTCATTGGAAGGCATCTGATTTAGACTTAATAATTTTATGAGGGATTTTAATAATTAATTTAGATCTCACCAATTTTAATCTTATTAAACATGCACATTATTTATCATATCATATTGTATACAAGCATAAATAAAGTGCAAAATTAAATGTGTCACAGTTATGGCCCCAACCCTATGCCAATCTTTTCAAGCTAATGAAAAGATTGAAGGTCAGTCTACGGTGGTAAAAGGTCTTCAAAATAGTAGCTTCCTTGGACCTTCCTCATGCATGTGTCTCCTCTCCATCATCATCTTGTCATCTTGATAGGTTACAATTGTACATTACATGACATAAAGAAACCTCGAGTTACATTCGAGGGGATTTAGATGAGAAGAGAATATTACATCAGAATTTATAGAAAGGCACGACATGCAAGCCGTATTTCAAAACCAAAACCACTAACCTATGGGTCAAAAGGGCCATAACTGTGCACCATGCATATCACAATAAGCACATGACACAATTTATATAATTAAAGAAAACTATATACAAAATATTGGGGTCACGACCATCGTGCGCTACGACGGGGGGGTCCAAGGGGGGCTCCCCCCTGGCGGTGGTCCTACAATCTATATTGTAGAATTTTCATACAAATCTCTGAAACAATTCCAGAATCATATACAATCTGCTAACACACTCATACTAACAATACACCCAGAACATATCATATATGTCCAGTTTCGATTAATCATATTAAATCGAATCTTCATGTTTCTAATCCAATTAGAACAGAAGTTGAATTGTTATTCCACCTTCTAGGATACAAATATCAGAACATCATATACATGCATATATATTACAGATTTCCAGAATACGCATACATGCAGAATATCATATATTCAATTTCAGATCGGTAAACATGCATCATCATATATCATATATAACGATTACAATTAAAACACGTAATCTGAATTAATCGTTTCGCAAGTAGCTCTGATACCACTGTAGGTTTTCGGCACATAAACGCAGCGGAAATTAAAAATTTTCGAAACCCTAAAACAGGATCCATGCGAAATATATTAATTCAGAGGTTAAGATATGTTTTACCGATTATTCAAGCCTGAAAGGAGACGATGGAGATTCTAGAACTGCTTCGAATCCTCAACGCAATCCAACGGAACTGCGCCTTTACGGTATCCACATGAACGTCCCGCGAATCGTCACACGATCTGCAGCAAGGAAAGCTGCGGTACTAGCCGCCAAGAATCTGGACTTTTCAAAATTTTTCTCTCTAGTCTCTCTCTAAGAGCGGCTAGGATTTTTATATCGATGATACCCTAAACGGCTGATATATCATATATATAGCAGTTAAAGGAATTAACCAAAACCTAATCCAATTAGAAATATAAAATCCGAATATATATATATATATATATATATATTATATCTTAATTAAGTCTTACTTAATTAATATACATACATATATATATATAAACAAATTATCCTATTAATTTAAATTCATAATTTAAATACTATCAATCATATTGATATATTTAAATTCATACAATTTAAATTAATTCCCTTTTAATTACGTTCTAAGTGTGTGATCCTATAGGTTATTATTATGTTGACAATAATTTTAAAATCATATTATAAAATTATAAACAGTGAGCGGCATCTAGTAATGCATCATTGCTACCCAAATAATAATAAGATCGGTGATTCGATACAACCTTTTCGTGACCAATGTTTCAATGTAATTTAATCCTTTTAACCTTGACATCCTAGATTAAACTCGAGGCATGGAATGTGTCATCCTCTTCATAATTTAATCTGAGTTTTCTTGATCGATGAGTAGACTATATGAAACAAATCACTATTTGAGCATGACCATGCATTTCATAGTACTACTCAATCAAGAGGCCTATGGATATCACCCCTAATATAGGAGGGTTAAATTCCATCTAGATCACTCATATTCCTCACACAATTCATGATATACCCAATAATCACCTTTATCGTCCACCTATTAAAGGTGGCCTTTGATGATATCAAAGTACATAAATTCTCGTGTAGTAATATAGTGATTTCAGGTCGGAGGATCATTACATCATTGTCACTATGAGAATTGCTTATGACACTTTGCATAATGCTCCACGTAGAATTCTCATGGTGGGTCTGCCTAGTACATTGTTCTCTAACATGTACCTATGCATTGACTCAATATCTCATATATTTATGACCAATGAGATTGGCCATCAGTCAATCCACATACTAGTCTCAATGTATCATTGTTGTCCATTAACAATGACACTCGACTAGGGACATTTAAGAGTAATGATACTAATTGTAACTATATGATCTCATGTTCAAGTCACATACTTGAAGCCATATAATTTGTATCACTATTCTAAGGACTTTTATTATGGTAACATTTATATAACGCAGTAAATAAAACCATAATAAAATAATTCATTTATTCAATCAAATATAATATCAAAAAATGTTTAAACAATTACATCAAAGAATTAGCCTCTAGGGCATAAACTCTAACATGACGGTCTGATTGAAAATCGGAGCTGGATTGACGCTCCAATTGCACTTAATGTATATTTGTATTAGTATGATTTATACAATCCTTATAATGATTTGATTCAATATACAGGGACTTAGAATAGAAAAATCAGAATGTTAGATTGATTTTGTACAAGCTGATTTGATGTATAATTAATAGGATTTTCAATATTCATAAAGATACTCTACTATTTCAAAATGAGAAGATGGACCGCAGAAAAAGTGCATGATCGCAATGCATCAGATGGATTATAGAGCTACTTGAAGCTGTAATACCCGAGAATTTCCATATATTATTAAATAAATATATTAATGAAAATGAGAATTTATTTGAATATAAATGATTTTGTGTTATGAGATGAATTAATTCAATTATATATAATTGAATAATTATAATAATTGAGAAATTGGTGGAGTTTGTGATAAACTCGTTGATTGCCTTGTGTGGCACAGTGACGTAATATAAGAATGATTATATTAATTTAAGCGAACAATTAATCTATATTAATTGTTAATCGAAGAATATTAATTAACTGTTATAAAATACTAATGAGGATTGATTAATAATATGTGATTATTATTGCAAGAAACATAATAATAATGAGCAACGTGTTTATAAATATAATAAGATTTATATCAAAGTGATAGTTAATCATATAAAGGTTAATTAAATTGTTATGGAGGTTAACAATTATATTGATTGATGTAGGATATGTGTATATTATTAATTAATATTCAATTTATAAGATGAGAAATTATATGTGCAAGCATGCGAATTAAATGTATAGTAACTATATGTTATGATATGTGTAGGTGACAAATGATGTGTGGATATACATTAAAATAATGTATCATGGATCTATTATAAATAATTGTTGAGTAATACAATTTAATAATATATGATATAATGTAATGTGGTAGTATCCGATTGTATTATATCGGTAAGATAAAATGTACATAGATTATATGTATTCAAATTGCATTTATTACATTATGGGGAGAACATTGTAATTATAACCTAAGAGTACATATAATATATAACATAAGTGTAGCATATAGTCCATTTGTAAGAATGCTGAGATTTGCTTGGCTTGTCCCAATATAATAGTCACTCTCCTTTCCCTCATTCACGTGCACAGCCATTATGGCCTAAGCCTATTGCTTCTCCTTAAACTCAGTAAATTTCCATAGCCTTGTAGCAATGATGAGCAAGGGAGTGGTTTTAATGATGGATTCTAACAACTAAATACCTACCATTCTATAACCTTCATGCAATTTGACAATCCGTTAGTTTGATTTGGGAGTTAGAAGCTTGGACCGTGTATTCATTCTTCTATATAAAGGAACTCCCTGCACCTTCATTTCATTGCTGAAATATTTCTAAGAGAAGAGAGTATACTGTGATTGTCTATTTAGTTCAGAAGGAATTTCTATAGTAGCATCAGCAAGCTTACTCCATAACAGAGGTATAAATCCTCTTCGTGTCTTCATTTTCATTTTCTGTCAAAAGAACTCCATTGTTGTTCTCTAAGTTTTGTTGAAATTCTTGATTATGCCAAATTGGTTCATGATTGGTTTGTAGACCCCTTATATTGTTGTTATATGAACATACACACATGATGGAACCACTGAATAGTCTTTCATTTCCATTGTTCCTCTTCAATTTCTGTAAATACATGAAATTCGTAAATTAGTTAGAGTTCATGAAATTGGGAAATGATAATTGCTATTGACTGTTATATAAGCATATATGTATGTGTTAGTAAGTTAAACAAATCTAATAACTGGGTATGTTGAAATCGATGAAATGGGTGGTTTTGGGTCGGTTTTCGCTGCAGTCTAAACCGCAGAAAACTGCCTCGATGCCGCAGCGCCGCAGCCCGCGCCGCAGCGCCACACGTGTCGCAGCCCGCGCCGCAGCGCCGCACGCAGCGCCACTCGCGCCGCAGCGCCAGTATTAAGCTATTGTTGCCGCGCCGCAGCGCCAGCCTCTGTGTTCAGTTTTCTGCATTCTGCAACAAAACTGTTATGTACCAATTGTTTGATTTTTGTTTAAACAAGCATGGGAGCATGATTAATACATATATATAAACCTAATGAGGCAATGTAAGCATGTTTTAGTATATTAGCATGCATGGTTAACCAAACGACACATAGTTTGGAAACGAATTTAAAGTTTCATAAACGACGTTAACATATATGAAGCATGTATACATTCTGACTTTTCGAGCATGTTTGTAGGGCCTTGAAATACATGAAAAGCATGTTAACTTACATATGTAGGTTTCATAAGGAAGCATGAACATGATAGACCTTATTAATGAACTATACTAACAAAGTATAAGCTTTGAACGTGAACGTTGGTATGTTATGATGAGAATTAGAATTTGACATTTATGGACACATGTGATAGTACTCTTAGACTCATTCATGTGTCATGCATGTATATATACCATGATTAGTTGCCGTGATTAAAGTTTAGCATGAACAAAGCATGTTTTCAAGATAATAACAATGCTAGCTACATATATGCAATACGAGTACTCATGAGCATGACTAATACAAGTTATATGAATATCTTATGTGTTTAAAAGCAATCATGTTAGACCATATGAGTTCGTGTCCTTGAATGGCTTTAAGTATTAACTTAAGAACCTATACCATGTACGATTGGATTTGGAAAAGTTATACAAGCATGAAAGTATCCTTTAAATATGAATACATGCTACGCGATATTATATGATGTTACTTGAACCCGATTTTGACGGTTAACTTAAGGAGATGCCGTAACTTGCTAAAATGAAATATATTTAGTATTGATTGTGGTCTTATGTGATATTAATAATATGCAAGCATGTTTGCTAATTGTTGAGATCTTATATAATATGAGAATGCGTTTAAACTCTAAAGAAGGAACGTTAAGGATAGAAATTATATTCTATATAACTGTGTAGCTAGGTAAAACTTAGCTTATGTGTTGATCGTATATTCAAAGAGAAAATGTGAAGTTAAATTATATGACTAATGAATATCATATATATACGTAACTGTATTACGATAGGAATTCGAAAGTGTTGATTGCTTTTCGTGGATAAACTACGCTAAAGGCAAGTTCTCTTACTTACACTCTTTTAAAGTGCAAGTATCCTAACCGACGCATTTACTATATGCAAGGAAAGCTATGATTGTGAAAGTTTCCTAACTTATACTCTTTTACTATGCAAGTATCCTATCTTGTGTATTGCGAACAAGTTTTCTATTTAATCGGTTGAATTGAATTAGCATACTTGGACTCTTATTTCATTAAAGCTAGTATTCATGTTGAACTTAGTATTGTTCTTGAATATTGTGAAAGTGTCTATGCCATTTGATTCGGCTGGACTTATGTTATTGAAAAGCAACCCAAACTAATTGATTGGTGCGGGATCTTGTATTTGACTGAGAAGAACAACCTTCTTTGAAGGGAATATATAATTGTCGGAGAACCGACATGTACACTTGAGTATGATTGATTGTTATGCATAACAAGGGCACTTTAGGCTGATCACCTGTTGTACCTGTTTTTGTTGGATTTTCAGTTTATTACTGTCAATTCTAGTAGAAGTTCATAGTCCGTAGTGACTACTCAGTATTCAATTATTTGAAATCTTGAATTGACTTATTATTGAATCATATTGATATTATCCTGTCCTTAGCGACTGATATTGAGAACTGTTGATATTCTTATTATTCTTGAACTATCAAATCTTGTTATACCCTTTCGAGAATTGAGAATCTTATTACTCACCCTTATTGTATATTACTTGCTGGGCAATTTGTGCTCATTCTTGCTTTCCCTAAAACATTTCAGTTAAGGCAGAGCATGGTGAACCTTCGGGCGTTGATAAGGGCAAGGGCAAAGCTACCAACTAGCTTATGTCTGTTATGTTTTAAATATATTAATATTGTATGAAGATGATGTAGTAAGACTGGATTTGATTATGTTTAAGCTTAAGTTAGATTATGTAATAAGTCGTTAACTGATATTATTATGTAATCTATTAAGTACTGTAGGTTGCGAGACTTGGGGGAATAATTATAATAAATCATTGTAAATTATTCTAGAATAGATTTTCCGCTGTGATCGTATGATATTTAATTATTATTATTGTGATGTATTACCATGAGCACGTGATGAACCGAATTCGAGAGACCAAGTGGCGGTCCTGGAATTTGGGGGCGTCACAGGTTGGTATCAGAGCCGTAGTTATAAACCTTAGGAACGAGTGTCCTTAGACTATAACTTAGGTGAACTTAGAAGTTAGGAAGGAGATAAAACTCATGTAGAGTTTTCCTTGAGAGACTTAGTCTGTTATGAAATGTAACTTCATTCTATACAATGAACTTATATTTTATTTAACATTCTAATGGAGATGCTATTTCGTGTCTTGTGTTTGTGATTATAGGATGACAGACATAGGTGTACCTAGTAGAGTGGCCGAGGAGGAGCCCAGGGATATACATGTAGTGTACGAGGCACCTCTAGAGGCTACACCAGTGCAGGCTGTTGCACCGATCGAGTCCGACGATGAGGATGAGATTGAGATAGAGACTGATCCAGAGGAGGAGCCGATGGAGGATGAGCCAGTAGAGGACTCTGATGAGGCTACTATAGAGGAGCAGATGCTAGGAGAGTATGAGGAGCGGATCCTAGAGTTAGACTGTAGAGTTCAGGAGCTGGAGGCAGAGGCCCACGAGAGAGAGTCTGAGTTCCAGAAGCTGAGGGACGAGGACCACCAGAGGAAGCTGGCTATGCAAGAGTTAGAGGTGGAGATTGCCTACCGTAGGGAGGCAGGGATCCAGATGGGGACTCTGTTTCACAGGTCAGTGGCTAGGAATGCAGATTTGGCAGAGAAGCTAGAAGAGGTTGAGCAGAGGGAACTGAGTGAGAAGACTGAGAAAGAGGCACTCCGTACTCAGCTAGAGTTGGAGGTGATGGATAGGTTACACTTCGAGGAGAAGTGGGAAGCGTCCAATGAGAGAGCTGACGACCTTGAGGATGAGGTCAGGTGCAAAAAGAGAAAGATGAACAAGATGGGGTATGTGTTCCGTTCAGCTTTTGAAAGGGTGATTGATGGTGTGTACCACTACCCGGCAGAACAGGGACAGACTCTACATACCTTGAGCCGAGAGCTGTTTGCGTATATAGCACAGTTGGAGTACAAGAGCGCAGTGGAACGCGGGATGATGGGATGAGATTTCCTTAGTCAGTCTAGTGGTAGTACTAGTTGTGTCTTTATGTATTGTATATACTATGTTGTAATTCGATCTTTTGTGTAAGATGTGGGATGATGATGTAAACCCCGAGTTAGCTTCTGTTAGAGGGGTAGTATGGTAGTAGGTTGGTATATTCCCCGTCTTTTGTGATATTAGGGGATATATGTGATGACATTTATAGCAGTATGCTAGGAAATCATGTAATGAAAATGAAATGGCATATGAATATAAATGGAGTTGATTTTAGAAACGTGTTATAAATTTATTCTTTTAGTATTAAAAGAAATACTTAAGTAATATACTTGAATAATAATAAAATGAAAAAAATTGTGATGCAGATAATGCCGCCCAGACGTAGATTGACTGCACCCGAAGAATCCGTTAACAATGAGAGAGAACAAGTAGACCCGATCCAGAAACTGGTAGACTTGTTAGGAGAAGCCTTAAGGGGAAGGAACAATGAACCCGTTCGCCCGAACCCTCAAACTGTGTCAGTAACAACCTTTAAAGACTTTAAGAGTGTAGGACCCCCGGAGTTCGAGGGAACTACCGACCCAATCGTCGCACAAACGTGGATCAAAGAGATCGAAAAAGCTTTCACTATAGCTAGCGTAGGCGAAGATCAGAAGACGGTGTTTGCCACGTACATGATGAGGGGAGAAGCGAACTACTGGTGGGAGGCTAATCAACAAAGAGCTGGAGAAGGGATAATAGCTTGGGATAAGTTTAAGACACTGTTCTTCGAGAATTACTTTCCGAAAAGTATGAAGAATAGGATGGAGGTGAAATTCCTAGAGTTAAAACAAGGTGAAATGACGGTGGCGCAATACGCGGCTAGGTTTAACGAACTAGAGCGATTTGCGGAGCACCAAGTTGGTGATGAAGAGAGAAAGGCTAGACGCTTTGAACAAGGGTTGAAGCCATGGCTGTTCAATAAGGTATCAGTTCTTCAAATTGATTCCTTTGCAGCATTACTGGAGAAGGCAATCATTGCGGAAGGTGGCAGTGAGGCCTTAAGTCTGTATAACAAAGAAAAGAAAGGAAAGAATACTGGAGGAGAGAATCGTACGGGAGGAAGCAGTAGCGGAGGAAGCAACTTGGGAAAGAGAAAGTGGGAGAACAACAACAACAACAAAAACAACAATAATAATCAATCAGGGAATTTTCGTGGAGGTTTCAAGAAGAGGGCTGAAGGATGCCCGAAGTGTGGGAAGAATCATCAGGGCGAGTGCTGGAAGGGACGTGGCACTTGCTACAACTGCGGACAGGAAGGGCACATCTCGCCCAACTGTTTGAAACCGAAAAAGATACAAGGATGCTTTGCTTGTGGCTCGACGGAGCACCGAATTAAGGACTGCCCAAAGAAGGGAAGTGGCGGGGGTAGTAATCAGCAAGGAGGCAACAAGCTGATGATCGGTGGACCGGCACAATCCAACCGCCCAACCGCCAGAACCTTTAACATGACCGTCCAAGACGCAGTGGCTGCGAAGGATGTGGTGTCAGGTATAATCCCAATCAATGATATAAATGCTTATGTATTATTTGATTCGGGTGCCACCTGTTCTTTTGTATCTGAAGAATTTGCTAGTAGACTTAGTACACCTCGAGAACTATTAGAAAATCCTTTGATCATAGAAGTTGCTAATAAGGAAGTGATCCCTGTAGAATACGTTTATCGAAATTGTCGCGCAAATATTAGTAAACATGAACTGAGCGTAGACTTGATTCCTATTAGACTGGGAGAATTTGACGTAATACTGGGAATGGATTGGTTGTATAACCATGCTGCGATAATTGACTGTCAGAACAAATGTGTGAACCTTCAGACTTCGAGTAAGTCTAAGGTAGTGTTTTATGGTAGCTCATCGCTTAAGCAATCGTGTTGCGTTACGATGATGCAGGCCAAGAAATTGTTAAGGAAAGGATGTGGAGGATATTTAGCTTACATCGTTGATACTCGGAAGAAGGGAGTAGAAATTAAGGATATATCCGTAGTTAATGAATTTCAAGACGTGTTTCCGGACGATCTGCCTGGTCTTCCGCCAGACAGAGAAATCAAATTTGTAATAGACTTAGCACCGGGAACGGCACCGATTTCGAAAGCTCCATATCGTATGGCGCCAGTAGAAATGAAGGAATTGATGATACAATTGCAAGAATTATTGGATAAGGGTTACATTCGACCGAGTGTTTCTCCTTGGGGAGCACCAGTACTATTCGTTAAGAAGAAGGACGGATCGATGAGGCTCTGTATCGATTATCGAGAATTGAATAGAGTAACGATCAAGAACCGGTATCCGCTACCGAGGATAGACGACTTATTTGATCAACTGAAGGGAGCAAAGTGTTTCTTAAAGATCGACCTACGAACAGGATATCATCAACTGAAGGTACGGGATGAGGACATACCAAAGACTGCGTTTCGAACCCGTTATGGACACTACGAGTTTTTGGTAATGTCATTCGGATTGACTAATGCTCCGGCAGCATTTAAGGACTTGATGAACCGAGTTTTCAAGCCATACTTGGATAAATTTGTAGTGGTTTTTATCGACGACATTTTGATCTACTCAAAGACAGAGGAAGAACACGCCGAACATCTAAAGATTATTTTGGAGGCACTAAGGAAGGAGAAGATGTATGCAAAATTTTCTAAGTGCGAATTTTGGATGGAGAAGGTTCAATTCTTAGGCCACGTGGTGGATAAGAATGGAATCTCTGTAGACCCTGCGAAGGTTGAAGCAGTAAGTAATTGGGAACAACCGAGAACACCGACGGAGGTGAGAAGCTTTCTAGGGTTAGCTGGGTACTATCGAAGATTCATCCAAGATTTTTCTAAGATAGCAACCCCGTTGACCAATTTGACTAGAAAGACGGTGAAATTTGTATGGACCGACAAATGCGAAGAAAGTTTTCAAGAACTGAAAAGGAGATTGAGCGAAACACCTGTGTTATCATTACTAGATGATGCGGAAAATTTTGTGGTGTATAGTGATGCATCGCACAAGGGGCTTGGCTGTGTGCTCATGCAACATGGCAAGGTTATTGCATATGCGTCACGATAATTGAAGGATTACGAAAAACGATACCCTACTCATGACTTAGAGTTAGCGGCAGTAGTTTTTGAGTTAAAGATATGGAGACATTATCTATACGGAGAAAAATGTGAGATATACACGGACCACAAAAGTCTGAAATATATCTTCACACAGAAGGAGTTAAACATGCGGCAGAGAAGGTGGTTAGAATTAATCAAAGAATATGACTGCGATATTCTTTATCACCCGGGAAAGGCAAATGTGGTTGCCGACGCTCTGAGCAGGAAAGGAAGGGAGAAGTTGTTTAATTTAACAACTCAGGAAGAGTTGATAAGAGAGATGGAGAAATTGGAGATAGAAGTAAAAGGACCAGAAAAGTCTGGTGAGAAGTTAATTGTAATGGAAGCTTGTCCGACGTTGTTGAATAGAGTAAAGGAAGCTCAGGAAAAGGATGAAGAGTGTGAGAAAATCCAAAAGAGGATCACAGAAAGTGAGGAAGAAAAATTTCGAATGGATATAGACGGTATTTTGAGATTTGAAGGGAGAGTGTGGGTACCAGCGGTAACCGAGTTGAGGGAAGAGATTTTGCACGAGGCACACAATACGACATATTCCGTTCATCCGGGAGGCACAAAGATGTACCGAGATCTAAATAACATTTTTGGTGGCCTAATTTGAAACGGGAAGTCGCAGAGTGCGTCAGTAAATGCTTGACTTGCCAACGCGTTAAAGCAGAGCATCAGCGGCCAAGTGGTTTACTACAACCGTTAGAAATACCAGAGTGGAAATGGGAGCATATTACTATGGACTTCGTGGTAGGACTTCCAGTTACACAGAAAGGTTATGATGCTATTTGGGTTATCGTGGATCGACTAACGAAGACCGCACACTTTCTACCAATCAAGATCCGCTACAGTTTGAACCAATTAGCAAGCCTATATGTAAAAGAAATTATTTCACGACATGGAGTGCCGGTGTCAATTGTCTCTGATCGAGATCCTCGCTTCACGTCCAATTTTTGGAAGAGTTTGCAGGAAAGAATGGGAACGCAGTTGAGGTTGAGTACAGCTTATCATCCTCAAACAGACGGACAAAGTGAGCGAACAATACAAACGCTAGAAGACATGCTTAGGACTTGCGTGATGGATTTTAAGGGAAATTGGGACGACCACCTACCCTTAGTAGAATTTGCATATAATAATAGCTACCATGCGAGTATTGGCATGCCACCGTACGAAGCTCTTTACGGGAGAAAGTGCAGAACGCCGTTATGTTGGGACGAAGTCGGAGAACGTCGAATACTCGGACCAGAGTTAGTTCAACAAATCGCAGACGTGGTGACAGTGATAAGAGCCAGACTTGTAGCAGCTCAAGATCGCCATAAGAAATACGCAGATTTGCATCGGCAGGACCGAGACTTCAAAGTCGGCAGTTTCGTATTCTTGAAGGTATCTCCATGGAAGGAAAAAATCCGTTTCGGCAAGAAAGGAAAATTGAGTCCAAGATTCATAGGACCGTTCGAGATACTGAAGCGAGTGGGCGAAGTGGCATGCAAAGTTGCGTTACCACCCGAGTTGGAGCATATCCACAACGTGTTCCACATTTCCGTGTTGCGACTGTACAAGGCCGACTACAAGCACGTGATTTCTTACAAGCCCATTCAAGTGGAGAAGAACTTGGCGTATGAAGATATTCCTGTCCAAATATTAGATAGGAAAGAACAAACTTTGAGAAATAAAGTTATTTCATCTGTAAAAGTACTTTGGCGTAACCACGATGTCGAGGAGGCAACGTGGGAGTTAGAAGATAGGATGATGAGGGACTATCCCCATCTATTTGTGTAACATTGTAGCAATTCTGGGACGAAATTTTTATAAGGGGGGGAGGATGTAATACCCGAGAATTTCCATATATTATTAAATAAATATATTAATGGAAATGAGAATTTATTTGAATATAAATGATTTTGTGTTATGAGATGAATTAATTCAATTATATATAATTGAATAATTATAATAATTGAGAAATTGGTGGAGTTTGTGATAAACTCGTTGATTGCCTTGTGTGGCACAGTGACGTAATATAAGAATGATTATATTAATTTAAGCGAACAATTAATCTATATTAATTGTTAATCGAAGAATATTAATTAACTGTTATAAAATACTAATGAGGATTGATTAATAATATGTGATTATTATTGCAAGAAACATAATAATAATGAGCAACGTGTTTATAAATATAATAAGATTTATATCAAAGTGATAGTTAATCATATAAAGGTTAATTAAATTGTTATGGAGGTTAACAATTATATTGATTGATGTAGGATATGTGTATATTATTAATTAATATTCAATTTATAAGATGAGAAATTATATGTGCAAGCATGCGAATTAAATGTATAGTAACTATATGTTATGATATGTGTAGGTGACAAATGATGTGTGGATATACATTAAAATAATGTATCATGGATCTATTATAAATAATTGTTGAGTAATACAATTTAATAATATATGATATAATGTAATGTGGTAGTATCCGATTGTATTATATCGGTAAGATAAAATGTACATAGATTATATGTATTCAAATTGCATTTATTACATTATGGGGAGAACATTGTAATTATAACCTAAGAGTACATATAATATATAACATAAGTGTAGCATATAGTCCATTTGTAAGAATGCTGAGATTTGCTTGGCTTGTCCCAATATAATAGTCATTCTCCTTTCCCTCATTCACGTGCACAGCCATTATGGCCTAAGCCTATTGCTTCTCCTTAAACTCAGTAAATTTCCATAGCCTTGTAGCAATGATGAGCAAGGGAGTGGTTTTAATGATGGATTCTAACAACTAAATACCTACCATTCTATAACCTTCATGCAATTTGACAATCCGTTAGTTTGATTTGGGAGTTAGAAGCTTGGACTGTGTATTCATTCTTCTATATAAAGGAACTCCCTGCACCTTCATTTCATTGCTGAAATATTTCTAAGAGAAGAGAGTATACTGTGATTGTCTATTTAGTTCAGAAGGAATTTCTATAGTAGCATCAGCAAGCTTACTCCATAACAGAGGTATAAATCCTCTTCGTGTCTTCATTTTCATTTTCTGTCAAAAGAACTCCATTGTTGTTCTCTGAGTTTTGTTGAAATTCTTGATTATGCCAAATTGGTTCATGATTGGTTTGTAGAACCCTTATATTGTTGTCATATGAACATACACACATGATGGAACCACTGAATAGTCTTTCATTTCCATTGTTCCTCTTCAATTTCTGTAAATACATGAAATTCGTAAATTAGTTAGAGTTCATGAAATTGGGAAATGATAATTGCTATTGACTGTTATATAAGCATATATGTATGTGTTAGTAAGTTAAACAAGTCTAATATTTGGGTATGTTGAAATCGATGAAATGGGAGGTTTTGGGTTGGTTTTCGCTGCAGTCTGAACCGCAGAAAACTGCCTCGACGCCGCAGCGCCGCAGCCCGCGCCGCAGCGCCACACGCGCCGCAGCCCGCGCCGCAGCGCCACACGCGCCGCACCCCGCACCGCAGCGCCGCACGCAGCGCCACTCGCGCCGCAGCGCCAGTATTAAGCTACTGTTGCCGTGCCGCAGCGCCAGCCTCTGTGTTCAGTTTTCTGCATTCTGCAACAAAACTGTTATGTACCAATTGTTTGATTTTTGTTTAAACAAGCATGGGAGCATGATTAATACATATATATAAATCTAATGAGGCAATGTAAGCATGTTTTAGTATATTAGCATGCATGGTTAACCAAACGACACATAGTTTGGAAACGAATTTAAAGTTTCATAAACGACGTTAACATATATGAAGCATGTATACATTCTGACTTTTCGAGCATGTTTATAGGGCCTTGAAATACATGAAAAGCATGTTAACTTACATATGTAGGTTTCATAAGGAAGCATGAACATGATAGACCTTATTAATGAACTATACTAACAAAGTATAAGCTTTGAACGTGAACGTTGGTATGTTATGATGAGAATTAGAATTTGACATTTATGGACACATGTGATAGTACTCTTAGACTCATTCATGTGTCATGCATGTATATATACCATGATTAGTTGCCGTGATTAAAGTTTAGCATGAACAAAGCATGTTTTCAAGATAATAACAATGCTAGCTACATATATGCAATACGAGTACTCATGAGCATGACTAATACAAGTTATATGAATATCTTATGTGTTTAAAAGCAATCATGTTAGACCATATGAGTTCGTGTCCTTGAATGGCTTTAAGTATTAACTTAAGAACCTATACCATGTACGATTGGATTTGGAAAAGTTATACAAGCATGAAAGTATCCTTTAAATATGAATACATGCTACGCGATATTATATGATGTTACTTGAACCCGATTTTGACGGTTAACTTAAGGAGATGCCGTAACTTGCTAAAATGAAATATATTTAGTATTAATTGTGGTCTTATGTGATATTAATAATATGCAAGCATGTTTGCTAATTGTTGAGATCTTATATAATATGAGAATGCGTTTAAACTCTAAAGAAGGAACGTTAAGGATAGAAATTATATTCTATATAACTGTGTAGCTAGGTAAAACTTAGCTTATGTGTTGATCGTATATTCAAAGAGAAAATGTGAAGTTAAATTATATGACTAATGAATATCATATATATACGTAACTGTATTACGATAGGAATTCGAAAGTGTTGATTGCTTTTCGTGGATAAACTACGCTAAAGGCAAGTTCTCTTACTTACACTCTTTTAAAGTGCAAGTATCCTAACCGACGCATTTACTTTATGCAAGGAAAGCTATGATTGTGAAAGTTTCCTAACTTATACTCTTTTACTATGCAAGTATCCTATCTTGTGTATTGCGAACAAGTTTTCTATTTAATCGGTTGAATTGAATTAGCATACTTGGACTCTTATTTCATTAAAGCTAGTATTCATGTTGAACTTAGTATTGTTCTTGAATATTGTGAAAGTGTCTATGCCATTTGATTCGGCTGGACTTATGTTATTGAAAAGCAACCCAAACTAATTGATTGGTGCGGGATCTTGTATTTGACTGAGAAGAACAACCTTCTTTGAAGGGAATATATAATTGTCGGAGAACCGACATGTACACTTGAGTATGATTGATTGTTATGCATAACAAGGGCACTTTAGGCTGATCACCTGTTGTACCTGTTTTTGTTGGATTTTCAGTTTATTACTGTCAATTCTAGTAGAAGTTCATAGTCCGTAGTGACTACTCAGTATTCAATTATTTGAAATCTTGAATTGACTTATTATTGAATCATATTGATATTATCCTGTCCTTAGCGACTGATATTGAGAACTGTTGATATTCTTGTTATTTTGAACTATCAAATCTTGTTATACCCTTTCGAGAATTGAGAATCTTATTACTCACCCTTATTGTATATTACTTGCTGGGCAATTTGTGCTCATTCTTGCTTTCCCTAAAACATTTCAGTTAAGGCAGAGCATGGTGAACCTTCGGGCGTTGATAAGGGCAAGGGCAAAGCTACCAACTAGCTTATGTCTGTTATGTTTTAAATATATTAATATTGTATGAAGATGATGTAGTAAGACTGGATTTGATTATGTTTAAGCTTAAGTTAGATTATGTAATAAGTCGTTAACTGATATTATTATGTAATCTATTAAGTACTGTAGGTTGCGAGACTTGGGGGAATAATTATAATAAATCATTGTAAATTATTCTAGAATAGATTTTCCGCTGTGATCGTATGATATTTAATTATTATTATTGTGATGTATTACCATGAGCACGTGATAAACCGAATTCGAGAGACCAAGTGGCGGTCCTGGAATTTGGGGGCGTCACAGAAGCTATCGTAAAATTCACTACAAATCGTAAAGTATACTTCAATTCGTAAAGTGAACAAATGAATCACCTAGCAAAGCTCGTAGAGAAGAACGTGAATGTAGAGTAGTCAAGTCTAACAAAATGACTGAAATTGGAGAGTTGCAAATTGAAGGTCCCGATGTATTTACCAAACATCCTTGGTTAAAATCGAAGATCAGAATATGTGTCTACCAGCTAGTTGGTGAAAGTGACACGTCAATGGTGTTAGGTGAGAAAGCAAACTGATGTAACAGACAAGCTATAAAGAAGCTGACATCAATGTAACGAATGAGATTTTGTATATTAGTTTTAAATATTTATTGAATTAAATATAAATTTCAATTAATTTATTTATTGAGTTAAATAAATAGATTATGTGATTATGTCATAAAATAATTTAATTAAGTACAATATGTTAATTAAATTGATGTGTAATAATATTGTGGTGTAATTCTAATTTAATTAAGACAATTAGATGAATATTATGTGGTATTTGTTAACAAAGTTACTAAGTTGTTACATGAAATTATCATTTATGAGTATTATAATTATGTAGAAATTTAGTATTATGTGATAATTTTATTTAGTTAATCGATGTTTGCTTTAATTTAATTAAATTGGGATAGTAAGATTTAATTAAATAAAGTGTGACATTAGAAACTATGTGTTAAATAATTTACTAAAATAAATAAAAAGGGTTTTAAATTAGTTTTGCCAAACAACGCCCTTAAATCTGTTTTAAAGATTTTTTACCAAACAAGGCCTTAAGTCTTAAAAATTTATTTTTAATTTAAAGAGGTTTTGCCAAACAAGCCCTATGACTTTTGATTTTCAAAATAAACATAACTGATATATATTTAATTAAGAGTATTAAGTTTTATCAGTTATATTATATGTTATATCTATATCTATATTGTCAGTTATGTATAATATAGATATACGTTAAGTTAGAGTTAGAAAAAAAGAAAGAACAGAGTTAGAATATCAGTGAGCAAGACAGAAGAAGAAAGAAGAAGAAGGAGAAAGCTTTGAGAAATCAAAGAACAAAAATAATCATCACCATCATCTTCTTCTCCTTAAACAACAAAGGGTATAATCTAACTCTATACTTATTAAATTATGTTATTCATTGTTTTCATGGTTCTAAAGTTCTCTGTGAGTAAAGTTTTCACGAAAATTTGTGTAATATGGTTCATGTATGTAAATTGTGTTCATAAACTATATATATATATATATATATATATATGATTTGTATGCAAATTTAAGTGATTAAATTCATGTAAATATGATAAACATGAATAAATTATGTTCATAGCAATTTACAGTGAACTTATTTTAAAAAATAGTCTTTAATTATCAAAATTTGTGTTTGATAATGCTCTATTATATAAATTGATAATAGATTATGATAATATATTAAGAAATGAACAATACGTGATTTGAATTATGTATTTTAATTTAAAAAGTCACAATGTTGATTTTCATCACTAACACTTAACAATGACTTTTTCTTCAAAATAACAAAATTAAAGGTTTTCTTACATATGTTGTGATATATACAAGTGTTAAAACATGCTAGAATCATGAAGTTATTATTTTGTGAAATTTTATATGCCTTATGTGTACTGAATTATGAGTTTGGTGCGAGGAAATAAGATAAATTGACTTTTTTCTGCACAAAGTCGCGAACTGTCAGAGTGGTCTGTGCAGTGGCGCTGCCGCGCCGCTCCAAGGCACAAGTGGAGCGCGCCCGCGTCGTTCCAAGGCTTACTTGGAGCGCGGCCGCGTCAGCCATGCAGATTGCCCAGAAAATGTAATTTAAATGAATAACTTTATGAGAATGATGATGTAATAAATATAAAAGCATGTTAATGAAATTAAATGCTAAATGGACAATAATGAATTATGTTTTTAAAATATAAAATGTATAATTTAAATAATAATTTGATTAATTATAATTTAATTAATGTGAGTATATAATTTAAATTTGATTATAACTTGATTGACTATTTAGTTTGATGTGAATATGTGATTGATCCTATTATGTGATAATAAGTGATTTAACCTAATAATGAATTAACCTAGATGGGTTAACTAGTTATGTGAATTAACTATATAGTAACTGATGTTGTTACTATTGTTAATTACGTGTACGTAGGATAATTGTGGAACGCGATAATAATTGCTAGCTTGCGCTCGAGGCAAGTTTCCTAATCCTTATTTTATTGAGCGAGTTGTTCTATCCTTTCTTGTTATAATATGCAAGTTAATTATTCTCTAAATTCCATATTGAGCAAGTATATTGTTGAAGTCATTATTGAGTTAATGTAACCTTGACTTAATTGTTCAAGCAAGGTTTTATTGAATCTTTTAAATGCTTTAAGTTTAATTCCAAAGCATAAGTTATTTTATAAATCTTTATTATTGAATTATTATTTATTGTAAGTTGATTCAACTACTCCTTAGTTGATGATAGTTGTATTCCAAATTACCTTTGAGCTTATCTAAACCAAACTGTCTTTGGTGCGGGCTTGTTATTAAATACTGAGATTAACAACCCTATTTAATAGGGGATTACCATGCAAAATCGTTAAGATGTTTGTGCACAATACATGGTACGAAGTGCTGATCCCTCTAAGTACGAGTTAAGAGTTCATATAGTCTAACGACTGTTAAAGGTTTAAATAGAAATGTTAATAACATGGGACATAGTTCAAGGCCTTATGACCCTCGGATGAATTCTAAATTCTATTTTTTAATTCTTGGTTATCGATGAATGAAATATTATTCAATTTAGTTGAAGCTATTCAGTAATATGTCATCACTATTGATTGTTATTTTAAGTGAGCTTTTGTTTGCTCACTCTTGCATTATATAACCCTTGTAGCCAAAGTCGAGAGAGTTGACGAACCGCCAACCAGTAAAGGCAAGGGCAAGATGAACAAGTGAAGACTTGTTCATATTTGATATGAATTGTAATAAGATTTTCTTATGCGATGTTTTATTTTTTGCGTTTATTGATGTTAAGGTTAGAAAACCCTGGGAATGTTTTAACAAAGTTGTAATCTTTTTTATAAAGAAGATTTTTATTAATTAAGGTTATAACTTATTTTGCATTCCTTATTTATGGGCAGTAGTTATGTTTCATTTATATAGTGAGCACCAAATCCCGTGGAAATAAAGTACCCGGATTTAGGGGTGTCACATGTTGGTATCAAAGCTTTAGGTTATGAACCTGAGGTGGGGAAACCTTAGGTAGTAGCCTTGTAGGAGATCGAAAAGATAGTGATGATAGTTAAAGATAATAAACTACCATATGTGCTATGTGTTTACGTTTATGTACGTGAAGAATTTCGATCGATGACACGTAATAATTAAACTTTAAAGTTTTGTTGTCAGGATGACGAATGTTGGAGAGTCTAGTCAGGCTAGGGAGGAGTTACCCCAGATGCATAGGGACGAGGAGCCCCGAGACATCCACATTTTCTGGGAGCAGTTGGTTCAGAGGGAGCCATCTTCATTGATCACAGTAGTTGGTCAGGAGCATGAGCCAGTTTTGGACCGAGATGATGAGGATGAGTCAGAAGAAGAGGAGGAGGATCCTGAAGAGGAATTTCCACCTAACTCTGTTAGCGCTGTGATGTACGAGAGGTCTACGACCGCAACATTGAGCTACATGGTAGAGTTGGAGAGATGGAGGAACTGGTAGACAAGAGTCGGACTACCATACAATAGAAAGAGGAGACAATTCAAGAACTGAACGATGCGCTTGGAAACACGAAGTGGGATCTAGTCCACGTGGAGAGTGAAAGGGATGATGCACTGGCTAAGCTAGCGAAACTGAAGAACGACATCAAAGAGGAGTCAACGAAGCGTGCCAGAGCAGAGGATGTGTGCTTGAAGGCTACTCAACGTACAGAACGAGCTGAAGACAAGGTTCAAGTGAAGAAGGCCAAGATGAGGGAGACGGAATACGCTTTTCATTTGGCTATAGATAGGGCTCAGGATCGTGTCTTTTATTACCCAACTCAGTTCAAGGATTTACCGTGGTATATGGTGGATCGCAGAATAGTTTTTCGGGTGATGGAAGAAGAACGTGGAGAGGCTGTGCGACGTCTTAACATGCCTAGATGGTAGAGTAATAAACTATGTGTTTCTTTATATTATAAATAAATGTAAATCCCAGAATTTGAGATAATAATGGGATAAGATGATAATGTAATCCTGTAACTTATTCAGTTCAGGAAAAATGATGTAAATAGCAGAGATGCTATCTATTCTATGTTTTAAAACTATGAACGAATAAAATAACAAAGTTTATTGACGTGATATGTGTTCAAGTGTGAATTAATTTATTTTAAATGTTTAAGTTGAACTTGAATATTTAAGAGATGAGGAAGGGATTTAATAAGATTATATCTTAACAGAAAAATGCCTCCTAAAAGAAGACCTACACGTCGACACCCATAGGGTTCAACTAATAATAATAATAACGACAACGATGGGACGAACGCCAATTTGGTTCAGCAATTGGTGAACCTACTGACGAGAGCGCTTGCGAATCAGCCGCAAGTCCAAGCCACGACATTCAAGGAGTTCAAAGCGGTTGGACCGCCATAATTCCAGGGATCGGTGAACCCGATAGAGGCCCAGATGTGGGTAATGGAAATGGAAAAAGTCTTTGGTGTGGCCAGAGTTAGCGATGACCAGAAGACGGCTTTCGCGACGTTCATGCTAAAGTTAGAAGCTAGCTTCTGGTGGCAGGCTAACAAGACTAGAGAAGGAGAAGGTGTTATAACGTGGGATCGATTCAAAGAAATTTTCTTTGAAATGTACTTCCCAATAAGCCCGTAGAACCAGATGGAGGTTTAGTTCCTAGAGCTGAAGCAGGGAATGATGACGGTGCCGGAATACGCCACGAAATTCAACGAGCTGGCAAGGTTTGCAACATACCAAGTCAGTACTGATGAGAGGAAGGCGAGAAGATTCTAGCAGGGATTGAAGCCCTGGCTCTACAACAAGGTCTCCCTGTTCCAGCTGAACACGTTTGTAGCTGTACTGGAGAAGGCGATCATCGCGAAAGGTGGGGGCGATGCCTTGACCAAGTATGATCAAGATCAGAAGAAAAAGAAGAATGAGATAGAAAACAAGACTGGTGGTAGCGGTGCTAACAACCAGAAAAGGAAATGGAACGACAATACATCTGTTGGGAGTTAATAGGGAAGCCAGCAGAAGAGGAGAATTGAAGCATGTGCTACATGCGGGAAGAATCACACTGGGGTGTGCTGGAGGGGAAGACGATTATGCTTCAACTGTGGTCAGAAAGGCCACATTGAGCTGAATTATCCTAACTCGAAGAAGGGAGCTTGCTATACATGTGTATCTAAGGATCATATGGCCCGAAGTTGCCCAAGGAAGCCAGCAGGAGGGTTAACGAGAAGTGGAGGAAATGGCAGCGGCAACATCTTGGCTATCGTTGGACCACCGCCAACGAGCCGACACACTGCCAGAACATTCAACATGACGGTGCAGGATGCTGTGCAGTCAAAGGATGTGGTGTCAGGTATTATTCTGGTCAATAGTATTAATGCTTACATATTATTTGATTCGGGTGCTACTTGTTCATTCATATCTGATGACTTTGCTAAGAACTTAGACTTACCTAAAGAGGAATTAGTTTACCCCTTGAACATAAAGATTGCAAATAGGGAGGTTATTCCTGTTAGGTTTGTATACAAGAATTGTAGGATGGACATTAAGGGTCATAAATTGAGGGTATATTTGATTCCGATTAAACTTGGGGAGTTTGATGTTATACTGGGTATGGATTGGGTGTTCAACCCTGGGGAGGTAATCGATTGCCAGAGGACATCTGTGAACCTTACGACTCCGTCAAAGGTAGTGTTTTATGGTAGCTAATCGCCTAGGAAAGCTAGTTGTCTGACGATTATACAAGCCAAGAATCTATTGAAGCAAGGTTGTGTAGGGTATTTAGCCTACATAATGGATACTTAAAAGGAGAGTCTGAAGATAGAAGAGATATCAGTGGTTAGGGAGTTTGTGGACGTATTTTTGAGCGATTTGCCAGGACTTTCGCCAGATAGAGAGATAGAGTTCGTGATCGACTTAGCATCGGGAACTGCTCTGATATCTAAAGCCTCGTACAGAATGGCTCTAGTCGAGATGAAGGAGTTGATGGTTCAACTACAAGAATTACTAGACAAGAAGTACATTTAGCCAAGCGTTTCACATTGGGGAGCGCCGATATTGTTTGTGAAGAAGAAAGATGGATCGATGCGACTATGCATTGATTATAGGGAGTTGAACAAAGTTATGATCAAGAATAAGTATCCTTTACCTAGGATCGATGACTTGTTTGATCAACTGAAAGGTGCTAGATACTTCTCAAAAATAGATTTCAGAAGTGGGTATCATCAGTTGAAGGTAAAAAGAGAAGATGTACCGAAGACGACCTTTAGAACTCGGTATGGACATTACGAGTTCTTAGTAATGTTATTTGGTCTAACGAATTCACCAACGGCATTTATGGACCTAATGAATAGGGTGTTTAAGCCATTTCTAGACAAGTTTGTAGTGGTGTTCATAGATGACATTTTAGTTTATTCCAAAACTAAGGAGGAATACACTGAACATTTAAGGCTAACATTAGAATCGCTAAGACGGGAGAAGCTTTACTCGAAATTCTTGAAGTGCAAATTCTGGTTAGAACATGTGCAATTTCTTGGCCACGTGATTGACAAAGATGGGATTTCAGTAGATCCGTCGAAGGTTAAAGTTGTAATGAATTGGGATCAGCAGAAGACACCATCAGAAGTGAGGAATTTCTTGGGATTGGAAGGTTACTATAGAAGATTCATTCAAGGCTTTTCCAAAATTGCAACTCCGTTGACACTACCTATATGGAGAAAAGTGTGAGATATACATAGATCATAAGAGTCTGAAGTATATCTTTACACAGAAAGATTTAAATATGCGCCAAAGGAGATGGTTGGAACTAATCAAGGACTACGATTGCGAGATTCTTTACCATCCGGGTAAAGCTAACGTTGTTGCCAACGCCTTAAGCAGAAAGTGTGACACCCCCAAATCCGGGTACTTCAATTCCACGGGACTTGGTGTTCACTGTACGAATATCATCTATCTATCTACCCATAGTAAATGCAAACCATGCAATAAATAGAATAAATCATCCCCTTATGGGGTTACAACATCTGAGTAATAAATAAAATAAATCCCAGGTCATACTAACCTTAAACATCTGTGCGGAACATAAACAAATAAATAAGTCTTACACAACTCTAATATAAGTCTGAAACATAACAATTAAAATAAACAACAAGTCTTCATCACTTGTTGACTTTGCCTTTGCCTTTGCTAGTAGAAGGCTCGCCGGACCTTTCGTTCTTAACTGCAATGTTATTATTACGCAAGAGTGAGCACGATTGCCCACAAGTATAATAATATGACAACAATATAATAACATGCGAGTAAATCAAAGACATCTGAATAAAGAAGCTCAACTTCTGACTCGAGGATAAATAATAGGAATCAAAAGAACATCTGAGGGTCATAAGACCTTGAACTATATCCTAGGTTGTAAAGTGTTTATGCTTTAAACCTTTAACAGTCATAAGACTATGGACTCTACTTCTCGTACTTAGGGGGATCAGCCCTTAGTACCATACTGTGCACAATATCTCAACGCTAAAGCGTAAATAATCCCCTATTAAAGGGTTGTTCATCTCAGTTTTGACATCAGAGTCCGCACCAAAGGAAGTTTGGTTTGGATAAGCTCAATAAGTATTCTAGAATTTAGAACGTACATCAACTATGGACTAGTCGAATAAATAAGGGTTCACTAGTCCTATAAGTTCAACAATATCATCGATATTCAACTTGAATGGTAAATCTCAAGAGTATACAATCGAATAAGTATTGTATAGCTGAATCATGCTTAAAAAAATAGTAATATCTCATATGAAAATCTCAACTTGAATAAACAAGGATAAGAACTTGCTCAATGTAAAAGTAAGATTTGAGTTTAGGAAATTTGCAAAATATTAAACAAGTTTAAGGATAGGAAACTTGCCTCTTGCACAAGCTACAATTTATAATTCACGTTCTTTATGAAATCCTACATATCAATACGTTCACAATACACATTAATTAATAACTCGATATACGTATCGAATCACACACATCGGTCTTGAGCACGTTATTGGACTATACAATTAACGATTCAAGTCATGCAATTAACTTATTAATTACTCATGTAATATAAGTTATTAACCTCTTATTATATGTTTAATCATGTCTTCATATTTATTATATTAGGTTCCAATTACATTTTCTGAACTTGAATAATTAAAATCTCATTTTTGGGAAAAATTACCAAGTGGCGCTGCAGCTCCACTGGCACTGCAGCTAGGACTTTAAGCTTAAGTCTGGCGCTGCAGCCCCACTCTTAGGCTTACAGTTGGCGCTGCAGCTCCACTGGCGCTGCAGCCCCACTTTTAGGCTTAAATCTAGCGCTGCAGCTCCACTGGCGCTGCAGCCCTACTCCTAGGCTTAAAGTTGGCGCTGCAGCTCCACACGCCAGTTTTAGAATCTGTAGTTCGCGAATAACATAGAACAGAGCACCCAAAACTTTGCTCAAACAATAAATTAACTATACTCATCAATTCTAGACTTTACAGAAGTATAACCCAACACTTATAGCATGATTTTGACAACTTAAACAACTTAAACAACTAAATTTAAACCCATAAATTCCATGTTTTTGCTATTTTTCAAAGTTTCGTCAATTTTCATGAAATCACACAATACAGATTCGTTATAACACCAAATCAGTCCGTTTAAGTTTCGTTCTTTTTGCTTTTACATGTACAAACATATTAAATTGTCAATTTACAGTTTTACATGCAACTAAGGCATCAAATTTCATACATACAAGCCATTTTCGAATATTTTCACTGTAAACTCAAAACTTTCTTTTCAAACACAATCTAATGGATTAATTCAACCAAAATAGTTTATAAACATCATATAATGATTTATACATACTACCTAACATATATCAATCACTTTCTCATGTATTAGTCACAAAATTCATTAAAGAGAACTGAAACTAATTTTTCTATGAAAACTCAAGAACATGAGAAATAGAGATTATAACTTGGATTCTTACCCTTTGATTCTTGTTTAGATGATAGGAAACTCTTCTTTGATTCTCCAAACCTTCTTCAATCTCACTCTTTCTCAAATTTTTCTCTTTTTCTCTCTGTGTTCTCTAACTTTCTTAATTGATGAATGTAATATATGATATATGATATACTACTAATATGATATACGTGTAATTTAGAAGTCGTGGGTTATGGGTCGTCAGTTAATCCCATAATGGGTTAACTGGCTCCAACCCCCACTAAGGCTTTGTTTGCTTGCCCCTTTTATTCCTCCTTTCCCATTAATTTAATTAACTTACTATAATATAGTTTAATAATGTCACACTTTTAATTAATCAATAATCCTATTTAAATCAATTAAATAAAATTGCATAATTCCAAAATAATTCACATAGTCATATAATTAAAATTCTTATTTACTAATTATGTTAAATCATTAAATCTCTAATTAATTATTAAATTAATTAGAATAACATTATGCTTATTAATTAATATATTAATCAAATAAGCTCAATTAAATACGCACTTTGAATATAAAATTCACCACATTAATTTAACTAACGTGACACATATAATTAATTTAATCTACCATAATTTCATTAATTAATTATTTAACTCAATAATTAAATCATTGATATTTATTTAATTCAATAAATATTCACATTAAATTACAAAAATCTTGTTCGTCACATCTTTCCCCCCTTAAAAAGATTCTGTCCTCAGAATCACGGTTCAATTAAAAATTCGTCCCGTTACATTCTCCCCCCCTTACAAAGATTCTGTCCCCAGAATCGCATACACATAAATTAAGTAAATAAATGTGGGTAATTCTTCATCATATGCTCTTCGAGTTCCCACGTAGCTTCTTCAGCATTGTGGTTCCTCCAAATTACCTTAACAGAAGGTATAACTTTGTTTATGAGGACTTGTTCTTTCCTGTCAACAATTTGAACAAGAATTTCTTCATAGGATAAGTCTTTTTCAAAATGTAGGGGTTCATATTCAATCACATGCTTGTAATCGGGTTTGTAGGGGCGTAAAACTGAAACATGGAAGATGTTGTGGATATTTTCTAGCGCCGGAGGTAAGGCTACCTCATACGCAACTTCTCTAATCCTTCGCAGTACCTCAAAGGGTCTAATGAACCTCGGGCTCAATTTTCCCTTCTTTCCGAATCTAATCTTCCCCTTCCAGGGAGAGACTTTCAAAAATACAAAGCTATCCGATTCAAACTCAATATTCTTACGGTGTGGATCAGCGTATTTCTTCTGCCTATCTTGAGCGGCTACCAGTCTTGTCCGGATCACTTTGACTATCTCTGCTGTCTGTTGTACCAACTCTGGACCTAGCAATTGTCTCTCGCCAACTTCATCCCAGTATAGCGGAGTTCTGCATTTTCTTCCGTACAACGCTTCGTAAGGCGGCATGCCAATACTAGAGTGGTAACTGTTGTTGTAACCGAATTCCACAAGCGGTAGGTGATCATCCCAATTTCCTTTAAAATCCATGATGCATGCTCTCAACATATCTTCCAATGTCTGGATCGTTCTTTCACTCTGCCCGTCTGTCTGAGGGTGATAAGCCGTACTCATTCTTAACTGTGTCCCCATGCATTCCTGTAGTCGCTTCCAGAAGTTTGATGTGAAGCGCGGATCTCTGTCGGAAACTATTGACACCGGAACTCCGTGCCTCGAAATAATTTCTTTCACATATAGCCTTGCCAACTGGTCTAAGTTGAACCTGATTTTGATCGGAAGGAAGTGTGCTGATTTCGTCAGTCGGTCAACGATAACCCATACTGCGTCGTAGCCTTTCTGAGTCGTCGGAAGGCCAACCACGAAATCCATCGTAATGTGTTCCCATTTCCATTCTGGGATTTCCAGGGGTTGTAGCAAACCACTCGGCCTCTGATGTTCTGCTTTTACTTTCTGACAGGTCAGACACTTTGCAACACACTCAGCAACATCTCGTTTCAAATTTGGCCACCAGAAGTGCTGTCGAAGATCCTGGTACATCTTGGTACTACCGGGGTGAATCGAATACCGTGAGCTATGAGCCTCGCTCAAAATGTCTTCCTTAATCTCTAGCACTGACGGTACCCACACTCTATTCTCAAATCTCATTAGTCCCTCACTATCTATCTTGAATCTCGGTTCGGTTCCTTCAGATATCTTTTTCTTAACTTTCTCACATTCTTCGTCCTGAAGTTGAGCTTCCTTAACTTTATCCAATAGGGTTGTACCAGCTTGTATTTGAAACAATTTCTCGTCGATCTCCATCGGATACTTCACTTCCAATTCCAGCTTTTCCATTGCTGAAATTAACTCCTCTTGAGCATTCAACATCATCAATTTCTCCCGACCCTTTCTGCTTAAGGCATCGGCAACCACATTAGCCTTACCCGGATGGTATAAGATTTAACAGTCATAGTCCTTAATTAACTCCAGCCACCTTCTCTGGCGCATATTTAAGTCCTTCTGTGTAAAAATATATTTCAGACTCTTGTGGTCTGTATATATTTCACACTTCTCCCCATAGAGATAGTGTCTCCAAATTTTCAAAGAAAATACCACTGCAGCTAACTCCAAGTCATGGGTCGGATACCCTTTCTCATAGTCTTTCAATTGTCGTGACGCATACGCAATGACCCTGCCATTTTGCATAAGCACACAGCCAAGTCCTTTATGCGACGCATCACTATAAACCACAAAATTTCCTGTGTCATCCGGAAGGGATAACACAGGTGCTGAACTCAACCTCCTCTTAAGCTCTTGGAAACTTTCCTCACACTTCTCTGTCCAAACGAATTTCACCGATTTTCTAGTCAAATTCATCAGCGGAGTTGCGATCTTGGAAAAGTCCTGAATGAATCTTCTATAATAACCCGCCAATCCAAGAAAACTCCTCACTTCTGATGGTGTTTTCGGCTGATCCCAGTACATCACAGCTTTGACTTTAGAGGGATCTATCGAAATTCCGTCCTTGTCGATCACATGTCCAAGAAATTGCACTCTTTCAATCCAGAATTCACATTTCAAAAATTTAGCGTACAACTTCTCTCTTCTCAACGCCTCTAATGTTAACTTCAGATGTTCTACATGTTCTTCCTTGGTCTTCGAGTATACCAAAATATCGTCGATAAAGACCACCACGAATTTGTCCAAAAACGGCTTGAACACTCCATTCATTAAGCCCATGAATGCTGCAGGAGCATTCGTTAGACCAAATGACATCACCAGAAATTCGTAGTGACCATATCGAGTCCTAAATGCTGTCTTTGGGACATCCTCTGGCCTCACCTTCAGCTGATGATAGCCACTCCTCAAGTCTATCTTTGAAAAGTACCTTGCACCCTTCAATTGGTCAAACAGATCGTCGATCCTTGGTAATGGATATCTATTCTTAATTGTGACCTTATTCAGTTCTCTGTAGTCGATGCAAAGCCGCATCGTCCCGTCCTTCTTCTTCACAAACAACACCGGCGCTCCCCACGACGATACGCTCGGTTGGATGTACTTCTTGTCCAGTAACTCTTGTATTTGTACCATCAACTCTTTCATCTCTATCGGAGCCATCCGGTATGGTGCCTTCGATATTGGGGCCGTCCCTGGCGCCAAATCGATCACAAACTCAACCTCTCTGTCTGGCAGAAGTCCTGGTAGATCATCCGGAAATACGTCAATGAAGTCCCTCACGACTGGTATATCTTCCACTTTCGAGTTTTCTTTACGACTATCGACTATGTAGGCTAAATATCCTACACAGCCTTGTCTTAACAACTTCCTGGCCTGCATCATCGTCAGACAACTCGCTTATCTAGGTGATTTGCTGCCATAAAACACAACCTTTGACGGGGTCATAAGGTTAATACACTTTCTCTGGCAATCAATTACAGCCCCATAATTGACTAGCCAATCCATTCCCAGAATAACATCGAATTCCCCAAGTCTAATCGGGATAAGATCTATGTTCATAATGTTACCCTTAATATCTACTCTACAGTTCTTGTGTACATACTTAACAGGGATCACTTCTCTATTCGCAATCTCTATGTTCATGGGGTATTCTAACTCGTCCATAGGAAGTTCTAAGTTCTTAGCAAAGTCATCGGATATAAATGAACAAGTAGCACCCGAATCAAATAGTACATAAGCATTAACTTTATTGATCGGAATGATACCTGACACCACATCGCGAGACTGTACAGCATCCTGCACGGTCATGTTGAAGGTCCTGGCGGTTGGTCGATTGGTTGCGGTTGGTCCCGTGATAGTTAGAGCACTTCCACCGCTGTTTCCTCTGTTCCCTCCTGATCCTGCCCCTCCAGATCCCTTCTTGGGACAGTCCCTTGCCAGATGGTCCTTTGAGCCGCAAGTGAAACAAGCGCCCTTCTTTGGGTTCGGACAGTTAGGTGCTATGTGGCCATCCTGACCACAATTGTAGCATACTCGTTTTCCCTTCATACAGACCCCCAGGTGAGCTTTTCCGCAGGTCGAACAAGCTTCGATCCTCTTCTTTTGACCTCCTTGCTGATTCCCAGTTGATGAGTTATCATTCCACCTCCTCTTCTGATTATTACTCCCTCCCATGTTGCTACCACTAGCCTTGTTAACTCCTTCACCCTCACTCTTTTTCTTCTTTTGGTCTTGATTGTACTTTGTAACAGCGTAACTCCCGCCTTCAGCGAGAATGTCCTTCTCCAACACCCCAGCAAAAGTGTTCAATTGGAACATTGACACTTTGCTATACAACCAGGGTTCAGGCCCTGCTCAAACCTCCTTGCCTTCCTCTGATCGGTGTGCACTTGATACGTGGCAAACCTAGCCAACTCATTGAATTTCGCCGCATATTCCGGTACGGACATATTCCCCTGTTTCAGCTCTAGAAACTGAATTTCCATTTGATTCTGCGAACTGGTCGGAAAGTACATCTCGAAGAACATCTCCTTAAACCTCTCCCAGGTAATCACACCTTCACCTCCCCGGACCTTATTCGCTTGCCACCAATAGCTGGCCTCGGATTTCAGCATGAACGTTGCATAGGCGGTTTTCTGGTCTTCTCTGACTCTGGCGACGTCGAAAACTTTTTCCATCTCCATGACCCAGGTTTGAGCTTCTATCGGGTTCATGGTGCCTTTAAACTCTGGCGGTCCCACCGCCTTGAAGTCCTTGAACGTTGTGTTCGGTGGAGCTTGAGGTTGGTTGTTAAGCGCTCCAGCAAGTAAGTTTGCCAACTGCTGAACAGGGTTAACATTGGCGTCGTTGTTGTTGTTAGTTGACACTTCCTGGGCCGGTCGACGGTTTGGTCTTCTCCTTGGCGGCATATTTCTGTTAAGATATATGCTTATTAGAACTTTATTCAATCTTTTAAATATTTAAGGCTTAACTTCAACATTTAGACACAATCAGTCAACACATTATCTCAATTAAACTCTGATATATTACTAAATCAAAAGTTTTAACATAATACGATAGCATCACTGCTATTTACATCAACTATCCCGAGATAAGGAATCTACAGGATTTAAAACATAAAGTATTCCTCTGTTTATAAACACATTGGAATTTACATTATTAACTACCAAATAGGTTTTACAAAATCAAATGTTCCTATCACTGCCCATTAAGGCGACGAACAGCTTTGCCACGCTCTTCTTCCATAATTCGGGACATCGTCCTGCGATCTAGCATGTACGACGGTAGTCCTTCGAACTGAATTGGGTACCTCATAACCCGATCCTGGGCCTCGTCAATTGCATACTGAAGTGTAGAGTACGTCTCTTCAAGCTTGGCCTTCTTCGCCCGACAATTATCTTCTGCGAGATCTGCTCGTCGTGATTCCCTTACCCAAGCCTCCTCTGCTATGGCCAGCCTTGCTGATTTCTCTTTCAGTTCTTTCTTCAATTCCTCTATTTCCTCTGACTTCTGCTCAGTTTGGCCTTTCTCGTGAACCAAATTCCACTCTACATTTCCCAAACGTGTGTGAAGAGCCTCAACCTCTCCATCCCTCAGCTCGATGGTAGACTGTTGAGTAACCGACCGCTCCCTCAGCTCCTGAACAGTATCCCTCAGCTCCTGAACAGTATCACGTAACTCTATGTTACGGTCATACAGCTCATCATACATCTCAGCACTGATAGAGCTCAGTGGGAACTCTTCAGGGTCTTCCTCCTCCTCTTCGGCTGCCTCAGCCTGAACCTCAATCTCCTCAGGGTCTTCCTCAGAGTCCTCCTCTGAATCAGACACCGGCACATACTCCTGACCAATGACTGTGATCAAGGGTGATGGCTCTCATTGGACTAACTGCTCCCAGACTACGTGAATATCTCGGGGCTCCTCCTCTCTAGCCTCTATGGGTATAAGGTCCCTGGACTGACTAGGTTCTCCAGCATCTGTCATCCTGGTAAATAAAATTTTAAATTTTAGTAATTACGTGATGCTAATCGATACTCGAATATATAAGTATAAGCACATAACACATAAGGTAAGTTATTAACTTTCTTAGAACTCGATAAGAGTTATCATTACAATGTTCTCGATCTCTAAAAAGGCTACTATCCTAAGGTTTTCCACCAACCTAAGGTTCATAACCTACGGCTTTGATACCAACCTGTGACACCCCCAAATCCGGGTACTTCAATTCCACGGGACTTGGTGTTCACTGTACGAATATCATCTATCTATCTACCCATAGTAAATGCAAACCATGCAATAAATAGAATAAATCATCCCCTTATGGGGTTACAACATCTGAGTAATAAATAAAATAAATCCCAGGTCATACTAACCTTAAACATCTGTGCGGAACATAAACAAATAAATAAGTCTTACACAACTCTAATATAAGTCTGAAACATAACAATTAAAATAAACAACAAGTCTTCATCACTTGTTGACTTTGCCTTTGCCTTTGCTAGTAGAAGGCTCGCCGGACCTTTCGTTCTTAACTGCAATGTTATTATTACGCAAGAGTGAGCACGATTGCCCACAAGTATAATAATATGACAACAATATAATAACAAGCGAGTAAATCAAAGACATCTGAATAAAGAAGCTCAACTTCTGACTCGAGGATAAATAATAGGAATCAAAAGAACATCTGAGGGTCATAAGACCTTGAACTATATCCTAGGTTGTAAAGTGTTTATGCTTTAAACCTTTAACAGTCATAAGACTATGGACTCTACTTCTCGTACTTAGGGGGATCAGCCCTTAGTACCATACTGTGCACAATATCTCAACGCTAAAGCGTAAATAATCCCCTATTAAAGGGTTGTTCATCTCAGTTTTGACATCAGAGTCCGCACCAAAGGAAGTTTGGTTTGGATAAGCTCAATAAGTATTCTAGAATTTAGAACGTACATCAACTATGGACTAGTCGAATAAATAAGGGTTCACTAGTCCTATAAGTTCAACAATATCATCGATATTCAACTTGAATGGTAAATCTCAAGAGTATACAATCGAATAAGTATTGTATAGCTGAATCATGCTTAAAAAAAATAGTAATATCTCATATGAAAATCTCAACTTGAATAAACAAGGATAAGAACTTGCTCAATGTAAAAGTAAGATTTGAGTTTAGGAAATTTGCAAAATATTAAACAAGTTTAAGGATAGGAAACTTGCCTCTTGCACAAGCTACAATTTATAATTCACGTTCTTTATTAAATCCTACATATCAATACGTTCACAATACACATTAATCAATAACTCGATATACGTATCGAATCACACACATCGGTCTTGAGCACGTTATTGGACTATACAATTAACGATTCAAGTCATGCAATTAACTTATTAATTACTCATGTAATATAAGTTATTAACCTCTTATTATATGTTTAATCATGTCTTCATATTTATTATATTAGGTTCCAATTACATTTTCTGAACTTGAATAATTAAAATCTCATTTTTGGGAAAAATTACCAAGTGGCGCTGCAGCTCCACCATTTGAACTAAAAATGGCGCTGCAGCTCCACTGGCACTGCAGCTAGGACTTTAAGCTTAAGTCTGGCGCTGCAGCCCCACTCTTAGGCTTACAGTTGGCGCTGCAGCTCCACTGGCGCTGCAGCCCCACTCTTAGGCTTAAATCTAGCGCTGCAGCTCCACTGGCACTGCAGCTAGGACTTTAAGCTTAAGTCTGGCGCTGCAGCCCCACTCTTAGGCTTACAGTTGGCGCTGCAGCTCCACTGGCGCTGCAGCCCCACTCTTAGGCTTAAATCTAGCGCTGCAGCTCCACTGGCGCTGCAGCCCTACTCTTAGGCTTAAAGTTGGCGCTGCAGCTCCACACGCCAGTTTCAGAATCTGTAGTTCGCGAATAACATAGAACAGAGCACCCAAAACTTTGCTCAAACAATAAATTAACCATACTCATCAATTCTAGACTTTACAGAAGTATAACCCAACACTTATAGCATGATTTTGACAACTTAAACAACTTAAACAACTAAATTTAAACCCATAAATTCCATGTTTTTGCTATTTTTCAAAGTTTCGTCAATTTTCATGAAATCACACAATACAGATTCGTTATAACACCAAATCAGTCCGTTTAAGTTTCGTTCTTTTTGCTTTTACATGTACAAACATATTAAATTGTCAATTTACAGTTTTACATGCAACTAAGGCATCAAATTTCATACATACAAGCCATTTTCGAATATTTTCACTGTAAACTCAAAACTTTCTTTTTAAACACAATCTAATGGATTAATTCAACCAAAATAGTTTATAAACATCATATAATGATTTATACATACTACCTAACATATATCAATCACTTTCTCATATATTAGTCACAAAATTCATTAAAGAGAACTGAAACTAATTTTTCTATGAAAACTCAAGAACATGAGAAATAGAGATTATAACTTGGATTCTTACCCTTTGATTCTTGTTTAGATGATAGGAAACTCTTCTTTGATTCTCCAAACCTTCTTCAATCTCACTCTCTCTCAAATTTTTCTCTTTTTCTCTCTGTGTTCTCTAACTTTCTTAACTGATGAATGTAATATATGATATATGATATACTACTAATATGATATACGTGTAATTTAGAAGTCGTGGGTTATGGGTCGTCAGTTAATCCCATAATGGGTTAACTAGCTCCAACCCCCACTAAGGCTTTGTTTGCTTGCCCCTTTTATTCCTCCTTTCCCATTAATTTAATTAACTTACTATAATATAGTTTAATAATGTCACACTTTTAATTAATCAATAATCCTATTTAAATCAATTAAATAAAATTGCATAATTCCAAAATAATTCACATAGTCATATAATTAAAATTCTTATTTACTAATTATGTTAAATCATTAAATCTCTAATTAATTATTAAATTAATTAGAATAACATTATGCTTATTAATTAATATATTAATCAAATAAGCTCAATTAAATACGTACTTTGAATATAAAATTCACCACATTAATTTAACTAACGTGACACATATAATTAATTTAATCTACCATAATTTCATCAATTAATTATTTAACTCAATAATTAAATCATTGATATTTATTTAATTCAATAAATATTCACATTAAATTACAAAAATCTTGTTCGTCACAGAAAGGGCCGTGAGAAGTTAATGTTGCTAACTGTTCAGGAACAGTTAGTAAATGAGATGACTAACTTAAAGCTGTAAGTTAAGTATCTGAAGAAGTCGGATGAGAAGTTGTTTCAAGTAACTACTGGTTCAACTTTGGTGGACAAAGTGAAAGAGGAGGCACAACTATATGATGAGGAATGTGAGAAGATTCGGAAGAGTAGTAACCGATGGTGAAGAAATAAAGATCAAGATCGATGATGATGGACTGCTATGATTTGAAGGGAGAATCTGGGTACCGCCAGTACCAGAAATTAAGGAGGAAATTTTGGGTGAAGCTCATAGTTCAAGATATTCGATTCACCTTGGGAGTACGAAGATGTACCATGATCTTATACAACATTACTGGTGGCTGAATATGAAGAGAGACGTTGCTGAATGTGTTACGAGATGTTTAACGTGCCTAAAGGTCAAAGCAAAACACCAGAGACCAAGTGGAATATTGCAACTACTGGAGATTCCAGAATGGAAGTGGGAGCATATCACGATGGATTTTGTGGTTGGTCTTCCAATGACTCAAAAGGGTTGTGATGCGATATGGGTTATAGTGGATCGACTGACGAAGTCAGCACATTTCTTACCGATCAAGATTAGATTCAACTTGGATCAGTTGGCGAAGCTGTACGTTAAGGAAATTATTTTTAGACACGGTGTTTCGGTGTCAATAGTGTCCGACAGGGATCCGCGTTTCACGTCGAATTTCTAGAAGCGATTACAAGAATGTTTAGGAACGCAATTGCAAATGAGTACGGCGTACCATCCTCAAATTGATGGCCAGAGTGAGAGAACGATTCAGACTCTAGAGGATATGCTAAGAGCTTGTGTTATGGACTTCAAAGGAAGCTGGGATGATCATCTACTATTGGTGGAGTTTTCCTATAACAACAGTTACCATGCAAGTATTGGCATGCCGCCTTACGAAGCATTATACGGCAGGAAATGCAGGACTCCATTGTGCTGGGATAAGGTTAGTGGACGACAGCTGTTGGGACCAAAATTTGTACAACAAACTGCTGAGATCGTCAAGCTGATTAGAATGAGATTGGTTGCTGCTCAAGACAGACAAAAGAAGTATGCCGATCATCATCGACAGAATCGAGAATTTGAAGTGGGAAGCTTCGTTTTCCTGAAGGTATCTTCCTGGAAGGGGAATATTCGATTTGGCAAGAAGGGGAAGCTGAGTCCTCGATTTATTGGACCTTTTGAGATACTTCGAAGGGTTGGCAAAGTAGCTTACGAGGTTACGTTACCTCTGGAGCTAGATAAAATATATAACGTATTCTATATTTCTGTGTTGCCACCGTACAAACACGACTACAAGCATGTGATAGAGTACGAGCTGTTACAGTTTGATAAAGACCTAACGTATGATGAGGTTCCTGTTCAAATAGTTGATAGAAAAGAGCAAATACTTAGAAATAAGTTGATACCTTCTGTTAAGGTAATCTGGAGGAGCCACAGTGCTGAAGAAGCTACGTGAGAACTCGAAGATGTAATGATGAAAACTTATCCCCAATTGTTTGATTAATTCTTTGAATATCAATTCTGGGGACATAATCTTTTTAAGGGGGAAGAATTTAACAAATGAGTTTTTTTTAGTTGTGATTCTGAGGACAGAATCCTTTTAAGGAGGGAAGATTGTAACAAATGAGATGTTGTATATTATTTTTAAATATTTATTAAATTAAATACAAATTTTAATTTATTTATTTATTAAGTTAAATAAATAAATTATGTGATTATGTTATAAAATAATTTAATTGAGTATAATATGTTAATTAAATTGATGCTGCATCAGCAATGCTATTTCCTCCAATCATACCGGTCCATGAAAGAAAAGCCCTCAAGCCTGAGGCAAACAGTAAAAAGGGAAAAGAAAAGATCCTGTACGAAGGACGAGACCCATTCTCTAACATGAGGGTCATCATCAACTACGAGGGTATGAATGACGAACTCCCCGATAGTGACCAAATTCCTCACATCAAAAAGAGGAACAATCCACAGAAAAGCCTCGGCCCTATTATCAAGGATGTCTTAGTCATCATCCAAGATGCGGCAAACGAGCACAATTCCTAGATTCTCCCAATTTATGAGAATCTGACACTGGACAACTGGAGTAGTGTCTCTTGCCTAAGTCGAAAAGGGTAAAGGGGCAGAGAGTACATCTGCCCTTAATCATGCTTTCATTTACTGCTTACTTTTGATTGCACAACTATAGCAATAACTTTTGTCATGCTTTACAAATGCCATATGTATTTAAGCAGTTGTATATATTAATGAAAGCATTTTTGTTTTCAGGACCCAAGCATTGGATGTGTGTGTCTCTGCTGATGAGATGCCAACCTGTCAAAATGACTACAACTTTGATGTAGAATTGAACTTCGACTTGATGGATATTGATCAAGAGGAGGAGGATGAATATGAGGTGCCAGAGGAGATCAAAGAATGGGTCGAAGACAAACCCAAACCAAACCTCGGCCAAACCACCACCATCAACATAGGAACCTCCAAAAACATCAAAGAAATCCAAATAGGTGCAGACCTCACACCAAATCAAAAAGCCGACCTGATCAAACTCCTAACACAGTACCAGGATGTATTTGCATAGTCACATGGAGACATGATCGACCTCTCTACGGATATTTTCATCCATTGAATGCCCATCAAATAAGGGTTCAAACCAGTCAAACAAAAGCTCAGGCGATTGAAACCGGAGTAGAGTTTGAAAAGTCAAAGAAGAAGTCGTTAAACAATTCAAAGCCGGAATCATTATGGTATCAACATACCCAGAATGGCTGTCAAATATAGTCCCCGTGCTTAAGCCCAAAGGGAAGGTACGAGTCTACGTGGATTACCAGGATTGGAACAAAGCCTGCCTCAAGGACAATTTCCCGGTACCTTTTATCCACATCCTGATTGACAATACTGCGCAGTATGGCATGTATTCCATCATGGATTACTTTGCTGGTTACCATCAAATCATGGTAGCTGAGGAGGACCGGGAGAAAACAACTTTTATCACTCATTGGGGAACTTTCTGCTACCGACGACTATCCTTCGGCCTCATCAATGCTGGAGCCACATATCAGCGAGCCATGATGGCCCTGTTTTATGACATGATGCAAAAAGAAATCGAAGTCTTTGTCGATGAAATTATCATCAGATCCCGAAGGGAGGATGATCATATTAGCCATCTCAGGAAGCTGTTCAACAGGTTACGTAAGTACAACCTCAAGCTGAATCCCACAAAATGTGCTTTTGGCATCAAAGCAGGAAAACTATTGGGATTCCTGGTAAGCAATCGGGGCATTGAGCTCGACCCCGCTAAAATCAAAGACATTATTGAAATGCCTGTACCTCGTACAGAGAGGGAGATACATAGATTCCTAGGAAGGATCAACTTCATAAGCCGGTTCATTTCACAACTCACAGCAACCTGTGAACCCATCTTCAAGCTGTTAAGGAATAATTCCTCCACCACATGGAATGAGGATTGTCAACAAGCCTTCCTTTCCATCAAGAAACAGCTAACTGAAGCTCTTGTTCTGATACCCCCAAGGGATGGAGTCCCTTTATTCATGTACCTGTCCGTCAATGCCAATGCAATGGGCTACATGTTAGGACAGAAGGATGATAATAGCAAGGAAAGAGCCATCTACTACATCAGCAAAAGATTCAGCAGTGGTGAACAGAAATACACCCTGATCGAAAAGATATGTTGTGCATTAGCATGGGCCGCCATGAGGTTGCAACACTATTTGCATGGGCATACAACCTACCTCATATCCCGTATGGATTCACTCAAATACGTATTCAACAAACCAATGCTGAATTGCTGGCTGTCCAAATGGCAGTTGATCCTACAGCAATTTTACATTGTTTACGTGACTCAAAAGTCAATCAAGGGTCAAGGCATTGCAGATCAATTAGCTGAAGCACCTTCAGGAGGGTTCGAGTCCCTGGAGATATATTTCTCGAATGATGGGATCATGACAATTCAACAACTCCAGTCAGAGAATACAGTCCAACCATGGAAAATGTATTTCGACGGAGCGGTAAAAATGAAAGTTGCCGGAGCTGGGGCAGTCCTCATCTCTGGTACATGAAATCAATATCCTGTGGCTACCAAATTTCAATTTGGCAACACCAACAACACGATCGAGTACGAATTCTGTATCATGGGTTGAAACTAGCCCAATCCATGTCTATCAAGCATTTACTCGTCTTTGGAGATTCCGAGCTAGTCATCAGACAAACCATCGGCGTGTATCTCACCAAAAAACTGCATTTACTGCCCTATCATCGGCAGGTCCTTCAAAATATCTCAGGAATTCGAAGACATCACCTTCGTTCACATTCCTCGGGGTCGGAATAACTTTGCTGATGCATTAGCAACGTTGGCTTCATTAATCTGCATGTCCGATAAGAGTGGATTTCCCAACATTCAGTTCACAATTCAGAAAGCCCCGACATATGGGAGTTATATTGGGGAAGTATCGGATGAAATACCTCCTGTCAAGCAGCCTTGGTATCAAGACATCAAGGAATATCACCGTGATGGATCCACAACTGCTGGGTCAAGTACCTCAAAGCGAAAACGGATTCACAAAATGGCCATGAAGTTCTATTTGAGCGGAGATACACTGTACAAAAGAGATACTGAATAGGCCTGTTAAGATGCCTTGACAAAGAGCAAGCCCGAAGACTTATGGATGAAATCCACGGTGGAGTTTGTGGTCCACACATGAGTGGTCATCTGCTGGCCAAGAACATGGCATTACTAGATCTCGCTCAAAGCTGATTGCGATGATCACGTCAAGAGATGTTTTCAATGCCAAATACATGGAAATTCCATTCACGCTCCTCCAAATGAGCTACATAACATGAGTGCACCATGGCCTTTCTCTATGTGGGGGATGGATGTGATAGGTCCAGTAGAACCCAAAGCCAGCAATGGTAATTAATTCATCTTCATTATAATCGATTACTTCACAAAATGGGTTGAAGCAGCCTCTTTTCCCAAAGTCACAAAAGAGGTCATCATTAGTTTCATCAGAAATAATGTCGTATGTCAATATGGACAATCGGAGGTGATCGTATCAAACAATGCCAAAACCCTGAATAATCAAATAATGGTGGATCTGTGCAGTAAGTTCTACATCAAGCATTTCAATTTCATCATCTATCGGCCCAAGATGAATGGTGCTGTCAAAGCGGCCAATAAAAACATCAAAAAGATCATGCAAAAAATGTTCGCCAATCACAAGGAATGGCCTGACCTGCTGCCTTTAACCCTGTTAGCCTACATGACGTCAATGCGCACCTCTACTGGGGCTACCCCCTATTCGTTGGTCTATGGCATGGAGGCAGTCCTTCCCATAGAGGTAGAGATGGAATCCTTGCGAGTTCTAATCGACGCTCAGATAGATGAAGATCAGTGGTTGCAAGACTGATATCATCAACTGGCCTTGATAGATGAAAAGAGGGCCACATCCATTTTCCACGGACAATTATACCAGCAAAGGATCTCCAGATCCTACAACAAGAAGGTTCGAATCCGACAATTCAAAGAAAATGACTTGGTGCTCAAGAAAGTCCTGACCAATTAGGATGAAGCCAAAGGAAAGTTCACCCCAAATTGGGAAGGCCCTTTCATTGTCAAGGAGGTGTTGACAGGAGGAGCTATCAGACTACAAGAAATGGATAGGAATCAATTTCCCCAACTACATCTGAGACATATGTATACCCGCATCTGGGTCCTACAAATCAAATCAAGTTCAATTTTTCATTAGAAAAGTCGGAACTACGGATGACCTGATCTCCCTCAACCCGGGAGTACGTAGGCAGCCATTTTTGGTGCGGTCAAACTAAATTCAAATTCAAGAAATCCAAAATCAAAAAATCAAACCATCCTACCGGCACAGCCGGAACTACGAATGACCTGATCTCCCTCAACCTGGGAGTACGTAGGCAGCCACTTCTGGTGCGGTCAAACTAAGAAAAATCCAAAAAATCCAAAAATCCAAAAACAAAACCCTATTGGCACAGCCAGAGCTACGAATGACTTGATCTTCCTCAGCCCGGGAGTACGTAGGCCTCCATTTACGGCGCGGTTTGACCTTCAAGAAAAATAAAAAAATGAAAGGCCAGTTCCAAGACACCAAAGACAAATAGAAGCTAAATTCTATCAAACTACCCTGGTCAACAGGACCATCTGAGATACTCCCTGACACCTCAACTGTCAGTTCATCAAGGAGGAGATCAAGATACATCTACTACTACGAGTCTTGAAAGAAGTGGTAATCACTTAGTAATGACTATACATCTCCAGTCAGGGAAGTGCATCAAAAATATATTTCTCTGATATATAAAACTGTTTGATATATACATGATGCCCTATACATGATAAAAATGGCTGATCTAGTCTGTGTAGGAAAAATAAAGCTAGTTTATAGACCCAATGACAAGCGAGTCAGTAATCCCAGCATGGCACCTCTCTCTGAAGATGGGGAGCAGCTGTAAGTGCAGTCCACTTAGCCTCCATGCGGCTTAGAATATCCACAGTCATCTGCAAGGCGGCACTGTGGTCATCAATATACACACTCATCTCGGTGACCAAACCATGGGTGTAAGATCGAAGAGCAGTACTATCAGCAATGTGGAAATCACGGGAAGCTATAGCCTTATCCCTCTCCACAAAAGCTCCATCCCGAGCAATCAAAGTCTCCTCGATCTCGACATATACTGCATCCCTAGCAGAGCAGATCTCGTCTCGCTCTACAACAGCAGTATATAGGGCAGAGCGGAGCTCCTCCCGCTCAATCAATCCTGTATCCAAAGAGGCCCTGAGTCCATCCCTCTCAGCAAAAGCTAAATCTCTGCCAGACAATGCAGCCAACATCTGTGCTCTAGACGAGTCTCGCTCAAAGGTCATCCTAAATAGTGAGTCAGCTAAAGCCAGATCTGTCCCCACAGGAATGGTCGGGGAATCGCTAACCAGAGCAGTGGTTAAGCCCGTGAACAACTCATCCTCGATAGGAGAATCCGAATCCTCCATAAGCTCCTCCTCGTCGGAGTCCATACTAGGAGATGAAGAAACCTCTACTACTGCTCTTATCTCTGCCTCCAATAATGCAGAATACTCCGGAGAACAGCCCAGATGGCTACTGGAGAAATCAGCCCTCTCCTGATGAATCCAACACTCATATACTCTGACTAAGTTGGTGGATGACATAGAAGAAGCCGACATCCTCTGATCAGTAGACCCCTCAAAGTGGTGCAAACTCTGCAGCTGATCAAACTGACACATGACTGCCAAAGGATGATAGGTGGTCACTCCCCTTAAACCCGTTAGGGGTAAATAATCCAGGCCAGATGCATGAGTGATAAAGCTATATGGGGACGCTAGCCCTGAGCATGGCAAAATCACAAACAGATGCTCAATATCTGACAAAAATGCCAACCATAACTCTGCATCAATGCACTTCGCATGCTGAAAAGAGTAAGCTGTAGATGTCTCGTGAGTGAAACAGAAACCCCGAGGCCAGAAGAATCCAATCGGTCGTATATGGGACATCAGCCATATATACAGCAAGACCGAGCTGCCCTTGAAAAACCCCTCTAGATGGGTACTACAATGCATGGCGGATTAAAATGTCTCAGCCAATATCATCGGGACGATGGTGCTACCCTGTTTAAGGGCCCTAACCACCACTACTAAGCCTACATCTAGATGATCCAAGCAAAGCGGCATGCAGACATATGCCACAACATACATCAGTAGAATATCTTTCCTGGCCGCATGTCATTCCTCTGCTGAAATAACAAAATCTCTGACATGTCAATCATAGCTATCAAGCTTGCCAAAGCGCTCAATCAAGAAGTGTATAGAGATCACATGCCCAGAAACGATCTCATCCATGACTACACTCTGACGAAGACTGGACAGCCGGATAAACAGTCTACGCATGTCGCTAATCGCCGTCCAAGTGCACGAAAACTCCAATTCCAAACCAGTAAATCTCTGGTACTCCTCCAGAGTCGGCGTCAGCTCACGCTGTCCAAAGTAGAAAACCTGCCTGTCAAGTATCCAGCAGGGTAAAAGGCCCTCAATGAATCCTACCGAAACATGGAAATCGACAAGGGCCAACGAATGCCCCCAACATCTGGTCCACCGTCCCCCTAGCTGAAAAGGGTAGACTATCATACCAGGACCTCAACGATGCTTCCACCTCAAACAGTGGTAAATGCTCAATACGACTGACTGAAGACAACGTCATCTGTAGCACCGTGCGACAAGACCGTCGAGAGGTTTAGTTAAGTCACAGCTGTCTGAATGCATACACATGATATAATATATGCATGATGACAGTAATATAAACATGATGCAGAAGATAAGATATAGCAAAAATATCAACAACAAGCTATCTACTGCAGACATCATCCCTGTATCCTGATACAAAGCAAAAGGAAGAATATAGGGAAAGGGGGCACCACCACCCAGCTAATATAGTGGTCTATCAAAATGATGGCATAAATGCCGAATAGCCAAATAATGGCTGACCAAAAAGTATAGCTCCAATAGCTATTAGAGGAAGTCGAAGACATCGATGGTAAACCGATCGACCTGCTCCATCTCCTCGCTGCTATCAGGCATATATGGGCGGTATAAGGGAGGATCTGCCCCTGTAAAACTGCTGCTAAATGGACCTGAAGAGAGTCCCGCTCCTGAGCTAGACGGGTAGAAAGAAGAGGCCTCTGACAGATCTCGACCAAGGTGCCTGATAAAGAAATGAGCCTGATCCAACTCCCTGGTCAGATCTGCTATCTGGTCTGCATGAGTAGGCTCTCTGAGGCAAGCTATCCAGTCCGTCATCATCACAGACCCTGGCACCATGTCTGCCATAAACTGGGTAGCCCGAGTCTGAGCTCTACTACTACAAGAGCTCCACCACCGGCTGAATGCCTCCTGGCTGTATGGGCCCTTTGATAGGGTGAAGCCATCAATGCCCTCCAAAGGGATGTCTATTAAAGGCATGGTCAATGGCCAATGATGCCAAGCTGGAGGAATAATGGGAATACGGATCTCCCCCGTGATGCTCCTAATAGCACGCTCTCCAAGATAGAGCTCCCAACCACCTACCGTCAACAACGGTACCCTGCCGGTCGACAAATCAAACTCCCAGCCAGTAGGGACACCTCCCTCGAATTCGACAATCAAGAACTCAGATGTATACGGCATCCAGATGATCGAACCCGCCGTTAAAAGCTCCAACTATAGATGGGCATGAGTGAATCCCTCAGCAACAGGGACCTCCGTCAAAGTGGAGTGATGCCACCTCCGTCCTCGAGGATAGGTCTCCCCAGACCTAGTGCAGTGCGGGCCATAGGCAAGGAAGCCTCTCAAATGCCCAAAGCTAATCATGTAAATATCAAAAGTCCTCAGTGATCAAGACTGACAAAAATGCTAAAATCAAAAAGGCACAGAAAGATGTACTCTCCAGCAGGAACGGGTAAAATCCTAACCAAGCCTCCGTCAAACCCTCTGAAAGCATGCGCATGCCCCGGAGAAAATAGGCAAAGGTATATGAGCCCCAATTATAGTTACTGAGGTGCTTTACATGTCGAGTGGCGCTAATTAAGGTGAAGGACACAATAGACGAGTTGTCCACCACAAAATAACCCCTGATGATCGACAAAAATAATCGCCTCAGAATGCAATCTCTAGCCCTCTGGTCATCAGGCGGAGGTTGCTGTAAAGTCCCATCCTGGGCATCTATACTCAAGGGACCAGATTGGACCGTACGACCCTTAAATGTAGTTGTCGGCACTCCCAGCAGGGACCGAAAGACAGTGGGCGTAATGTCAGCCATGACAGGCACTGGCTCGCCCTCGAACTCAATGTCAGTGATAAATCTCCAATCCATAGGAGTCATCATCACCTCGCAATCCAGCAGATGAAGGGACTGAGTCTGGTGGAACCCGTGCTCAGACAAAGCCCTCATATACCCCCAGGGGCAACGGCAGGACAGGATAGAGAAAAAGGCCTGAAAGCCCCAGCCATCTATAATCTCCCTGTAATCCTCGTGCAGAGTATAATACAGGGAGTGCACACTGAACCTGTTCCCTCGAGGCTGCGTAAAGTCGGGAACCTGCATCAAAAAATCAACCCATGGTAAAAACCTGTGCCCCAAGAATGGCAAAAAGGAAGAAAAGAATCCATAGAGAAGAAAGACTTCAACTCACCTCGTTGGCATGAAGATATCTCGAAGTATGGGGACTCAAGTCGCCCAATAACTCCTGCGTCTGTATAATAATGCCAGGAACCTCCGCACGTGGAGCTTGAGCGGGAGCAAGAGCAGCTAAAGGAGCCTCCTCCTCATCAATGTCTAGTGGCTGCTCATTCTGTGCTGGACGAATCACTGCCTCTACCAATCTACAAGGCGTCCGAGCTGGACGTGGCTGAGGTACATCAGAAGCCCTCCTACGTCTAACACCTGAGGAGACCCTACTAGAACTGCCGGGTCTATCACGATTCATCGATGGCAACAAGTCTCCAAATCACCCCAGAAAGGGTGTGGTAAGCCTAAAACCTGTGGCTTATCATTTTCAATCAGTCCAACATATATCTCTAGGTCCTAAGACATGCATGGGTCAGTCAAAAATACCCTATCAATTCAAAACTTCATATTTTCAAAAACCTAGAAGCTAAAAACCTGCATGGGTCAGTAAAAAATTCCCCACAGAGTCAAAATGCATGTTTTTCAAAGCCTAAGATTTTGGAAAAATCTCGCCAGAGTCTCCTTTGTAAAATGGACTGTCCATATGCACACAGACATGCCTAGGTGGCCATTCAGTAGCACACCTATCCAAAAATAGAGACAGTTCATATTTATGAAAAAAAATCAAAAGTCAGCATCACATGGTAGCCAAATTACCATGGATATTTTTAGTTAAAAATCCAGACTCACTAGGCCTAAAAAAGGATGACTAAACTAACCAATAAGTGGAAAATAACACTGTCTCAGAACTTGAATTTTCTTACATCCAAATGTGCACTACAGTAAGATATGCATACGTATGTAATCAAAAAAAATTTAGCAGGTCATATAGGCATACATTTTTCATACATTGTGTCTAAAATCACCCTAGGTGGTTCGCATGCTTTTAACGGTCAAAAACTGCAAAAAAAAGCATGTAAAACTTTACTTGCGCTGCGCTGAATGCGTAGGAACTGACGGAATCAAAAAATAGCTGTCCAAGCTCTGTAAATCTAAAAAAGAAGATCGAAATTCGTTAGGAACTCAAAACTGAAATGGTTTCAAATGAAATCCCGCTGCCCATTAAATAGCCCAAGTAGAAGTGGGCCCACCTGCGGCCGCCGCACCTCCACCTGCGGCACCCCAGGGTGGGTCCCACTCCCCTGGGCTAAGTCCAGTTCGGGTCAAAACAGAGTTCTTATGTTCTGCCAAGTCAAATCTGAAGAAAAAACGCTACGCGATTGAGCGGTTTGTCCCGAAATCCTGCGTTTAAGCAGCGTAATCCTGACAGAGACCCTTGGTATTCATCTCGGACCCATGTTCGGGGATCAACAAAGCAAACTACGAAAAACACTGTGCAAAAATTGCCAAAACTGCCACTTTCGAAGTTCGGGTATTGACCGAAGCAGTTTCAGCCATTGGCTCAACCCCAACAAATTTCGGGTACTGACCAAAGCAGTTTCAGTCGTTGGCTCAACCCCATCGAAGTTCGGGTACTGACCAAAGAAGTTTCAGCAGTTGGCTCAACCCCATCAAAGTTCGGGTACTGACCAAAGCATATTCAGCCGTTGGCTCAACCTCATCGAAGTTTGGGTACTGACTTAAGCAAATTCAGCCGTTGGCTCAACCCCATCGAAGTTCGGGTACTGTCCGAAGTAGTTTCAATCATTGGCTCAACCCCAGCAAAGTTCGGGTACTAAACGAAGCAGTTTCAGCCGTTGGCCTAAACCCAGCGAAGTTCGGGTACAGACCGAAGTCCAGTTCAATTGTTGGCTCAACCCCAATGGTGTTTCGACCATCGGACTAGCCTTATGAGACATCGGGAGATGATCTAGGAGCGAAAGTCATATAATACTCCATCCTCACAAAGGATATATGATGGAATATGTTATACACATCCTCAAAGGGATCACTGAGGTAGTATCAATCATACCAACCTCATCAGAATCTACGAAGCTATCGCGGAGGGCGTCATCCCCAGTAGATCAAGACAAGAATAATATGGGATAGCTCATCTTTGACAATCTCATCCCTATCAGAGTCAAGCAGGTCATCGTGAATAACGTCATCCTCAGCAGAAGATGACAGGAATATTTCGTGGTAACCTACCAACAACATCAAGGGCTGTACATAACAACATTATCCCCAGCAGATTGATAACGTAAGCAGCTAAGAGTAGCCCCATTCCACTTAGAGACACCCAGCCTTCATAACATCTCTTACATTTGCCTTATTTCCAGTGTCTACTAATCATTATCCTGTCCATTTCATTACATTAAATGGACATGATAAAGAGGGGCATCTATAGGCACTAAAAATTTTCCTTGCCCCGATACTAACACTGTAGGTGGGCATAACCGTTAAACAAGCTGATCTCGGTCCCGATACCGGTCTATCAACCTAAATCCGATCCCCGATATCGATAAAACTAAATCCGATCCCCAATATCGATAAACCTAAATCCGATCCCCAATATCGGTAAACCCAAATTTGATCCTCAATATCGGTAAACCCAAATCCGATCCCCGATATCGGTAAACCCAAATCCAATCCCCAATATCGATAAACCTAAATTCGATCCCCAATATCGGTAAACCTAAATCCGATCCCCAATATCAAAATTCATCCATCCAGCTCTAATAGTTAATCGGACCGTCAATCCAGCTCCGAACATCAATCGAACAGTTCATCCAGCTCCGATAGTCAATCGGACCACTCATCCAGCTCCGATCATCAATCGGACCGTTCATCAGGCTCCGATCGTCAATCGGATCGTCTATCCAGCTCTGGTAGTCAATCGGACTGTCAGATTAACCCTGATCTCAATATTGGGCCACCAGATCAATCCTGATCTCCAATCAAGCCATCAATTAAAACCCTGGTCTCAATATCGGGTCTTTAAATCAGCCTCAGCAGTAACCCGAGACGTACAAATCAGCCCTAACAGCAACCCGGGAGGTACCAATCGACCCCGATCTCAATATTGGGCCGTCAAATCAGCACCAACAGTAACTCAGGAAGTCAAGTCAACTTTGACATCAATCCAGGACGTGTCAAGTCATCCCCGGTCTCAGCTCGAGAAGTACAGATCAGCCCCGACGTCAATTCGGGAAGTGCAATTCACCTGGGAAGACAATTTCACTAAGGACCACCCTGGGAGGGGCAAAATGATTATTTTATCAAACCTCAGTTGATTTGGTCAAACTCAAGCCAAATTAATGCCATCAAAGTCAGAATGAACCATAACGACGATCCCGAGTGCCAATAGCGTAAGACAACTCAACGGACAAACTGCGGGGAATCGAAGACCTGGTTATGAACCCATCTTCTCGGACCCGAAAAATGTTTTATCCCATGTTATTGTGACACTCTCGGTGAGGGCTTTCTGAAAAGGTATTGCAAGCCTCAAACGGACGCTCCGAGCAAAAGTTTGAAAGTTTCGACTTCGACTGCGCGTTGTTCGAAGTGCACGTACTTTGAGACGATGGAACCCGGCACCGCGTAGATAGACCCAAATACTTTTACTCTTCCAAACCCAAATTTTTTTACTCCAACACGTAGATAGACCCACATACTACCAAATATTAGAAAACAACCGGTATATTTGGTCGTTTGAAGCCCACTAAGTGGCAAAAAACCCGTATTGCAGTCCATTGTAAATATTTTTAAAATCAGCAAGTCAATACTACTACTTGATACTGTTTTACACTTGCACACAAAGTTTCATCTTCTAAATATACCCGAAACTTAGTTTCGTGGCCGTTTTCGTCAAAATTTGGTACATTTCTGTACATAAACTCAAATTTTTGCATTTCTAAAACTCGGATTAATGATCTGTCAGCTCCAGCAGCTTCAATGCACTAGCACGCATATTTTGGCAACTTTGCCAGACTGGGTTATGTTCCCAGTCCGAGTTTGGCCCTTTTTATATGTATTTAACTGTATATATACTAACATTTCAATTCTATCAAGCCCGGATGTCAAATCCGAGGTAGTTTATCGCTTTTATATATATGTACGCATATATAAGCTATTTTCACCATCACTGGTTCTCACACCAATCCTGGTTGACTACATTTCTGTCAATATAAATATATTTATATATTTTCAGTCCTGCCTGGATCATTTCGTGGAAATTTTACTGCTTTTGCGCACTTCGCCATACTGGGTGCTCTCCCCAGTCACTGGTTAAATACTTTTATGTCAATTTCAATTCTAGTACGGGCACCAGCGTGAAAACACATCGCCCTTTTTACTGTTTTTCTCTATATATATATATTTCATTTATGTTAAGCCTAGATTATTTCGTGGCTATTTACAGTTTATATATATATATATATATATATATATATATTTCAATTCTAGTTCGGGCTTACGAGTGAAAATCCATTGCCCTTTTTACAGTTTTTGTATATATATATATAACTATATATATATATATATATATTGCTTTACTCCATCTATTCAACTGCTGCATTTAATATTCATTTTTAGATGAATTGGCATTGATATATCCGTGGGCAGACCAGGTTTATCCAAATCTTGCCAATTCTAGCTTTCAAACGGTTCAAACAGGTCCCGACAGAACCTAGAAGCTATAATGGCTGAGATTTATTTAAATCTAGTTATTTTTATAGTTTTAACTTCGAAAGCAAACTCGCGTCCCTTAGATCGTTATCTAGTGGGAACGAGACACTTTGGCCACTCGCAGCCAGAATTTACGGATGGATCCTTAGTTCCATTGCGATGTGATGGTGTATATATCTATTTCTGTGCAAATTTGAACTGTGCAGGTTTATTGGCTACTCATATGTGAGCCTAGGAATTGTGGGATTCACAATCAAATTGATCGGGATCTGATTCCCATGATGGAGAAACTCTAGTTTACAGATGTACCCTGCCAGTTTTTCTATAAAATGTATATAGACACTCAAAATTTTCCTTGGCCCAATACTAACACTGTAGGAGGGAAAAACCGTCAATCAAGCCAACCCCGGTCCCAACACCAGACATCCAATCTAAATTCTACCACCAATGCCGGTCCTTCAGCCTAAATCCGATCCCCAATGTCGGTAAACCTAAATTCGATCCCCAATGTCGGTAAACCTAAATCTGATCCCCAATGTCAGTCAACTCCAGTCAAATTCGATCACCAATTTTGATACTCCAGTCAACTCCGATAGTCAATCGGACCGTTAATCCAGCTCCGATAGTCAATCAGACCGTCAATCCAGCTCCGATAGTCAATCGGACCGTCAATCCTGCTCCGATAGTCAATCAGACCATCAGATCATCCCCAATCTCAATATCAGGATATCAGTTCAAACCTGATCACCAATATCGGGACAACCACAACACCGATCAACTATATCGGGATGTCAACTCAGCCCCGGTAGCAACCCGGGAGGTACAAATCAGCCCCGGAAGCAACCCGGGAGGTACAGATCAGCCCCTGGCATCAGCCCGGGAAATCAGATCGACTTCAGACATAAACCTGAAGCATTCACAATGACTCTAGAAGAAAACCTGGAATGACCACGTCAGCCACGGAGGCAACACAGGGGACAAACAGACTCGAATGGGATCCAAGTCTTGAAAACCGCTCCGGAAGTCAACCAGATGCCATGCCGAAACCAAGGGCAACCCCGGGAGGGGAAAAATGGTCATTTTACCAACTCTAAGCCAATTCGGTCAAAATCAAGCTGAATTGATGCTACCAAGGTTAGAAAGAACCAAAACGGTGATCCCGGGTGAAAACAGCACCAGACGGCTCGAACGGGCAAACTGTGGGGAAATGAAGACCCAATCATGAACCCACCTTGGGGGACTTAAAATGGGTTAAAACCAATGTATATCATTGTGACACTCTCAGCGAGGGCTTTCTAGAAAGCTATAGCACGCCCCAAACGGACGCTCCGATCAAAAGTTATGAAGTTTCGAACCTGACATCGCTTCGCCAGGCATGTACGCACTTCGAGACGATGAAGCCGGTCATGTGGGACCCACCTTGGGGATCCGCACCTCTACCTGCGGTAGCAGCAGGTAGAGCTAAGGATCCCTAGCCTATAAATAAACGTGCTCCCCGTTCATTTTTAACAATTCGAAAACACAGCGAAGCTCTGCCTGTTCGATTTTCTGACTTTTAACACCTCTTCCAAACCCAAATATTTTTACTCCAACACGTAGATAGAACTAAATACTACCACATATCAAAAAATAACCGGTAGATTTGGTTGTCTGAAGCCCACTAAGTGGCAGAAAGCCTGTATTGCAGCCTATTGTAAGTATTTTTACGATCAGCAAGTCAATACTACTACTTTGCGCTGTTTTACACGTGCACATCAATTTTCGCTTTCTAAATATGCCTGGAACTTAATTTCGTGGCCGTTTTTGTCAAAATTTGGTACATTTTTGTACATAAACGCAGGTTTTTGCATTTCTACAAGTCGGATTGACGATCCGTCAGCTCCAGCAGCTTCAATGCACTATCACACACAGTTTTGGCAATTTTGCCAGATTGAGTTATCTTCCCAGTCCGGGTTTGGCCCTTTTTGTCTATATTTAGCTGTAAATGTACTAATATTTCAATTCTGTCAAGCCCGGATGTCAAATTCGAGGTAGTTTACCTCTTTTATATATATTTACGCATATATAAGAGACTTTCACCATCACTGGTTCTCATACCAGTCCTGGTTGACTACATTTCTGTCAATATATATATATATATATATATATATATATATATATATATATATTTATATATTTATATATTTTCAGTCCGGCCTGGATTACTTCGTGGCCATTATACTGCTTTTGCACACTTTTCCATACTGGGTGCTCTTTCCCAGTCACTGGGTATTTACTTTAATATCAATTTCAATTTCAGTACGGGCACAGGCGTGAAAACCCATCGCCCTTTTTACTGTATTTCTATATATATATATATATATATATATTTCATTTCTGTCACAGCCTGGATTATTTCGTGGCTATTTACAGTTTTTATAAATATATATATATATATATATATATATATATATATTTCAATTCTAGTCCGGGCTTGCGAGTGACAACCCATCGCCCTTTTACAGCTTTTGTATATATATAACTATATATATATATATATTGCTTTACTCCATCTATTTAACTGTTGCATTTAATATTCATTTTTATGTGAATCTGAATTGACATATCTGTGGGCAGACTAGATTTATCCAAATCTCGCCAATTCTAGCTTTCAACGGTTCAAACAGGTCCCGACAGAACCTGGAAGCTATAATGGCTGAGATTTCTTTAAATCTAGTTATTTTTATAGTTTCAGCTTCGAAAGCAAACTAGCGTCCCTTAGATCGCTATCTAGTGGGAAAAAGACGCTTTGGCCACACGCAGCTAGGATTTACTGATGAATCCTTGGTTCCATTGCTTTGTGAGGATGTATATATTCATTTCTGTGCAAATTTGAACTGTGCAGGTTTATTGGCTACTCATATGTGAGCCTAAGAATCGTGGGATTCACGATCAAATCAATCGGAATCTGATTCCCACGATGAACAAACTCCAGTTTACAGATGTACCCTGCCAGTTTTTCTGTAAAATGTACATATCAGACCTTAAAATGGTTATCCGAATTTAAGGTCTCATCATAGTGAAATATGCTTGTCGTGTCAGCGTCGCTCCGATGGTTTTCATGCCCATGCGGAGACCGACACGTGTATTTATTTTTATGGTTGATAATGCTTTATATCACCATTCACATGCAGCTTTAAGGCTATAAAGATAAATTTTGGAAGTATCAAAAGGCTTCAATTCCTATGTCAGCGTAGGGGTTTGATAAACAGCTTTCAAAACATCACTTTCAATTCAATTTCAAAGATTTTGCAAATCTAATCAAAATGCTTTTGCAAATCAAATTAAAGACTGATTTTCAAAATCAAATCAAACCCTTCTTATATAGGTTCAACGAAGCAAAGCACTACTTTCAATCAACTCAATCAAAGGGACCAATTTTCAAACAGCATTCACTCACGCATTCACAGTTTTAAGGAAAATATTAAAAAGATGTGGTACCGTGTTTACACGGGAGTCGTGGGGTGCCTAACACCTTCCCCACACTTAACCAAGCCCCTGAACTCAAAACTCCGATTTCAAAGATCAAGTTTCGACAGTGTCCAGCAATTGGGCCTCTTTCGAATCAAATTCGGTTGAGTTGGTACAACCATTTTCAAATCTACCAACTGGCGACTCTGTTAAATCAAATCAAATCGTCGACATGACACATGTTGGACTCTTTCCTAAAAACCCCTTCAAAACCTTTTTCCAAAATAAAAAAAATAAGGGTAGAGAGAACTTAGGAAGATCGATTTGAGGAAACCCGGGTTACGAACCGACCCACGGGATTCTTAAATTTCCAACGTCGACAGGTGGCGACTCTGCTGGGGATAGTAGAGGGCTTAGGCCGCTTTCAAAAATTCCCTTTCAAAACTATTGAATGCGTGAAATCCTACGTCTCCACAATCAATGGATGAGTGAATGCTGCGTCTTTACATTGAATGAATGTGAATGAATGCTTTCCTGCTTTTTAGTGCTTCACACCCATACTAGTGCCTCACACGAACTGTCATTGCATGCATAAACGGTAAGGCACGATGTATGTGAATGTATGTTGTGTGTCCCTCTCACACGGAGAATAACCCGGTCGGTGTTAAATAATGACTCTGGGGACGATTAAGTCTCTGGGGTGCCTCATGAAAATACACCACTCAGATTCGCTCCAGTTGAACGATCGGATCAATTTCCCTTCTAGTAGATTGCGATGACTAGGAGCCTTCATGCCGAAACAAAAGCCGATAGAGTAACCTAAGATAGGTCAGCCTCTGATTAACCAAATCCGAAGGGAGGCTTCTTCATGCCTTCCTCTTTCAATTCCATGTCAAGTCTCTAATTACTGAGGAGCACAATGTAAATATCAATAATGAAAGATTTACTTTTCCTGTCAAATAAATGTCATCCTGCCATCAAAACAACTAACCTCGGTTTTGCAGGATAAAATCTAAAAAACACATCATGCATCCTGTCCTTACCTACCTTAGGAAATTGACACGCCTACGTTTTGTTATAGGTACAAAAGTGTGGTCTCACTGCTAGATCATAATCATAAAAGGTACAAAGCCTATCCACCGACATGGCAGAAAGTAGCCGAATGCGAGTCGGGTTCCTTATCTCGAAAAGAGTTTGAGGGACTTAAGAATCAAATAGCAGAGTTGGCTATCCTTCTAAGAGAACAAAGTAAAAGCACTCAGGGCCAGCCAACACACAATCAAACAGAGTCCTCCTCACATGGTAGTAATCAAAGTGCTGACAAAAAGGGGGAAATGCAGGTCCCTGAACCGCGATACAGTAAAAGAACCAACAAAACCCCTGAAATCACAAATCTCAGGGAAGATCGGGAAACTGGCGATATCCGAAAGAAAGTCCAACAAATGGAAGAAACCATCTGGGTAATCAAAGGGACTAGAAACCTTGGAAGTGTCACCTATTCAAATCTTTGCATATTCCCAGGGGTTAGATATCCTGACAAATTCCAAGTCCCAGAGTTTGAAAAGTACAATGGGGCAGACGATCCTTATACGCACTTGAAAGTATACATTGACGAGCTAGGGTCTTATGCTGAAGATGAAAGTCTTAGAATGCAGCTTTTCCAAAAGAGTCTCACTGGAGAGGCTAGGACGTGGTATGCCTGACTTGACAATGCCAAAATCCACAGTTGGGAAGAGCTAGCTCATGCCTTCCTAACTCAATACAGCTTCCAGTCTCAGATGGCTCCCGATCGATATCAATTGACCAAAGTCAAAAAGCAGAGCAACAAGTCTTTCCGTGAGTATGCCCAAAAGATGGAGACGTCTGGCAGCACAAGTCAGCCCACCTATGACCGAAGCTAAAATGGTGATGACTTTCATAGACATCCAAGAGGCACCTTACTATGAGAAAATCCTGACCGGAATAGGAAAGCCATTCGCAGAGATGATCAAACATGGCGAAATGACAGAGACGGGCCTGATAGCAGGCAAGATCAAATATCTCACAGCCTTGAAAGTAGTCGCTGATCATATACAATCTGGCAATTATACGAGTGATCCCATAAGGGTACATAAGGAAGGCGATGAAGATGTATCCCTCATTGTACATCGGCAGTTTAGGAGACCCAACCATAGTCCCCCCCATTTGGAAGTGGGAAGGCAATTTGCCGTCACAACAAATTGCATTCAACAATTACCAGGACAGAAAGAGAAAATTTGAAAGAACAAAAAATTGGGTGTTCACTCCACTGGGCAATTCTCTTGAAAACATGTTGGTGATGTTAATAGGTCACAAGAAAATTATCGAGCTGGCTCCACCTCTGGATCCAAAAAGCAAAAGATACGATCCTAGCCAGAGATGTGCTTATCATTCTGGATCTCCGGGCCACGATACGTAAGACTGTTGGTCCTTAAAGCATAAAATTCAAAACCTGATCAAAAATGGCGATATTGTGGTCCACTAACCTGACCATCCCAATGACAACCCCAACCTTCTGATTGCAGCATGATATGGAGGAAGTAAACATGATCGGGTCAGGAAGCGATGAAATGTATCCAAATCATAAATACATACGAAGGATAGAGGAATACCCCCAAAAGAACAAAATAAATGTCCTAGAGTCGGAAAATACAGAAGAGGGTATGACAATAATGCAGAAAATGGATACGATCCAACATCAAGTAACTCTACTGGCTAATCTGGTAGTGCGCCAACATCAGGATACGAGGCAGGTTTTCACTCAACTATCAGAAAGCCAAGAGAAAGAAAAGGTTCTTCAGAATGCAAGCCTATCTCCCTCCAAGATCCGTCGGCTAAATGTAGAGGATCAAAGCATGTTGAATGAATGAGAAAGGTGGACTAATAAAATTACCCGAAGATCTCACCAAAGGAAAGACCGTTCGGAGGAATGAGAATTCCTAAATAGGACATATCAAGAGACATTCCAAACACGAGCAAACCCTTAAAACCCTACGGCACTGAGAGTCGAGGAGAGTAGGCGGAGAAGGGTATTCACACCTTTGGAGGACTCATTGGAAAATATGCTAGCACTGTTGATTGAGCAGAAAAAGATCACTGAGCTCGCTCCACCTATGGATCCTAAAGGAAGGTAATATGATCTCAACAAGAGATGTGCTTATCATTCCAGAGCACCAGGACATGCGACCGAGGAATGTTGGGCTCTGAAACACAAAATCCAGGATCTCATTGAAAATGGAGAACTGAAGAAAGAATTCCCCATGACCAGAAAAGGCAAGAGGGAGATAAAGAGCTCAAGATGTCCACTTGAAGTGGGCAGTTCAAAGGATGTGACGGCTATGAGCACCATTCCTGGCAGAACACAAGGTGGACCGATCCTAATACTGGGAATGATCGAGGAGAAAAAAGAATCTCCCAATGAAGTTCATCCACTGTCATCAAATATCTTGTTGCCCAAAGCCAACAACTACATACCTGGCCTTATCCTTCTGGAAGATGAGGAGGAGATACTAATCCTTCCCCGTGAAGAAAAAGCCCAAAAGGGAAGTTCCTTGCAAGAAATACAACAATAATTTGAAAGTGATCTCATAGTCCAAACCTCTCAAGCTCACGAAAAAGATGACGAAGAAAGATGTGGTAAAGTTCTCGAAGAAGCCAACCCATTGAGGAACATAGAGTTCATCCTTTTCTGCGACGAGTCCAGTTTGAACCTCCTTAAAGGATATGTTGATTCTGGAGGCGATCAATTTATGGCAGGGATTGAAGATATTAAGAGCCAAGAGAGAACCTCTATCACAAGCCTCGAAGGTGACATAACCACGGATGACTGGATTATCAGGCCTCAGCTAGCCAGGGTGACATAGGTCCAGAGGAAAGTTACGAGTTCCAGAGGATGTTGGGACGTTATTCTTTTCTTAGCATTATGCCTTTTATTTTCCATGCATACAAAATCAAAAGACCAAGAAAATCCAAAATAAAAAAAAAAGAAAAAGAAAAAAAGAATCAAAAATCGAGCCTTTCCACCAACGTGAACTACGAAAGACCTGATCTCCTTCAACCCAGGAGTACGTAGGCAACCATCCTGGTGCGGTAAACCTAAACAAAAATTTCAGAAACCCCCGAATCCCAACACAAAAAATCAAAAATATATCAAGCCAAACTCAAACACCAAAAGAAGACACTTCTCAAGCCTTTCATGCAAGCCAGAACTACAAATGACCTGATCTCCCTCAACCCGGGAGTACGTAGGCAGCCATCTACGGCGCGGTTTGACCTTCAAGAAAAACAAAAAAATAAAAGACCAGTCCTGAGACACCGAAGACAAATAAAAGCCAAATTCTATCAACCCACCTGGTCAACAGGCCATGTTGAGGAAAATTAAAGCTAGTCTCTGAACCCGTGGATAAGCAGGATAACAGTGCCAACATGGCATCTCTCTGAAGATAGAGGAGCAACTGCAAGCTCCTAACCCTCGGTCTCCATACGAGCCAGAACATCCACTGCCATCTGCATACTATGGCCTCATCCCTCTCAGCAAAGGCAGCCTCCCGAGTGGCTCGAGCCTCGCCTCTATCAATAAAAGTTATATCTCTACTAGAATCGGCCGTCAACATCAATGCCCTGGCCTGATCTCTCTCGAAGGTCATCCGAGCTATCAAATCTGCCATAGCCAGATTTGTTCCGGCAGGACACTTGGTAGGTCACCAACCAAAGTCGTGGTCAAAGCCATCACCTCCAACCATCACAAGCCCTCGAGTCCAATTTATTGGAGTCCAAAGGCATCTCAACATCAATCGTCAAAGTTGGAATAACAACACAGCGATATATTAAGCATAAACATCCGCAAGGACCTTCGAAGAGCTGAAGCCTCAATCTGAAACCTTCATCAAACCAGAAGAAAGGTCATCAAATCCAATTGCTCCTACCAATCAAAGACAATGACTGGGGCATCCAAGCATTAAAACCAAAATCCACTACATGTTCACCATAAGGGTTATGCGATCAAAGACTCTTGCGATCTTGGCATCTTATCAGCCCACAGGTCAAACATACAACCAAGCAATCCTCCCAGATAACAAGCAAGACTGAGGCAAGTTCAAAGTTAACAACAACCCGATGTGGGGACCCTTACAACAAGACTGGACCAATTCTGGGAATGGTGACAATTCAACACTGGGGCATTTATCAACCATCCAATCAACATGCACCAGTCGGCACCATCAGCATGGTCCATCATCATCCAAGCTTCCATCATTGGCGATTCGGTATGACCAGTTGATCTTTGTCAATCATAATTTTCTTAGAATACTACGATCCGCTGATAAGGTATGACTCTTTCATCTTTTTATATGTTTTTAATTTTCATGCATTAGCGATAATACACATAAGTCCTGCATTAGAGTCTCAGGAAAAGAAAAAAGAGATTTTTGCTTAACTTGTTATGAATTGGATTAATTCTGATAAGCGTCCGTGGAGTAAGAATCATGAAAATGATTAGTGAATTAAGACTATTCAACCTTTTGATTAGGCACGGCGTCCTAGTTCAAAGCACTTTTTAGAACAAACTTAACCTCATATGCATGTCTGCACTTTGCGATTGACTTGACTCTTAGTGGTCGGGTATGAAACTATGAGGACAAGGATGACAATTAGTAGCTAGCCTAACGTCTCGAATCATGGTCTGGGTTACTTGAGTAATTAAGCCCGAGGGGTGTCTCTACACCTGGTGCCCTAAAGCCATCTGGTTTGGGAGCCAACGGCCCAACGCTTGTTACATGGGTAACTCAGTACCTAAGAAAATGAGCATTACAAGAAATCAAAACCTGAGCAGATCCGAATCTTGGCCTAGGTTATCCGAGTAATTAAGCCCGAGGGGTGTCTCTACAACTGGTGCCCTAAAGCCGTCTGGTTTGGGAGTCACCGGCCCAACACTCGCTACATGGGTAATTTAGAGCCTAAGAAAATGAATCTTGTAAAGGCTCAGGCAAAGATCATAAGAGTAGACCGCCTAACTTATCTTGAAGTGTGGCCTTTGTTACTCGGGCTAGTAAACCCTAAGGGGTGTCTCAACACCTAGTGCCCTAAAGTCGTTAGGTTTGGGAGTCATTGGTCCAAAACTCGTTACATGGGTAACACTGAAAAGCCTAAGAAAATGAGACAAAGTTAAGCGAGAAAAGAAGAAAGTTTTGCAAGATAAAAATGAGGTCATCTAGAAATCATAGAAGAGAAACCCCTGCTAAGGGTTGCCTCACACATAGTGCACATGCCATATGATCTTAATCTTGTGAAGAGCAGTGTCTAGAGCGAAGATGAGGTGTCTCTGATGAATGGAAATAAGTCTTTTGAATCTAATCCTACCCATGAAAAATGACCATGGACGCTTAAAAGTTTTCTTACGTTTTCATAACTTGTCAAGCGAAAATTTGGATTTCATTATGACAAATTCATTTTCATACTCCCTTTCAATATCTTTAGCGATAAGATAAGAGCGCATTAAATACAAGCATTCATTTCATAAACTTTAACTGTAAATGCCTCATTCACAAGGTCATACTAATCCCAACAACCCGAGCCATCAAGCTTTCGGCGTATATTGTTGTTTGTCTGAATGTGCAGGATATTGCTCACCGTGGACATGGTCAACAAAGCGAGTTTTTTCTATGAACCCCAATAACAACCTGCGAAAGGGCTGGGGCATTTCTCCATTCCAAGAAATGGAAAGGATCTTCGGCGGGACCAAGTTCCTCATCAAAAGAAAAGGAAGAATTCCTGAAAGAAATCACGGTAACATCAGCTTGCCCCTACAAAAGAAAGAAAATTCTCAACAGAGTCCTTAACTCGGGAAGAACAGATGCCCGATGACAAAAAGATCTAGCGAAGGAAATCTGCATCATCAAACATGTTAACCTGCGCCAAGTCCTCATCAGTCGAGACCTATACACTGAAGTTCAAATCTAGGCAATGAAAGAACGGGCTGCATCTGCTAGGACGTCAGCATCACCCGGGTCATCAGCCAAGCCAGAGTTAAACCAGTAGGGTTGCAAGTAAGAGCTGGCCCCTTTCGCAAATAATGATCAGTTGTTGGCACAACCCCAGCGAAGCATCGGGAAATGATCCAGGGACGGAGATAGTATATCAAATTAGATCCCCAATATCGGTCCTTTAACCCAAATTCGATCCCCAATATCGGTCCTTTAAGCCAAATCCGATCCCCAATATCGGTCCTTTAACCCAAATTCAATCCCTATTTAACCCAAATTCGGTCCCCAATATTTCTGTAAATCAAATCAAATCAACCCCGATCTCTAATCGGGTCGTCAGGTTAACTCCGATCCATCCCCACAGAGGGCAGATGATGGAATCTGTTATACAAATACTTAGAAGGGGCGTTGAGAAAGATCCAGGGATAGAATCTGCTCTGCGAATGATAAAAAGAGCCATACAGAAGTCAGAGCTACTACGCCTATCAAAATTCATGCCTGAAAAGAAGCTCCAAATCACCTCAGAAAGAGGGTGAGGTATGGTTCTACATCAATTCAATTAAGCATATGCATCAACCTAGGACAAATTAAGATCATCATATCATGTCTGGTTCTGCACATGTGCAACAAGCACTACATCAGCGAACATCTCCATTAAAATATTAGGCATACATACTCAATAAAGTCAAAAATGCATACACATTGAACACACAAACTAGATGAAAAAGTTTGCTACCGTTCAAGTAGGCATCGGGAAAGTCCAATGATCAACCATTGTCCCTACTATCAGGGTAGGAACTGTTGAAAACTACCTGATGTAAGTTATCATCAGGATATGCATCGGGAGCACCCACTGAGGTAACTCAGCAAAAGAGATATATCCCCATCAAAGGAGCCTTCAGAAATATACAACGGCATCAGCCAAGAGAGAATCTGCCCCCTGATAGTATCGACAGATTGGAGAAACCATTCATCTTAAAACCAAGATAACAGCAAAGGGCAATCACAGACGACGTCATCCCCAATAGAAATGTAGGAAACATTTCAGTTTATCTTCATCAAATAGAGCATCGGCAACATCGATAGAAATCAAACCATTCAAGTCAACACCAGCATAAACATCAGCAACACTGATGAAAGTCAACAATTGAGATCAGCCCCAACACAAGCACCGGTAAAGGTAATGCGATGCGATGAGATTTGCGATGCGATATGCGATTTGCAATGCGAAGCGATTTGTGATACGATGCGATTTGCTATGCGATATGCGATTTGCGATACAAGATGCGATTTGCGAAAACATGTTAACATTCATTGCATTACGATTTGCATCATTAATATCTTCTTATATTTCAAGTGTCTAGCAATTTTTATCCTATTTATTCTATTACATTACATAAACATGATAAAGAGGGGCATTTGTAGACACTCGAAATTTTCCTTGCCCCAATACTAACACTATAGGAGGGCAAAACCGTCAATCAAGCCAACCCCGATCCCGACACCAGACATCCAATCTAAATCCGGCCACCAATGCTGGTCCTTCAGCCTAAATCCGATCCCCAATGTCGGTAAACTTAAATTCGATCCCCAATGTCGGTAAACCTAAATCCGATCCCCAATGTTGGTCAACTCCAGTCAAATCCGATCACCAATATCGATAATCCAGTTAACTCTGATAGTCAATCGAATCATCAATCCAGCTCCGATAGTCAATCGGACCGTCAGATCTTCCCCGATCTCAATATCAGGATATCAACTCAAACTCGATCACCAATATCGGGACAACCACAGCACCGATAAACCATATCGGGATGTCAACTCAGCCCCGGCAGCAACCCGGGAGATATAGATCAGCCCCGGCATCAGCCCGAGAAATCAGATCGACTTCAGACATAAACTTGAAGCCTCACAATGACTCCAAAAGAAAAGCCTGGAATGACCACGTCAGCCACGGAGGCAACATTGGGGACAAACAGACTCGAATGGGATCCAGTCTTGGAAACCGCTCCCGAAAGTCAACTAAAGGCCATGTCGACACCAAGGGCAACCCCGGGATGGGCAAAATGGTCATTTTACCAACTCTCAGCTGATTCGGTCAAAATTAAACCGAATTGATGCCACCAAGGTCAGAAAGAACCATAACGGTGATCCCGGGTGAAAACAGCACCAGACGGCTCGACGGGCAAACTGTGGGGAAACGAAGACCCGGTCATGAACCCACCTTGGGGGACTTAAAAAGAGTTAAAACCAATGTATGTCATTGTGACACTCTCCACGAGGGCTTTTTGGAAAGCTATAGAACGCCCCAAACGAACGCTTTGATCAAAAGTTATGAAGTTTCGAACTTAACATCGCGTCGCCCGACATGCACGCACTTTGAGACGATAAAGCCGGGCATGTGGGACCCACCTTGGGGAGCTGCACCCCTACTTGGGGCAATAGCAGGTAGAGCTAAGGCTCCCTGGCCTATAAATAAATGTGCCCCCGTTCATTTTCAACAATTCAAAAACGCAGGGAAGCTCTGCCGTTCGATTTTCTGACTTTTAACACCTCTTCCAAACCCAAATATTTTTACTCCAACACGTAGATAGAACTAAATACTACCACATATCAGAAAATAACCGGTAGATTTGGTCGTCTGAAGCCCACTAAGTGGCAGAAAGCCTGTATTGCAACCTATTATAAGTATTTTTACAATCAGCAAGTCAATACTACTACTTTGCGCTGTTTTACACGTGCACATCAAGTTTCGCTTTCTAAATATGCCCGGAACTTAGTTCCGTGGTCGTTTTTGTCAAAATTTGGTACATTTCTGTACATAAACGTAATTTTTTGCATTTCTACAACTCGGATTGACGATCCGTCAGCTCCAGCAGCTTCAATGAACTATCACACACAGTTTTGGCAACTTTGTCGGATTGGGTTATCTTCCCAGTCCGGGTTTGGCCCTTTTTGTCTATATTTAGCTGCAAATGTACTAATATTTCAATTTTGTCAAGCCCGGATGTCAAATCCGAGGTAGTTTATCGCTTTTATATATAGTTACGCATATATAAGTGACTTTCACCATCACTGGTTCTCATACCAGTCCTGGTTGACTAAATTTTTGTCAACATATATATATATATATATATATATATATTTTCAATCTGGCCTGGATTACTTCGTGGCCATTTTACTGCTTTTGCACACTTTTCCATACTGGGTGCTCTTTCCCAGTCACTGGGTGACTACTTTAATGTCAATTTCAATTTCTGTGCGGGCACTGGCGTGAATCCATCGCCCTTTTTACTATTTTTCTATATATATATATATATATTTCATTTCTGTCACAGCCTGGATTATTTTGTGGCTATTTATAGTTTTTATAAATATATATATTTCAATTCTAGTTTGGGCTTGCGAGTGACAACCCATCGCTCTTTATAGTTTTTGTATATATATAACTATATATATATTGCTTTACTTCATCTATTCAGCTGTTGCATTTAATATTCATTTTTATATAAATCTGCATTGACATATCTGCGGGCGGACTAGATTTATCCAAATCTCGCAAATTCTAGCTTTCAACGGTTCAAACAGGTCCCGACAGAACTTGGAAGCTATAATGGCTGAGATTTCTTTAAATCTAGGTTTTTTATAGTTTCAGCTTCAAAAGCAAACTTGCGTCCCTTAGATTGCTATCTAGTGGGAACGAGACGCTTTGGCCACACACAGCCAGGATTTATTGATGAATCATTGGTTCCATTGCGCTGTGAGGATATATATATTCATTTCTGTGCAAATTTAAACTGTGCAGGTTTATTGGCTACTCATATGTGAGCCTAGGAATCGTGGGATTCACGATCAAATCGATCGAAATCTGATTCTCACGATGGACAAACTCCAGTTTACAGATGTACCCTGCCAGTTTTACTGTAAAATATACATATCAGACCTTAAAACGGTTATCCGGATTTAAGGTCTCATCATAGTGAAATGTGTTTGTCGTGTTAGCGTCCCTTCGATGGTTTTCATGCCCATGAGGAGACCGACACGTGTATTTATTTTTATGGTTGATCATGCTTCACATCACCATTCACATGCAGCCTTAAGGCTATAAAGATAAAATTTGGAAGTATCAAAAGGCTTCAATTTCTATGTCAGCGTAGGGGTTTGATAAACAACTTTCAAAACATCACTGTCTATTCAATTTCAAAGCTTTTGCAAATCTAATCAAAATGCTTTTGCAAATCAAATTAAAGACTGATTTCCAAAATCAAATCAAACCCTTCGTATATAGGTTCAACGAAGCAAAGCACTACTTTCAATCAACTCAATCAAAGGGACCAATTTTCAAACAGCATTCACTCACGCATTCACAGTTTTAAGGAAAATATTAAAAAGATGTGGTACCGTGTTTACACGGGAGTCGTGGGGTGCCTAACACCTTCCCCACACTTAACCAAGCCCCCGAACTCAAAACTCCGATTTCAAAGATTATGTTTTGACAGTGTCCAGCAATTGGGCCTCTTTCAAATCAAATTCGGTTGAGTTGGTACAACCATTTTCAAATCTACCAACTGGCGACTCTGTTAAATCAAATCAAATCGTCGACATGACATATGTTGGTCTCTTTCCTAAAAAACCCTTCAAAACCTTTTTCCAAATAAAAAGAATAAAGGTAGAGAGAACTTAGGAAGATCGATTTGAGAAAACCCGGGTTATGAGCTGACCCGCGGGATTCTTAAATTTTCCAACGTCTACAATGTACATTCATAGACCTTAAAACGGTTATTTGGATTTAAGTTCTCATCATAGTGAAGTATGGATTGTCGTGTCAGCGTTCCTCCGATGGTTTTCATACCCATGAGGAGACCGGCACCTATATTTATTTTTTGTGGTCGAGGATGCTTCACAGCCCGACAAATCACAATTCACATGCAGCCTTAAGGCTATAAAGATAAAATTTGAAAGTATCAAAAGGCTTCAATTCCTATGTCAGCGTAGGGGTTTGATAAACAGCTTTCAAAACATCACTTTCAATTCAATCAAAAGAAAAGCTTTTGCAAATCTAATCAAAACACTTTTGCAAATCAAATCAAAGAATTTATGCAAATCAAATCAAACCTTTCGTATATAGGTTCAATGAAGCAAAGCACTACTTTCAATCAATCAAATCAATAGGCCTAATTTTCAAACAGCATTCACTCACGCATTCCAGTTTTAAAGGGAAATATTGAAAAGATGCGATACTGTGTTTGCATGGGAGTCGTGGGGTGCCTAACACCTTCCCCACACTTAACTAAGCCCCGAGCTCAAACTTTATTTTTAAAGATCAAGTTTCAACAGTGTCCAGCAATTGGGCCTCTTTCAAATCAAACTCGTTTGAGTTGGTACAACCATTTTCAAATCTACCAACTGGCGACTCTATAAAACGTTTAAATCGTCGACATGATATATGTTGGCCCTTTTCCTAAAAAATCCTTCAAAACCTTTTTCTTAAATAAAAAGAATAAGGGTAGAGATAACTTAGGAAGAGGAATTAAAAATTCCGGGTTGTGACCCGACCCACGGGATTTTTAAACCGACATCGACATTGTTCATATCTGATATGAATTGTAATAAGATTTTATTATGTGATATTTTATTTTCCGCGTTTATTGATGTTAAGGTTAGAAAACCCTGGGAATTTTTGACAAAGTTGTAATCCTTTTTATAAGGAAGATTTTTATTAGTTAAGGTTGTAATTTATTTTGTATTCCTTATTTATGGGCAGTAGTTATGTTTCATTTAGATAGTGAGCACCAAATCCCGTTGAAATTAAGTATCCGGATTTGAGGGTGTCATAATCAAAGTTTAAAACGTCTACATCAAGGATCCTAGAATATCTGAGCATTAAATGCACTAATAAGCATCTAGGTACGGGAAGATTTTCAGTAGATTATAAAAGGCAACAAGGATTCGAACTGAAGAAGGGACGGACGCTGATCAAAAAGCCTAAACTCTGCAAAAAAAAAAGAACGAACTTAACGATCCTAAATATCTAGTTCACGCTGCTAATTACTTGAGAAGAAAAGCTTAACGCCATCTTAGCAACACCTCTCAACAAGTTTCAATCACCAGATCATCAGAGGGCTGAGAGTTCTTGTCTTAATGACTAAACATCCAAGTCTACTGGGCTTGTAGAGGTCATAATGTCCTTGTCTTTGTGACTAAATATCCAAGTTTGCAGGGGCTTAAAGTGTAGGTTTGTAAGATTCATAAGCATGCAACAATTACATACATAGCACCGAAAGCGTAAAAATTAGCGTTTTAAATTTTACGAACTATATACCCGGATCATCCTTTCATTCGCAATTATTAATTAAACGAAAAGAAGAAGATGAGATTCATACCCTTGAAGATACGAGCTTCCTCAGGTACGAGTTCAACTCCAAACATTTTCTTGTTCGACGTGAATCTACCAGGTGTGATTTCTTCCTTTAATCAATGTCAGCCACCCAAGTGTTTGGCCTCTAGAGGTGATCCACCAAGGATGAACAAGTATTAAGAAGATGAGTTATTGGAAAAATCCTAGTGTTCTCTCTCTCTAGAAAAGGTGTGCTCTCCCAACTCTTTGAAAAAACATTACTCCCTAATCAAAATAAGACTCCTCTTATTTATAGATGTAGGCAACCCTCCTAAATTTTTTTGGAATAAGGTTTCATATTAATTAATTAAATTATTTTAATTAATTAGGCTTCCTAATCTTATTAGGAGCAATTAATTAAACTCCTTTAATTAATTTATCTCCTAATCTTATTTGGAATATGGGAGAGTACTTTTATTAATTAATTCCCAAACTCCATTAGGAAGTAAACTAATAATAACATTAATAATAAAAATAAGACTCCTTTTATTAATTTATATTTAATATTTTTAAAATATTAAATAATAAATATTAAGCTATCTAATTTATTCTATCACTATAGATTTAATTAAATAAACTTAACTTATTATTACGATTATGCCATTTGCTTCTTAAATAAATATTTAGCCTTTTATGGTGTGACCCTTTAGGTTCTCCATATTAAATCGGTTATGAATAAATTAATTAGAATAATTCTAATTTTATTTAAATAAATAAATTAACTATTAATCTATTTAAATAAATAATTTTTATTCTATAATAAGGGTAAGTCCCCCTTAGCGCTCAACGACTTTTCAAATAATATAGATTTTAACATTAATCATAAAAGAACCTTTGAGTAAATAGTTACCGTAAAATTCATTCATTTTACCATACAATGTCCCAATTAAATATAAGACATGGATTCACTATCAAGTCTTATTTTATTTAATTATATGTATTCCGATCCTAAATGCACAAACTCAGATAATGCAAATTAGAATCTACTTTCTAATTTCATTCTGCCTTGGCAAAGGACTACTGAGTTTTCATTTATCGAATCACATAGGACATTCACTTCTTTTACTAGAAGTGGTGGATCCTTTATTGATCATTCATTATCTTCATGTATAATTAATTATACCCAAGCATATCCTTTGATATATCCTTAGGGTCTTAAGGGACATGTCAAAGTATAACTCATCATACATAAGATACTATGACGATCTCAAGTCTAAGGATTACTTGTACTACTATCACTAAAGGAATTCTTATTGATAGGCTAGTAAAACTCCATTATGTATTCTTTAGCGAGCCACGTTCAGTGTACTTATTCTCTAATAAGCACTTACATACTTGTTTTAGTGTCTCCACACAAATGGTTATGAGATCGATCATCCTCTTCCAAAGAGCAAGCACTGTATGTACCAATCTATCCGGATTCACTAATACCCTTTTTAGTAATATATCGATTGGAAACTATTTTAGTTTTAAGCTATCTAAGAATTTAGATCTCATTAGCATGATCATCATCATGATTCTAAAAGCATTGCTTAAAACTATGGGTTTATCACATTTAAATATAACAACATTATGTAAATAATTTAAACGTCTTAAATAAACAATTCTTTTATTAATAAATGAATAAGATTGTTACAAAGTAAATGCTTTATCATATCAAATATGATTAGCTTGTGTACATACTACTTTCATGAAGAGAATGTCCTTGTTTGTGTGACTAAATCCTTAGTGGAATTCATACTCGAGGAGTAGAAGAGTGGATTATGAGTTATTCAGTCTCCGAACCACTTAAAATTTGCCCGTGTCTTTACTTTACTGTAATTACCTTCCATCTGCTTGTTTATCGTATTTATCTTGCAAATATTCAGAACTGAGATTTATTTTCAATCTTTAAGGGGTTTTTCAAAAGACATATTCCAATGTGCTTAATCAAATTGATTAATAACCATTTGGTAATATCTTATTAACTAATAGAAGTTTTACAAGATCTATTCAACCCCACTTCTAGATCTATAAGTGCCTTTGGGAAATAACAAGTGGCATTAGAACAGGTTCTCCTGAACACAAAGCTTACACTTTGAGTAGATCCATGGCACAAAACAAAAATGGCTCTGAGCTTGGTGGTGGAAGTAAGCCACCTCTTCTAAACAGATAAAAATTTACTAACTGGAAAGTGTGTATGCATTCATATATGGATGCTATTGATGATGATCTGTTCGAGGCTATTCTCATTGGTCCATATGTTCCTACAAATCTAGCTCCTACAACAAACAATCCTAACAAAGAGGTTGTAAAGATGCGTTAAAAATGGACAGAGAGCGAGAAGAAGTGTGTGCAACTAGATAAAAGGGCCAAAAATATTCTCTTTATGGCTTTGGAAGATGAACTCTTCGAGAATGTTGTCAACTGCACTGCTGCTAAGGATGTATAGGAAGCAATGTTGGTGATGCATGAGGGAACATAAGATGTTAGAGAAAACAAGCAATCTCTTCTAACTAAAAAATATGAGATGTTCACTCATGTTCCTGGAGAAAACATCACAGGTAACATATGAAAGATTCAACATTCTTCTCAGCTCTCTAAGATCATATGGAAAAGTGTATCCAAACAAATACTAGAACATAAAGTCCATGCGAGCACTACCAAGCAAGTGGGATGCCAAGACCACAACTATCCGGGAGTCAAAGAATCTACATGAGATGACTGTGTAGAAGCTCTATAGTAATCTACTTACCTATGAGCTGGAGCTGAATCAAAGAGCAGAAACTCTTTTTGAGAATAAGAGAAAGGGCAAAGGTATTGCTCTTAAAGCCTCTGAAGATGTATCCAAATCAGCTTCAATCGAAGCTGAAGAAGATGATCGAGATGACGCAGATGATGATGATGATGATGATGATATATCTTTGCTTGCTCGAAGGTTATGAAAATTCATGAGAAAATGCAGCAACTGGAAATCAAGGAAGAACTTCATCAAAGGCATCATCAGTAGAGAACATGAAAAAAGACTTATGTTACAACTGCAAGAAGTATGCCCATTTCATATCAGAGTGTACAAAGACTTTACGAGAGGATCTCAAAAAGTACAAACAAAAGTCTGATAAGAAGAAAGAATATAAGGATTACAAAAAGTCTCATAAGAAAGATAAAGGCCTAGTAGCTGACAATTCGTGGAGTGACTCAGATGATGACTCCAGATCAGACTCAAGTGATGATGAAGAATGTCAAGTAGTCAACCTGTGCGTGATGGCTATAGAGGAAGACTCCAACGCAACCACTAATCGTCGAGAAATCGACATCAGTGAGGTATTTGACTTCAACTCTCCTGATGTTAGTATGGATGATCTTAGAATAGCCTTGCATAATATTACATCTGAATTGCATAGATACATGAAATTGTTCAGGGTTCTATAAAAGGATTATTCTTTTTTTTCAAGAGGAGAAACAGAAAGTGCAAACAGAGTTAAAAACTACTTTACTAAGTAATGCCTCTCTATCCAAGCTTGAGGTTGAAAATAAGAATTTGAGAAAGATAACCAAGGCCAACACGTTGAGGGAGTTTGCTCTTAACTCTAAAATAGAGGAATTAGAGAAGATAATCTCTATGTGGACTCACTCTTCCTCATCTATGGATTCACTGATCACAAGTCAGAGAGCTATTTCTGACAGATCAGGAGTGGGGTTTGAAGGTCTATCTTCATCCAATCTAAGTATGGAAAAATCAGTGGAAGCTAACAACGATGCTTATTATTCCTATAGAAGCATTGTGTTTGTAAAATCTAAAGTAATTGTTGAGCCGAGTATTTTATGTCATCCAATCTCTGCTAACCAGATTGTTGTTCCAAAGGATAACAGGTCACATAGTGGTTTATGTTTTGTAAAATCAAATCTACAACCATGCCTCAAAGAGTGGTAGAGTTTGGAAATAACTCTACGAGTCAACCTGAAATAAATCGTAGAACTGGTTCTTACTCTACGAAACTTTGAAATCGTAGAACAGTGTGGAAGTAGGGAGTTCAATAAAGAAGAAAGGCATATCTACCATATTAGTTCCAAGTGAGAAGATATTCACACACACACACTCACACACACTCACACTTGTAGTATATAAATTGTTATAAATGTCATAAATATGGGCATAAGATTGTTGATTGTTATTTTGAGCATATTGCATATCGAAGACCCAAGATTAAATAAGTCTGGGTTTCTAAGGTAACTAACATTGCAGGACCCAAGACAGTATGGGTACCCAAATAAAAAATAATTATACATACCGGTACCAAGGTTAATGAAATCTGTTTGATAGCTCGATAGTGGGTGCTCAAGGCACATGACTGACAATAAGGCTTTTCTGTCAGACTTTAAAGAAAAAGATGGTCCAACAATTATCTTGAAAAATAGCCATCATGGCTTGCTGATATGTGGCACAGTCATTGATAAGGCCAAAAGACAATCGGCTGTAGCAGAAAGTTCCCCAAGGGGTGATAAAGGCTATTTTTCCCTATCTCTTTCGGCAACAATGATTTGGTGATATCCTGCGAAACAGTCGACAAACGAGTATATAATATACTGTGTCGTGTTGTCTATCAGTATGTGGATGAAAGGTACTGGGAAATCATCTTTGAGACAAGCTTTGTTCAAATCTTGGTAATCCACGCATACTCGTACCTTCCCTCTGGGCTTAGGTATATGAACTATATTGGACAACCATTTAGGGTAGATTGAGACCATGATAATGCCTGCTTTGAATTGCTTAACAACTTCTTCTTTGACCTTTAAACTCCACTCGGGCTTTAGTCTCCTGAGTTTTTATTTGACAGGCTTGAATCCCTCTTTGATGGGTAGTCGATGAACGATAATGTCAGTAGACAAGCCAACCATGTCTTCGTGTGACCATGTAAACACATCCTGCAACTGAGTTAGGAGTTCAATCAGGTCTATCATTTAATTTGGGGTAAGGTCGTTGCTTATTTGGATTTCTTTAGGATTTTCTGAGGTTTCGATTTTCTTTAGGATTTAGGATTTGTCTTCGACCCATTCCTTGATCTCCTCAGGCACCTCATAGTCATCTGTCTCCTCTTGATCAATCCCCATCAAGTCAAAGTCCCGTTCTACATCAAAGTTGTAGTCACCGCTGAGACTTGGCAATTGATAGTAGTGTGCATACAAGTCAATCATGTATGATGATAAAGCACATACTTTATAAATAATCTTATTCATTTATTAATAAAAATATTTATTTATTAAAGGTATTCAATTATCTATATGATGCTGTTTTTATAATATGTAAATAACCCATAGTTTTAAGCAATGCTTTTAGAATCATGATGTTGATCATGCTAATGAGATCTAAATTCTTAGAAAGCTTAAAACTAAAATAGTTCCTAATTATTGGATTACTAAAAAGGGAATTGGTATATCTGGATAGATTGGTACATATGTTGCTTGCTCATTGGATGAGGATGCTTGATCTCATGATCATTTGTGTGGAGACACTAAAGCAAGTATGTAGGTGCTTATTGGAGAATAAGTTCACTGAACGTGACTCGTTATGGAATACCTAATAGAGTTTTACTTGCCTGTCAATAGAAATTCCTAATGTGATAGTAGTACAAGTGATCCTTGGACTTGAGATCATCATAGTATCTTGTGTGTAATGAATTATACTTTGACTTATTACTTAAGACCCTCATCGTATATCAAAGGGTATGCTTGGGTATAATGTGTTACATATGGAGATAATAAATGATCAATAAAGAATCTACCACTTCTAATAAAAGAAGATATATGTCCTATGCGATTTGTTAAATGACAACTCAGTAGTCCTTGGCCAAAGCCGAATGAAATTAGAAAGGAGTTTCTAATTTGCATTATTTGGAGTTGTGATTTTTTAATTGAAATACATATAATTAAATAAAATAAGACTTGATAGTAATTCCATGTCTTATGTTTAATTGGGACATTGTATAGTGGAAGGATTGAATTATACGGTAACTATTTACTCATATGTTCTTTTATGATTAATGTTGAAATCGATCTATATTATCTGGAAAGTCGTTAATCACTAGGGAGACTTATCCCTATTGTAGAATAAATGTTATTTATTTAAATAAATTATTAGTTTAATTTATTTATTTAAATAAGATTAGAATTATTTTAATTGATTTATTCACAATCGGTTTAATATGGATACAATTATTATTATTTTAATTCTAAAGGAGTTTAGGAATTATTTTAATATTAGTACTCTCACTTATTCCTAATGAGATTAGGAGGCAAATTAATTAAAGGAGTTTAATTAATTAATTCCAATATGTTGGGAAGCTTAATTAATTAAATAGTTTAATTAATTAATTAAATGAAACTCAATTTCTAATTAGATTAGTAGGGTTGACCAATATCTATATAAGAGGAGTCTTATATCAGATATCGATATACGTAATTTCAAGAGTTGGAGAGTACTTCTTTTTCTACAGAGAAAAGAAAACAAGGGTTTAGCCAACCACCCTCCTTCTTGATAATTTCTCTTACTTGGTGGATCAACTCTAGAGGCCAAACACTTGGGTGGCTAACGTTGATCAAAGGAAGGAGCCGATACGAGTAATGAGTTAAACTCGTACCTGTGGAAGCTAGTTTCTACAAGGGTATGATTCTGATTTATTCTTACTTTTCTGTTATTGATAATTGAGCACAAAGCATGATCATGGTGAGGGTTTGTATAAAAATTTTAAAACCTAATTTATGGCGCTTCCGCCCTTATTATGTAATTTGATTGCATGTATGCGTAACATACAAACCCAACAGTGGTATCAGAGGCTAACTTTGTGCTAATTATCAATTTTATGATTGCATATATGAATTGATGTAAGATTAGATCGAATTTTCTGAACAAAAATCGAATTCTGCAAATTCTGTGATGAACAGCGCGGCCACGCAGCGTCCCAGTTCATTCTGGGGGCAGGCGCCCCCCGTCTGCAAAATAGAATCAGTGCATAGAGCGGCCACGCCGCATCCCAGTTTATTCTGGGCGCGGGCGCGCCAAGCTGCAAATCAAGATCAGTGCATAGTGCGGTCGCACCGCGTACTAGTTCATTCTGGGCGCAGGCGCGTAACCTTGCCGATTCTGAAATTTTTTGTTTTTTTCTCTATTAAATAAATGGTTTATTTAATTGATAAAAGTTTAAAATAAAAATGTTTATTTTATCTGAAATATGAGTTCAAATTGCTAAAAATTAAAGGAGTTTAATTTGGATTTGGTTTTTGATTAAAATAAAAGAGTTTATTTTGTTTCAAAACTAAAATTTAGCAAACTTTTGTCCATTAAATGACATCAATCCATATATGGAATGTTTTATTATTCATGAGATGAATGTTTATTTATTAATGAATATGGCGATATGTATGATAATAAATAGGATTGATTATGAGACTATTGACCAATGTAATTGAATTTATTTTAGTTGAATGCTTGAATGAGTTTTATTAAATGGGGTCTGCGTACCTCATCTTCTCTTTCTCGATATAAAATTCTATCTCACTTTTATGTACTTTCCCTTGACTGCTGATCAAGGTTTCTATTTAAATTAAATAGTTAATGTAATAGAAAGAGTTAGAATTATCTTGAAAGAATTGGAGACCAAGGAGCAAGTAGCGCATGAAGACCCGTTTGTATATATGGAGCCCGGTTTAAATGTAACTGTTATCTTTAAATTTAATTCATACACTCCTAGGTTTGACCTTTTGGTTCACTTGGTTGCTCTAGTGAACCAAAATAGAATAAAAGTCCATAATCAATCCAAGTAGAATATAGTATTCTATATGTGCATGCTAAGTATTATACTCCCTCCATCCTATAATAACTGTCGTTTTAGAAGAAATTTTTCCCCCCCAATTTATTTGTCGTTTACAACTTTCTAGGAGAATAAATTATTTATTTTTCTATGTCACCCCTACCTTCTCTCATTGTCCCAAGAAATTCTCTCCCTTGTATTAATAGTTTTCAACTTCCCATAAAGGGATAGTGATGGAATTTTACACATTTTAATTAATAAATGATAGCATTAAATGACTTTCTTAATCCATGTGCATGAAGCTAAAACGACAGTTATTATGGGATGGAGGGAGTATATATTATATTTTATGCAAATATGTTTCGCATGTTTTAATAAAATGACACACATTTTATATATATATATATATATATATATATGTGTGTGTGTGTGTGTGTGTGTGTGTGTGTGTGTGTGCATGTGCGCTAAACAAGATGAGACTAATAATAATAAACCCCTCAAAAAAATTATATTAAGTCTAAAGCGTTCAGAGATATTTGAAATATCGAATGTCGCCTTCTAGCATGATAAATTAATAGAGTATTAAATATTTAATACGAGTTTGTTGTGCTATCCACAAGGCAAGTATTGCGTATTTAAGATATTAATTTAATCACATTTGATGCATATCAAGAAAATTGAACAATATTATTTTGTTGTGCTATCAACAAGGACAATATTTTTCTTTTTTGAATTTATGGAAATGCTAGGTTGGACTTAACTTAAATTATTTTAGTTCGGATGTGCACACACTTGACCATTATGATTTAAGAGGCAAAATAAAAAGGAGTTACATGTTGATGTAATTGACAAAGAGTTGTCTACCTATTTATTTATATATCGTTTGTTGTGCTATCCACAAGGCTATATACATTTGAAATGAGATCCTTATTCTCACTAGCAAATCTTTAATTAGATGTTGCAGAACTATATAAGTGAGGGTAATATAGTTTGAAGAAAATAGTGGGAGATACCAATCTAAAATAAGACCTATATTATTTTGGTATATAAAATTTAATTAAATGAATGTTTGCTAAAATATTATCTTTTTAAATGCAAAAATTTAAAAATATAAAAATTACTAATTTCACTGCGTAGCATACTTGATGCTAATAAACTAACCGGGCCGAATTACATGGACTTGCTAAGGAATCTGAGAATTGTTCTGTAAGACTCCAACTTTTATGAATAAAGATTTAATTTTCTTTATATATTATTTTGAAATAGTAAGGTGCTGTTTTGATAAATGTGGTAAGTTATGGGAGATATGTGCAAATTTTTCAAAGTTAGCAAGTGATAATAAAATATTTATTGTGTCGGAGAATATTCATTTGGTCGTGAAATATTCTTGTTGTCGGGGAATATTCGTACGACGACGCAGTCATTGGTGGACCCCACAACGAAATGAATGTAGGATATAGAAAGTGACAGAAATAATTTTTTATAAAAATAACGGTAAAACTTTTATCGTTAAAACTATTGAAATACCCGGTGGTTAAAATACAGTAATACGCGTTGTTGCATAGTAGCACACGGTATTGCACAGTATTTTGAATTATTGAATCTTACGTAAGAAGGCACTTACTCAATAATTATTATAGTAATTACTGTTCAATATTATTGATTCAATAATTGCTACATTGATAATTGCATAATATTTTACTGATTCAATAGTTGCTACATTGATATTTTTATTATTCAATAATTGACACTGCATAGTATTCCATATTATCAAATCAATAATTCATATTATTTGAATAATATTATTAGATAGCATTATTGACAATGTCTAAGAAAGTTCTGTCTAGGAAATAAGTTAGTTAATCTAATTGTGTGCCAGTAAGGAGAAATCCTTATTGAAAAGCCCCTTTTTTTTTCTTCTAAAAACGACCTAGTTGTCAATATTGTAGTTCTATAATATTATTTAGGAATAATTAATTATTGACAAAAATGATAAGGAATTATTTAATCTGGATATAAATGAAGGAATTAGTACTGTTGGTTGTTTTTATCAGTATATGTATTTTGTCGGAATGTAGGTGAGGAAAAATCATCAGTATGTAAATTTGAGTCATTTTTCGTTCGGAATTTGGAAAAAACTTTTTTCTACAAAGTTGTAGAGAATTAAATTTCATATGAAATGGACATAAAGTTTGTATTTTTCTGATAATAGGGCTATTTATTATGAATTATTGAAGTTTCAGAAATAAATATTTTAATATATATATATATATATATATATATATATATTATATAAACATGTGTGAAAAATTGGTGGAGGCTTTGTTGAAATCATCCTTGGTGTGCTGAGCTTTGTCAAAAGATGGGTGCTTGGAAAAATTCATCCGTGGATGAGTTTGTCAATATTGGTGTCACTCATTTCCTATAAATAGGGTGCTTAGTTAAGAAATGAAAATCACACCAGAATAAAAAAAAATTTCTATATAATATTGAGCGTATTTCTTGTGAGTCTAAGAATATTTTGAGTGTGGATAACGGTGTAAGAATTCCTCCACATAATATCCGATATTTCAGTCAAAACTACTCTCCTGTTAAGGTAAAGGATGTTATTTTTCTCGTAAATGATGTTATTTCCTTTTAATATTCATAATGAATATTATTTTCTTTCATATTCCATATTATGAAAGTGATAATATTTCATTTCATATTTCTAAATTTAAACTTACTACGGTAAGTATTGGTTCTATAATTTTTGAAATGATCAGAAATTCTTTGAGTTTTGCACTTCATCTAGTATCATTTCACCGAAATAATTTTCTAAACTTTCTCGGTGAAATTTTTATCTTTTCATGTCGAGTTACTTTTCACGAGTTACTATTCACGGGGTACTATTTACAGTATAATTTTTTTTCTCCAAATTATCTTTGATTGGATCCAGGTTTTGATCTTCATTCTTGAACTCTGGATAAATTCTCTAATATTTGTCCTTTATCTCACTGGATTAGTTATTCGTATTGTTTTTCATCATCCTCAGTCCTAAATGGTGATATAACTGAATATCTTTGGCCTGTAGTGCAAAGATGAATGATTACTTGATGAATATCTTTGGCCTGTAGTGCAAAGATGAAAGATTACCTAATGAATATCTTTGGCCCGTAGTGCAAAAATGGACAGGTGTCGAAATGAACATGACCAACTCATGATACAAATGAATATCGTTGGCCCGTAGTGCAAAGATGAATATTTGATTCGAGATGTATAATGATTGATGTTACAGGGATAAAATATTGATGATGGACTTTTAAATCAAAGAAGATAGTAGACATCATTCTCTACTTAACTCTTTTAATGAATTGTTATTTTCGCTGCAGATATTGATGTAAAACTTGTTGTTCATAATATTTTATCTGATTTATTGATGGCTAACGATAATTTATTTTTCATTATCTTAGTCATAATATTCTTTACTGAGCTAGTTGAGCTCACCCTTTTCTTCCATTGTTCTCTTCAGGAAATGGGAATATCGCGGGGACTAGTCGGGGAACAGAGTGATGATCAGAGATAGATCTGTTGAAGTCCTCACTATTCTATAAACTAGTGGGATAATAATTGTAATTAATAAGGAATGAATTGGAGTGATTATATTTCGTATTATATACTATTTGTATTGAAGCTCACAGTTTGTGTGGCCGTATGTTGCACGACTGTTTGTTATAAAAGATATGTATTTGGTTTCCGTACCATGTATTTGGCGACTCAGAATGGGTTGTGTATTGAACCTATTTTGGGGGTGTTACAGTTGGTATCAGAGCTTAGGGTATGATCTTTGGCGGAGATCTGGGAATAGAACTAGGAGGGGAGAGACGAGTAAAAACCTTCGCTAGTTTGTCCTACCTAAGGTTATTTGGTATTTAATTGGTCGGTCGGAATATAGGGTTAATATGTGATATGTTAATTTATTTAATTAACCCTTGTTTTATGGCAGTATTTAAGAACGGCAGCTGAAAATCTAAACAATGGAGTGAATGAGACCGTTGAGACACCTTTAATCACCAACCAGGAGAACGTGCAACAGGAAAGCAATATTCCTCCTGTAAACAACACCACCGATCAGACGATGAATGATGGGATGTTTAGAAGCTTTTTGAAGTTCATGCAAAACCAGACTAGGGAGACTCGTGTTCATAATACAGGTGGAAATAATAATAACTCGCGGCTTGTCATTGCCAAGCAGTTCAAAGAGTTGGGACCACCAGAGTTTTTGGGAAAGCCAGATCCAATCAAGGCGGAAACGTAGGTTAAGCAAATTACCAAGATATTTGATGTCTTGGGATGCACGGAGGAGCAAAAGGTTCCATTAGCCACATTTATGTTCCGTGGAGAGGCAGATTACTGGTGGAAATCTACGAAGCGTACCCAGCCTGCTGCGCACTCAAGATGTCTTGGGAGGAGTACCAAAAACTGTTCAATGACAAGTACTTTCCAGAAAGTATTCGTCATATGAAGGAGGTATAGTTTATTAAACTGGAACAGAACAACATGACTATGTCCCAGTATAAGGCTAAGTTCGCGGAGTTATCCCGGTTTGCATCTCATTTGGTTGATAATGGGGAACGTATGACGCGGATGTTTCTAAGAGGTTTGAAACCCGAAATTCATCAGTACCTCATTTCTCACAAACTTTTTTTATATTCAAATGTGGTGAATAGGGCCCAATTGTTAGAACGAGATAATGATTATGTTCAACCAAGGGACAATAACCAAGGTCATACCGGTGGCAGCAGTCATCGAAACAATGACAACCAGCGGGGAGAAAAGTATCATAACAGAAGCGATAGCCACTCCGACGGTAATCGTGGCTATGCTAATAGAAGAAGTGAGTCGGGGGTAGATTTCAAGAAGAGAAGGTACAACAATGATAACATGAAGATGTCGACAGCAACACCAGCATCAACAATTGGTTCTAGGGGAGGAGAACGACCGCCGGTCGTATGCTATAAATGCGGACAAGAGGGACACATCAGTCCCAACTGCACACAGCAATCCAAGGTGTGCTATAACTGTGGAAAGGAAGGTCACATAGCTTGAGTGTGTCTTGTAGCAAAACCAAGTCCAGCAGGGTTGGTGACTCCAAAGGCTGTCCCTAACAAGTCAAAGTCAGTGGTTCCTGGAAGAGCTTTTGTCGTAACTGCCCAACAAGCGAGGAACCCGAATGAGGTTATTACGGGTAAGCTAATCATAAACTCTTGTGAAGTCTATACCTTATTAGAAACCGGTGCTACCCATTCTTTTATTTCACCTACTTGTGATCAACGTTTGAATTTGACTTCTGAGAAATTAGACTTTGACTTATCTGTTGAAACTCTGTTAGGAAAAACCTTCGTTACATCCACAGTTTATAAATCTTGGTTGATTCAAATTGGTACCCTCACCCTACTTGTTGATCTTATATCTTTGAAAATACTTGCATTTAATGTGATTTTAGGAATTGACTGGTTAACTACTTATCATGCCAAAATTGAATATTTTCGTAAGGTTGTTAGTTTTCATATTCCTAACCAACCTGTTGTGCGAATTCAAAGAACTAAACCGCTAAAATCAATCAATGTCATTTCAAGTCATAAAGCTATTCGTTTATTGATAAACGGATGTCAAGCTTTCTTAGCTCATGTCACTAATTTAAACCAGAATACGTCAGATTTGAATGATATTTCTGTTGTTAATGATTTTCATGATGTATTTCCCGACGAACTTTTTGGTCTACCCCCAGAACGTGAAGTTGAATTCTTTATTGACCTTGAACTCAGTACAAAACCCATTTCTAAAACCCCATATCGAATGGCTCCTATTGAACTTCAGGAGTTAAAAGGTCCAACTACAGGAGTTGTTAGGCATCGGTTTTATACGTCCTAGTACATCTCCTTGGGGTGCTCCTGTTTTATTTGTAAAGAAGAAAGACGGGAGTATGCGACTTTGTAATGACTATCGGAAGTTGAACCATGTCACCATCAAGAATAGGTATCCGTTAGCTCGTATTGATGACCTGTTCGACCAGTTGCAAGGTGCATAATTTTTTTCAAAGATCGATCTTCGTTCTGGATATCATCATTTGAAGATTAAAACTGAGGATATTCCGAAAACTGCCTTTAGAACTCGGTACGGGCATTATGAATTCTTAGTCATGTCTTTTGGATTGACAAATGCTCCTGCTGCTTTCATGGATATGATGAACTGTGTATTCAAGGAATATTTGGATCAGTTCGTTGTTGTCTTTATTGATGATATCTTCACCTATTCCAAAAGTCGTGAAGATCATGAGCACCACCTGAAGCTGGTACTCCAAAAGCTTCGTGATAACAAGCTTTATGCCAAGTTGAAGAAATGTGAGTTCTGGCTTAAGGAAGTAGCATTCCTTGGGCACGTGGTATCAAAACATAGAGTATCTGTTGACCCGACGAAGATTGAAGCAGTACAAAGTTGGGAGCAACCTAAGTCGGTGATCGAAGTACGTAGCTTTTTGGGCTTAGCTGGTTATTATCAGAGATTCGTGGAAGAATTTTCTCGAATTGCTACTCCATTAACTCAGCTGACTCAGAAAGATACAAAATTCATATGGAACAAGGAATGCGAGAAGAGCTTCCAAGAGCTCAAGAGGAGACTCATTTTAGTACGTGTTCAGACGATACCATCTGGTTCGAATGGATTTGTCATCTACAGTGATGCTTCTGGCAAAAGGTTAGGATGTGTTCTCATGCAACATAGGAAAGTCATAGCCTATGCCTCACGACAACTCAAGGAATATGAGAGGAATTATCCTACTTATGATCTAGAGTTGGCAGCTGTCGTTTTCGCATTGAAGATCTGGAGACACTACCTGTATGGAGAGAAAGGGGAGATCTATATGGATCATAAGAGCTTCAAATATTTCTTCACTCAAAAGGAACTCAACATGCGGCAACGACGTTGGCTTGAGCTGTTGAAAGATTACGACCATACCATCCAATACTATCATGGAAAAGCGAACGTGGTAGCAGACGTGTTAAGTAGAAGATCATATGCGGTAATGAGTGCGATACTGTCAACACAAAGGCCCATTTTGTGTGACTTACAAAGGATGGAGATAGAGTTCAAGACTCTGGGGACCCACGTGATGATGTCAAGTATACGCGTAGAACCAGCTTTGATTGATAAAGTTAAAGCTGCTTAAGCTACAGACCCGGAGCTGATGAAGATGAAGAAGAAAGTGCAAGAAGGTGCTATTCCAGAAGCAAGAATAGATGAAGAAGGAATACTTTGAGTCAACTCCAGACTTTGTGTTCCTAACGATTCTGATTTGAAGTATAGAATCATGATGGAGCCACACAACACACCGTTTGCAATCCATCTTGGGAGTACCAAAATGTATCGTGATCTTCGACATACATTTTGGTGGAGCAATATGAAGAGAGAGATCGCGGAGTTTATCTCAAGGTGTTTAACGTGTCAAGGCGGAGCATCAAGTGCCAAAGGGTCCATTGTAACCACTTGAGATTCCAAAATGGAAGTGGGAACACATTACCATGGATTTCGTTACGGGTCTTCCCAAGGTTTCTCAAGGCATGATGCGATTTGGGTTATTGTCGATAGATTAACCAAGTCTACTCATTTCTTGCCTATACGAGAGACTTATTCACTGGAACGTCTTGCTCGTATGTACATAAATGAGATTGTGAGATTGCATGGCATGCCAGTATCCATAGTTTTGGATCGAGACCCAAGATTCAATTCACAATTTTGGGTCAGCTTGCAGAAAGCTATGGGCACGAATTTACGATTCAGTTTGTATTATCATTCTCAAACGGACAGGCAATCGAAAAGGACTATTCAAACTCCTGAAAATATATTGAGACTCTGTGTTCTAGACTTCAAAGGGAGTTGGGATAAGTACTTACCATTGGTGGAATTCTCTTACAATAACAGTTATCAGGCAAGTATAGGCATGGCTCCATTCGAGGCGTTGTATGGACGAAAGTGTCGTTCTCCAGTATGTTGGGACGAAGTGGGTGAAGCAACATTATTGGGACCGGAGTTAGTACATATGACTATGGAGAAGATTTAAATGATTCGGCAACGTATATAAGCGGCACAAGATCGACAAAAGAGTTATACGGATCTTCATCGAAGTGACGTAGAATTAAATGTCGGAGATCATGTATTATTACGTGTTGCTCTATGGAAAGAAGTTACGAGATTCGGGAAGAGAGGAAAGCTCAATCCACGATTTATTGGTCTATTTGAAATCCTTGATCGAGTAGAAAATATGGCCTATAGACTCGCTTTACCGCCAAGCATGTCTCGTGTTCATAACATTTTTCACATATTCATGCTTCGTAAATATGTGAAAGACCCAAACCACATTATTAAGTTAGAACCAGACGAGATAGCTGAAGATTTAACGTACGAGGAGGTACCTGTCAAGATCTTGGATAAGAAAGAACATGTCTTACGCTCAAAGATTATACCTCAAGTTAAAGTTTTGTAGAGGAACCATGATATCGAGAAAATGACATGGAAGTTAGAATCGAAAATGAAAGCGAGATATTCTCACCTTTCCGACATACCAGATACGTACGTCAATTTTGAGGACGAAATTTCATAAGGAGGGGAGGTTGTAAGACCCCAACTTTTATGAATAAAGATTTAATTTTCTTTATATATTATTTTGAAATAGTAAGGTGTTGTTTTGATAAATGAGGTAAGTTATGAGAGATATGTGCAAATTTTTCAAAGTTAGCAAATGGTAATAAAATATTCATTGTGTCGAGAAATATTCGTTTGGTCGTGGAATATTCGTACGACGGCGCAGTCATTGGTGGACCCCACAACGGAATGAATGTCGGATATAGAAAGCGACAGAAATAAACGTTTTATAAAAATAACGATAAAACTTTTACTGTTAAAACTGTTGAAATACTTGGTGGTTAAAATACAGTAATACGCATTATTACATAGTAGCACACGGTATTGCACAATATATCGAATTATTGATTCTTATGTAAGAATGCACTTACTCAATAATTATTACAGTAATTACTGTTAATATTTTATATTATTGATTCAATAATTGCTATATTGATAATTGCATAATATTTTATTGATTCAATAATTGCTACATCGATATTTTTATTATTCAATAATTGAAACTGCACAGTATTCCATATTATCAAATCAATAATTCATATTATTTGAATAATATTATTAGATAGCATTATTGACAATGTCTAAGGAAGTTCTATCTAGGAAATGAGTTAGTTAATCTAATTGTGTGCCAGTAAGGAGAAATCCTTATCGAAAAGCCCCCACTACAAAAATAAGGGGCATTAGCGACGGGCTCATTGCCGACGGCAAAATCCCCGTCGAGAATAAGTTCAATGTCGACGGTTTAGCCGTCGCCAATGTATGCCATCGGTAATGGTCTTATTATTTGGCGCCAGACTCTCCCGGTGGAGGGAAACCTCATTGGCGACGGGGGATAATGTTATTACCGACGGGGATGCCGTCGGGAATGAGTCTTATATTTTAAACTCTGGTTCGACGGCAACGATTATATTTTTCATTCCCCCTCTTAATTTTCTTGTTCCCTCGCAATTTGGCCATTTCGGCCCAATTGATTCTAAGCTAACATATCAGAGCTTTTGATTCTCAGCTAGCTCAATTGATTTGTCCAATTGAATCTGGTTCCTCGCTCATCATTTTCGCCCAAATTATCAGCCGCCAAGTTCGCCGCCCAGTTCGCCGCCTGTGTACCTCCCTGTTTGCTGCAACTCGTTCATCATTTCGCCCCCATTTCGCCCCCAGTGGATTCTACAGTTGTTCTACACTTCATTTTGGTAAAATTTTCAATTCCATTTAACACTTCTATATATATATCACAAACATAGTTTAGGTGGACCAAATTAAACCATTCTTTTGATTGTTTATGTATTGTTTTTTCATTTAATATTAATTTTTAGGGCACCCCAATTCCTCCCTTGAACGGTTGGACCTTAGTATTGCCTTAGTTCATTCAAGATGCTTATTTTTTTCTACTGTCTTTTACATAGATTTGATAGTCATTATGGTATAGCTAGGTCATTTCCTAAATTCAAGTGTTGCAACTGTACTGATGCTGCTGCTGCTAATTCGTCTGATAACTGAACACAGTAGCAGGAAAAACAGAAAACTATTATCTATCAAAAACCTTAGGAGTATTATACAAAATGCAGTACAAATTTGTAGGCTAGTCCATAACCTACTCCACATGAGTTATGGTGTATATCCCTTACACATTTTAAACCCCTCTTTACAGTAAAGAAAATACTTTATAAAAAAATTAAATTGATAATATTTTTATTTCATAATGCTGAATTGCTTACCCAATTAATTTCTTTCATTTGTTTGTAGGGTGAGTGGCATCAAAATATTAATTATCCAACTGAACCTCTTGATTGGTACTTGTCATTTCTTTCTTTCTTTCTTTCTTTTTTTTGCTAAATTTAAATTGTATTAAAAAGAAAGGAAATGTACAAAGTAAATGGGCCAAACCCCAAACTATAGGACAAGCCCTATGATGGCAAAAGTAAACCAAAGTCAGACATATATTGGTTTGAAAAGGTATTTTGAACCTCTCGATTTTCTCTGTCTCCACTTATGTTGAAGTATAAATGTTATAGATTCGTTTGTTTCAGTTGTGTTTGGTCTCTTTTGGGTTTTTGGACAGTTTACATAAAACACATGAGACTATTTTGGTACTCCATTTTACTAGATTCAATATGTTTGTTTATGGAGTCAATATATCACATGTGGGCCTGTTGTTTATGAAGTGATAGGCAGTTCCTTTTTTTTTTTGCTTATTCAATGGACTTCAAAACAAAATTCCCAGATAATATGAATTCTTTTTCTGTTATATTGGTGTCAGTAATGTGAATCCACTAATGTAAGTGGTTATGGAAGACGTGTGACCTTTGTGCTGGTGTTTCCCTTAAGAAGGTTCATAGAAAATTCTAAGAAGGGGGACAATATTGTTTGAATCATATACTATGACACAGTTTGAAACTCATAAGCTTGCATATACATTAACTTGGACACTTGATTGTGTTTGTCTACCTTTCCATATATATAGTAGACAGTTGTCCAAGATGTCTGTTGATCGAAGTTGGATGGAACGTAGGGTAGCCACTGATAAGAGTGGGCTTAGCTCTGAGTACTGTAGTGGGGTTGAACAGTTTCTCAATTTCGCGTTTGAGCAAGTCAGCGGCGATGAGATCAGATGTCATTGTAAGAGGTGCGTGAATGAAGTGTGGAATGGAAAGGAGTGATGTCATGTGCGACTTATTTGCGTATGGGTTCAAGCAGGGTTATACGACATGGATCTATCATGGGGAAACCTGGTTAGATGAACATGAATCAGAACCGAAATCTAGAGGTGATGAAACCTTTGACTGTACTAATATAATAGTCGAAGCTGCTGGTTCATACTTCCAGTGAAATACAGACAGGGATGACAGTAGCGTCGAGCAAGAGCCGAATGACGGGGCTAAGGATTTCTATGAGTTATTGCATGAAGCAGCGACGCCATTGTATGCGGGCATGAAAAGCACACCGTTTTATCTGCCGTGACTAAGGTTTTACACTTCAAGAACGAGCATGACTGTAGCGAGAGAGGTTTTAATGAACTGCTAAACATTGTGAAGGAGTGCTTACCTGCAGGCAATAAGTTACCGGAGTCGTACTATGATGTGAAGAAAATGGTCAAAAGGCTCAATCTAGGGTATGAGAAGATTGATGCTTGTGAGAATGATTGTATGTTGTATTACGGTGATGTCAATAAAGATAAGAGGTCATGTGATATTTGTGGTACAAGTAGATACTGCGAACAGCGCAAGAAAAAGGGAAAAGACGTGCCGAGAAAGATCTTACGTTACTTTCCCATTGCACCGAGGCTTCAGCGGTTGTTTATGTCAACACATACTGCCGAGTATATGAGATGGCACTCTACACGGGACATAGTTGAAGGTCAACTGACACACCCGGCAGATGGGCTTGAGTGGAAATTTTTTTGATAAAAATCACCCCTCGTTTGCTAAAGAGGTTCGCAATGTTAGGCTTGGACTTGTTACTGATGGGTTTAATCCGTTTAATGGGCCTTACACCAAGCCCTACTCTACTTGGCCGGTGATTATTGTTGTGTATAACCTCCCGCCTTCGATGTGCATGAAAGATCCCTATATGTTCATGCCTTTACTGATTCTAGGTGATAAGAGTCCGAGTAAAGACATCAATGTATACCTCAGTCAGTTAGTTGATGAGTTGAAGATGTTGTGGGATAAAGGGGTTCAAACTTATGATGTATCTCTTAAACAGAATTTTGACATGAGGGCAGCTTTACTGTGGACCATAAATGACTTCCCGGCGTTAGGAATGATCAGTGGATGGTTGACTCACGGGGCCTTGTCATGTCCCGTGTGCATGGGGTCAGTTAAAGCTATGCGGCTCAAACATGGGGGGGGGGGAAATGAGTTTTTTTGCAACATCCAGACAGTTTTTGCTGATTGAACATAGTTATTGACGGATGAGTAGACAATTCAATCGAAAAATAGAGAAACGTCAAGTACCTGGACGTCTTTCTGGGACATCAGTGTTGAGTTGGATTACTCACTTGAAATTTCCACCTCCAGGGAAGAATCACAGATTAGAGCGAGCTTATGGTTACGGCAAGGTTCACAACTGGACACACAGATCCATGTTCTTTGACCTTCCTTATTGGGCTACACTATGCATCCGTCATTGTTTAGATCCGATGCATACTGAGAAGAACGTATTTGATAATATTTTTTATACAGTCCTAAATGCAAGTGGTAGAACAAAGGACAACAACAAGTCGAGGCTTGATTTGGTAGAAATGAACATTAGGGAACATCTGTGGCTGTATCAGGAGGGTACTAAGACGGTAACGCCTAAAGCTAATTATACTTTGACTAGGGAACAGTTGCTATTGATATGTAATTGGATCAGTGGACTGAAGTTCCCAGATGGATATTCTTCGAATATAGCAAGGTGTTGTAAAGTCAAAGAGCTAAAGTTTCAGGGTCTCAAAAGTTATGATTGTCATGTATTCATGCAGAAGTTGATCCCCGTGGCATTTATCGACTTGTTACCAAAACGTGTGGTTGAAGCACTGACGGAGCTTTGTAATTTCTTCAGAGATCTATGCTTAACGGAGCTCCAACTCAAAGACATAGATAAAATGGAAATGCAGATAGTGGAAATAATGTGCAAGTTAGAAATGATCTTCCTGTTGGGTTTGTATGTAACGCAATCATGCAATCAAATCACATAAAAGGGGCGGAAGCGTAAAAACTAGGTTTTCAAAATTTATACAAACCCATAACCATGATCATGCTTTGTGCTTGTTATCAATAACAGAAAAGAGAGAACATGGAATTATACCTTTGAAGATCTAAGCTTCCTCAGGTACAAGTTCTACTCCTTTGATTCCTTTGATTCCTCTGATAGTGGCTCCTTCCCTTGAATAATGTCAGCCACCCAAATGTTTGGCCTCTAACGGTGATCCACAAAGGAAGATGAAGAACTCAAGAAGATGGGTTATTGGCTTAACCCTTGTTTCTATCTCTATAGAATATGTGTACTCCCAACTCTTGGAAAATTTCACATCTCTACCTTATTTCTGATATAAGACTCTCTTATATAGATATTAGGTTAACCCTCCTAATCCAATTAGAATAGGGTTTTATTTAATTAATTAATTAAATACTTTTAATTAATTTATATCCTAATCTTTATTAGGATTGAGAGAGAGTACTGATATTATATTAATTCCTAAACTCCTTTAGAATTAAAATAATAATAATATTAATAAGACCTCTCTTATTAATTTATATTTAATATTTCTAAAATATTAAATAATAAACATTAAGCTATTTAATTTATTCTATCATCATAGATTAAATTAATTATACTTAATGCATTATTACTATCATGCCATTTTCTTCTTAAATAATTCTTCTTCCTTTTATGGTGTGACCATTTAGGTTCTCCATATTAAACCGGTTGTGAATAAATCAATTAGAACAATTCTAATCTTATTTAAATAAACAAATTAAACTAATAATCTATTTAAATAAATAACATTTATTCTACAATAGGGATAAGCCTCCCTAGCGATCAACGACTTTCCAGATAATATAGATTTCAACATTAATCATAAAAGAACCTGTGAGTTAATAGTTACCGTACAATTCAATCCTTCCACCATACAATGTCCCAATTAAATATAAGACATGGATTTACTATCAAGTCTTAATTTATTTAATCATATGTATTTCGATTAGAAAATGCACAACTCCAAATAATGCAAATTAGAAACCTCTTTCTAATTTCAATCTACCTTGGCCAAGGATTCCTGGGTTGTCATTTAATGAATCACATAGGACATATCTCCTCTTTTATTAGAGGTGGTAGATTCTTTATTGATCATTCATTATCTCCATATGTAACTCATTACACCCAAGCATACCCTATATATGCCTTAAAAGGCCTTAAGGAATTAGTCAAAGTATAATTTGTTACATACAAGATACTATGATGATCTCAAGTCCAAGGATCACATGTACTACTATCACATTAGGAATTCCTATTGACAGGCGAGTAAAACTCCATTAGGTATTCCATAGCGAGTCACGATCAGTGAACTTATTCTCCAATAAGCACCTACATACTTGCTTTAGTGTCTCCACACAAATGACCATGAGATCAGTCATCCTCATCCAATGAGCAAGCAACATATGTACCAATCTATCCGGATTTACTAATCTCCTTTTTAGTAATCCCACGATTGGGAACTATTTTAGTTTTAAAGCTTTCTAAGAATTTAGATCTCATTAGCATGATCAACATCATGATTCTAAAAGCATTGCTTAAAACTATGGGTTATTTACATATTATAAAAACAGCACCATGTAGATAATTAAATGCCTTTAATAAATAAATATTTTATTAATAAATAAATAAGATTATTTACAAAGTATGTGCTTTATCATCATACATGATTGGCTTGTATGCACACTACTATCAATCTCCCACTTGCACTAAAGCCAATCGCCATGGTATCTCATACCCATCTTCTCTAAGTGACGATCAAACTGCTGTTGTGTTAAAGCTTTAGTAAATGGATCTGCAATGTTGTCTTGAGAGTCTACACTCTCCTCTTTCAATGATTTCTTTAATCAAAGTTTTGCAACACATGTTTAGATTCAATATGAGACTTAGGAACTATTCCTAGTCTTGTAATGAACTTTTCATCTAAAACATCAACTTGCAGCTTCACTTACAGTTATATACTCTGCCTCTGTCACTGAATCAGCAACCGTTTGCTGCTTGGAACTCTTCCAACTCACTGCACCTCCGTTCAAGGTAAACACATACCCTGAAATAGATTTACTGTCATCTTTGTCTGTTTGAAAACTTGAGTCCGTGAATCCCTCGAGTTTTAATTCAGACCCACCGTAGACAAGAAAAATATCTTTAGTCCTTCTCAAGTACTTTAGGATATTTTTCACTACCTTCCAGTGCTCTTCTCCTGGATTCGACTGGTATCTGCTTGTTACACTAAGTGCGTGAGCAACATCCGGTCTGGTACATATCATACCGTACATGATAGATCCTATTGCAGAAGCATAAGGGATCTTACTCATACGGTCTCTCTCCTCAGGTGTCCTTGGGGCCTGTTTCTTGGAGAGATTTATTCCATGGCTCATCGGCATGAGACCTCTTTTGGAATCTTCCAAGCTAAACCTCTTTAGCATCGTATCAATGTACGTTCCTTGGGATAAGCCGAGCATCCTTTTAGATCTATCTCTATAGATCTTTATCCCCAAAATATAGGATGCTTCACCCAAGTCCTTCATGGAGAAGTTTTTAGATAACCAGATTTTAATGGATTGTAACATAGGAATGTCATTCCCTATCAGTAATATATCATCAATATATAATACAAGGAATGATACTGCGCTCCCACTAACCTTCTTGTATACACATGGTTCATCCTCGTTTTTGATAAAATCAAACTCTTTGATTGTCTCATCAAAACGAATGTTCCATCTACGAGAAGCTTGCTTCAACCCATAAATGGATCGTTGTAGCTTACAGACTTGATTCGTTCCAACTTTTGAAATAAATCCCTCTGGCTGTGTCATATACACATCCTCCTCAAGTTTCCCATTAAGGAAGGCCGTTTTCACGTCCATCTGCCAGATCTCATAGTCGTTGTAAGCTGCAATCGCAAGCAAAATCTGAATGGACTTGAGCATGGCTACTGGTGAGAAGGTTTCATCATAGTCAACTCCTTGTCTTTGTTTGAAACCTTTTGCAACCAGTCGGGCCTTATAGGTCTCTACCTTTCCGTCTGCTCCAGTCTTTTTCTTAAAAACCCATTTACACCCAATAGGTTTAATACCTTCAGGTGGTGAAACCAAAGACCATACTTTGTTTTCATACATGGAGTCCATTTCAGATTTCATGGCTTCAAGCCATTTCCCTGAGTCTTTATTACTCATAGCCTGTTCGTAATTCAATGGATCATCATCATTCATGATGTGTACCTCATCGTCATCCTCTATAACGAATCCATACCTCTCAGGTATCTTCGGTACTCTTCCAGATTTACGAACATGGTGTGGTACAGTAGGTTCTTCTACTTGGTTAGGTACCTGACTTTGGTCCGTGGTAACTTGTGGTTCTTGAACTTCTTCAAGATATATCTTACTCCCACTGACCCCTTCATGGATAAACTCTTTCTCCAAGAAGGTAGCATGTTTCGCAACAAACACCTTTTGATCAGTTGGATGATAGAAATAATACCCTACGATTTCTTTAGGGTATCCCACAAATCTACACTTATCGGATTTAGTCTGTAGCTTATCATTTTCAAACTTTTTGACATAAGCTGGACAACCCCAAGTCTTAACATGCTTAAGATTTGGTTTCCTCCCTTTCCACATCTCATATGGAGTCTTTGGGGCGGATTTGGTAGGTACCTTGTTAAGTAGGTATGCAGCCGTTTCTAGGGCATATCCCCAGAAGGAAATTGGAAGGTCGGTAAAACTCATCATGGATCGAACCATGTCCAACAGTGTTCGATTTCTCCTTTCAGATACTCCATTTAACTGTGGTGTACCTGGAGGAGTCCATTGTGAGATTATACCATTTTCTCTGAGACAATTGAGAAACTCACTGCTTAAGTATTCTCCACCTCGATCTGATCGAAGTATCTTAATACTCTTGCCCGTTTGTTTCTCTACTTCACTTCTGAACTCTTTGAACTTTTCAAATGATTCTGATTTGTATTTCATTAAATACACATATCCAAATCTTGAGTGATCATCAGTGAAAGTAATAAAATAAGAATACCCACCCCGTGCACTTGTTGTCATAGGTCCACAAACGTCTGTGTGAATCAATGCCAACAACTCTGTAACTCTCTCCCCTTTTCCACTAAAAGGAGATTTAGTCATTTTACCCATGAGACAAGATTCACAAGTTGGATATGATTCATAATCAGATAGCTCGAGGAGCCCATCTTTATGCAACTTGGATAATCTTGTTTCATTGATATGACCGAGTCTACAGTGCCACATATAGGTATAATTAATATCATCTCGTTTCCTTTTTCTTAATTTGTTCAATTTGAAATATATTTTCTTGCAAGTCAAGTGTATAAAGTCCATTTCGCAAATTTCCAATACCATATAAAACATCGTCTTTATAAATAGAACAACCATTGTTCTTTATAATAACGTCAAAACCTTCCATATCCAATACAGAAATTGAAATAATGTTTTTAATAATATTCGGAACATAATAACAATTATTAAGATAAATGGATTTGCCCGAAGGCATTGCTAAACAATAAGTTCCTACAGCTAATGTAGCAACTTTTGCACCATTTCTCACTCGTAGGATCACCTCATCTTTGTTCAGCTTTCTACTTCTGACCAGTCCCTGCACAGTATTACATATGTGAGAACCACAGCCGGTATCCAATACCCAAGTAGAATTATGACTTTCAGAAAAATTAATTTCAATCATAAACAAACCTTGATTGGAAGTCGAAGCTTCTCCAAGCTTCTTCTCTGCTAGAAACTTCTTGCAGTTCCTCTTCCAATGTCCCGGCTCATTGCAATGAAAGCACATTCCTTTAGCTGGTTCAGGTTTCTTTTGCTCCTTTTCTTTCCCTTTTCCCTTAGCCTTCTTAGATTTCTTCTTTTCAGAAGACACCTTGGGCCTCTTCCTTTTATTGGAAGAATCCACCATCAAGACATGGTTCTTCTTGGATGAGAAGTGACCTTCTGCAGTTTTCAGCATGTTAAGCAGCTCAGGTAAGCTGACATCTAGCTTATTCATGTGAAAATTAATCACAAACTGCGAGAAGGTCTCAGGGAGTGACTGCAAGACCAAGTCTTGACTCAACTCCCCATCCATGACGAACCCAAGCTGTCCAAGGCGTTCAATCAAATTGATTACCTTCAGAACATGAGTCTCGACGGTAGTGCCCTCGGTCATCCGAGATCGGAAGAGCTCCTTAGATATCTCATATCTAGCAGTCCTACTCTGTTCACCATACAACTCCTTGAGGTGAAGCAGCATAGCAGGAGCATCCATTTTTTCGTGCTAACGCTGAAGCTCGTTATTCATGGATGCGAGCATGATGCATTGAGCCACAGATGCATCATCTTGCCACTTATTGAAAGTGGCAATCTCTTCCTCAGAGGCTGTTTCTGAAACAGATTCAGGGATAGTGGAATTTAGGACATAAGAAATCTTTTCAGCAGTGAGAACAATTCTCAGATTTCTTAGCCAGTCCTCATAATTCGGGCCGGTAAGCTTATTTGCATCAAGTATGCTTCGTAGTGAGATTAGTGATTTTGACATTTTTAAAATTCTGCATGTGAAAACACAACATTTTAGCAAACATTCATTTTATTAACTTTGCATACCAAAATAAATTTAGGTCTTTATTTTAAATTGGTATCTCCCACTATTTTCATCAAACTATATTACCCTCACTCATATAGTTCGGCAACATCTAATTAAAGATTTGCTAGTGAGATTAAGGATCCCATTTCAAATGTATATAACCTTGTGGATAGCACAACAAGCGATATACAAATAAATAGGTAGACAACTCTTGTCAATTACATCACCATGTAACTCCTTTTATTTTGCCTCTTAAATCATAATGGTCATGTGTGTGCACATCCGAACTAAAATGATTTAAGTTAAGTCCAGCCTAGCACTTCCATAAATTCAAAAAAGAAAAAATTTTCGTCCTTGTGGATAGCACAATAAGACTAGATCGTTCAATTTTCTTGATAAGCATCAAATGTGATTAATTAACATCTTAAATATTCAATACTCGCCTTGTGGATAGCACAACAAACTCATATTAAATATTTAATACTCTATTAACTAATCATGCTAGAAGGCGACGTTCGATATTCCAAATATCATTTGAACGCTTCAGACTTAATATTATTTCTTTGAGGGGTTTGTTATTATTTGTCTCATCTTTTTAAGCGCGCATGCACATATATATATAAAATACGCGTCATTTTATTAAACATGCGAAGCATGTTTGTATAAAATATAATATATATAATATTTAGCATGCAATATAGAATACTATATTCTACCCAGATTGATTATGGACTTTTATTCTAGTTTGGTTCACTAGAGCCACCAAGTGAACCAAAAGGTCAAACCTAGGAGTGCAAGAATTTAAATTTTAAATGTAACTATTACATTTAAACCCGGGCTCCATACAAACGGGTCTTCACGCGCTCCTCGCTCCTTGGTCTCCAATTTCTTCAAAATAATTCTAACTATCTCTATTACATTAACTATTTAAAATTAAATAGAAACCTTGATCAGCAGTCAAGGGGAAGTACATAGAAAGGAGATAGAATTTACATCGAGAATAAAACAAGAGAAGACGAGGTACGCAGACCCCATTTTATAAAACCCATTCATTCAAGCATTGAACCAAAATAAAATCCAATCACATTGGTCATAGTCCATAATCAACCCCATTTATTATCATACACATCAACATATGCATCAATAAATATCCATTCATCTCATGAATAACAATGCTATTCCATATATGGATCGATGTTATTTAATGGACAAAAGTTTTGCTAAATTTTAATTTTTAAAACAAAATAAACTCTTTTATTTTAATCAAAAATAAATCCAAATTAAACTCCTTTAATTTTAGCATTCTGAAATCATATTTCAGATAAAATAAACTTCTTTATTTTAAAACTTTATCAATTAAATAAACAGTTTACTTAATTAATTAAAATCAATTTTCAGGGTCTGTCCAGGTACCGGCGCAGCTGCGCCAGTAATGAACTGGGTAGCTGCGCAGCTGCGCAGGTAGGCGGAAGCAGCAGTTTTTGCAGACCGGCGCAGCTGCGCCAGTAATGAACTGGGCAGCTGCGCAGCTGCGCCGTTCGCCGCAGAAACTTGCAGAAAACGATTTTTGTCCAGAAAAACGATCCAATTCTCACATCAATTCATACATGGAATTATAAAATTGATAATTAGCACAAAGTTATGCTTTGATACCACTGTTGGGTTTGTATGTAACGCAATCATGCAATCAAATCACATAAAAGGGGCGGAAGCGTAAAAACTAGGTTTTCAAAATTTATACAAACCCATAACCATGATCATGCTTTGTGCTTGTTATCAATAACAGAAAAGAGAGAACATGGAATTATACCTTTGAAGATCTAAGCTTCCTCAGGTACAAGTTCTACTCCTTTGATTCCTTTGATTCCTCTGATAGTGGCTCCTTCCCTTGAATAATGTCAGCCACCCAAATGTTTGGCCTCTAACGGTGATCCACAAAGGAAGATGAAGAACTCAAGAAGATGGGTTATTGGCTTAACCCTTGTTTCTATCTCTATAGAATATGTGTACTCCCAACTCTTGGAAAATTTCACATCTCTACCTTATTTCTGATATAAGACTCTCTTATATAGATATTAGGTTAACCCTCCTAATCCAATTAGAATAGGGTTTTATTTAATTAATTAATTAAATATTTTTAATTAATTTATATCCTAATCTTTATTAGGATTGAGAGAGAGTACTGATATTATATTAATTCCTAAACTCCTTTAGAATTAAAATAATAATAATATTAATAAGACTCCTCTTATTAATTTATATTTAATATTTCTAAAATATTAAATAATAAACATTAAGCTATTTAATTTATTCTATCATCATAGATTAAATTAATTATACTTAATGCATTATTACTATCATGCCATTTTCTTCTTAAATAGTTCTTCTTCCTTTTATGGTGTGACCCTTTAGGTTCTCCATATTAAACCGGTTGTGAATAAATCAATTAGAACAATTCTAATCTTATTTAAATAAATAAATTAAACTAATAATCTATTTAAATAAATAACATTTATTCTACAATAGGGATAAGCCTCCCTAGCGATCAACGACTTTCCAAATAATATAGATTTCAACATTAATCATAAAAGAACCTATGAGTTAATAGTTACCGTACAATTCAATCCTTCCACCATACAATGTCCCAATTAAATATAAGACATGGATTTACTATCAAGTCTTAATTTATTTAATCATATGTATTTCGATTAGAAAATGCACAACTCCAAATAATGCAAATTAGAAACCTCTTTCTAATTTCATTCTACCTTGGCCAAGGATTCCTGGGTTGTCATTTAACGAATCACATAGGACATATCTCCTCTTTTACTAGAGGTGGTAGATTCTTTATTGATCATTCATTATCTCCATATGTAACTCATTACACCCAAGCATACCCTATATATGCCTTAAAAGGCCTTAAGGAATTAGTCAAAGTATAATTTGTTACATACAAGATACTATGATGATCTCAAGTCCAAGGATCACATGTACTACTATCACATTAGGAATTCCTATTGACAGGCGAGTAAAACTCCATTAGGTATTCCATAGCGAGTCACGTTCAGTGAACTTATTCTCCAATAAGCACCTACATACTTGCTTTAGTGTCTCCACACAAATGACCATGAGATCAGTCATCCTCATCCAATGAGCAAGCAACATATGTACCAATCTATCCAGATTTACTAATCCCCTTTTTAGTAATCCCACGATTGGGAACTATTTTAGTTTTAAAGCTTTCTAAGAATTTAGATCTCATTAGCATGATCAACATCATGATTCTAAAAGCATTGCTTAAAACTATGGGTTATTTACATATTATAAAAACAGCACCATGTAGATAATTAAATGCCTTTAATAAATAAATATTTTATTAATAAATAAATAAGATTGTTTACAAAGTATGTGCTTTATCATCATACATGATTGGCTTGTATGCACACTACTATCACTTCCCTCCATCGTTTTTTGATTCAATGGAGCATTTGCCTATTCATTTGCCATACGAAGCTAAGTTTGGAGGTCCCGTGCAATATAGATGGATGTATCCATTCGAGAGGTAATGACATTAATGTTTTTAATACGCTGAAATGTGCATTCTTGTTTACTAATTTATACATGCATATATAACACATAGGTATATGCGACGTCTAAAACAAAAGGTGAAGAATAGAGCCCGTGTAGAGGGGTCAATTGCTGAGAGTTATGTTATGGAGGAACTTGTTAATTTCTGCTCGTTGTACTTTGAGCCGAATGTTCAGACGAGGCACAATCGCTTATGTCGGAATGAGGCTGTCACGCACGAGGAAAGTGGAGAATTAACGGCCTTTAGTCATCCTGTACAACCATTTGGCGAGAAAAAAGGCGATTCTTGACCGATAGTGAGTATGCAGCTGCCACATTGTATGCACTTGTCAACATAAATGAAGTAGCGCCATACATTAAGTAAGTAGCCATAACTATATATGTCTTGTGTTACTGCGCCTATAAGTTCCTTCCATACAAATTAAGTATATAACTGTATTGCAGTCAATATGATGCTGAGATACGTGAAGCGAATCCGATTATATCGGATGGGGATTTGCAAAATTTGAGGAATAGAAAAATTGTTCAATGGTTTAAAGATCATGTAAGTTTAACCGATTTGCAGTTCAATGAATCTACCATTATAGACATAATCTTATGGCGTAATTAACTTTATAATATGTTATGTTCATGTACATTAGGTCCTCACAGATGAGTTAGCTGACATTCGGCTAAAGCTTCTAGCCGACGGCCCTGAAAGATCTGTAGATACTTATACATGTTGCATTGTCAACGGTTATAGATTTAAGTGCTGCGATATTGGGGAAGTCGCTTCTTCTGATTCTGGTGTTGTGGTTAAAGGTAGCTGCTACGATAATCTTTGGGATGACTGGTATGGACGATTGCTAGAAGTTGTTGTTCTCAAATATTGGGGTCAGAAAAAGTTAGTTTGCTTCAATTGTCATTGGTTTGATGTTGAGAATGGAGTTAGAGTAGATAAAAATTCAGGACTGGTGACTGTTAATGTTAAGTCAAAACTAAACTCAAACGAGCCTTTTATTTTAGCAAGTCAAGCAACACAGGTGTACTACGCGCGGAGTGTTAAGACTCTTGCAAGCCCATGGTATGCTGTTATAACCACCAAAGCCCGTGGTTTTCACGGCACAACCCTTCGTCCAGATGATGAACCTTTACAAGTCGAGTCTACTAGTGTCACACCTGCTGATGTGACAATTATTAGTGAGTCTAGTGAAGAAGAGGATGATGTCGTCGCTGTCGAAAGTGAAAATGATGTTCTTAAAGAGGTAGATATAATTGAAGAAATCGTTGAGGATGATGAAGATGGTGATGACAACGATATTGAAGATCTACTGCTCGAAGATGACGATTCTGATATTGATGGCTTTGACGATATAAATGATTAGGAGTATGTACTCTTTGTGTCCCTTTAGTTGTATTCAAATGTAATAGTTTGTAGTAGTGAAATCTTTATTTTCAACTTATATTAATCTACTAAATCTGGTGTTAGTTGTTTTAGGTTACTATGTATGTTATATTCTTTTAGTTGTATCTGTATGTTATCCTCTTTGTTACTGTTCAAAAATATTATGTTTACGAATGTCTAATAATATTTTTTTGATGATTTGACAGTATATATACATATGGCGGGTACACCACATGGCGATCGTGGTGGGCGTGCAGGTCGTGGGGGCCGTGGAGGTAGTGGGGGTGCTGATCAGGCCGAATCGTCAGGTATAATTACATGTTTTGTTGGGATACAGCTGATTATTTTTTATTTTATATAGTATTGATATTATATTCGTTTATATAAATACTGATGTATTTCACTACATAGGTGATCGAGGTAGGCCTCCGCGGGGACTAGCACGTGGCTTGCTAGGGAATCCCCCCCAGGCGCCGATTATTTGTCGTGTTGGGACTAATAGGTAAATTTCATAGTCCGTTTAGTATTAACATAAGTATTTAGTTCTTATAAATTCTTTCTAATTTGCAAATGTATTAATTTCAATTGTAGTATCCTTGACGCGACGCCGAGGAACACGTTGCTTGGGATCGTCCGCAACCGATTCTCAAGCCCGTGGATGAGGTGGGCGGATGTGGATAACCGCACACGCCAGCTGATTATTGCAGAGTTCAAGGTAAGATGTCATTCATTCATATATATGTTAGTTTTATATTCATTCATACGTTAGTTTGATTTATGTTGTCTACTAAGTTTTATTTTCATTCATATGTTAGTTTTATAGTCATTCATTCATTCATTTTATATTCATTCATATGTTAGTTTTATATTCATTCGATCATTCATATGTTAGTTTGATTTATGTTGTCTACTAAGATTCTTAATGTGTAATGTGCAGAGATATTACCGCTTTGAGGACGGGAAGGAAGCCCATGGCATGACTGTTCTACATAAATACTTGGAGATGAATTGGCACTAGTGGGTCCACGACTGGAAGAAGAAGGCCCAGACGAAGATGGCTGATGGACAGACACTTAAGGATGTCCGGCCAGATTTCATCTCTGCTGCGGTGTGGGACCAGATGTGCAGCATTTGGGACGGTGAGGCCTTCAAGAAGATGTCGGCACAACGTACAGCTGCCCGACAGCAGAGTCGTCTCTCGCACTGCACGGGGTCTCAGTCGTACGACCTCTACCGGGAGAGACTCGAGGTGAGTCTAAAGCATGCACCCTCCCGCTTGGAGTTTTGGTGGCACGCCCACCAGAAGAAAGGTGAAGGTGGTTATATCTCACCTGAAGCAGAACGCATTGTTGTAAGTTATTTAATTATCTTATTTAGAATGTATTTAAAATTCGGACATTCTTTTGTATTTTTTTGTTTTATATTTTGCGTATCATCTATTAATGTGTTTTTTTCAAGGACGATTCGAGGACCTTGCTGTGGCCCGAAGCAGCCAGAGAGGTGACACTCCGGTCAATGATTCTACGTGTGCGGATGAGGAGATGGAGGCTGGCTGCAGGCTACAGGGGGACCGAAGAAGGGTAGAGTTGTGGGCATTCCCCATGTCCCAGCCTACACCCTAGTCCCTGCTGCGAGATCACGGCGGCGCCCACCCACTGGAGGTAGTGGTGCGAGTGGATCGGCCGCCGGCCCTTCATTATCCGACGATTTCTTTCGGCGGATTATAGAGGGGTGCATGGCGAGCAGTGTTATGCAATCAGGCGCACCATCAAGCGAGCGAATCTACTAGCTAGCTCAGGAGGTTGTCCATGGCTCCATAGATCCTACAACTGCCGCTGACGACCTCATGGGTGTAGTACGGGAGGAGGCCATCCGTGTATGTGCGGTTGTCTTGGCCAACATCTTCCCACCACATATTCGACAGGTAAAAATAATTATTGATGTATTTCCTTATTTAATTTATGAAATTTGTAATTATATTGCTTATATAAAGTTGCGTATGAAACAATTATCCGACAGATATGAAAACCCATAAGATAAACTTACGGGACTCGATTCCGATATACGGAGGCCGAAATAAACCCATAAGATAAACCCTTAAGATAAAACCCTAAAATCCAAAATGAAAACCCTAAAATCCACAGACATAGCACCGCATAGGTATTAGGCACGCGTTACAACTTACGGGACTCGATTCTGATATACGGAGGCCAAGTTATCAGCCCGTTTTCCAAACTTGCCAACACTTAGGCAAAAAGCCAAAAAAGAGACCAAAACCCGCCTCTATCGTTGAAACGACACGCAAACAAAGACATAGCACCGCGTAGGTATTAGGCACGCGTTACAACTTACGGGACTCGATTCCGATATACGGAGGCCGAGTTATCAGCCCGTTTCCCAAACTTGCCATCACTTAGGTAAAAAGCCGAAAAAGAGACCGAAACCCGCCTCGGTAGTCAAAATGATACGCAAACATAGACATAGCACCGCGTAGGTATTAGGCACGTGTTACAACTTACGGGACTCGATTCCGATATACGGAGGCCGAGTTATCAGCCCATTTCCCAAACTTGTCAACACTTAGGCAAAAAGCCGAAAAAGAGACCGAAACCTACCTCGGTCATCAAAACGACACGCAAACACAGACATAGCACTGCGTAGGTATTAGGCACGCGTTACAACTTACGGGACTCGATTCCGATATATGGAGGCCGAGTTATCAGCCCGTTTCCCAAACTTGCCATCACTTAGGCAAAAAGCCAAAAAAGAGACCGAAACCCGCCTCGGTCGTCGAAATAACACGCAAACACAGACATAGCACCGCGTAGGTATTAGGCACGCGTTACAACTTATGAGACTTTGATTCCGATATACGGAGGCCGAGTTATCAGCCCGTTTCCCAAACTTGCCATCACTTAGGCAAAAAGCTGAAAAAGAGATCGAAACCCGCCTCGATCATCAAAATGACACGCAAACATAGACATAGCACCGTGTAGGTATTAGGCACGCGTTACAACTTACGGGACTCAATTCCGATATACGGAGGCCGAGTTATCAGCCCGTTTCCCAAACTTATTAACACTAGGCAAAAAGCTGAAAAAGAGACCGAAACCCGTCCTCGGTCGTCGAAATGATACACAAACACAGACATAGCACAGCGTAGGTATTAGGCACGCGTTACAACTTACTGGGACTCGATTCCGATATGCGGAGGCCGAGTTATCAGCCCGTTTCCCAAACTTACCATCACTTAGGCAAAAAGCCGAAAAAGAGACCGAAACCCGCCTCGGTCGTCAAAACGACACGCAAGCGCAGACATAGCACCGCGTAGGTATTAGGCACGTATTATAACTTACGGGACTCGATTCCGATATACGGAGGCCGAGTTATCAGCCCGTTTCCCAAACATGCCATCACTTAGGCAAAAAGCCAAAAAAGAGACCGAAACCCTCCTCGGTCGTCGAAACGACACGCAAACACAGACACATCACCATTTAGGTATTAGGCACGCGTTACAACTTACCGGACTCGATTCCGATATACGGAGGCCGAGTTATCAGCCCGTTTCCCAAACTTGTCAACACTTAGGCAAAAAGTCGAAAAAGAGACCGAAACCCGCCTAGGTAGTCGAAACAACACGCAAACACAGACATAGTACCGCGTAGGTATTAGGCACGCATTACAACTTACGGGACTCGATTCTGATATACGGAGGCCGAGTTATCAGCCCGTTTCCCAAACTTATCATCACTTAGGCAAAAAGCCAAAAAAGAGACCGAAACCCGTCTCGGTCATCAAAACAACACGCAAACATAGACATAGCACCGTGTAGGTATTAGGCACGCGTTACAACTTACGGGACTCGATTTTGATATACGGAGGCTGAGTTATTAGCCCGTTTCCCAAACTTCTCAACACTTAGGCAAAAAGCCGAAAAAGAGATCGAAACCCGCCTCAATCGTCGAAACGACAAGCAAACACAGACATAGAACCGCGTAGGTATTAGGTATGCGTTACAACTTACGGGACTCGATTCCGATATATGGAGGCCGACTTATCAGCCCGTTTCCCAAACTTGCCATCACTTAGGCAAAAAGCCGAAAAAGAGATCGAAACCCGCCTCGGTCGTCAAAACAACATGCAAGCACAGACATAGCACCGTGTAGGTATTAGGCACGTGTTACAACTTACGGGACTCGATTCCGATATACGGAGGCCGAGTTATCAGCCCGTTTCCCAAACTTGCCAACACTTAGGCAAAAAGCCAAAAAAGAGACCGAAACCCGCCTCGGTCATCGAAATGACACGCAGACACAGACATAGAACCGCGTAGGTATTAGGCATGCGTTATAACTTACGGGACTCGATTCCGATATACGGAGGCCGAGTTATCAACCCGTTTCCCAAACATACCATCACTTAGGCAAAAAGCCAAAAAAGAGACCGAAACCCGCCTCGATCATCAAAATGACACGTAAACATAGACATAGCACCGCGTAGGTATTAGGCACTCGTTACAACTTACGGGCCTCGATTCCGATATACGGAGGCCGAGTTATCAGCCCGTTTCCCAAACTTGTCAACACTTAGGCAAAAGCCAAAAAAGAGACCGAAACCCGCCTCGGTCGTCGAAACGACACGTAAACACAGACATAGCACCGCGTAGGTATTAGGTACGCGTTACAACTTATCGGACTCGTTTCCGATATACGGAGGCCGAGTTATCAGCCCGTTTCCCAAACTTGCCATCACTTAGGCAAAAAGCTAAAAAAGAGACCGAAACCCGCCTCGGTCGTCAAAACAACATGCAAACACAGACATTGCACCGCGTAGGTATTAGGCATGCGTTACAACTTACGGGACTCGATTCCGATATACGGAGGCCGAGTTATCAGCCCGTTTCCCAAACTTGCCATCACTTAGGCAAAAAGCCGAAAAAGAGACCGAAACCCGCCTCGGTCATCGAAATGACATGCAAACACAGACATAGCATCGCGTAGGTATTAGGCACGCGTTACAACTTACAGGACTCGATTCCGATATACGGAGGCTGAGTTATCAGCCCGTTTCCCAAACTTGTCAACACTTAGGCAAAAAGCCGAAAAAGAGACCGAAACCCGCCTAGGTCGTCGAAACGACATGCAAACACAGACATAGCACCGCGTAGGTATTAGGCACGTGTTACAACTTACGGGACTCGATTCTGATATACGGAGGCCGAGTTATCAGCCTGTTTCCAAACTTGCCAACACTTGTAGAACACAAACTAAAATAATTTAAATATACTCTATTTTTGACTCATTATTAATATTTTACTTTTGTAGGGTCTTGTTGATGAGACTCGTGGGGATGGAGGCTGCGGCACAGGCGATACTCGTAGAGGAGATGGTGATGACCGCCGGGCTGATGCTGATAAGACTATAGGAAGGTGGGATCGGCAATGGGATCGGCGGTCGTACGATAGATGACTGTGATGTTGGCACTGACATTCCTGATCTTGGGTTATAGTTATTTTATGTTATATTTTGACTTACATGTATGTATTTATATAGCTTTTGAGTTGTACAGACATAGAGTTTTGTATCTAACTATATTGATTGTTGATAGTAAAATATATGATTGTTATTGATATACGTGCATTGTCATTATTTGTTTTTTTTAAAATTTATAACAGGTACAATTATGTATATGTAAATGAACAGGGGAATTTTGTAATTTTTATTTTTTTTAAACAGGTCATTGGCGACGGGGTGCCGTCGGCTATGACCTACAGGTCATTGGCGACGGGAAATACACTCATTGGTGACTGCAGTGCCGTCGGCAATGACTGTATCTAAAATTTAATTACTGATGGCATGTCCGTCGCTAGTGCCGTCGGTAATAACTCATTGCCGACGGCAATGACTTAATTCCCGACGGCGAACGACAGGGGCCAGGGGCGACGACCTCTGGGGCGACGGGAAGGGCGACGGGCACTGCCGTCGGCAATGAGGTCATTGGCGACGGCATGAGGGTCATTGGTGACGGTGTGGCCCGTCGGCAATGACCCTTTTTTTTGTAGTGCCCTCTTTCTTGGGAACGACCTGGTTGTCAATATTGTAGTTCTATAATATTATTTGGAAATAATTAATTATTGACAAAAATGATAAGGAATTTTTTTATTTAATGTGGATATAAATGAAGGAATTAGTACTGATGGTTGTTTTTATCAGTATATGTATTTTGTCAGAATGGAGGTGTGGAAAAATCATCAGTATGTAAATTTGAGTCATTTTTCGTTCGGAATTTGGAAAAAACTTTTTTCTACAAAGTTGTAGAGAATTAAATTTCATATGGAATGGACATAAGGTTCGTATTTTTCTGATAATAGAGCTATTTATTATGAATTATTGAAGTTTCGAAAATAAATATGGCTTTGTTGAAATCATCCTTGGTGTGCTGAGCTTTGTCAAAAGATGGATGCTTGGAAAAATTAATCCGTGGATGAGTTTGTCAATATTGCTAGTGACATTCCTTTTCTATAAATAGGGTGCTTAGTTAAGAAATAAAAATCACACCAGAATCAAAAAAATTTCTCTCTATAATATTGAGCGTATTTCTTATGAGTATAAGAATATTTTGAGTGTGGATAACGGTGCAAGAATTCCTCCACATAATATCAGATATTTCAGTCAAAACTACTCTCCTGTTAGGGTAAAGGATGTTATTTTTCTCGTAAATGATGTTATTTCCTTTCAATATTCATAATGAATATTATTTTCTTTCATATTCCATATTATGAAAATGATAATATTTCATTTCATATTTCTAAATTTAAACTTACTACGGTAAGTATTGCTTCTATAATTCCTGAAATGATCAGAAATTCTTTGAGTTTTGCACTTCATCTAGTATCATTTCACCAGAATAATTTTCTGAACTTTCTCGTGAAATTTTTATCTTTTCATGTCGAGTTACTATTCATGAGTTACTATTCACGGGATACTATTCACGATAAATAAAATATATTTTTTCAAATTATCTTTGATTGGATCTAGGTTTTGATCTTCATTCTTGAACTCTAGATAAATTCTTTAATATTTGTCCTTTATCTCACTGGATTCGTTATTCGTATTATTTTTTATCATCCTCAGTCCTAAATGGTGATATAACTGAATATCTTTGGCCTGTAGTGCAAAGATGAATGATTACTTGATGAATATCTTTGGCCTGTAGTGCAAAGATGAATGATTACCTGATGAATATCTTTGGCCCATAGTGCAAAGATGGACAGGTGTTGAGATGAACATGACCAACTGGTGATACAAATAAATATCTTTGGCCCGTAGTGCAAAGATGAATATTTGATTCGAGATGTATAATGATTGATGTTACAGGGATAAAATATTGATGATGGACTTTTAAATCAAAGAAGATAGTAGACATCATTCTCTACTTAACTCTTCTAATGAATTGTTATTTCTGTTGCAAATATTGATCTAAAACTTGTTGTCCATAATATTTTATCTGATTTATTGAAGGCTAACGATAATTTATTTTTCATTATCTTAGTCATAATATTCTTTCCTGGGCTAGTTGAGCTCACCCTTTTCTTCTATTGTTCTCTTCAGGAAATGGGAATATCGCGGGGACTAGTCGAGTAACAAAGTGATGATAAGAGATAGATCTGTAGAAGTCCTCACTATTCTATAAAATAGTGGGATAATAATTGTAATTAATAAGGAATGAATTTGAGTGATTATATTTCGTATTATATACGATTTGTATTGAAGCTCACAGTTTGTGTGGTCGTATGTTGCACGACCGTTTGTTATAAAAGATGTGTATTTGGTTTATGTACTATGTATTTGGCTACTCAGAATGGGTTGTGTATTGAACCTATTTTGGGGGCGTCACAAGTTCTCACTGCTGAAAAGATTTCTTATGTCCTAAATTCACATGTCCATGGAACTGTTCCAGAAATAGCCTCTAAGGAAGAGATTGCCACTATTGTAAGATGCATCTGTGGCTCAATGCATCATGCTCGCATCCATGAATAACGAGCTTCAGCGTCAGCATGAAAACATGGATGCTCCTACTATGTTGCTTGACCTCAAGGAGTTATATGATGAACAAAGTAGGACTGCAAGATATGAGATATCTAAGGAGCTCTTTTGATCTCGGATGACTGAGGGCACTGACGTTGAGACTCATGTCCTAAGGGTAATCAATTTGACTGAATGCCTTGGACAGCTTGGGTTCGTCATGGATGGGAAGTTGAGTTAAGACTTGGTTTTGCAGTCACTCCCTGAGATATTCTCGCAGTTCATTGTATATTTCCACATGAATAAGTTAGATGTCAGCTTGCCTGAATTACTTAACATGTTAAAAACTACAGAAGGTCACTTTCCATCCAAGAAGAACCATGTCTTAGTGGTGGATTCTTCCAAGAAAAGGAAGAGGCCCAAGGTATCTTCTGAAAGGAATAAATCTAAAAAGGCTAAGGGCAAATTGAATATGAAGGATCAAAAGAAACCTGATCCAACTAGCAAAGGAATGTGTTTCCATTGCAACGAGCCGGGTCATTGGAAGAGGAACTGTATGAAGTTTCTGGCAGAGAAGAAGCTTGGAGAAACTTCGACTTTCAATCAAGGTTTGCTCATGATTGAAATTAATTTTTCTAAAAGTTAAAATTCTACTTGGGTATTGGATACCGGCTGTGGTTCTCACATATGTAATACTGTGCAGGGACTAGTCAGAAGTAGAAAGCTGAACAAAGATGAGGTTGTCCTACGAGTGGAAAATGGAGCAAAGGTTGTTGCATTAGATGTAGGCACTTACTGTTTAACAATGCCTACGGGCAAGTCTGTTTATTTAAATAATTATTATTTTGTTCCGAATATTATTAGAAACATTATTTCTAATTCCGTATTAGATATGGAAGGATATGACATTATAATAAAGAACAACAGTTGTTCTATTTATAAAGACAATATTTTATATGGTGTTGGTAATCAACGAAATGGACTTTATATATTTGACTTGCATGAAAATATACTTCAAATAGAACAAACTAAGAAAGGAAAAGAGATGATGCTAATTATACCTATATGTGGCACTATAGACTCGGTCATATCAATGAAACAAGATTATCCAAGTTGCATAAGGATGGACTCTTAGAGCTATCCGATTATGAATCATATCCAACTTGTGAATCTTGTCTCATGGGTAAAATGACTAAATCTCCTTTTAGTGTAAAAGGAGAAAGAGTTACAGAGTTGTTAGCTTTGGTTCACACAGATGTTTGTGGACCTATGACAACAAATGAACGGGGAGGGTATTCCTATTTTAATACTTTCATTGATGATCACTCAAGATTTGGATATGTGTATTTAATGAAATACAAATCCGAATCATTTGAAAAGTTCAAAGAGTTCAGAAGTGAAGTAGAGAAACAAACGGGAAAGAGTATTAAGATTCTTCGATCAAATCTAGGTGGAGAATACTTAAGCAGTGAGTTTCTCAATTATCTCAGAGATAATGGTATAATCTCGCAATGGACTCCACAAGGTACACCACAATTAAATGGAGTATCTGAAAGGAGAAATCGAATATTGTTGGACATGGTTCGTTCAATGATGAGTTTTACCGATCTTCCAATTTCCTTATGAGGTTATGCCCTAGAAACGGCTGCATACCTACTTAACAAAGTTCCTACCATGTGACGCCCCCAAAATAGTGAAAGTAGTATGCATACAAGCCAATCATGTATGATGATAAAGCATATACTTTGTAGATAATCTTATTTATTTATTAATAAAAATATTCATTTATTAAAGGCATTTAATTATCTACATGGTGCTGTTTTTATAATATGTAAATAACCCATAATTTTAAGCAATGCTTTTAGAATCATGATGATGATCATGCTAATGAGATCTAAATTCTTAGAAAACTCTAAAACTAAAATAGTTCCCAATCGTGTGATTACTAAAAAGGGGATTAGTAAATTCGGATAGATTGGTACATATGTTGCTTGCTCATTGGATGAGGATGATTGATCTCATGATCATTTGTGTGGAGACACTAAAGTAAGTATGTAGGTGCTTGTTGGAGAATAAGTTCACTGAACGTGACTCGCTATGGAATACCTAATGGAGTTTTACTCGCCTGTCAATAGAAATTCCTAATGTGATAGTAGTACAAGTGATCCTTGGACTTGAGATCATTATAGTATCTTGTATGTAATGAATTGTACTTTGATTATTCCTTAAAACACTTTAGGGTATATAAAAGGGTATGTTTAGGTATAATGAGTTACATATGGAGATAATGAATGATCAATAAAGAATCTACCACCTCTAGTAAAAGAGGAGATATGTCCTATATAATTCGTTAAATGACAACCCAAGAATCCTTGGCCAAGGTGGAATGAAATTAGAAAGGAGTTTCTAATTTGCATTAAATGGAGTTGTGCATTTTATAATCGAAATACATATAATTAAATAAAATAAGACTTGAAAGTAAATTCATGTCTTATATTTAATTGGGACATTGTATGGTGGAAGGATTGAATTATACGGTAACTATTTACTCACACGTTCTTTTATGATTAATGTTGAAATCTATATTACCTGAAAAGTCGTTGATCGCTAGGGAGGCTTATCCCTATTGTAGAATAAATATTATTTATTTAAATAGATTATTAGTTTAATTTATTTATTTAAATAAGATTAAAATTATTCTAATTGATTTATTCACAACCGGTTTAATATAGAGAACCTAAAGGGTGACACCATAAAAGGAAGAATAATTATTTAAGAAGGTAATGGCATAATCGTAATAATTTATTAAGTGAAATTAATTTAATCTATTGTGATAGAATAAATTAAATAGCTTAATGTTTATTATTTAATATTTTATAAATATTAAATATAAATTAATAAGAGGAGTCTTATTAATATTATTATAATTATTATTATTTTAATTTCTAAAGAGATTTAGTAATTAATTTAATATTAGTACTCTCATTTATTCCTAATAAGATTAGGAGACAAATTAATTAAATGAATTTAATTAATTATTCCCAATGTGGTGGGAAACCTAAATTTATTAAAGGAGTTTAATTAATTAAATAAAATCCCATATCCAATAGGAATAGAAAGGTTAACCAATATTTATATAAGAGGAGTCTTATAATAGATATCAGTTGATGAAATTATAATGGTTGGAGAGTACTCCTTTTCTATAGAGGATAGAAAACTAAGGTTTAGCCAAACACCCTCCTTCTTGATAATTCCTCTTCCTTGGTGGATCACCTCTAGAGGCCAAACACTTGGGTGGCTAACGTTGATCAAAGGAAGGAATCTAACCCAGAAATTCAAGGAGATCACGAAGAACAAGGAGTTGAACTCGTACCTGTGGAATCTTCGTTCTACAAGGGTATGATTCCATAACTTCTTATTTATCGTCTTAAATTAATAATTTGCATAAAGGATGATCCGGGTGATGGTTTTGTAGAAATTTTTAAACTCTGATATACCATGTTTCCGCTAATTTTTGCAATTTGATTGCGTCACGATTTCGTACAAACCCAACAGTGGCATCAGAGCCAAACCTTTATGTAATTATTAATTTATTTTTGATTTCATATACATATGGGTATGTATTTAGAATAATTTATTGGGCATAATTTTATTGTATAAAAATATTTTTTTAAGAAAAAAATTTTTGCGTTTTTTTGTGGGACGAATCACAAATTTTTTTTATGGGCGCTAATCTTGAATTCTGCAAAGAAAAGACGTTGTCTCTTTCTTACTCCAAAAAGAAGGTGACCCATCAGGAAAGGACTCTTTTAATAAAAGAAGGTGACTTCTTTTTAAAAAATAAACGTGAATTTATATTTTATATATATATATATATATATATATATATATACGGTAATATCAATTATATATATATATATATGATATATTTATATATTATATTCTAAATAATTTTATAATTAAAATAAAGAGTTTATTTTAATCTTGAAATTGGATTTCATGCAATTTAAAATTATCCATTAAATGATACTCATATATAAATAGAATATTTTAATTCATGAGATGGATATTTATTTATTGATATATATGGTGATATGTATGATAATAAATAGGGATTGATTATGGACTATTTGACCAATGTGATTGGATTTTATTTTTGTTGAATGCTTGAATGAATGGATTTTATTAAATGGGGTCTGCGTACCTCGTCTTCTCTGATTTTTCTTAATGTAAAATTCTATCTCTCTCATATGTACTTTCCCTTGACTGCTGATCAAGATTTCTATCTAATGTTAAATAGTTAATGTAATAGAGATAGTTAGAATTATCTTGAAGAAATTGGAGACCAAGGAGCAAGAAGCGCGTGAAGACCCGTTTGTATGGAGCCGGGTTTAAATGTAATAGTTACGTTTAAATTTAAATTCTTGCACTCCTAGGTTTGACCTTTTGGTTCACTTGGTGGCTCTAGTGAACCAAACTAAAATAAAAATTCATAATCAATCGAGGTAGAATATTGTATTCTATATGTGCATGCTAAGTATTATATATATTATATTTTATGCAAACATGCTTCGCATGTTTAATAAAATTACGCGTATTTATATATATATATATATATATATATATATATATATATATATCTGCATGCGTGCTAAACAAGATGAGACAAATAATAACAAACCCCTCAAGGAAATTATATTAAGTCGAAAGCGTTCAAGTGATATTTGGAATATCGAACGTCGCCTTCTAGCATTATAAATTATTAGAGTATTAAATATTTAATATGAGCTTGTTGTGCTATCCACAAGTCGAGTATTGCGTATTTAAGATATTAATTAGTCATATTTGATGTTTCTCAAGAAAATTGAACGATCTAGTCTTGTTGTGCTATCCACAAGGACGAACATTTTTCTTTTTTGAATTTATTAAAGTGCTAGGTTGGACTTACCTTAAATTATTTTAGTTCGGATGTGCACACACTTGACCATTATGATTTAAGAGGCAAAATAAAAGAAGTTACATGGTGATGTAATTGACAAGAGTTGCCTATCTATTTATTTGTATATCGCTTGTTGTGCTATCCACAAAGTTATATACATTTGAAATGGGATCCTTATTTTCACTAGCAAATCTTTAATTAGATATTGCCGAACTATATAAGTGAGGGTAATATAGTTTGATGAAAATAGTGGGAGATACCAATTTAAAATAAAGACCTAAATTTATTTTGGTATGCAAAATTAATTAAATGAATGTTTGCTAAAATGTTATCTTTTCACATACAAAAATTTAAAAAATGTCAAAATCACTAATTTCACTGCGTAGCATACTTGATGCTAATATACTAACCGGACCAAATTATACGGACTGGTTAAGGAATCTGAGAATAGTTCTCACTGCTAAAAAGATTTCTTATGTCCTAAATTCACTTATCTTTGGAACTGTTCCATAATCAGCATCTGAGGAAGAAATTGCCACCATTATAAAGTGGAAAAATGACGCATCTGTGGCTCAATGCATCATGCTCGCATCCATGAATAACGAGCTTCAGCGTCAGCATGAAAACATGGATGCTCCTACTATGTTGCTTCACCTCAAGGAGTTGTATGGTGAACAAAGTAGGACTGCTAGATATGAGATATCTAAGGAGCTCTTCCGATTTCGGATGACCAAGGGCAAGGTGAATATAAAGGAACAAAAGAAACCTGATCCAGCTAGCAAAGGAATGTGCTTCATTTGCAACGAGCCAGGTCATTGGAAGAGGAACTGCAAGAAGTTTCTGGCAGAGAAAAAGCTTGGAGAAGCTTCGACTTCCAATCAAGGTTTGTTCATGATTGAAATTAATTTTTCAGAAAGTCAAAATTCTATTTGGGTATTGGATACTGGTTGTGGTTCTCATATATGTAATAATGTGAAGGGACTGGTCAGAAGTAGAAAGCTGAACAAGGATGAGGTTGTCCTACGAGTGAAAAATGGAGCAAAGGTTGCTGCATTAGCTGTAGACACTTATTGTTCAGCACTGCCTATGGGCAAGTCTATTTATTTAAATAATTGTTATTTTGTTCCGAATATCATTAGAAACATTATTTCTATTTCCGTATTAGATATGGATGGATTTGACATTATAATAAAGAACAACAGTTGTTCTATTTATAAAATCAATGTTTTATATGGTGTTGGTAATTTGCAAAATGGACTTTATATACTTGACTTGCATGAAAATATACTTGAAATAGAACAAACTAAGAAAAGGAAAAGAGATGATGTAACGATTGAGATTTTATATAATAATTTTAAATATTTATTGAGTTAAATAATTATTTTGTGTGATTTATTTATTGAGTTGAATAAATAAATTATGTAATTTTGTGGAGTGATTTAATTAAGTGTTATATATTAATAAAATAAATATTTAATATTTAATTTAGTTGATGTATATTAATTTTTAGTACAGTTCTACTTTAATTGAGATAATTAAATTAGATGAATTATGTGTTAAGTGTTACATGAATTATAATTAACGAGTAATTTTAATTATGTGGTAAATTTTTATGTGATTAATTGATGTTAGATTTTAATTGATTAAATTAGATGTTAAAAGATTTAATTAATTAAAGTGTAACATTAAAGTATGTGTTAAAAGAATTTATTAAAATAAAGAAAAGATTTTTTAAATAGTTTTAACCAAACAAGGCCCTTACTTTTGTTTTAAAAGGTTTTGCGAAACAGGGCACTTGCACTAGCTTTAAACCCATTTTACACAAACAATGCCTTAGTACTAATAATCTGTTTTTATAAAATATTTTGCCAAACAAGCCCTAGTGGCTTTTGAAATCCTATAACTGACAATTTATTTTGGAGAGTAATTGTCCTTAATACATATTATTATATCAGTTAAAGTATACGTATTATATTTTATATGTTACGTTAGTTGAGTCTAAGCCTAAGTCTAAACTAAGAACAAAGAAGAGAAGAGAGAGCAGAGAAATATCAGATAAGAAGATAGAGAGAAGAAGAAAAAGGAAAAGCTTGAGAGGAATCAAAATCATCATCTTCTTCTTCAATCATCTAAGCAAAAAGAGGTATAGTCACCACCTTATGTTTTTTTAAAAATTTATATAGTTGTTTTCTTTATGATTGAGTTTTCTGTGAAAAATCTTTTCCATGTAATTGTGATATTGATGTAGAAAAGCAAAAATTTTGGTTACAATTGTTTGTAAGTGGATTGTATGCCATAAACAAGTTTTAGAAATTCAATTGTTGTATAAAACATGTTTTAATGAGAAAGTGATGTTCATATGGATGTTTATATATATATATATATATATATATATATATATTGGTCAAGTGTAGAGTAAAATTGAGAATTTGTATATATTTATATACCTATGTAGAATTTTAATGATGTTATCTTCAATTGTGAAAAATATTCATGTATTGTGAATTTAATTGGTTGAGAATTTGATTCATAGAGAATTGGTTTTCTGAAAATAGTCTTTAAATCATCCAATTGTTATGTGTTTATCAATTGTTATGTAAATTGTTTTTGGGTTATGTTAATATATTAAGGAGTAGAGTTAGTGAAATTGAAATTTCATGAATTGGGTTAAAAATAAAAGTGCAGTGTTCAATTTCATGAAGAACACTTAACAATGGTTTATCTTCAAAAAAATCATAAAATTGGTTGTTTGATGATGTGTTATAATATTTATGTATGTTAGAATCATGTTAAAAGTTTTAAGTTTGTGTTTTCTATTAATTAATATGAATTGCATGAACTGGAATTAGAATTTGGTGTGGAGAAATAAGCCAAATTGGCTTTTTCTCTGCCCAGTACTCGAACTTGTCTGCGTTCGCTGGAAGGAGCCCGCCCCGGCGGGCCTATAAATAGGAAAACCCCTGCCCCGACAAGGGGGAAAGGGGTGGCAGAGAAAAAAGAAACTTATTTTCTTTTGTATTTTGTAAAGCTAATTTTATGTAATAACTTTTATAGCATGATTAAACCTATATTAAAATACTAAATGAATATTAATAAAATATAATTTGTGATTATAACTTTGAATAATTATAATTAAAGTACAGGTTTGATTTAAATTATAATTTTGTTAAATTATAATGATTATAGTTGATTAATTTTAATCAAGCGAATGATAATTTTAAATTATAATTTATGTAATTATAATAAATGCATGTTTAATTATAGATTATAATCTTGTGTATTATAATTCAAAATTTGTATAATTAATTATAAATTATAATTTGTGTAATTATAATTTAGTAAATGCATAATGTAGTTAATTAATTATAAATTATAATTTATTTATAATTTAATTAAATAAGATGTGATTATAATTTGAGTAATTATAATTAGATTAAATGTTTAAATTATAATTCATTTAATTATAATTAATATGAATTACATAATTATTAATTGATTTAATTATGTGAACATATCTATGTGGTATAATTAACTATGTGATGATTAATTATTAATTTATTTATTTAAACTAGAATGGATTAACCTAGAGGGGTTAACTAATTATGTGAATTAGTTACATGTTAACTAATTTAGGATATTGTGATTAAATATATATGTGTAGGAATTGTTAGAACGTGATTTTATTAGTAGCTTGTGCTTGAGGCAAGTTTTCTAAACCCTGATCTTGTATTAATTTTTATGCAAGTTTTTTATCCCTGAACTCGTTAAATTTTATACAAGTTCTTTAAGTTCATATATTCATTGTTTGAGATTGTCCTTTTATTCTGCAATGGACAAGTATTTAATTTAAGTTCATGATTTAATGTGATCTTGACTTATTGTTCAAGCAAGGTCTATATATTCTTTTTAAATGCTTTAAGTTTAATTCTAAAGCATATGTTAATTCGTAATTCTTTTATTTATGAATTATTCTTGATTGTTGTAAGTCAATTCAACTATTCCTTAGTTGATGAACGTTGAATTCTAAATTACCTTTTTAAGCTTATCCAAACCAAATTTCCTTTGGTGCGGACTTGTACTCAAATACTGAGATGAACAATCCTATTTACTAGGGGAGGTTACCACGCAGAAGCGTTAAATGTAGTGCACGTACATGGTACAAAGGGCTGATCTCCTTAAGTACGAGTTGAGGTCCATAGTCTTAATGATTGTTAAAGGTTTTAAATAGAAATGTTTATAACCTAGGACAAAAGTTCAAGGTCTTACGACGCTCCGATGAATTCTATATTCGAATTTTTAATATTGATAGAGAATTATTGTTCAATTCTTTATCGTTGTGAAAGTAAAAGTTATTCAAACCTTTTCAAAGATATTCTTGTATGTCTTATATATTGTTGTATTTCAGTGAGCTATTGTTTGCTCACTCATGCATTAAATAACCATTGCAGCTAAGGTTGAAAATGTTAATGCCCCGTTAATGAGTAAAGACAAAGGAAAGCTAAACAAATGAAGGCTTGCTTAATTTATTTTGAATGAAATTGTAATCAGACTTTATGTGATGTTTTTATTTTCCGTAGTTAATGTTATGTCAAGGTTAGAGTAAACCCTGGGATTTATTTTGAAAAGTTGTAATCCTTTTTATAAGGAAGATTTTATTTTGCAATTATTTTATTATTGGGTAAATGTATGTTATATTTAGAAAGTGAACACCAAATCATGTGGAAATAAAGTACCCGGATTTGACGGTGTCACAGATGATATTAATTATACCTATATGTGGCACTGTAGACTCAGTCATATTAATAAAATAAAATTATCCAAGTTGCATAAGGATGGGCTCTTAGAGCTATCCGATTATGAATCATATCCAACTTGTGAATCTTGTCTCATGGGTAAAATTACTAAATCTCCTTTTAGTGGAAAAGGAGAAAAAGTTACAGAGTTGTTAGCGTTGGTTCACACAGACGTTTGTGGATCTATGACAACAAATGCACGGGGTGGGTATTCTTATTTTATTACTTTCACTGATGATCACTCAAGATTTGGATATGTGTATTTAATGAAATACAAATCAGAATCATTTGAAAAGTTCAAAGAGTTTAGAAGTGAAGTAGAGAAACAAACGGGCAAGAGTATTAAGATTCTTCGATTAGATCGAGGTGGTGAATACTTAAGCGGTGAGTTTCTCGATTGTCTCAAAGAAAATAGTATAATCTCACAATGGACTCCACCAAGTACACCACAGTTAAATGGAGTATCTGAAATGAGAAATCGAACACTGTTGGACATGGTTCGATCCATGATGAGTTTTATCGACCTTTCAATTTCCTTCTGGGGTTATGCCCTAGAAACGGCTGCATACCTACTTAACAAGGTACCTACCAAATCCGCCCCAAAGACTCCATATGAGATGTGGAAGGGGAGGAAACCAAATCTTAAGCATGTTAAGACTTGGGGTTGTCCAGCTTATGTCAAAAAGTTTGAACATGATAAGCTACAGACTAAATCCGATAAGTGTAGATTTGTGGGATACCCTAAAGAAACTGTAGGGTATTATTTCTATCATCCAACTGATCAAAAGGTGTTTGTTGCGAAACATGATGCCTTCTTGGAAAAGTAGTTTATCCATGAAGGGGTCAGTGGGAGTAAGATATATCTTGAAGAAGTTCAAGAACCACAAATTACTACGGATCAGAGTCAGGTACCTGACCAAGTGGAAGAACCTACTGTATCACACCCTATTCGTAAATCTGGAAGAGTACCGAAGATACCTGAGAAGTATGGATTCGTCATAGAGGATGACGATGAGGTACACATCATGAATAATAATGATCCATAGAATTACGAACAGACTATGAGTAATAAAGACTCAGAGAAATAGAAGATGACCATAAAATCTAAAATGGATTTTGAAGCTATGCTCAAGTCCATTTGGACTTTACTTGCAATTGCTGCTTATTATTACTTAATCTGGCAAAATGGACGTGGAGACGCCCTTCCTCAAATATACATTATTAGAGGAGAATGTATGCATAATACAGCCAGATGGTTTTTTGTTTCAATGGTTGAAACAAATCATGTATATGAGCTACAACAATCCATTTATGGATTGAAGCAAGATTCTCGTAGATGGAACATTCGTTTTGATGAGACAATCAAAGAGTTTGATTTTATCAAAAACGAAGATGAACCATGTGTGTACAAGAAGGTTAGTGGGAGCGCTGCTTCATTCTTTGTACTATATGTTGATGATATATTACTGATAGGGAATGAAATTCCTATGCTACAATCGATCAAAATAAAGTTGTCTAAACATTCCTCCATGAATAATTTGGGTAGAACATCCCGCATTGGGGATATAAATATGTATTAATAGATTTAAAAGGATGTTCGGCTTAACCCATTGAAACGTATATTCATTAGATGCTAAAGGTGTTTAGCATGGCAAACTCCAAAAGGTGCCTTATGATGATGAGCCATGGAGTGTATCTCTCTAAAATTGTCCTCAGTAAAAGAGAGATCGCATGAGTTACTATCATGTATGCAATGAAATATACGAGACTTGATGTTAATCAGTCATATTCTAGAGAAGATTATTGTGAGACAGTGATGAACATCTTAAAGTACTTAACTGACACTAAGGATGTCATCATATCACATGATGAGTCTGAATTAAACTAGAGTGCTAAACAGACTCAAGTTTTCAGACTGACCAAGACGATAACAAATCCACTTTAGGATAAGTCGTTACCTTAAAAGATGGTGCAGTGAATTGGAAAGGTTCCAAACAACAAAAGGCTGCTGGTTTAGTGACAAAGACAAAGTATATAACTGTAAGTGAAGCTGCAAGTTGATGTTTCGAATGAAAAGTTAATTACAGAAATAGGAATAGTTCCTAAGTCTCATCTTGAATCTAAACATGTGTTGCAGCACTTTGATTAAAGAAATCATTAAAGAAGAGCATATACTCTCAAGATAACATTGCAGATTCATTTACTAAAGCTTTAACATAACAGCAGTTTGATCGTCACTTAGACAAGAAAGGGTATGAGATACCATGGCGATTGGCTTTAGGGCAAGTGGGAGATTGAAAGTAGTATGAATACAAGCCAATCATGTATAATGATAAAGCATATACTTTGGAGACAATCTTATTTATTTATTAATAAAAATATTCATTTATTAAAGACATTTAATTATCTACATGGTGCTGTTTTTATAATATATAAATAATCCATAGTTTTAAGCAATGCTTTTAGAATCATGATGATGATCATGCTAATAAGATCTAAATTCTTAGAAAGCTCTAAAACTAAAATAGTTCCCAATCGTGGGATTACTAAAAAGGAGATTAGTAAATCCGGATAGATTGGTACATATGTTGCTTGCTCATTGGATGAGGCTGATTGATCTCATGATCATTTGTGTGGAGACACTAAAGCAAGTATGTAGGTGCTTATTAGAGAATAAGTTCACTGAACATGACTCGCTATGGAATACCTAATGGAGTTTTACTCGCCTGTCAATGGAAATTCCTAATGTGATAGTAGTACAAGTGATCTTTGGACTTGAGATCATCATAGTATCTTATATGTAATGAATTATACTTTGACTTATTCCTTAAAGTCCTTTAGGGTATATAAAAGGGTATGTTTGGGTATAATGAGTTACATATGGAGCTAATGAATGATCAATAAAGAATCTACCACCTCTAGTAAAAGAGGAGATATGTCCTATATGATTCGTTAAATGACAACCCAAGAATCCTTGGCCAAGGTGGAATGAAATTAGAAAGGAGTTTCTAATTTGCATTAAATGGAGTTGTGCATTTTATAATCGAAATACATATAATTAAATAAAATAAGACTTGAAAGTAAATCCATGTCTTATATTTAATTGGGACATTGTATGGTGGAAGGATTGAATTATACGGTAACTATTTACTCACATGTTCTTTTATGATTAATGTTGAAATCTATATTATCTGAAAAGTCGTTGATCGCTAGGGAGGCTTATCCCTATTGTAGAATAAATATTATTTATTTAAATAGATTATTAGTTTAATTTATTTATTTAAATAAGATTAGAATTATTCTAATTGATTTATTCACAACCGGTTTAATATGGAGAACCTAAAGGGTGACACCATAAAAGGAAGAATAATTATTTAAGAAGGTAATGGTATAATCGTAATAATATATTAAGTGTAATTAATTTAATCTATTGTGATAGAATAAATTAAATAGCTTAATGTTTATTATTTAATATTTTGTAAATATTAAATATAAATTAATAGGATGAGTCTTATTAATATTATTACAATTATTATTATTTTAATTTCTAAAGGGATTTAGTAATTAATTTAATATTAGTACTCTCATTTATTCCTAATAAGATTAGGAGACAAATTAATTAAATAAATTTAATTAATTATTCTCAATGTAGTGGGAAGCCTAAATTAATTAAAGGAGTTTAGTTAATTAAATGAAATCCCATGTCTAATAAGATTAGAAGGGTTGACCAATATCTATATAAGAGGAGCCTTATAATAGATATCAGTTGATGTAATTCCAATGGTTGAAGAGTACTCCTTTTCTATAGAGAATAGAAAACTAAGGTTTAGCCAAACACCCTCTTTCTTGATAATTTCTCTTCCTTGGTGGATCACTTCTAGAGGCCAAACACTTGGGTGGCTAACGTTGATCAAAGGAAGGAATCTAACCCAAAAATTCAAGGAGATCACGAAGAACAAGGAGTTGAACTCGTACCTGTGGAAGCTTCGTTTTACAAGGGTATGATTCCATAACTTCTTATTTATCGTCTTAAATTAATAATTTGCATAAAGAATGATCCGGGTGATGGTTTTGTAGAAATTTTTAAACTCTGATATACCATGCTTCCGTTAATTTTTACAATTTGATTGCGTCACGATTTCATACAAACCCAACAAATAGGTCTAATCAACCCAACCCATTCTGAGTCGCCAAATACATGGTACAGAATCCAAATACAAACTTTTATATCAAACGGGCGTGAGAAATACGACCACACAAGCTGTGAGCTTCAATATATATCGTATATAATACGAAATATAAACGCTTAAATTCAGTCCTCATTTATTACAAATATTATCACACTATTTTATAAAAATAATGAGGACTACTATTGCTCTACTCTGACCATCACACCGTTCCCCGACTAGTCCCCGCAACATTCTCATTTCTTGAAGAGGACAATAGAAGAAAAGGGTGAGCTCAACTAGCCCAGTAAAGAATATTATGACTAAGATAATTATGAAAAAAAATTATCGTTAGCCTTCAAAAAATTAGATAAAATATTATGAACAACAAGTTTTAGATCAACAACTGCAGCGAAAATAACAATTCATTAGAAGAGTTAAGTAGAAAATGATGTCTACTAACTTCTATGATTTAAAAGTCCATCATCAATATTTTATCCATGTAACATCAATCAATATATATCTCAAATCAAATATTCATCTTTGCACTACGGGCCAAAGATATTCATTTGTATCATCAGTGGTCATGTTCATCTCAACACCTGTCCATCTTTGCACTACAGGCCAAAGATATTCATTAAGTAATCATTCATCTTTGCACTACAGGCTAACGATATTCATTTATATCACCATTTAGGACTGAGGATGATGAAAAATAATATAAATAACGAATTCATTGAGATAAAGGACAAAGATTAGAGATTCGTAATTTAGTTTATCCAAGTTCAAGAATACTCTATAATAATCAATTGTGGATCAAAATTCAAGAATGAAGTTCAAAACTTGGATCCAATCAAAGATAGGAACCATAACAGATAACTTGGACAAAGAAAAGAAAATTTAATTTTTTTTGTGAATAGTACCGTATTCGTGAATAGTGCAGTATACGTGAATAGTGCCGTATACGTGAATAGTGCCGTATACGTGAATAGTAACCCAGACAATATGATACACTTATAATGTAATATTATAATAATATATTTGAATGAATTATTTTATCAAAAAAGATAAAATATCAATTTTTAATAATGGTCTCTTTTGCTAAAAATTCCTCCATTTATATCCACATTAAATAAATATTTCCTAATCATTTTTATCAATAATCAATTATTATTCACAAATAATATTATAGAACTACAATATTGCCAACCAGGTCGTTCCCAGGAAAGAGGGGGCCTTCCGATAAGGATTTCTCCTTACTGGCGCGCAATTAACTAACCCCTTTCCTAAACAGAACTTCCTTAGGCATTGCCAATAATGCTATCTAATAATATTATTCAAATAATATAAATTATTGATTTGATAATGTAAAATAATGTGCAGTGATAATTATTGAATCAACAATAATATAAAATACTGTGCAATACCGTGTGCTACTGTGCAACAACGCGTATTACTTTATTTTAACCACCAGGTATTTCAACAGTGTTAACGGTAACCGTTACGCCATTATTTATAGAAAACTTATTCTTGTCATTTTCTTCATCCGACAGTTTTCCGTTATGAGGCACACAAATGGCTGCGCCGACGTACGAATATTCCCCAACAACAAGAATATTCCACGATCAAACGAATATTCTCCGACAACAATGAATATTTTATAACCACTTACTTATTTTGAAATATTTGCGCATTTTACCCATAACGTACCACATTAATCAAATCAACCCTTTACTATTTCAAAATAATATATAGAGGAAATTCAATTTTATTCATAAAAAGTTGGGGTCTTACATACCAAATCCGCCCCAAAGACTCCATATGAGATATGGAAAGGGAGGAAACCAAATCTTAAGCATGTTAAGACTTGGGGTTGTCCAGCTTATGTCAAAATTTTTGAAAATGATAAGCTATAGACTATATCCGACAAGTGTAGAATTATGGTATACCCTAAAGAAACTTTAGGGTATTATTTCTGTCATCCAACTGATCAAAAGGTGTTTGTTGTGAAACATGCTACCTTTCTTGGAAAAGGAGTTTATCCATGAAGGGGTCAGTGGGAGTAAGATATATCTTTAAGAAGTTCAAGAACCACAAATTACTACTGATCAAAGTCAGGTACCTGACCAAGTGGATGAACCTACTGTACCAAACCCTATTCGTAAATCTGAAAGAGTGATAGTAGTGTGCATACAAGCCAATCATGTATGATAATAAAGCACATACTTTGTAAACAATCTTATTTATTTATTAATAAAATATTCATTTAAGGCATATAATTATCTACATGGTGCTGTTTTTATAATATGTAAATAACCCATAGTTTTAAGCAATGCTTTTAGAATCATGATGAGATCATGATAATGAGATCTAAATTCTTAGAAAGCTTAAAAACTAAAATAGTTCCCAATTGTGGGATTACTAAAATGGGGATTAGTAAATCCGGATAGATTGGTACATATGTTGCTTGCTCATTGTATGAGGATGACTGATCTCATGGTCATTTGTGTGGAGACACTAAAGCAAGTATGTAGGTGCTTATTGGAGAATAAGTTCACTGAACGTGACTCGCTATGGAATACCTAATGGAGTTTTACTCGCCTGTCAATAGTAATTCCTAATGTGATAGTAATACAAGTGATCCTTGGACTTGAGATCATTATAGTATCTTGTATGTAACAAATTATACTTTGACTAATTCCTTAAGGCCTTTTAAGGCATATATAGGGTATGCTTGGGTATAATGAGTTACATATGGAGATAATGAATGATTAATAAAGAATCTACCACCTCTAGTAAAAGAGGAGATATGTCCTATGTGATTCGTTAAATGATAACCCAGGAATCCTTGGCCAAGGTAGAATGAAATTAGAAATAGGTTTCTAATTTGCATTATTTGGAGTTGTGTATTTTCTAATCGAAATGCATATGATTAAATAAATTAAGACTTGACAGTAAATCCATGTCTTATATTTAATTGGGATATTGTATGGTGGAAGGATTGAATTGTACGGTAACTATTAACTCATAGGTTCTTTTATGATTAATGTCGTTGATTGCTAGGGAGGCTTATGCCTATTGTAGAATAAATGTTATTTATTTAAATAGATTATTAGTTTAATTAATTTATTTAAATAAGATTAGAATTGTTCTAATTGATTTATTCATAACCGGTTTAATATGGAGAACCTAAAGGGTCACACCATAAAAGGAAGAAGAATTATTTAAGAAGAACATGGCATGATAGTAATAATGCATTAAGTATAATTAATTTAATCTATGGTGATAGAATAAATTAAATAGCTTAATGTTTATTATTTAATATTTTAGAAATATTAAATATAAATTAATAAGAGGAGTCTTATTAATATTATTATTATTTTAATTCTAAAGGAGTTTAGGAATTAATATAATATTTGTACTCTCTCTCTCAATCCTAATAAAGATTAGGATATAAATTAATTAAAAGTATTTAATTAATTAAATAAAACCCTATTCTAATTGGATTAGGAGGGTTAACCTAATATCTATATAAGAGAGTCTTATATCAGAAATAAGGTACGTGAATTTTTCCAAGAGTTGGGAGTACACATATTCTATAGAGATAGAAACAAGGGTTAAGCCAATAACCCATCTTCTTGAGTTCTTCATCTTCCTTGGTGGATCACCGTTAGAGGCCAAACAATTGGGTGGCTGACATGGATCAAGGGAAGGAGCCACTACAGAGGAATCAAAGGAATCAAAGGAGTAGAACTTGTACCTGAGGAAACTTGGATCTTCAAAGGTATAATTCCATGTTCTCTCTTTTCTGTTATTGATAACTAGCACAAAGCATGATCATGATTATGGGTTTGTATAAATTTTTGAAAACCTAGTTTTTGCGCTTCTGCCCTATTTATGTGATTTGATTGCATGATTGCGTTACGTACAAACCCAACAGTGGTATGAAAGCCTAACTTTGTGCTAATTATCAATTTTATAATTCCATGTATGAATTGATGTGAGAATTGGATCGTTTTTCTGGACAAAAATCGTTTTCTGCAAGTTTTTGCGATGAACGGCGCAGCTGCCCAGTTCATTACTGGCGCAGCTGCCCCGGTCTGCAAAAACTGCTGCTTCAGGTTACCTGCGCAGCTGCGCAGCTGCCCAGTTCATTACTGGCGCAGCTGCGCCGGTACCTGGACAGACCCTGAAAATTGATTTTAATTAATTAAGTAAACTGCTTATTTAATTGATAAAGTTTTAAAATAAAGAAGTTTATTTTATCTGAAATATAATTTCAGAATGCTAAAATTAAAGGAGTTTAATTTGGATTTATTTTTGATTAAAATAAAAGAGTTTATTTTGTTTCAAAAATAAAATTTAGCAAAAGTTTTGTCCATTAAATAACATCGATCCATATATGGAATAACATTGTTATTCATGAGATGAATGGATATTTATTGATGCATATGTTGATGTGTATGATAATAAATGAGGTTGATTATGGACTATGACCAATGTGATTATTTTTTATTTTGGATGAATGCTTGAATGTATGGGTTTTATAAAATGGGGTCTGCGTACCTCGTCTTCTCTAGTTTTATTCTCGGTGTAAAATTCTATCTCCCTCTTATGTACTTTCCTTGACTGCTGATCAAGGTTTCTATTTAATTAAAAATAGTTTATGTAATAGAGATAGTTAGAATTATCTTGAAGAAACTGGAGACCAAGGAGCAAGGAACACGTGAAGACCCATTTGTATGGAGCCAGGGTTTAAATGTAATAGTTATATTTAAATTTAAATTCTTGCACTCCTAGGTTTGACCTTTTGGTTCACTTGGTGACTCTAGTGAACCAATCTAGAATAAAAGTCCATAATCAATCCGGGTAGAATATAGTATTCTATATTGCATGCTAAATATTATATATTGCATGCTAAATATTATATATATTATATTTTATGCAAACATGCTTCGCATGTTTAATAAAATGACGCGTATTTTATATATATATATATGTGCATGCGCGCTTAACAAGATGAGACAAATAATAACAAACCCCTCAAAGAAATAATATTAAGTCTGGAGCGTTCAAATGATATTTGGAATATCGAACGTCGCCTTCTAGCATGATTAATTAATAGAGTATTAAATATTTAATATGAGTTTGTTGTGCTGTCCACAAGGCGAGTATTGAATATTTAAGATATTAATTAATCACATTTGATGCTTATCAAGAAAATTGAACGATCTAGTCTTGTTGTGCTATCCACAAGGACGAAAATTTTTCTTTTTGAATTTATGGAAGTGCTAGGCTGGACTTAACTTAAATCATTTTAGTTCGGATGTGCACACACATGACCATTATGATTTAAGAGGCAAAATAAAAAAGTTACATGGTGATGTAATTGACAAGAGTTGCCTACCTATTTATTTGTATATCGATTGTTGTGCTATCCACAAGGTTATATACATTTGAAATGGGATCCTTAATCTCACTAGCAAATCTTTAATTAGATGTTGTCGAACTATATAAGTGAGGGTAATATAGTTTGATGAAAATAGTGGGATATACCAATTTAAAATAAAGACCTAAATTTATTTTGGTATGCAAAGTTAATAAAATGAATGTTTGCTAAAATGTTATCTTTTCACATGCAGAATTTTAAAAATGTCAAAATCACTAATCTCACTACGAAGCATACTTGATGCAAATAAGCTTACCGGCCCGAATTATGAGGACTGGCTAAGAAATCTGAGAATTGTGCTCACTGCTGAAAAGATTTCTTATGTCCTAAATTCCACTATCCCTGAATCTGTTTCAGAAACAGCCTCTAAGGAAGAGATTGCCACTTTCAATAAGTGGCTAGATGATGCATCTGTGGCTCAATGCATCATGCTTGCATCCATGAATAACGAGCTTCAGCGTCAGCACGAAAAAATGGATGCTCCTGCTATGCTGCTTCACCTCAACGAGTTGTATGGTGAACAGAGTAGGACTACTAGATATGAGATATCTAAGGAGCTCTTCTGATCTCGGATGACAGAGGGCACTGCCGTCGAGACTCATGTTCTGAAGGTAATCAATTTGATTGAACGCCTTGGACAGTTTGGGTTTGTCATGGATGGGGAGTTGAGTCAAGACTTGGTCTTGCAGTCACTCCCTGAGACCTTCTCGCAGTTTGTGGTTAATTTTCACATGAATAAACTAGATGTCAGCTTGCCTGAGCTGCTTAACATGCTGAAAACTACAGAAGGTCACTTCTCATCCAAGAAGAACCATGTCTTGATGGTGGATTCTTCCAATAAAAGGAAGAGGCCCAAGGTGTCTTCTGAAAAGAAGAAATCTAAGAAGGCTAAGGGAAAAGGGAAAGAAAAGGAGCAAAAAAAATCTGAACCAGCTAAAGGAATGTGCTTTCATTGCAATGAGCCGGGACATTGGAAGAGGAACTGCAAGAAGTTTCTAGCAAAGAAGAAGCTTGGAGAAGCTTCGACTTCCAATCAAGGTTTGTTCATGATTGAAATTAATTTTTCAGAAAGTCAAAATTCTACTTAGGTATTGGATAACGGCTGTGGTTCTCACATATGTAATAATGTGCAGGGACTGGTCAGAAGTAGAAACCTGAACAAAGATGAGGTGATCCTACAAGTGGGAAATGGAGCAAAAGTTGCTGCATTAGCTGTAGGAACTTATTGTTTAGCAATGCCTTCGGGCAAATCCATTTATCTTAATAACTGTTATTATGTTCCGAATATTATTAAAAATATTATTTCAATTTCTGTATTGGATATGGAAGGTTTTGACGTTATTATAAAGAACAATGGTTGTTCTATTTATAAAGACGATGTTTTATATGGTATTGGAAATTTGCAAAATGGACTTTATACACTTGACTTACAAGAAAATATATTTTAAATTGAACAAATTAAGAAAAGGAAAAGAGATGATATTAATTATACCTATATGTGGCACTGTAGACTCGGTCATATCAATGAAACAAGATTATCCAATTTGCATAAAGATGGGCTCCTCAAGCTATCTGATTATGAATCATATCCAACTTGTGAATCTTGTCTCATGGGTAAAATGACTAAATCTCCTTTTAGTGGAAAAGGAGAGAGAGTTACAGAATTGTTGGCATTGATTCACATAGACGTTTGTGGACCTTTGACAACAAGTGCACGGGGTGGGTATTCTTATTTTATTACTTTCACTGATGATCACTCAAGATTTGGATATGTGTATTTAATGAAATACAAATCAGAATCATTTAAAAAGTTCAAAGAGTTCAGAAGTGAAGTAGAGAAACAAACGGGCAAGAGTATTAAGATACTTCAATCAGATCGAGGTGGAGAATACTTAAGCAGTGAGTTTCTCAATTGTCTCAGAGAAAATGGTATAATCTCACAATGGACTCCTCCAGGTACACCACAGTTAAATGGAGTATCTAAAAGGAGAAATCGAACACTGTTGGACATGGTTCGATCCATGATGAGTTTTACCGACCTTCCAATTTCCTTCTGGGGATATGCCCTAGAAACGGCTGCATACCTACTTAACAAGGTACCTACCAAATCCGCCCCAAAGACTCCATATGAGATGTGGAAAGGGAGAAAACCAAATCTTAAGCATGTTAAGACTTGGGGTTGTCCAACTTATGTCAAAAAGTTTAAAAATGATAAGCTACAGACTAAATCCGATAAGTGTAGATTTGTGGGATACCCTAAAGAAACCGTAGGGTATTATTTCTATCATCCAACTGATCAAAAGGTGTTTGTTACGAAACATGCTACCTTCTTGGATAAAGAGTTTATCCATGAAGGGGTCAGTGGGAGTAAGATATATCTTGAAGAAGTTCAAGAACCACAAGTTACCACGGACCAAAGTCAAGTACCTAACCAAGTAGAAGAACCTACTGTACCACACCCTGTTCGTAAATCTGGAAGAGTACCGCAGATACCTGAGAGGTATGGATTTGTTATAGAGGATGACGATGAGGTACACATCATGAATGATGATCCATTGAATTACGAATAGGTTATGAGTAATAAAGACTCAGGGAAATGGCTTGAAGCCATGAAATTCGAAATGGACTCCATGTATGAAAACAAAGTATGGACTTTGGTTTCACCACCTGAAGGTATTAAACCTATTGGGTGTAAATGGGTTTTTAAGAAAAAGACTGGAGCAGACGGAAAGGTAGAGACCTATAAGGCCCGACTGGTTGCAAAAGGTTTCAAACAAAGACAAGGAGTTGACTATGATGAAACCTTCTCACCAGTAGCCATGCTCAAGTCCATTCGGATTTTGCTTGCGATTGCAGCTTATAACGACTATGAGATCTGGCAGATGGACGTGAAAACGGCCTTCCTCAATGGGAAACTTGAGGAGGATGTGTCTATGACACAGCCAGAGGGATTTATCTCAAAAGTTGGAACATATCAAGTCTGTAAGCTACAACGATCCATTTATGGGTTGAAGCAAGCTTCTCGTAGATGGAACATTCGTTTTGATGACACAATCAAAGAGTTTGATTTTATCAAAAACGAGGATGAACCTTGTGTATACAAGAAGGTTAGTGGGAGCGCAATATCATTCCTTGTATTATATGTTGATGATATATTACTGATAGGGAATGACATTCCTATGTTATAATCCATTAAAATCTGGTTATCTAAAAACTTCTCCATGAAGGACTTGGGTGAAGCATCCTATATTTTGGGGATAAAGATCTATAGAGATAGATCTAAAAGGATGCTCGGCTTATCCCAAGGAACGTACATTGATACGATGCTAAAGAGGTTTAGCATGGAAGATTCCAAAAGAGGTCTCATGCCGATGAGCCATAGAATAAATCTCTCCAAGAAACAGGCCCCAAAGACACCTGAGGAGAGAGACCGTATGAGTAAGATCCCTTATGCTTCTGCAATAGGATCTATCATGTACGGTATGATATGTACTAGACCGGATGTTGCTCACGCACTTAGTGTAACAAGCAGATACCAGTCGAATCCAGGAGAAGAGCACTGGAAGGCAGTGAAAAATATCCTAAAGTACTTGAGAAGGACTAAAGATATTTTTCTTGTCTACGGTGGGTCTGAATTAAAACTCGAGGGATTCACGGACTCAAGTTTTCAAACAGACCAAGATGACAGTAAATCTGTTTCAGGGTATGTGTTTACCTTGAACGGAGGTGCAGTGAGTTGGAAGAGTTCCAAGCAGCAAACAGTTGCTGATTCAGTGACAGAGGCAGAGTATATAGCTGCAAGTGAAGTTGCAAAGGAAGTTGTTTGGATGAAGAAGTTCATAACTGAACTTGGTGTGGTTCCTAGCATCGGAGAAGCAGTTCCCGTATACTGTGACAACACCGGAGCGGTTGCACAGGCTAAGGAACCCAGGTCTCATCAGAAATCTAAACACGTGTTGCGCAGATTTCACTTGATCAGGGAGATCATTGAAAGAGGAGACGTCACCTTGGAGCGTGTGGACTCTCAAGACAACATTGCAGATCCATTTACTAAAGCTCTAACACAACAGCAGTTTGATCGTCACTTAGAGAAGATGGGTATGAGCCAATCATGTATGATGATAAAGCACATACTTTGTAAACAATCTTATTTATTTATTAATAAAATATTCATTTAAGGCATATAATTATCTACATGGTGCTGTTTTTATAATATGTAAATAACCCATAGTTTTAAGCAATGCTTTTAGAATCATGATGAGATCATGATAATGAGATCTAAATTCTTAGAAAGCTTAAAAACTAAAATAGTTCCCAATTGTGGGATTACTAAAATGGGGATTAGTAAATCCGGATAGATTGGTACATATGTTGCTTGCTCATTGGATGAGGATGACTGATCTCATGGTCATTTGTGTGGAGACACTAAAGCAAGTATGTAGGTGCTTATTGGAGAATAAGTTCACTGAACGTGACTCGCTATGGAATACCTAATGGAGTTTTACTCGCCTGTCAATAGGAATTCTTAATGTGATAGTAATACAAGTGATCCTTGGACTTGAGATCATTATAGTATCTTGTATGTAACAAATTATACTTTGATTAATTCCTTAAGGCCTTTTAAGGCATATATAGGGTATGCTTGGGTATAATGAGTTACATATGGAGATAATGAATGATCAATAAAGAATCTACCACCTCTAGTAAAAGAGGAGATATGTCCTATGTGATTCGTTAAATGACAACCCAGGAATCCTTGGCCAAGGTAGAATGAAATTAGAAAGAGGTTTCTAATTTGCATTATTTGGAGTTGTGCATTTTCTAATCGAAATACATATGATTAAATAAATTAAGACTTGATAGTAAATTCATGTCTTATATTTAATTGGGACATTGTATAGTAGAAGGATTGAATTATACGATAACTATTAACTCACAGGTTCTTTTATGATTAATGTTGAAATCTATATTATCTAGAAAGTCATTGATCGCTAGGGAGGCTTATCCCTATTGTAGAATAAATGTTATTTATTTAAATAGATTATTAGTTTAATTAATTTATTTAAATAAGATTAGAATTGTTCTAATTGATTTATTCATAACCGGTTTAATATGGAGAACCTAAAGGGTCACACCATAAAAGGAAGAAGAATTATTTAAGAAAAAAATGGCATGATAGTAATAATGCATTAAGTATAATTAATTTAATCTATGGTGATAGAATAAATTAAATAGCTTAATGTTTATTATTTAATATTTTAGAAATATTAAATATAAATTAATAAGAGGAGTTTTATTAATATTAATATTATTTTAATTCTAAAGGAGTTTAGGAATTAATATAATATCTGTACTCTCTCTCTCAATCCTAATAAAGATTAGGATATAAATTAATTAAAAGTATTTAATTAATTAAATAAAACCCTATTCTAATTGGATTAGGAGGGTTAACCTAATATCTATATAAGAGAGTCTTATATCAGAAATAAGGTACGTGAATTTTTCCAAGAGTTGGGAGTACACATATTCTATAGAGATAGAAACAAGGGTTAAGCCAATAACCCATCTTCTTGAGTTCTTCATCTTCCTTGGTGGATCACCGTTAGAGGCCAAACAATTGGGTGGCTGGCATTGATCAAGGGAAGGAGCCACTACAGAGGAATCAAAGGAATCAAAGGAGTAAAACTTGTACCTGAGGAAGCTTGGATCTTCAAAGGTATAATTCCATGTTCTCTCTTTTCTGTTATTGATAACTAGCACAAAGCATGATCATGGTTATGAGTTTGTATAAATTTTTGAAAACCTAGTTTTTGCGTTTCTGCCCTATTTATGTGATTTGATTGCATGATTGCGTTACATATAAACCCAACAAAGAGTACCGAAGATACCTGATAGGTATGGATTCTTCATAGAGGATGACGATGAGGTGTACATAATGAATGATAATGATCCATTAAATTACGAATAAGCTATGAGTAATAAAGACTTAGGGAAATGGCTTGAAGTTATGAAATCTGAGATGGACTCCATGGATGAGAACCAAGTATGGACTATGGTTTCACCACCTGAAGGCATAAAGCCTATTGGGTGTAAATGGGTTTTTAAAAGAAAGACTGGAGCGGACGACAAGGAAGAGACCTATAAGGCCCGACTGGTTACAAAAGATTTTAGACAAAGACAAGGAGTTGACTATAATGAAACCTTTTCACCAATAGCTATGCTCAAGTCCATTCGGATTTTTCTTGCGATTGCATCTTATTACGACTATGAGATCTGGCAGATGGACGTGAAAACGGCTGTCGACGTTGGAAAATTTAAGAATTTCGCGGGATGGTTCATAACCCAGGTTTCCTCAAATCGATCTTCCTAAGTTCTCTCTACCCTTATTCTATTTATCCAGGAAAAAGGTTTTGAAGGGTTTTTTAGGAAAGAGGCCAACATGTGTTTATGTCGACGATTTGATTTGATTTAACAGAGTCGCCAGTTGGTAGATTTAAAAATGGTTGTACCAACTCAACCGAGTTTTGATTTGAAAGAGGCCCAATTGCTGGACACTGTCAAAACTTGATTTTTGAAATCAGAGTTTTGAGTTCGGGGGCTTGGTTAAGTGTGGGGAAGGTGTTAGGCACCCCACGACTCCTGTGTAAACACGGTACCGTATCTTTTTAATATTTCCCTTACAACTGCGAATGCGTGAGTGAATGCTGTTTAAAAAATTGGGCCTATTGATTTGATTGATTGAAAGGAGTGCTTTGCTTCGTTGAACCTATATACGAAAATCAGTTTTTGATTTGATTTGCAAAAGCATTTTGATTAGATTTGCAAAAATCTTTGAAATTGAATTGACAGTGATGTTTTGAAAGCTGTTTATCAAACCCATACGCTGACATAGGAATTGAAGCCTTTTGATACATCCAAATTTTTATCTTTATAGCCTTAAGGCCGCATGTGAGGTGTGTTGGGACATGATCTATCACAACAAAAATGTAAGTGTCGGTCTCTTCATGGGCATGAAAGCCATCGGAGGGACGCTGACACGACAATCCATATTTCACTATGATGAGACCTTAAATCCGAATAATCGTTTTAAGGTCTGTGTATGTACATTTTACAGAAAAACTGGCAGGGTAGATCTGTAAATCGGAGTTTGTCCATCATGGGAATCAGATCTTGATTAATTTGATTGTGAATCCCACAATTCCTAGTCTCACATATGAGTAGCCTGATAAACCTGCACAGTTCAAATTTGCACAGAAATGAATATATACATCCTCCCAATGCAATGGAACCAAGGATTCATCAGTAAATCCTGGCTGCGTGTGGCCAAAGCATCTCGTTCCCACTAGATAGCGATCTAAGGGACGCGAGTTTGCTTTCGAAGCTGAAACTATAAAAATAACTAGATTTAAAGAAATCTCAGCCATTATAGCTTCCAAGTTCTGTCGGGACCTGTTTGAACCGTTGAAAGCTAGAATTGGCGAGATTTGGATAAATCTAGTCCGCCCGCAGATATATCAGTGCAGATTCATATAAAAATGAATATTAAATGCAGCAGTTGAAGAAATTGAGTAAGCTATATATATATAGTTATATATATACAAAAGCTGTAAAAGGGCGATGGGTTTTCACTCGCAAGCCCGGGCTGAAATTGATATATATATATATATATATATATGTATAGAAAAGCAGTAAAAAAGGGCGAAGTGTTTGCACGCCAATGCCTGTACTAAAATCAAAATTGACAGAAAATTAGTCACCCAGTGACTGGGGAGAGCACCCAGTATGGGGGAAGTGTGCAAAAGTAGTAAAATGGCCACGAAGTTATCCAGGCCGGACTGAAATATGTATATATATATATATATATATTGATAGAAATGTAGTCAACCAGGACTGGTATGAGAACTAGTGATGTTGAAAGTCGCTTATATATGCGTAAATATATATAAAAGTGGTAAACTACCTCGGATTTGACATCCGGGCTTGACTGAATTGAAATGTTAGTATATTTGCAGTTAAATATATACAAAAAAGGGCAAACTCGGACTGATATGATGACCCAGTCCGGTGAAGCTGACAAAAATATGTGTGCTAGTGCATTGAAGCTGCTGGAGCGGACGGATCGTCAATCCGAGTTTTAGAAATGCAAAAAATTGCGTTTCTGTACAGAAATGTACCAAATTTTAACAAAAACGGCCACGGAACTAAGTTCCGGGCATATTTAGGAAGCGAAACTTGATGTGCAAGTGTAAAACAGTGCAAAGTAGTAATAGCAACTTGCTGATCGTAAAAATACTTACAATAGCCCGCAAAACGGGCTTTTTGCCACTTAGTGGGCCTTAAACGTCCAAATATACCGGTGAATTTTTGATATGTGGTAGTATATGGGTATATCTATGTGTTAAGTAAAAATATTTAGGTTTGGAAGAGGTGTAGAAGTCGGAAAATCAGACGGGCAGGGCTTCACTACATTTCAGAATCTATGAAATGAGAGGGGGCTGCCCCTCTATTTATAGACCAGGGAGCCACACCTCTACATACGGCTGCCGCATGTAGAGGTGCGGCCACTTGATGTGGGGCCTACTTTCCAGACTTAATCATCTCAAAGTACGTGCACTCCGAGTGATGTGATGTCCGGTCGTAAACTTTTTAACTTTTGATCAGAGCGTCCGTTTGAGGTGTGCGATACCTTTTCGGAAAGCTCTCGCCGAGAGTGTTGCAATGACATGGGAAAAAACATTTTCTAATTCCAAGAAGACAGGTTCATAACCAGGTCTTTTATTCCCCGCAGTTTATTTTTTGAGCTGTCTTGCACTATTTGCACTCAGGAACGTCGTTAGGGTTCATTTTGACTTTGGCGGCATTGATTTGGCTTGAGTTTGATTAAGTCAGTGGGGAGTTTGATAAAATGACCGTTTTTCCCCTCCTGGGGTTGCCTGTGGTGTCGGCACGGCCTTTAATGGATCTGACTTCCCAGGGTTGTCTTTGGGGCTGAACTGCACTTCCCGGATTGACGCCAGGGTTGATCTGTACTTCCTGGGTTGAGACCAGGGATGACTTGACATGTCTTGGGTTGATGTATAGGTTGATTTGTACCTCCCAGGTTGATGCCGGGGCTGACTGGACTTCCCGGGTTGAGACCGGGGTTTATTGGAACCTCCCGGGTTGCTGCCGGGGCTAGCTTGACTTCTCGGGTTAAGATCGGGGTTGATTATAACCTCCTGGGTTCCTACCGGGGCTAACCTGACTTCTCGAATTGAGACTGGGGTTTATTAGAACCTCCCGGGTTGCTGTCGGGGCTAACTTGATTTTTTGGGTTGAGACCGGGGTTGATTAGAACCTCCCAGGTTGCTGTCGGGGCTAACTGATACATCTCGGGTTGCTGCCGAGACTGTTTTGAAGGTTCGATGTTGAAATCGGGGTTTGAATTGACGGCTTGATTGGAGTTCAAGATTGATCTGATGGCCTGATATTGAGATCGGGATTGATCTGCCGATCCGATTGACTATCGGAGCTGGATAGACGGTCTGATTGGAGATCGGTGCTGGATTGACAATCCGATTGGAGATCAGAGCTGTATTAACGATTTGATTGACTATCGGAGCTTGATAGACGGTCTGATTGGAGATCAGAGCAGGATAGACGGTCTGATTGACTATCGGAGCTTGATTGACGATTCAATTAGTGATCGAAGCTGGATTGACGGTCCAATTGACTATTGGAGCTGGATAGACGGTTCGATCGACTATCGAAGCTTGATAGACTACCGACATCGATGATCGGATTTGACTAGATTACCGATATTTATGATCAAATTTGGATTTACCGACATTGGTGGTCGGATTTAGGCTTACCGACATTGGTGGTCGGATTTAAGTTTAAGGATCAGCATTGGTGGCCGTATTTGAGTTGATTGACGATTTTGCCCTCCTACAGTATTAGTATTGGGGCAAGGAAAATTTTGAGTGTCTACAGATGCCCCTCTTTATCATGTCCATGTAATGTAGTGGAATGGATAGGATAAAGATTAGTAGACACTGGAAATAACAAGTGCCAGAGCTGCCTTGAAGGCTGGGCGTCTTTGAGTAGAATGGGGCCATCCTGGGTTGCTTACGTTATCAATCTGCTGGGGATAACGTTGTCATGGACAACCCTTGATGTTATTAGGAAGTTATCAAGAACTAGTTTTGTCATTCTCTGCTGTGGATGACATTATTCACGATAACTTGTTTGACTCTGATGAGTTTGTTAAAGATGAGCTGTCACAGATTCTTTCATCTTGATCTGCTGGGGATGAAGTCCTTTGCGATAGCTTTATAGGTTCTAAGGAGGTGGATATGATTGATATTACCTCAGTGATCCTTTTGAGGATGTGTATAACATATTCCATCATCTGTCCTTTGTGAAGATGGAGTATTATATGACTTTTGCCCATAGATCATCTCCCGATGTCTCAGGGGGCTGATTCGATGGTTGAAACATCATTGGGGTTGAGCCAATAGTTGAACTAGACTTCGGTCTGTATCCGAACTTCGATAGGGTTAAGCCAACAGCTGAAACTGCTTTGGTCATTACCCGAACTTCGCTGGACTGGAACCAACGGCTGAAATTTCTTTGGTCAGTACCCGAACTCTACTGGGGCTGAGCCAACGACTGAAATTGCTTCGGCCAGTATCTGAACTTCGCTGGGGCTGAGCCAACGGCTGAATTGTCATCGGTTAGTACCCGATGCTTCGCTGGACTGGAACCAATGGCTGAAACTGCTTCGGTAAGTACCCGAACTCTGCTGGGGTTGAGCCAACGACTGAAACAGCTTCGGTTAGTACCTAAACTTCGCTAGGGCTGAGCCAACGGTTGAAATTGCTTCGGCCAGTACCCAAACTTCGCTAGGGCTGAGCCAATGGCTGAAATTGCTTCGGTCAGTACCCGAACTTTGCTGGGGCTGAGCCAACAGCTGAATTATCACCGGTCAGTACCCATTGCTTCGTTGGACTGGAACCAACGGCTGAGTTGTCACCGGTCAGTACCCGATGCTTTGCTGGACTGGAACCAACGGCTGAGTTGTCACCGATCAGTACCCGATGCTTCGAAAGTGGCAGTTTTACGCAGTTTTTTTGTAGTTTGATTTGTTGGTCCCGAACATGGCTCCGGGATGGATACCAAGGGTCTTTGTGGAGTTTCCCTTTCTATCAGGATTACGCTGCTTAAACGCAGGATTTCTGGCCAAACCGCTTAATCGCGTGGCGATTTCTCTTCAGATTTGAATCGACAGCCCGTTTAAACTTTGTTTTGACTCGAACCGAACCTGGCCCGAGGGTGTGGGACCCACCCTGGGTTACCGCAGATGGAGGTGCGGCAGCCGCAGGTGGTGGTACGGCTACCCGGGGCTACTTAATGTGCTACGGGATTTTTATTTTGCAAGTTTCGTGCTTTGAGTTTAGAAAGGATTCCGATCTTCTTTTTCAGATCTACGGAGCTTGAACATCTATTTTCTGAATCCGTCAGTTCCTACTCGTTCAGCTCAGCGCAAGTAACGTTTTACATACTTTTTTCGCAGTTTTTGATCGTTAAAAGCTTGCGAACCACTTAGGGTGCTTTCAGATGCAATGTATGAAAAATATATGCTTATATGACCTGTAATTTTTTTTTTACTATATATGTATGCATATCTTACTGTAATGCACGTTTGGATGTAAGAAAATTCAGGTTCTGAGATAGTGTTATTTTCCACTTTTTGGTCAGTTTACTCATCTTTTTTGAGGCCTAGTGAGCCCGAATTTTCAACTAAAAATGTCTATGGTAATTTGGCTACCATGTGAAATTAATTTTTGATTATTTTTTTTCTAGAAATATGAATTATTTTTGTTTTTTGGGTAGGTGTGCTACTGAATGGCCACCTAGGCATGCCTGTGTGCATGTGGACAGTCCATTTTACAATGGAGACTCTGACGAAATTTTTCCAAAGTCTTAGGTTTTGAAAAACATGCATTAATATAGGTTTTGAGCTTCTAGGATTTGAAAACATACAGTTTTAACTGTACGAGGTATTTTTAACTGACCCATGCATGTCTTAGGACCTAGAGATATATGTTGGATTGATTGAAAATGATAAGCCACAGGTTTTAGGCTTACCGTACCCTTTCTGAGGTGATAGACCTGGCAGTTCCAGTAGGGTCTCCTCAGGTATTAGACGTAGGAGGGAGTCTGATGTGCCACAGCCACGTCCAGCTCAGGCGCCTCGTAGACTGGTAGAGGGCAGGATTCATCCAGCACAGGACGAGCAGCCACTGGATATTGATGATGAGGAGGCTCAGTTTGCCGTTCCTGCTCCTGCTCAGGCTCCACGTGCGGAGGTCCCAGGCATTGTTGTGCCTACTCAGGAGCTGCTGGGCGACTTGAGTCGCCATCCGTCGAGATATCTTTATGCCAACGAGGTGACTTAAAGTCTTTCTTCTCTCTGGATTTTTTTCTTCCTTTTTGCCATTCTTGGGGCGCAAGTTTTTGACTTGGGTTGGTTTTTGATGTAGGTTCCTGGCTTTACGCAGCCTCGAGGGAACTGGTTTAGCGTGCACTCCCTGTATCACACTTTGCACGAGGATTACAGGGAGATCGTAGATGGCTGGGGATTTTATATCTTTTTCTCGATCCTTCCCCATCGTTGCCCTTGGGGGTATATAAGAGCTTTGTCTGAGCGCTGGTTCCACCAGACTCAGTCCCTTCATTTGCTGGATTGCGAGGTGATGATGACTCCTATGGACTGGAGATTTAGCATTGGCATTGAATTTAAGGGTAAGTCAGTGCCTGTTATGACTGACATTTCGCCTGCTATCGTTCGGTCCCTGCTGGGAGTCCCGACTATGGCGTTCAAGGATCGGGCAGTTAATTTCGGTCCCTTGAGTATAGATGCCCAGGATGGGACTTTGCAGTTACCTCCGCCTGATGACCAGAGGGCTAGAGATCGCATTCTGAGGCGATTATTTTTGTCGATCATCAGGGGTTGTTTCATGGCGGACAATTCGTCTACTGTATCCTTCGCTTTGATCAGCGCCACTTGACATGTAGAGTGCCTCAATGATTATGATTGGGGCTCCTATACCTTTGCCTATTTTCTCTGGGACATGCGCATGCTTTCGAAGGGTACGACGGAGGCTTGGCTAGGATTTTACCCTTTTCTGCTGGTGAGTACATCTTTCTGTACCTTTTTGATTTCAGCATTTTTGTCATTCTTGATCACTGAGGACTTTTGATATTTTATATGGGCAGCTTTGGGCATTTGAGAGACTTCCTTGCCTACGGCCCGCTACTGTATTAGGTCTGGAGACCTATCCTCGAGGACGAAGATGGCATCACTCCACTTTGACGGAGGTCCCTGTTGTTGAGGGATTCACTCATGCCCGTTTACAGTTAGAGCTTTTGACAGATGGTTCGATCACCTGGACGTCGTATACATCCGAGCATTTGATCCGTCAGATTTGAGGGAGGTGTCCCTACAGGCCGGGAGTTTGACTTATCGACCCGCAGGATACCGTTGTTGACTGGAGGGAGGCTGGGAGCTCTATCTTGGAGAGTGTGCCATTAAGAGGCTCACGGGGGAGATTCGCATTCCCTTTATTCATCCAGCATGGCATCATTGGCCATTGACCGTTCCTTTGACAGACGTCCCTTTGGAGGGCATTGATGGCTTCACCCTATCAGAGGGTCTGTACAGCCAGGAGGCATTTAGTAGATGGTGGAGCTCTCGTACTATTGGAGCTCAGACCTGTGCTACCCATTTTATGGCAGATATACTGCCAGGATCTGTGATAATGACGTATTGGATAGCTTTCCTCAGGGAGCCGACTCATGCAGACCAGATAGAAGATCTGACCCGAGAGTTGGAGCAGGCTCGTTTTTTTATCAGGCACCTTGGCCGAGATCCGTCAGAGGTGTCTTCTTTTGACCCGTCCAGCTCAGGAGTAGGTCCTTCTTCAGGTCCATTTAGTAGCAATTATGCAGGGGCAGATCCTCCCTTATACAGCCCAGAGATGCCTGATCCTAGCAACTTTATGCCTACAGAGGATCTGGAGCAGGTTGATCGATTCGACACTGATGTCTACGACTTCCTCTGATAGCTATTGGAGCTATACTTTTTGGTTAGCCACTGTTTTGGCTATTCTGCGGTTGTGCCATCATTTTGATAGACCACTGTATTAGCTGGGTGGTGGTGCCCCATTTTCCATGTATTCTTCCTTTCACTTTATACCAGGATACAGGGATGTTGTATGCAGTAGATAGCTTGTTGTAGATATTCCTGCCATATCTTTATCTTCTGCTTCATATTTATATTACTGTCATCATGCATGTATATTGCCGTGTGTATGCATTCAAACAGCTGTGATTTGATTTGACCTCTAGACGGTCTTCTGGTATGGTGCTACAGATGACGATGTCTGCAGTCAGCCGCATCGAGCATTTACCACCATCTGCGGTGGCAACTTCATTGAGATTCTGGTATGATAGTCTGCCCTTTCTTGATAGGGGGACTGTGGACCAGATGTTTGGGCATTTGATGGCCCTTATAGATTTCAGGGTTCCAGACGGCTTTATTAATGGCGTCCTACCCTTGTGGGTACAGGAGAGACAGGTATTCCGCATTAAGCGGTGTGAGCTATCACCTACTCTAGAGGAGTACCAGAGATTTATTGGCTTAGATTTAGAGTTGTTGTGCGCTCGGACGGCTATCAGTGATATGCAGAGACCATTTACTCGACTGTCCGGTCTTCGACAGAGCATAGTCATGGATGAGATTATTTTCGGGCATGTGATCTCTATTGACTTCTTGATAGAGCGCTATGGCGAGCTTGACAGCTATGATCGCCATGTCAAAGATTTCATCATTTTTGCACAGGAGTGGCAGACATTCATGATAGACATGCTGTTGACGTGCATCGTAGCGTATGTTTACATACCATTGCGTTTGGATCATTTTGATGTGGGATCGGTTTTCGTGGTCAGAGCCCTTAGGCAGGGGAGTACCATTATCCCTATGATCTTGGCGGAGACATTGTAGTCACTCACCCATTGTAGTAACCATCCAGAGGGGTTTTTCTTGGGCAGCTCGGTTGTGATGTATATGTGGTTAATGTCACACATACGACTGATTGGATTCTTTAGACCTCATGCCTATTGCTTTAGCCATGAGATATCCTCAGTTTACTCCTTTCGTTCGCCTGATTGCGTCGACTCAGAGTCGTGGTTAGCATTTTTGTCAGATATTGAGTATCCGTTCGCAGTTTTGTTATACTCAGGGATGGCGACCCCGTTCAGTTTCATCACTCATACGTCTGGCATAGATTACTTGCCTTTGGCGGGATTGAGGGGTATGACTACCTATCATCCCTTGGCGGTCATGGAGCAGTTTGATCAGTGGCAGAATATACACCATTTCGAGGAGTCTGTTGATCAGAGGATGTCGACTTCATTTATGTCACCTGCCGACTTGGTTAGAATATATGAGTGTTGGACTCATCGGGAGAGGGCTGAGTTCTCCAGTAAGGATCCGGGTCATTCTCCGGAGTATTCTTCATGGTTGGAGGCAGAGACAGCAGCTACAATAGCAGAGCTTCATTTACCTCCGCTTACGGATTCTGACGAGGAGGAGCCCATGGAGGATCCAGATTCTCTTACTGAGGATGAGCTGTTCGCAGATTTGGCTGTAGCTTTGGTTAGTGATCCCCTGGTTATTTCTGCAGGGACAGATCCAGCTTTGTCAGATTCTCTATTCAGGATGACCTTTGAGAGAGACTCAGCTAGAGCGCAGATGTTGGCTGCCCTGGCTGGCAGGGATTTAGCTTTTGCTGAGAGGGGTGGCCTTAGGACCTTCTGGGTTGATATAGCGGGAGGAGCTTCGCTCTGCTCTGGATACTGCTATTGTGGAGCGAGATGAGGTTCGCTCAGCCAAAGATGCAGCATATGTTGAGATTGAGGAGACTTTGATTTCTCGAGATGCAGCTTCTGAGACGAGGGATGAGACTATAGCTTCTCGTGATTTCCACATCACTGATTGTACTACTCTTTGATCTTACACCCACGGTTTGGTCACCGAGATGAGTGCATATATTGATGACCATAGTGCCACCTTGCAGATGACTATGGATATTTTGAGCTGTATAGAGGCTGAGTGGACTGCACTTACGGCTGCTCCACCATCTTTAGAGAGAGATGCCATGCTGACATTGCTGACCCTCTTGTCATGCTTATCGTATTTATTACGAAAAGCATGCCTTTTTTCTTTATTATATATGGAATTAAAATCTGTAACCAGATTATCCCAATCTAATTTAAATGCTTTAGTAATGACTCTTAACTGATGATTAATAGGGGCTTTGAAATCTGAAGGGGTCGGTCCTATAGAAGTAGTAGGAGAAATATCTTGTTCTTCTTCTACTAGATTAGTAGGAGTATAACAAGGATGACTGGTTTGACCCTGGTTCAAAACTCCTTTTATTTTAATATCAAGAATAGAAAAATCACTTAAGACTTCCGTAGCTCTTCTAGAAATAACCGAAGGAACTGAGGAATTAGTAAATTCTTCTATTATCAAAGGTCTTCTAGTACGTTCAAAACTAACTCTGACAGTACCATCAAAAAATTGTTTAATATTTTCTAAGTTCAATAAATTATTAATAATTGGTTTTTGTGGAATTTCTTTAGGTAAAATCCACTGACTAGGTAGCGTAATATCTTTCCAAAGAATAGTATTTGGAGTTTGGATATTAGCGTTACTAGTACTGCTTTGAATTAAAACAAGATGATCTTTTGGGCTTTTATTAAGAGCATGAATGTTTAAGTTAGTTTTCATAACTTTATAATAAATTCTGTAAATTAAGGCTATAGGTTGTGAACCCTCAATCATATGAGTTATCTCACCTGCAGTCTTAATATTCAGAGTTAAAGCTTTTAAAAAGTTAACATCACTTAAACTCAAAGGAGATCGGGAAAGCAATTGAAATGGATAGGTCCATCATTCAAACTCGATTCCATGATACCAATTATGCTAGGAGCATAGTTAAGGTATCGTGCATCTCTAAGACATAAAAAGATGCTTGAGTTTATTCCTTTAATAGATAAAGGCTTGACTGCGACCTGAACTAAACCATATGAATAAAATTATAACCTTTCTTTAGATGTTTGTTAATAACATCAGAAGAAAGAAGATTACAATTTTCATATTCTTTGTTGATTGCATAGACACATTCAACCGTTTTAACATTATAATCAGTTTTGAAATTATCAATAAAGGTTGACTGATAAATCTCTTTAGGAGACACACTAGGTATATTCCAATTACTAAGGGTTTGATTAAGGTTTTCGTAACTATGTTCTTCCTGGTTGACTATGTCTGGAACCGGAGGTAGGGCTGATCTATTACTAACTGAAGAACTAGACCTGAATAATCTACTCATTTTTTAAAAATTACAATTTTTAATAATTCTATGTTCTTCCATACATACCCTTCTTTCCTTAAACAGACGCATACCTATGTCCTAGGTCAAACACATGACACTGCTCCACACTGAGACTTACAAAGGGCAACAAGACCGGGGAGAACACGGTGTTCTACAGAAAGAGCATAGGTGATTTCTTGAACAAAGAAAAATCAAAAACTTTTGATTTTCAAAAATGACTTTGATTAAGCAAATTAAGATCAACACTTAGTAAACAAACAACACTTGGCTTTGATACCAAGAGGGCGGAAGTATAAAAGATACATGAGAGAGAAGAGTGGCACATATAATCTGAATCACAACTATAGCATAACTATAAGAAATGATAACAGCAGTTCATATGAATTAATAACAGTTTATAAATAAATAAACTTTTATTGAATGAAAATATTTACAAACAGATAACTGAAGATAACTTACAAGTAGACTCGATTATAGAAAGCCTAACATGGTATAACTAAGAAGAAGGCAAGAGGGTTAAAGATTAGTCGGATGGGAATCTGAGTCTTTAAAAACTCTCTATTAGATTTCTAATCATGCCTCTTACAAATGACTTCGCTTCCCTTATATAGAATAAGAAAAGGCAAACTGATTACAACTCAATAATTACAAAACATTTTTAACTATTTAAGAACAATAATGCTTTTACAAAAGACATAAGCATTATTGAACCTTTTGACTAAATACAGACGCAATAAAATAACTTTTGAATAAAATACAGACGCATTATTATAACTTTTGACTAAAACGACCAGATGGCCGACAAAGAAAGCATGACTCAACTAAAAACAAACCGACTCTGCTTTAACTTTCGGCTACTTTTGAAAAAGGTGCACGCGCTGATGACTATTTTTGAAAGCAATAGTCTCTGTCTGCCGCTTGCATCAAAATATGACTGTAGGCATCCTAGGCAAAAGGATCATGAGCATCTTGGAGGCTAATGCTGCTGTATGGATCAATAGGACTAGAAGCTTCTTGACTGGATTTTGACGAAGATGATGAGCAAATTGAGGGAACACTATCCTCACTGAGCTTATCAACTCATTTTTGAATGAGCCTAGCTAACTATTTTAACTCAGCATTAGAATAATGATCAATATCCGCAAAATCTAAATTTTTCTAAGAAGATTTTTTGGATTTACTAGAAGAAGATTTCTTTGGAGGAACCGATTTAATAGGGGTAGGATTTACTGGGAATTCTTTCTGGACCTAACCAATGATGCGATAAATATCAAATTTGTCCCACCACTTAATAGAAAACTCACGAGTCACATAAGTCAATTGACTAATATGATTGTGAGTGATAACTGATTTATCTCTGGCTGACTTAAGATTAATTTTAACAGTGGGAGAATAAAAACCATAATTACATTTAAGGATCCATGGAACTTTATATTTACTAATAAACAGGAGAATAACTGGAATACACTCATTTTTAGGATTGTTGGGAAAATGACAACAAAAATGAGTATGAACAGACTGGAGTTCAATAGGCAAAACGCTATGGATGAGACCAAATCTTTCCCACCATAGAGTAAACCAATAAGGAATCTGACTTTTAAATTTGTGGTCAAACTGAATATACCACAAATTACTGAAAGAAGGAGTTTGGAACAAAAAGACTCTATTCCAAGCTTCCATATAATCATAATAGCAGAACTAGAACAAATTTCAGAGGCATCAGTTTCAACAATTTTAAACGCAGATTCATTAGAAATGCCAAGGCAAGGCAAAACCTTAATATATTTTTTAACTTGTTGGACGATGGAAGTATGCTCATCAGTCTAAGGAGGAGGATTTTTTTGTAAACGGAGAAACAAAGGTTTACAGATTTTTCTAAGGTTTTGATAGAATTTACTAACATAATTTAGAGATCCTAAAAAATGCTGAAGTTGAGTTTTGTCAATGATTTTATCTGGGAATTTATCTGCGAATTGAATAACTCGTTGAATAGGACAAACTAGACCACGATGAAAATCATGACCTAGAAATTTAACTTTTGTTTGGAACAGACTACATATTGTAGGAGACAGAAACAAGCCATTAACTTTGATAGCTATGAAGAACGAGTTCAAGTGTTTAAAGTGTTCATCGATTGACTTGGAAAACCTTAAATATCATCAATGTAGACAATGATGAAATGACGGAAAGGATTCAAAATTTCATTAAGAATATTTTGGAATTCACTAGGGGCATTCTTAAGACCAAAGGCCTGAACGACCCATTCATAATGACCAAAGGGAGTGGTAAAGGCAGTTTTATATCTATCGCTAGGATGAATACTAACTTGCCAAAATCCTGACTTGAGGTCGAATTTACTAAAAATGGTAGAATTACTAAGCCGACTAAGGATGTCTTCTTTATTAGGCAGGGGGTACCTAATCCATTCTAAGACCTTATTAAGGGGCTTGTAATTAATAACTAGTCTGGGAACACCTCTTTCTTTCTCAGCTTCATTATTAACAAAAAAAGCTGGACAAGACCAAGGCGATTTACTATGTTTAATTAAACCTTTTGCAAGCAAGTCATTAATTTCTTATTTGCAAAGTTCCATTTGCTTTTGACTCATCTGAATAGCTCTAGCCTTAGAAGGAATCAAGTGTTCTCTAAATTCCTTAGCATAAGTAAAGCCTATCCACATGCTTTCTTCTATGCCAGAAGGCATTAGGAGAATCAGCACAGAGGTTTTTAGTCATAAACACTCGAAGTTCTTCAATCTTATCTTGAATTTTCTCAAGAAGGGGAAGATCCTCAACCTGTTTATATTTAATCTCTTGTTTTAGGAATTTTAACTGTGGAGTTTTACAGCTTAACAAATTTAACAATTTTGAAATAGATTCATCTTGAATAAATTTCAAATCCCTTTCTTTGGGTCGAGTAATGAATTCAAACACTACTTTCTGACCCAAATGTTCAGTCGTTAAACCATTATTACTAGTAGTAATTTGATATAATAAATATATAAACGAAAGTCCTAAAATAATCTTATCTGTCAAGTTGCGAATTAAAACAAAAGAAATTTTAAAACACATATTATCTTGGCAAATATGTACTTTAGGAAGTTTATATTTGATTTCCATCATAATACCATTAGCAGAATTTAATCGTTCACTAGTTTTTTTATAGAACTTAGTAGGTATCAAACCTTCTTGAATGCAATTAAGATCCGCACCAGTATCAACTAGAGCAGGAAGTTGAATTGCAAAAGTTCCATCAATAACTAGACGAACAATAATATACCATTTTTGAATGGTAATATCTTTTAATCTTTTTAATGAATTACCTTGAACAATAAGAATTGACTCATCTTCTTTGACATTAGAAGATTCAGCTTCTTCTTCATTATCTGACGAATCAGTAATATGAAGTTCTTAACTTTTAGTAGCCAAAGTAGCCATTTCTTTTCGTAAATCTGAAATCTCAGTCTTAAGACCAGAAATTTCCTTCTTAAGTTTATTAACTTATTGGTTTAATTCAGGAAGGGAAATTTCTCTATCCGAGATTTTACATCTTTCTAAGGTTTTATTAAGGCTGATAACAGGTTTATCTTTACCCTTAATAACCTTACTTTTACTAGAATTGTTTTTAAAAAATAAATCTTTTAACTGTTTCATGTATTGCAATTTTAACTCTTCGTCAATAAGTTTACTAATTAACTCAATTAACAAAGAGCTCTCTTGGTCTTCTTTGCTAAGAACATTAATAGCTTTACAGCAATCAGACCTGCAATTATCAGTGCAAAGAGTAACTTCGTTTTCTTCACTAGGAGTTTGATTATCTTCTTCATTATCAGAGGAATAAGGAATACCAGAATAATTATTTCTATCAAGATCATTCTCAATCCTTATTAACTCTAAAATTTTATCAGTGTCTTCGACATAAATATTCAACTGACTCAATTTCTATTTGATTTTACACTCACTCTTGTAATGTCCCTTTTTACCACAATTATAACAAGTAATCTTACTCTTATCCTGAGATCTTAGAAGTAGGTTTTTTACTATGAGACTTCTTTCGTGACTTGGGTTTTTCATAATAGTTGTCTTGATTTTTTGACTGACTAGACCCCTTCTTATGATGCTTACGCGTTTTGCATTTTTAACTTGTTTTTTCCTATGCTTCCTTCTAGAGGGAGCAATAAGAGGCAAACCATATTGTTCGCAAAATGTGCCAAGCTCATATTTAGCTTTTTTCTTGTCTTTAACAGCTTGTTTAGCAATTTTAAAATCAATACACATTTTTAACCCAATCTTTTGAATATAGCTGATTATATCTCCATAAGTCAGGTTATCATAATCAATATATCCAAGAGTTTTGCTAAGTTCTTCTCTAACCATGTGAGCAAATAAGTTAGGCAATTCATTAACAAATTTTTCTTTCCAAAAAGGTTTGTTACTATCACTACGCATCATGACTCGAGAAATAAAAACATCTTTGTACCACCTAAAATCACTTAGAGTGGGACAAGTGAGATTACTTAACTGATCATGAATTTTTTCAGTGATATTATTTGGGGTTCCAATAAAATATTTTATTATAGTAAAACTTAATGTGTTAATACCATCAGGAAGATCCTCAACCTGTTTATATTTAATCTCTTGTTTTAGGAATTTTAACTGTGGAGTTTTACAACTTAACAAATTTAACAATTTTGAAATAGATTCATCTTGAATAAATTTCAAATCCCTTTCTTTGGGTCGAGTAATGAATTCAAACACTACTTTCTGACCCAAATGTTCAGTCGTTAAACCATTATTACTACTAGTAATTTGATATAATAAATATATAAACGAAAGTCCTAAAATAATCTTATCTGTCAAGTTGCGAATTAAAACAAAAGAAATTTTAAAACACATATTATCTTGGCAAATATGTACTTTAGGAAGTTTATATTTGATTTCCATCATAATACCATTAGCAGAATTTAATCGTTCACTAATTTTTTTATAGAACTTAGTAGGTATCAAACCTTCTTGAATGCAATTAAAATCCGCACCAGTATCAACTAGAGCAGGAAGTTGAATTGCAAAAGTTCCATCAATAACTAGACGAACAATAATATACTATTTTTGAATGGTAATGTCTTTTAATCTTTTTAATGAATTACCTTGAACAATAAGAATTGACTTATCTTCTTTGACATTAGAAGATTCAGATTCTTCTTCATTATCTGACGAATCAATAATGTGAAGTTCTGAACTTTTAGTAGCCAAAGTAGCCATTTCTTTACGTAAATCTGAAATCTCAGTCTTAAGACCAGAAATTTCCTTCTTATGTTTATTAACTTCTTGGTTTAATTAGGGAAGGGTAATTTCTCTATCCGAGATTTTAAATCTTTTTAAGGTTTTATTAAGGCTGATAACAGGTTTATCTTTACCCTTAATTGTGACGCCCCCAAATTCTCTACATTCCCTGTAGCAGATTTGGTGCTCACGTAAATATTCTATAAGACAATAACTTCTATAAATCCAAAATTCACAGTATCCCAATTCAGTTAATATTTCATATGGATACTGTATTTCTTCCTATATTCTAGAAAGGTAAAAACTACACAATTGTTAAAGATGATAATACAATATTATATATTCTTAAATTGGCTTACAATTAAATCTCAACTTACTATTACGTCAGAGTATAGTTCCCGAGGATATAGACAAATTTATATTGACTGAGTTCTTCCATCCATATTATTGATCTCTAGAACCTTTGACATTTCAGCTAAAGCTACAAAGAAAAGAATAATTGCAAGGATGTGCTACATAAAGCTCAGCAAGTTTTAAACAAGTGATATATTATACTCACACTGAATCTGAATTGAACGAACATATAGTTCAGAGTTTTTCCACATATATATACTGAGGTTTGATCTGCCAAACCCCACATATTACGAGCGTCTATCAGTCATATAGACTTAGCAACCCGGGTTAATTCGGTTAACCACACCACACTCCTAACAGTCACAAAGACTTATAGGAGCTACTGGATATCTCATATTACGAGTTACTGTCAGTCACATAGATTTAGCAACCCGGATTAATTTGTTCAACCAAACACATTACGAGTTACTGTCAGTCACATAGACTTAGCAACCCGGATTGATCTGTTCAATCAAACACATTACGAGTTACTGTCAGTCACATAGACTTAGTAACCCGGATTGATCTGTTCAGCCAAACACATTACGAGTTACTGTCAGTCACATAGACTTAGCAACCCGGGTTAATTTGGCCAACCACACCAGCTAGGAGTATGCATATCATCCTATACAACCACCCGGTCAGTGTCAAACTGCCGGTCATTAATAACTACCCGGTCAATGTAAAACTGTCGGTCATTGATAGTATCAGTATATATATATGTACCAAACAATATTGGTTTCACCACAGTCTATGCTTTGATATCAAATCAAAACAATTTACGCAAGTAACAGTTCATATGTCTTGGTTATGCTTGAACAATAAGTCATAACCTTTTTCAAATCTTAGATATCACGAATAATAGTTATAACAATTTCAGTATATCAATATACAAGGCTTACATTTAATATAGAGATTAAATGAAGTTAGAAAAACTTGCATAAAAATAGAAAGTTTGCACATAGTGCAGAAAAAACTTGCCTGAACCGTCGACTACTGCTACGCAGTCTATTTAGCTTCATCTGAAGACCTAATATTAATAATACCGATCTCCACATTAGAATAATATCATCGCAATAACTATTACTAATTACAGTTATAAAATAACCTAAACACATTATCACATTATTCTATCGGTCAACAGAACACATAAGACCTAGTATCAAGTCAAACTATTTTAGTCTGAGTTGAGTTCGGTACTATTTTGACCTCCCGATTGCCTAATCGGATCGTTATCGAGCCTAATATTAATAAGAGTTTACTTAAACACTATAATATTAACTTAGATAATTTATTAATCAGACAAAATATTTTTCACAAGCTCATAGTAATTTGCAAATAATTATTATCATTTATAATGATTTTTCAATCAAAAATATCATATTTATATGATTTAAATACCACAATATTCCATTATAATTAATATTTATTTAATTTCAAATATTAATGAAATACATGTCATAATATTATAAGTTATTTATAATATCTCAAAGTATTTTTAATACCTTAATATCACTTTTAAATGATTTTAAAATATTTAAAACTATTTTAAATAACTGCCATTAATATTAAAATATTAATGTAATTCATGACAAAATATTAAAAGTGATGTTTTATAACTTAAAACATTAATTTATAACCTTTAAATCATTTTTAAAATATTAAAACCATTTTTACATAATTTATTTAATACAATTATTAAATAAATTTATTATCATAATATTAATCTATACCTTCATTTGATTATCATTTAATATTAATTAAATAATAATAATTAATTACCTTTAGTTATTATTTAACTAATAAATAATAGCCAATTAGATCTATCCATTATTTAATGAATAATCAAATTATTGTTTGTCTTTAATTATTATTTAATATTAATTAATTAATTTCTTATACTTAAATAGTAACTAATTGTTTTGTTTACTTTATTAGTCTTTAATTATTTTTTATTATTATTTAAAGAATAATTAACATTTGGCCTTATTTATTATCTAATATTAATTAAATAACAAATAATTAATACATCTCATAAATCTTTAATTATTCTTTCTTATTAAAGTTAAGAATAATTACTTATTACTTGTCTTTATTCATTATTTAATATTTAATTAAATAATAAATAATTAAAATCTTTTATGTTAATGTAATTAAGTAATTACATTATTACTACTTAATCTTTACTAAAACATTCTTTAATTATCATTTAATATCAATTAAATAATAATCAATTGTTTAACTCTATTTATTATTTAATCTTAATTAACTAATAAATAGTTAGTTTATTAATACTAACTCTACTTAATCATCACTTAAATAATAATTAAATAGTTAATTATATTTAATTTTGTATGTAATTAATTTGCTAACCAATTAATGACTTTAAATAATTATTTTTTTAATAATTAATCACTTCTACTTATTTACGATTATGCCATTCTCGCCCAAAAAATTTTCAGATTTGGCGTCCTTTACGGAAACGCTTGTAAAATGAAATCTACAACTCGAATTAAGTTCCGTCGGAGGCGTTGGATTCATAACTTCCCAAACTACAGTTTCCATTTATCAAACACTCAATTTGGATCTGTCTAGCATCCGAAAAACAGCCCCAAAGTGGCTGGTCAGCAACTTTCTTTTCTTGTTTTTCCAACTAGAAAGTGTTTTACTAAAAATTCCATAACTTAATCATTCCTTAACATTTTTGTGCCATTCAAAAGGGATTATACTCATAACTTATAGTTCTAGCACAACCAACAATTAAATCTCAAATATCAAAAATGAATATTCAAAAAAATCACATGGATCCCACATATTAACTAAAAACTTTCATAAAACTTTCTAACTTCCATTTTTCCCAAATCTTTCCAACACAATAACACATATATAACCAAGTTACATAACATAACTCAAAATCTAATCTTATCATAAGGTTTTACCCAACAAGATCACACAATTTCATGGATCCAAACTAAAAGTACAAAGCTATTTAAAACTTTAACTAAATCTAGAAAAAATCTTTTTCTTTACCTTCCTTTGCTAGCTACTTTCCTTTTTCCTTCCAAAGTATGTGAGGAACTTTTTGGTGCATCAAACTTGGACTCTCTCTCCTCTTCTTCCCCTTCCATCCGTGGCTCCTTCTCTCTCTTTCTCTATTTGGCTTTCTTTTACTATTTTGGAGAGATAGAGGAAAGAGAAAGGAAATGAATTTTTGTTTGATAAAAAAAATATATAGATATGTTTTGTATATCTAATATACATCTCCCCATCTTCTTTCTCTTCAAAATCGGCCACTTGGCCTTATTATCCTTTTATTTTTGGTTTATTTTTAATTGCTAAATTTGCCTTAATCAAATGACATTAAGGTCCCTACACTAATTTGGCCAATTAGTTAGCATCAAGGGTAAAATTGTCATTATGCCATCACTAGAAAAGGGTAAAATGGTCCTTAAGTCATCTCAAGAAAATTTCTTAGAAATTTCCTCACAGGACATATTGGTCATAATTAAATTTTTTTAGGGATAAAATTGTCATTTCTATATTATTAGGAAACTTCCTAGCAATTTCCTTCCTAGGACATAAAAGTCATTAATAATTTTCTGTTAGGGCAAAATAGTCATTTCCAAAATATCCACCAGGTGAGATCATGATGACATCATCATGATGACATCATCTTTCTGTTTCTTTAAGGATGATGTCATACTTGCATCATGCTTGCATCATCTCTTCTCTGATTGGTTGATTTAAGTTCACATGGATTGGAGGGTATTTTGGTCATTTCAAATATAATTTTAAGGGTAATTTGGTCATTTCGCCTCCAAAAGGGTATTCTAATAATTTCTCTCACAATTTTAAGGGTAGTTTAGTCATTTTCTATGTTTTTCTTAAAATTTAACTCTTAGAGTTTGATAAATAATATTAGAGTTTGCTAATCACCATTAAGGTTTATAAATTAGGGTTTAGGATTCCCGAATAAGAAATTAGGGTTTCCTAACTGCAGATTAGGGATTCTAATCTATCATTAGGGTTTACTAAGGTTATACCTTATTTGATCAATATCTGTTAACTAGATGTCTACTCATATTTCTCAGTCAATACACAGTTTGACCAACTTACTAAACTCGTATCACAGATACTTAGAACAATTATTGATAATTAATACAAAAAAAATAAAAAAATTATTCGTAAAATTTTAATTGTTTAAAATTCTGGGTCCTCACATTAATAACCTTACTTTTACTAGAATTATTTTTAAAAAACAAATCTTTTAACTGTTTCATGTATTGCAATTTTAACTCTTCGTCAATAAGTTTACTAATTAACTCAATTAACAAAGAGCTCTCTTGGTCTTCTTCGCTAAGAACATTAATAGTTTTACAGCAATCAGACCTGCAATTATCAGTACAAAGAGTAACTTCGTTTTCTTCACTAGGAGTTTGATTATCTTCTTCATTACCAGAGGAATAAGTAATATCAGAATAATTATTGCTATCAAGATCATTCTCAATCCTTATTAACTCTAAAATTTTATAAGTGTCTTCGACAGAAATATTCAACTGACTCAATTTCTGTTTAATTTTACACTCACTCTTGCAATGTCCCTTTTTACCACAATTATAACAAGTAATCTTACTCTTATCCTGAGACATAGAAGTAGGTTTTTTACTATGAGACTTCTTTCGTGACTTGGGTTTTTCATAATAATTGTCTTGATTTTTTGACTGACAAGACCCCTTCTTATGATGCTTACGCCTTTTGCATTTTTTAACTTATTTTTTCCTATGCTTCCTTCTAGAGGGAGCAATAAGAGGCAAACCATATTGTTCGCAAAATGTGCCAAGCTCATATTTAGCTTTTTTCTTGTCTTTAGCAGCTTGTTTAGCAATTTTAAAATCAATACACATTTTTAACCCAATCTTTTGAATATAGCTGATTATATCACCATAAGTCAGGTTATCATAATCAATAGATCCAAGAGTTTTGCTAAGTTCTTCCCTAACCTTATGAGCAAATAAGTTAGGCAGTTCATTATCAAATTTTTCTTTCCAAAAAGGTTTGTTACTATCACTACGCATCATGACTCGAGAAAGAAAAACATCTTTGTACCACCTAAAATCACTTAGAGTGGGACAAGTGAGATTACTTAACTGATCATGAATTCTTTCAGTGATATTACTAGGGGTTCTAATAAAATGTTTTATTATAGTGAAAATTAATGTGTTAATACCATCAGGAATACCAAAATCAATATCTTCTCTGAAGATAGCCTGACCATTGTCATCTAACTGGAGAGCATGAATTATAGAATTCCTTGCATCTTCATCAAGATGTTTTTTCCACCAAGAACGAAGAACACCAGTGAAACCATTAGTTAATATTTCAACTATTTCAGGTTGAGTTAAACTGCTGAAAGTTGTAATGTAACTGTTGGCTACCATAGAAAAATGATTCATTTTGGTAAGAATTTGATGTTCACTAAAACCATCAAAATTTCACTCGTAAATTTTATTAGAAGAAACAGAAAATTGATTGTCTAGATTCTTTTCCTCATACTGGAGATCAGGAGGAGTGGGTCTAGAGTACCAATTTTTTGTAATACTAGTGTTATTAAAGGTTAACTTGTTTAATTGTTCAGTAAGATCTGGGATAGAAGTAGTTTCAGAATTAATTTCTTATTGGCTATTACTTTCATCATCAGATTCTTCAACTTGATCGATGATAACAACAGTTCCACTGGTTTCACCAGTACTTGAACCAATTTTTTAAAGTAAATTATCAATAGTTTTAACTAGATCAGAATCTTTATTAGGCAATCCCATTCCTTCTCTTTTTTCTAGGAGAGTTAATAAAGGTTGATCTAATTTTTTATCAGGATTTTTAACCATAGAATGATCAAATTTTTCATCAATTTTATCTAACTGTTTACCAATTGTAGCCAAATACTGATTAGTAAAATTATTTTGTTCTATAATTTTTTTTCATCAGTTTTTGCATCAGCAACTTTGAATGGACTGGCAACAACAGAAGTATTTTTAACATGTAAAAGAACAGCTTCCAAAGGAGGATGACTTGCTAAAATTTTAGATTTATCCTCTTTCGTCCACTAACTTTTAGTAAGAACTTTGCATTGTGAATGATATTTCTCATACCAATCATAAAATGTAAGGTTCTCTTGATTAATTTTTATAAATTTTTACCATTTATTAACAATTTTATCTTTGTCATGCTTATCCTATTTATTACGAAAAGCATGCCTTTTTTCTTTATTATATATGGAATTAAAATCTGCAACCAGCTATCCCAATCTAATTTAAATACTTTAGTAATGACTCTTAAGTGATGATTAATAGAGGCTTCGAAATCTGAAGGGGTCGGTCCTATAGAAGTAGTAGGAGAAATATCTTGTTCTTCTTCTACTAGATTAGTAGGAGTATAACAAGGATGACTGGTTCGACCCTAGTTCAAAACTCCTTTTATTTTAATATCAGGAATAGAAAAATCACTTAAGACTTTCGTATCTCTTCTAGAAATAACCGAAGGAACTGAGGAATTAGTAAATTCTTCTATTATCAAAGGTCTTCTAGTACGTTCAAAACTAACTCTGACAGTACCATCAAAAAATTATTTAATATTTTCTAAGTTCAATAAATTATTAATAACTGGTTTTTGTGGAATTTCTTTAGGTAAAATCCACTGACTAGGTAGCGTAATATCTTTCCAAAGAATAGTCTTTGGAGTTTGGATATTAGCGTTACTAGTACTGCTTTGAATTAAAACAATGTGATTTTTTGGGCTTTTATTAAGAGCATGAATGTTTAAGTTGGTTTTCATAACTTTATAATAAATTCTGTAAATTAAGGCTATAGGTTGTGAACCCTCAATCATACGAGTTATCTCACCTGCAGTCTTAATATTCAGAGTTAAAACTTTTAATAAGTTAACATCACTTAAACTCAAAAGGAGATCGGGAAAGCAATTGAAATGGATAGGTCCATCATGCAAACTCGATTCCATGATACCAATTATGCTAGGAGCATAGTTAAGGTATCGTGCATCTCTAAGACATAAAAAGATGCTTAAGTTTATTCCTTTAATAGATAAAGGCTTGACTGCGACCTGAACTAAACCAATATGAATAAAATTATAACCTTTCTTTCGATGTTTGTTAATAGCATCAGAAGAAATAAGATTACAATTTTCATATTCTTTGTTGATCGCATAGACACGTTCAACCGTTTTAACATTATAATCAGTTTTGAAATTAGCAATAAAGGTTAACTGATAAATCTCTTTAGGAGACACACTAGGTATATTCCAATTACTAAGGGTTTGATTAAGGTTTTCGTAACTATGTTCTTCCTGGTTGACTATGTCTGGAACCGGAGGTAGGGCTGATCTATTACTAACTGAAGAACTAGACCTGAATAATCTACTCATTTTTTAAAAATTAAATTTTTTAATAATTCTATGTTCTTCCATACATACCCTTCTTTCCTTAAACAGACGCATACCTATGTCCTAGGTCAAACACCCGACACTGCTCCACACTGAGACTTACAAAGGGCAACAAGACCGGGGCGAACACGGTGTTCTACAGAAAGAGCATAGGTGATTTCTTGAACAAAGAAAAATCAAAAACTTTTGATTTTCAAAAATGACTTTGATTAAGCAAATTAAGATCAACACTTAGTAAACAAACAACACTTGGCTTTGATACCAAGAGGGCGGAAGTATAAAAGATACATGAGAGAGAAGAGTGGCACATACAATCTTAATCACTACTATAGTATAACTATAAGAAATGATAACAGCAGTTCATATGAATTAATAACAGTTTATAAATAAATAAACTTTTATTGAATGAAAATATTTACAAACAGATAACTGAAGATAACTTACAAGTAGACTCGATTATAGAAAGCCTAACATGGTATAACTAAGAAGAAAGCAAGAGGGTTAAAGATTAGTCAGATGGGAATCTGAGTCTTTAAAAACTCTCTATTGGATTTCTAATCCTGCCTCTTACAAATGACTTCGCTTCCCTTATATAGAATAAGAAAAGGCAAACTGATTACAACTCAATAATTACAAAACATTTTTAACTATTTAAGAACAGTAATGCTTTTACAAAAGACATAAGCATTATTGAATCTTTTGACTAAATACAGACGCAATAAAATAACTTTTAACTAAAATACAGACGCATTATTACAACTTTTGACTAAAACAACCAGATGGCCTACAAAGAAAACATGACTCAACTAAAAATAAATCGACTATGCTTTAACTTTTGGCTGCTTTTGAAAAAGGAGCACGCGCTGATGACTATTTTTGAAAGCAACAGTCTTTGTCTGCCGCTTGCATTAAAATATGACTGTAGGCATCCTAGGCAAAAGGATCCTGAGCATCCTGGAGGCTAATGCTGCCGTATGGATCAATAGGACTAGAAGCTTCTTGACTGGATTTTGACGAAGATGATGAGCAAATTGAGGGAACACTATCCTCACTGAGCTTATCAACTCATTTTTGAATGAGCCTAGCTAACTGTTTTTTCTCAGCATTAGAACAATGATCAATATCCGCAAAATCTAAATTTGTCTGAAATTTTTTTTTGGATTTACTAGAAGAAGATTTCTTGGGAGGAACCGATTTAATAGGGGTAGGATTTATTGGGAATTCTTTCTGGACCTGACCAATTATGCGATAAATATCAAATTTATCCCATCATTTAATAGAAAACTCACGAGTCACATAAGTCAATTGACTAATATGATTATGAGTGATAATTGATTTATCTCTGGCTGACTCAAGATTAATTTCAATAGTGGGAGAATAAAAACAATAATTCCATTTAATGATCCATGGAACTTTATATTTACTAATAAACAGGAGAATAACTGGAATACAGTCATTTTTAGGATTGTTGGGAAAACGACATCAAAAATGAGTAAGAATAGACTGGAGTTCAATAGGCAAAACACTATGGATGAGACCAAATCTTTCCCACCATAGAGTAAACCAATGAGGAATCTGACTTTTAAATTTGTGGTCAGACTAAATGTACCACGAATGACTGAAAGAAGGAGTTTGGAACAAAAAGACTCTATTCCAAGCTTCCATATAATCATAATAGCAGAACTGGCTATCATGATCATTTAATTGACGAAGATCAGACGGATGATTACTCCAATCAGACATGGAAATAATCTGTTTAATATATAGAGAATGATAGATGACCTTAGAACTATCATTTCTATCATAAATGGGTTTGACTAGAATTTACTTTGTTTGAAGAAGGATGTCGTTATAATACACAAGGGATTTATAAGGAGTAAGAGGAGGAAAATGCAAACCAGTTGGGAAGAACTGGGCAGCCAATTTAACTGGATCGTCAATGGATTTCATATGGGATTCAATATGAAATAAATTGACAGAAAAAATGGGGACATACTGAGAATGTGTATGTTAACCAGGGTTAGGGTTACTAGAGGGAGATGAAGCAAAAGGATCAATGGGCCTTGGTGACTGGGCCAAAATCATATTATAAGGCCTTGGGACAGTACCAAGAACAGTATATCTATTAGCTACATCAACAGGAGTAGCTGGGATAACTAGATGAGGGATTATGGCTCCCAAGGGCCTTTGACTAGGAATATGGCCAGGAGGAGGCCGAACATTCTTGTTTTCACCTTTCACGCTCATTAATGATGGGTACCTGAATTAATAAATTCTCTCATAAGAAAATCAGGAACAGAATTTTGACTTCCTTTAATATACTCAATATCAAAATCAAAAATGCTTAAAAGAGATTGTCATCGGGCAAAAATATGTTTAGTAATTAAGAATAATTAATTATCATTGTGTTTTTATTTATTATTTAATATTAACTAAATAATAAATAATTATTTTATAAATTTTATGTCAATGTAACCAAGTAATTACATTATTATTACAGAATCTTACTGAAGCATTCTTTAATCATTATTTAATATAAATTAATCAATGGTTTAACTTTATTTATTATTTAATCTTAATTAAATTATCAATAGTTACTTTATTAATACTATCTCTACTTAATTATTACCCAATACCTCTTAGATAATAATTAAATAGTTAATTACATTCAAATTACATGTAATTATTTTAATAATCAATTAATGGCATTAAAAATTATAAATTAGTAAGTTTTAAATGAGTTTAAACAACTAATTACTTAATAATTAGCTAACTCCTCAAAAAAATTTGAATTAAATATCTTAATATTCTTCATAATTTTAGAAAAATTTGGGTCCAAGAACCACTGCTGGAACCAGCCGGAAAGTGGCCGAACCGGTCGCCGAAAAAGTTTGGCTGGTTCGGTTATTGCTGAACCGGCAGTAGGTTTTCTAGATTTTTGATTTTTTTTTCAAATTTGGGGTCCTTCACTAAAACTTTAATATAATGAAATCTACAACTCGGATTTGGGTCCAATCAGACTCGTTAGATTCGTGTCTTCCCAAACTATAGTTTTCATTCATCAAACATCAAATTTGGATCTGTTTTGGTCCTAAAAATTAGACCATAAGTGGTTGTTCTCGCACATGAGTTCATAGTTGAAGTGTTTTGGTAATAAATTCATATCTTGCTCATTTTTTAATATTTTTACATGCTTCCAAAGGGGTTTCTCTCTTAACTCATAGTTCTAGCATACCAAGAAACAAAATCACAAAAACCATTTATAGATTTCAAAATGAAAAGCATAGATCACCCCTTTAAATTAGGTTTTTCCCAAAAACTTCATTAGCTTCCTTTTTCCTAAATTTCAAACACCAACTTACATAGATGAGCTAGTCAAACATATTATACCCAAGATTTATTATTCATATAAGACTCTAGCCTATTAGAACTTGCACTTCTATGAATCTCTCACAAGATCACATAGAACACACAAAATATAAAAACTAGTGTTTGATTTCTTACCTTGTCTTGTGGGATGCCCTCCTTTTCTTTTCAAAGTAAGTTAAGAACTTGGGATGCATGAAATACTCCCTTCTCTTCCTTCACTCTAGATCCGAATCTCTCCCTCTCTTTCTCTCTTTGTATTTTTGCTAGCTTTGGGAGAAAGTAGGAGAAGAAGAATGGTGGAGAATAAAATTGAATGAAATGAATGTGTTGGTGAAATGAAATGGGATACTAATATCTCCCAAGTTCTTTTTGTCCCTTGGATAAAAGAGTTAGCCTTATCTCTTCCTAATCATGCCTAATCATGCCATTAAGGATGCTAATTAGATTTTTCACCAATAAGAGCATGACACACTTTGTCCTTGTGTGTAAGACTTTCTACTTAAGGAACTTGATTAGCTAAATCTTTTCGTCTTCAAAGGCTTAATAGGCCGGTCCCCCATTGCCCCATTATCCCTCCATTTTGCTTTTATTTTATTACACAAATTTGATTAATCAAAGGTCTAAAATACCCTTAATTAAGTGAGCTAAGTATGGACTTGCATTTTTATTTCTTTTGGACTTCTCCTTTAATTGTTTTGGGCTATGTAATAAATATAGTTTAACAATTTTAATATATATTACCCTAATTGTTTATTTAGGGTTTCCATTTCCACTCTTATGGAATTTAATTACTTACACATATCTCTTTAATCAATAACCTAATTAGGTTTGCTTTAATTAGGTTTAAAATTATTAATCACTTGAAATAGACAAAATTAATCTATTAGGTTAGTATAACTTTTAAATACTAACATTTCCTCAATACCATAACCCTTAGGTTATTTAATTACCTTACCTAATATATAATTAGGTTATGTGGCTTTCCTTTTTAATGAAATCTATAAATATACATATCCATACTATAGTATATATATTTATTTAGCCATACCCATTTCCACACCGTCCTCACATATTTATTCACTATATAATAGTCATACTAATTAATCATTTAAAGATTATAAATATTTCTATTTAACATGCAAGGCTAACACTCAAGCTATGTTAATGTTTCAACATAATTTATCTTACTCTTCCTTAATACACATGATTAAGTATTGATCTTAGTTAATTTGAAATAACTAAATTAACTATCTTGTTTAATTTATATCTTATAACACATATTCACTTATAAACCAAAAAAAAATTATTCGTAAAAATTTAAATATATAATCATATAAAGTTCTCGGTCCTTACATTCTTCCCTACTTATAAGAATTCCGTCCCCGGAATCACCATTACCTTACATTCAAATTATGTCCATCATTAGACCTTTATTTATAAATCCAAATTTGTTACCCTAATATAGGTATTACTTTTTTTCTTCTTACATTTACTCCTTCCCATCTTATTCAGAGCAGAAAATTCTCTACTTAACTCAAGTCTCATTTGACTTGGTGATAAGTGGTTTTAGGACCACTTATTCAGATACTTTCCAACTCATTCGGTTGCTTAAACTTAAGCAATTTTGTGAGTTTCATGTGTTTTTCCCTTGTTTTATGTTTTTCAGGTTAAGGAACTCTCTTAGCAGTACTTGCCCGTTAAAAGAGCAAAAGATCGCCTAAATGGGGCAAGGAGCTGAAATGAGCTTAAAGCAATGGAATGGCATTAGGCTAGAGGTAACAAGCAAGGCTAATAAGAGGCAAATGCAAGAGAGGCAGGAGAAAGCAACTCAAGAACACACGAGGCAAACCTGCACCAGCAAGCAGCTACAGATTCCAGCTTTTTGGTGCCGCGCGGCCGCGCCTGGAATTGGCTTGGGGCGCGCGCGGCCGCGCATGTCCCTAGCAAAAAATTGTTTGACTTTTTGCTTGACTAATCGGGAGAAGCTTTAAAGGGGGCTCATGTGCAACATTCAAGGCAGTTTGAAAAAAGGCCTTCAGCCCTAGTTTTCCCTTCTTCTTTCCTTTCCAATTCTTGTTTACATTAGGATAGCTTAGGAGTAGATTAGTGTAAAAATTAGTTGTTAGTAGATAGTTATCTAGGGTTAAATTAGACTTGATGGTTGAAACAATTGGAGGACATCAAAGATCCAAGCTTTGAGAAGGAACACATAGTTGCACTCTCTTACTTTACTCTCCTTGTTATTCATTTGTATCCGGATGATGTGTATTCCTTTTGTGGATGATATATTTGAGTCATTTATGACTTAGACCTTATTTTGAGATTCCAATGGAACCTTTTGAGTAATCGATATTGATTTGCTTCCGTGTTGGTTATTGTTAATTGTTATGTGATTGTCTATTGCAATTCATCCCTTCATTGCTTAATTGTTTAGCTAGCAATTTCTGTAATAACCTATGTGGATTTGAAAGATGAAATGTAGGTTTAGATCAAATTGTAATAGCGGGCGATTTTGTGTTTACATGGCGTTAGACATATGATTTGTGCTTAGGATAGACATATTCCGAAGCACCGCTCGTGGTCAATAGAGAACTTGACCTTAATCCCTAATTATTTGTAAACACCATAGACATATAGGGGTTTAGATAATGTGGGTGTCCACGTGCGTTCTACCATCTGTGGATTGCACGTGGTATGGAGTAGGTGCATCGAAAGATGGCCTTCTCTCACTTTCGTGTTCTCGGCTAACAACCATGACGGTTAACATGACCTAATTGGGAGTTTATTGATTTAGATGAATCATTAGGGGAAATTGGGATCTCATGCCGTCATTGTCTGATTTTACTCTAGGAATTAATTAGTTTAAATTAATTTCCTTCACTAGTTTAACTTAGTTTTAATTCCAACTCTTTATCTCTCGTTTAAATAAGACTGAGGCGATTATGTGCTAGTGGTTTGGCGACCTTTTATTTATTAATTATCCGAGGGAATGATCTTTACTTATCTTATATTACTTGTTGACCGCGTATACTTGCGCGTCAATTGTCGTTGCGTAAATCGAACAACAAGTTTTTGGCGCCGTTGTCGGGGAATTAATTGGATAACTGTTTGCCAACATTAGTTTAAATCAAATTAGTCTTAATTTAAACTTTTTATTTTTGTTTAATTCTCTTCTCATATTCTCTTTTCAGGTACAATGGACTTAAATTTCTATTCATGGAATTGTACAAGACAAGAGCAACCAAGGGAAGCAAGCACTGATGGACTCGACCCAATTGCCACACTCTCAGCACAGTTAGAGGAGCTCTCGAGAAAGCTGGATACTGTTTCAGTCCAACAGAGTCGAGAGCCAGTGACTTCATATGACTATGGTGCTGGAGCTTATATGAGCCATCAGGAGCCTATCATTTATGGACAGGAGCAGTATGGGGGTGGTTATTCCTACACTGAACCTTATCCCGACTATCAGCAAGAGTGGGGGTATCACCCACACCCTTCAGTAAACTACTATCAAGACCAACACTGGGATCCAAATCCCGCATACGCCCCAGAATGCACCTTCCAGACTCCAGTTTACGAGCCTCAACACAATTTTGAGGGTGACACAGAAAATGCAAGCTTGGAGGAAGAAGGTGACATATCATTGAAGGACATCTTGATTGAGCAACAGAAGTCAGTCAAGAATATCCAGAACTGGGCAGAGCAAATTAGTAGGGCCTTGATGGTAGAGGAGGAGCAAGGGCAGACCCATACTGTGAGCTATCAAGAACAATGCGAGCCAAGTCTAAATTTTGCACCAGAACCCACTTATCAATCCCCGTGTTTACAAGGAGAATAGTCAACAGTGGACTTCATGTATAGAGCCTTAGCGAACCAAGAGGAGATGATTAGGAGCCAAGAGCTATCGAACCAGAATTTTCAGAATCAAATGGCCCTAATCAACAATACTCCAACAAATGAGACTCATTACATAGGAGCCCGTGGCTGAAACAGAAAAGGAAGGATTGGAAATTATGTGGGGGAATTCCATAGCATCAACACAGGAGACCTTGGTTGAGCAAGAACAATCAATTGAGGATCTTCAGATTTGGGTGGAGCAAATTAGCACAGCTTTAAGGAATGAGGAGGTGATTGAGGAAGGAACCGCTCAAGATCTTCAAAGTCCAATACCTCAGATGACTGAAGCCGTGAGTAATGATCCCCAGGATACTTGGTGCTATGACATGGGTGCAGAAACTGATAGAAAATCCGAAGTGCAATTGCAACTGGACGAGCCGAAAGCAATGGAAATAGAGGAGCCAATTGGGGATGTGGAGTATGAACCAACAGTGATAATACCACAAGAGCCTCCCCCGCCGAAGCTTGAGACTCCAGTCAAGTTTGCACACCCTTGCCCCCTTGGTAGCCACATCACAGAGACGGGTCTCGATGACACGAGAGATTCCGCAGTCTTGACACCATGGTGGTCAGAAGAAAAGAGAAGAAAAGAAGAGTCCGTTGTGTGTTCTATGCCTCCATGCCCCGATCATTTTACATACACAACGGAACCATTTCCTAGCTCCCCTACCTTCCGTACGGGGAATTCTTGTTCATATCATGTGCTAGGTAGTTTAAATCTGCATCCTCTCCCATTGGGAAGCCGCCAAAGTCACACAGCTATTCTGATGGATGGAGGGGTTCTCCAATACCGTCGGGGAGTTGGATAGCAGTGGTCAGACACAGTCCAGCTAGAGGACTATAAATCAAGCGCTCGATGGGAGGCACCCCATCATTTCTCTTTCTCCCTCCTTGTTTAATTCTCCATTTCCTGCTTTCTATCATACTTCCCTCCCCCTTGTTTAATTCTTATTAGTTTAGTATTTAGTTTTAAAATTTTGCATACTGTAGGAATTAGGAGTTCATTGCCTACATTTTTGAACTTAGGCATGAATGCGTATAATTTTTTGGGATTAAAAAGCTTATAGCATATTTTTGATGCACTTGCATTGTTTATACGCATTTAGAGAATTTTTGGGAATTTAAATGCGTATATCTTTCTATGTTTAATTCTCTTGATGTAAATAGTTAATATATTTTTGATAGCGTAGAGGGCTTAATAAGTCGCGTACCCATTTCAGGTGCCATGGTTGCTGCATGAAGCCAAGTTATTGCCCCATTAGCTCCTTAAAGCAAAAAGCTGCAGAATTTGAAAACAGCATGGAGCGCGGTCGTGCCTGTTTTGGCCTGCAAGGGCGCGCGGCAGCGAGACGGACAGAAAGTGCCAGACTTAAGTAGTTTGCGGCAGATTTTAAGCCATTTCAGGTCATTCCAAACTAGCCGAACTTCAAGCCATCCCTTTCTCTCTCAAATTTGAAAATTCTTAACCCTTCAACCTCTGAATACTTCAATCTACAATCCTCCTATCCTCATCTCCATCACAACCCTCACCTTATCCAAGCCCTAGTTCTAAGTCAGAATCAAAACTCGCCTACCTTCACAGTTTCTCCAACAAAACCCAACCCTGCCATCATCTCAACTTGATAAATTGGGATAGTGAATTGGGGTCTAAGGGCATATTGATTGATTAGTGGAGAGAAGTATTGCATTTTGGTCATCAAATGGCATCCAAACGCAGCAGGAGGGAGTCTACATCAAGGGGCAGTGATTCCGAGCAAGAGGGCGGTGGTATCCACTATGATGACCGCAAATTCATCAGTCTAAAAGCCTAGAGATTCTATTACAGTATATTAGTGGGAAGGACTTTTGTGCCCGAGCGGGGGTTAGAGCCTGATGATAACCTGGACGGGCGTATGGCTTCTATGATCCGAGGGCGGGGATGGAATGCATTCTGTGACGAGCCTTTGGCTGCCCCAATCTCGGTGGTGCAAGAATTTTATGCCAACGCGAAACACACGACGTCCAATAAAGTATTTGTGCGAGGCTGTGAGGTGTCCTATGCGAAGGAGCACATCAATGAGTTGTTTGACTTACCCAACATTGCATTGGACGCGCGCGATTCTTTGTATGCTAGGGAGTGGGGTTCCGAGATGGATGCTATCAGTGATTACCTATGCAAGCCGGGCACTGTTTGGAAGCTAAAACAGGGAACTGATCAGAAGCTGCATTTTCCCCAGTCCGCTTTGAGTAGGTACGGGAAGGCGTGGTACAGCTTTATCTGTGCGAATCTGATGCCTACACAGCATCAGAACGAGGTCACTAAGGACCGAGCTGTGTTACTTTACGGGATTGTCAAAGGCATGTGAATCGACTTGGGATACGTGATTAGTAGTTCTATCCGCAGATTTCTGAGAGGCAGAAACTCAGCAAGTATCCCCCACACGGCAGTGATCACTAGGCTATGCATAGCCAATGGAGTGACGTGGTCAGATGCTGAGCAGATGCAGATGCCGATGAATACTCTTGACCACCCAGCCATTGAATCCTTCAAAGTGTGGAAAGGGGGAAGATCTCATTCCTTAGGAACAGGGTTTATTCTACCTGATCAGACAGAGGCTGAGGAGACGGCAGAGAGAGTACCGCCACCAGAGCAGTCTGAGTCCTCTCACTCGGTGCATAAGCGGATAGACAGGATGGAGAGGAGACTACAGCGCAGGATGGACGCAATGAGCACCAACTTCCAGGCTTTCACTACATAATTCAGCGGGGCACTGTCCTACGCATTCGGCCAGATGGGAGTTGAGGTGCAGTTCCCTATATATGGGTCCGCCGCTGTTTATCCACCTCCAGACACACCACCTCCTGAGGAGGATGATGAGGAGGAGGACGACGAGTCCGAGTAGGGGAGTTCCCTTTTACCCTTTTACCTTCAATGCGGACATTGAACACTTTAAGTTTGGGGGTATTAGGGGGTTTATTTGCATATAGTTTAATTCATATCATATTGCATTTTGTTTAGTTCATTTAGTGCATATAGTTCGTATTCGTATTTTGTTAAAAATTGTCTAATTTTTTTAAAATTTTGTTTTGTTTTATTTAACTGTGTTAGGACATGTTGCATGACATACTGCATAAATCCAGGTTGAAGTTGGTTTGTGAGTTAGTGGCCTATGATGAAAACTAAAATTTCTTAATTTTCGAACTAAGTTGAGACTTAAGCTTGATTTCATTATTATATATGTAAATCCTTATCTGTCAGATACTGTGTAACCAATGAGCACGATAGAGTAACCATCATGACATGCTAAGTTTAAATGTTCACATACTTGTCTTCTGGTGGGAAATCTTTGTTTTAATAAAGGAATTTTAGTTCTCATATGATAATAACTAGACTATAAAAAGCTTAAGTTTGGGGGAAACAGGGGACATGCATGATATATGCGGGGAGATGGAGCGTAAGACGCACTCCCTTGCAGGAAAAGAAAAAGAAAAACAAAGCAAAAGAAAACGCATTGAAAAAAAAATAAAATAAACACTTCGGCTACGTCGAGTTCTATGGCCTTTGATATTCGAGCAAGTAAGCCCTCGGGGTGTCTCTACACCCAGCGCCCTAAGACCATCTGGTCTGGGAGTCGTTGGTCGAAAGCTCGCTACATGGATATCATTGAAAAGCCTAAGAGGACTAGGCATTGCACAGTTGAATGTGTACACGGGTAAGTGCGTTTACGCCCTCGTGAGTTAATAAAAGCTTAATGAAACCCCCCTGTTGACTCTTAACTTTAGTAATGCATGGTCTTGGTTAGAACTTATATGATTTACTGCTTTTCTTAAGTTAAAACTTGTTTTTCCCCTAAGAAGCATAGTAGGTGAGTTATTTATCTGAATGCATGTTTAATGGTTGCTAGGCACACAACGCACAATACATCAGTGCTGACAGTTTTGGATTTGCAAGAATATGCCTTATGGTCTTGCCTTGGGTAGCTTTTCGGTTTAACTATCTTGTGGCTTTTCTGAGGCATTTCTTTGAAGTTCAATACTGACTGGAACTTGGATTTGCATTCATGATAGCGTAGGTTGCATACATTGTAAATAGTGCATTACATTGCCGTTTAGCTTTGTTTTGGTTGCTTGAGGGCAAGCAACGTTTAAGTTTGGGGGTATTTGATAAGTGGTTTTAGGACCACTTATTCAGATACGTTCCAACTCATTCGGTTGCTTAAACTTAAGCAATCTTGTGAGTTTCATGTGTTTTTCCCTTATTTTATGTTTTTCAGGTTAAGGAACTCTCTTAGCAGTACTTGCCCGTTAAAAGAGCAAAAGATCGCCTAAATGGGGCAAGGAGCTGAAATGAGCTTAAAGCAATGGAATGGCATGAGGCTAGAGGTAACAAGCAAGGCTAATAAGAGGCAAATGCAAGAGGGGCAGGAGAAAGCAACTCAAGAACACACGAGGCAAACCTGCACCAGCAAGCAGCTACAGATTCCAGCTTTTTGGTGCCGCGCGGCCGCGCCTGGAATTGGCTTGGGGCGCGCGCGGCCGCGCATGTCCCCAGCAGAAAATTGTTTGACTTTTTACTTGACTAATCGGGAGAAGCTTTAAAGGGGGCTCGTGTGCAGCATTCAAGGCAGTCTGAAAAAAGGCCTTCAGCCCTAGTTTTCCCTTCTTCTTTCCTTTCCAATTCTTGTTTACATTAGGATAGCTTAGGAGTAGATTAGTGTAAAAATTAGTTGTTAGTAGATAGTTATCTAGGGTTAGATTAGACTTGATGGTTGAAACAATTGGAGGACATCAAAGATCCAAGCTTTGAGAAGGAACACATAGTTGCACTCTCTTACTTTACTCTCCTTGTTATTCATTTGTATCCAGATGATGTGTATTCCTTTTGTGGATGATATATTTGAGTCATTTATGACTTAGACCTTATTTTGAGATTCCAATGGAACCTTTTGAGTAATCGATATTGATTTGCTTCCGTGTTGGTTATTGTTAATTGTTATGTGATTGTCTATTGCAATTCATCCCTTCATTGCTTAATTGTTTAGCTAGCAATTTTTGTAATAACCTATGTGGATTTGAAAGATGAAATGTAGGTTTAGATCAAATTGTAATAGCGGGCGATTTTGTGTTTACATGGCGTTAGACATATGATTTGTGCTTAAGATAGACATATTCCGAAGCACCGCTCGTGGTCAATAGAGAACTTGGCCTTAATCCCTAATTATGTGTAAACACCATAGACATATAGGGGTTTAGATAATGTGGGTGTCCACGTGCGTTCTACCATCTGTGGATTGCACGTGGTATGGAGTAGGTGCATCGAAAGATGGCCTTCTCTCACTTTCGTGTTCTCGGCTAACAACCATGACGGTTAACTTGACCTAATTGGGAGTTTATTGATTTAGATGAATCATTAGGGGAAATTGGGATCTCATGCCGTCATTGTCTGATTTTACTCTAGGAATTAATTAGTTTAAATTAATTTCCTTCACTAGTTTAACTTAGTTTTAATTCCAACTCTTTATCTCTTGTTTAAATAAGACTGAGGCGATTATGTGCTAGTGGTTTGGCGACCTTTTATTTATTAATTCTCCGAGGGAACGATCTTTACTTATCCTATATTACTTGTTGACCGCGTATACTTGCACGTCAATTGTCGTTACATAAATCGAACAACATTTGGCATAGCTCATAATTACCTGTTAAATTTATGTAACAACATCTTACTCATAATAATCTTCCTTTAATTTATTAAGCAACATGTGTTTTCTCTTATTTTACTTTGGAACCTCAAAGGGTTACCATAAACCACTCAATATACGTCTTTTCTTTTAATAATTTATAAAGTTGCATCATCAATTCCTTCAGTTTTATTTACGCGATACTAACCTGTGATATCATCATGTGATACCAACCTATGACTCGAATCCACATAGGAACAACACCTCTTAGTGATATCTATCAAATAAGACGTGCGTAATTATATTACTAATTGAAATTTTACCTAGCACTACTCCATTCAAAGAGACTGCATCCTGGACTGTCATGTTAAACGTGCGTGCTGTTGGTCTTGCTGGTTGAGCTGGTCCATTGGTCGTTAGAGTCCCACTGCTGTTTCCTTTGTTGTTGCTTCCTTTCTCTGCATTCTTCTTTGAACAGTTATGGATTTGATGGTTTGAAGATCCACATAAATAACAACCTTGTATCTTCTTTGGACTGGGATAATTGGGAGAGATATGTCCCTCTTGGCCACAGTTAAAGCACACTCCTTTTCCCTTCAGGCAGATTCCCGGATGATTCTTCCCATAAATTGCACACGACTCACCTTTCTTCCTACCTTCTACTAATTTATTTCCCGATTGGGTGTTATCGCTCCATTTACGCTTGTTGGAGTTACTCACTCCACTGCTACCTCCTTCATTTATCCTTTTCTTCTTTTTCTGGTGATACCTCGATACGGCTTCACTGCCTCCCTCAGCGGTAATTTATTTTTCTAACAGAGACGAAAATGTATTATTCTGTAGCACTGCTACCTTGCTAAATTTCAATGGCTTCTGTTCTTTTTCAAACCTTTTCGCCTTTCGTGCCTCCTTGTCCACCTGATGCGGAGCGAATCTAGCTAATTTATTAAATCTGGCGGCGTATTCTGAAACTGTCATGTTTTCCTATTTCAGCTCTAGGAATTGAACCTCCATCCTTGCTTGGATACTTGGCGAGAAGTAATTCTCGCTAAACAATTCTTTGAACCATGTCCATGTCACCACCGATGTTCCTGCTCTATCCTGGTTTGTCTCCCACCAGTAGTTTGCCTCCCCCTTCATTAAATAGGTAGCAAAAACGGTCTTTTGCTCCTCTGCTACTCTAGCGATAATGAATGCTTTCTCTATCTCTTTTATCCATGTCTGAGCTTCTATTGGATCTAATGTTCCCTTAAACTCTGGTGGTCCTACTGCCTTGAAGTCTTTAAAATTCGCTAATTGATTTCTTGGCGGATTTTCTGTGGCTGGTGCCCTATTCTGCATAGCTTCTGCCATTATGTTTACAAAGTCTTGCATTGGGTTTGGTTGACCTTCTCCTGCATTGTTAACCAACTCTTCGCCCTCTTGGTTTCTTAGTACTCTTCTTGGCGGCATTTTCTGATTAAACAAAAATTTAATTTATTACTTCATCTTTTACACCATTATGCCACATCTAATTAGTTATATCATAAAAAATTTAACACAAAATGTTAAACTCAGCCCAATTCGGCTTGTTGAATTAACCAATTCGACTTGCTGAATTAACCAATTCGACTTGTTGAATTAACCAATTATCAGTTAACAGCTTACTATCATTATTCTCAAAACTTATTTACTTAATCAAACATATATTCATATTTATTCAACTAGTTCATAGTACTTTACATCGCATAGCATATACTACGATAATCATTTACTATCCCTTTTTGACAACAAAAGTCAGGAATCACTGCGACAACTTATACAAAAGTTGAGACTTACAGAGGTTATCTCAATATTCATACATAAGCGAGGATTGCATTTATATAGATATATAATTACATATACCTACTTATTGTGACACCCCAAGAATAGGTCCAATCAACCCAACCCATTCTGAGTCGCCAAACACATGGTACAGAATCCAAATACAAACTTCTATATCAAAAGGTTATGAGCAAGACGACCATACAAGCTGTGAGTGTCAATAAAAATTGTATATAATACGAAATATTTACACTCAAATTTAGTCCTCAACAGTTACAATTATTTTCACACTATTATACAAAAATAGTGAGGACTACTATTGTTGCGCCGTTTTGGTGTTAACAAAACGGGCACAAGCGCGTGCAAGCATACACAGTCAACAAGTAATATAAGATAAGTCAATATTATTTCCACGGAGAAAAGAAATTAGATTTAAACTATCATGCAACAATTCTATAGTTATCTTTAGCTGCTCAAACGAGTATCAAAGTGTGATTTAATAACTAGAATGATTTTAAAGTAAAATTAACTAATTAACAGACAAGGGATTCAAATTTGGAGAAATATGAGATCCTAACTTCGCCTATTGCATCGTCCAGATTACACACCTCATGTCAAGTATAATTGATTAATTAGGAATGCTAGTCGAGAGCACGAATGTGAGAAATGGCTATCTTTCAATAAACCAAGTTCATATCATATAAAATCAACAAAAGAGATAGAATCCACAAAAGAGATAAAATCCATATGAACACCAATAAAACCTAAATCACTATATGTTTATGTGATTTACAAGCTATATCGGTTTAAGTGCAAGCTCCCAATTGGCTACATCTGGCAAACCGGTATATTCCTATCCGGATTACGAATCATAAAATTCATCAAAGGGAAATTTCACGAACATATGCTAGCATGGAAAAATCTAAGTCTATACTTCCTCTTTCAATTTCATATACACTATTACAATAGATGGTGATCAAGTGTCTATATATTCAATACAACCATGCTAGGCAAACCATACAAAATCAAGCATACATATCACTGAGGCATATAAAGCTAGACTAAGCAATAAGATTCATTAGAATCCCATAATGGTAGTTAGTTCATCTCTGAACCAATAACCATTATGGGATTTGAGCAAAGCATTGAAGCAAATATGAAAGTAAAGAGAGTAAAGAGATTTGAAAGTGCAAATCTTGTGGTTCTCCTTTCAATAGAAGCTTTCAAGCTCAAGTTTAGACCACAATCAAACTCCAAAATGAAAACCTAGAAAATGAAATCTACTAGAACTAGATGAGAGAAAGAGTTAGTCTCCAAAGCTCTCCAGTTCTCTAACCCTAGAAAATAGGAAATATTGAATGCTGATAATAAATATGATGTCTCGATCCTGTCTGCGTTCATTACAAATACACCCAATATATAGAATACACACTCAGCAGAAAGAATAAGTGAAAAAGTCAATTTCTTGACCGGCGCGGCCCCGTAGTATATTTGGGGCGCGGCCGCGCGCTTCCCTAGAATGCTCTTTGGACTCTGCTAATTGGCGCGAGCGCGCAGTTTCCCTTTGTTATCCCGGCGCGGCCGCGCGGGCCTGTTTCCTGCTGGTGCATTGTTGGTGCTGTGCTTCTTTGTGCTTCTTGCTGCTTTCTTTTACTTCTTACTCCTTCACTCTGCTGCCTCTAGATCATTTGCACATTATACTGACTCCACCTTTTGATCATCATAAGCCCTCTATGAATCTTTTATCCATCTCCATGCCAAACCCAAGCCTTCTCTTGCCAAGCCATCTTACCTTTGCTAATTCCATGCCAAACCATGCCATTTTAAACCATTATCATGCCATTCCATGCCAGTTAAGCTTCCTGCCTGAAATATACAAATCAAAGACAAAACATATCAAAAGACACTAAAATGCTTGAGTTTAAGCCATAATCAGAGCAAGTTTGTGATGCCCCCAAATTCGGGTCCCTTCTATTGCCTCGGATCCGGTGCAGTCACGATACTACTAGCCAAATATTTACATCTTTTATTCATAACTTGAATGCATTACATTTCCCTGAATTAAACTATATTATGATTCACTCTATTCGAATTTCTGTATAACCGTATACATCTTAACTTGATATCCTCTATGTATTATCTAATACATCTTTACGATACGACAAGTATTAAACATTATAAACAACTATTAAGTACAACTCCTAGAACATAAACATGGTTCAAGAGCATATATCTAGATAAACATAAATCTTCGAACTCTATCACGTAGCACGTTACTCTTATCGTGAGTCCTTAACCTACAAAAGTGGTTATTTGCAAGAGTGAGCTCGACAGCTCAACAATTCTAATAGTTTTTATGCATCACATAGCATATAACATCGTACTCAGTTCATGCATTTATAATCAATTTATATTTACTAAGCATGTTACTTCTCACATAACAAGCATATCATCAAAGATCAACTTTCAATTTCATACATATCTCATATACAGTTCATATATAAGTTAACAATCTCATGGCATAATACAATTCAATTAACATTTATTGAATACATATATCAAATAAGAACTGAAAGACTTGCCTGATGCGTGGTTTAACAACTACGACTTAATTGCTTAAGATATTTGTGCTTCGTGTATTCCTACACAATCATTCAATTATGGATTCATACATATCAGTTATACGTATCCATACATTCTTAATATAATAACAATTGATTACATTGTTGTCCAACTTGGTTCTTAGAACCTTCGTTTTACTGTCTCATCGCATTTTGAGAATAACTGTGTACTTATAGATATGCCTTAACCGTACGTACTTACTATCACCTTTCATATACACGTACCATACACTTAACTAAATGTATTTGACATATATTTAAAACTCATAGATACATGATCTGTATTACTCTTAGTTTCTCAAACCATACCGAAATTATAATTCCCGAGTTTTATATAACCATTACATTCAACTTTCTAAGTTTCACCTTTCACAATCCTTGTCATACTTAAACTAGTCATGCAAGGCTACTATGTTCATCATGTATACATGTTTATAAGGGTATTAACTCAAGTTTTTAAAACCTAGCATGCTCATTCTACTCCAAGTCAAAATCATATGGTTTTCATGCCGGACTTTCATATACTTCAAGTAAATCAAGTTCATTCCTCAAAGGTCAACCACTACGTCATATTACCACATAAAGAGGCTAAACATTACTAAGTAGGCATGCTCGTGCTTACACTACACATGTATACTTAATCACATAATCTATGCTTGTATAACTTTTCCAAATCCAATCATACATGGTATAGGTTCTACATTTTGAATAAATTAAGGCTTTACAACATCATGAAATCATGTAAGCTATCATGCTTGTTATTTTAAACATATAAGGTATTCATATAACTTGTATTAAGCATGTTCATGAGTATTCATATCGCATATATGCAACTATCATTGTTATTAGTTTGAAAACATGCTTCGTTTGCGCTAAACGTGAATCACGACACCTAATCATGGTATATATGTATGATACATGAGTGGGTCTATGAGTGCTATCTATCATGTCCATAAATTTCAGAATCCAACTCTCAAGATAGCATGTTAACATTCACGTTCAAAGTTTGTATTTTCATTAGTAAAGCTTACTAATATGTCCAACATGTTCATGCTTCCCTACGAATCATATAAACACAAGTTAACGGGTTATTCGTGCATTTCTAAACTATTCTAACATGCTTGCAAAATCAGTACCTCAATGTGTCACACACATGTCAAAGTTTGTTTTCAAAACTTCCATTCTCGTTAGGAATGTGCACTAGTGAGGTTCACATGTTCATATTATATTATGAAATCCATTAATATGTCTTTCATGCATCTCTACGTCATTCTAACGTGTCTCAAAAGTCAGAATACTAACATGCTTCATATATGCTAACGTTCGTTTATGAAACTTTAAGTTTATTTTCACAACTACATGTCGTTTCATATACTTTGCATGCAAACATAACAATACATGTTCACACTAGGTCTAGGTATATCACTATACATGTTTAACCAGACACCAAGCTTGTTTAAACTTATATGAGCAAGCCATGACTTAACAGATTGCAGCAGGATGCAGAAAACATTTTCCAGAGGCCGGCGCAGCTGCGCTGTGCCCCACTGTATTACCGGCGCAGCTGCACCACGTCTGGTTCAAGCCAAGAACAGCCCGCTTCGGCAGGATTCCACCCCAACCACAGAAATCATTCACGAATTTGATTCAAAACATGTCACATTGCATACTAACATGTTACTAAGTCTATATAACAACTATATAAGTGTTCTACAATCTAATTACAATCCAATTTGGCATAATCAAGATTTAAAACTTCGACATTAAAATAAAATGGAGAATAAGGATGAAGAACAGGTATTATACCTTTTCCTAAATCGTTAACTGAACTTGCTGCTATTTTATCAATGTATTCTCCCTCTCAATACTTAAGTAAAATCTCAGCAATGGAATAAGAAGAAGAGAGCTCATATTTATAGCAAAACAATTACACAGACAATGCATCTGTTCTTTAATTTAAACCAACGTGAATTAGAATTGCATGTTGGTTATGAAAGAGTAGGTAATTGGTGGTTGAATTCCATCATCACACCCACTCCCCAATGCATGATGAGCTATGAAGCTATGAAGTGTTTGCTGAGTTTTAAAGTTATAGGGAGTAGACTAGCAATTGAGTTATTCACGTGAAGAAGAAGTGAGGTGGGCACTCAATTTGGAACAAAGATTAATCTCAGCAACATGAAAGCAACATACTAATGTTACAATATATATAGTTTACCTCTTATTAATGCTATATCACATTTCATTTTATAAACACCTAGGTTATAAATGAATTACAATTGTAGTTTCTAATACATCAAGTAGTGTACGTACATATAATCCATGTACATTTTATCTTACCGATATAATTTAACCGGATATCCTCACATTACATTATTCAATTATATATTAAAGTAATCATTAATTATAATTATTTACTCTATACATTCATGATGTATTATTTTACTGTATACTCACGTACAATGTGACGAACGAGAATTTTGTAAAGATATTTGAATATTTATTGAAATAAATAAATATTTTTAATTATTTAATTATTGAGTTAAATAATTAATTCATGAAGTTATGGTAGATTAATTTAATTATATGTGTGACATTAATTAAATTAATGTGTAGTAATTTAATAGTTCAAAGTATATATTTAATTGAGTTTATTGGATTAAATAAATTAATTAAATAAGCATAATGTACTTTAATTAATTTAGTAGTTAATTAAAGAATTAATGAATTGACATAATTAATAAATAAAAATATTAATTATATGACAATGTGAATTAATGTAAAGTTATTATTATTTTATTTAATTGATTTAAATAAAATTAATTAGTTAATTAGTAGTGTGACTATTAACTATATTATAAGAGTTTATTAAAATAAAGGGAAAGGAAGAAAATAAGAAAGCCAAACGAGGCCTTAATAGGAGTTAATTTGTAACGGATATAATTTATACGTATAATACCCATATCATATCGACATTTGTTATTATTATTTGGGTTAGAAAGTCAGAGAAAGTTTGTGAAGTCAGAGAGAAAAAAGAAGAAGAAGAAGAGATTGAGAGAGATTGAGAAAGGAAGAATTGAGAAATCAATTGTGTTTTTTTGATTTATCTTCACTACTAAGGGTAATCCCTTCTTTTCAAGTTTTCAAAATTGATATTTCTTCATTACGTGTTTTTAAGTTTTCTGTGAAAATTAGGTTTCCCAATTGGGTTACGATATGGCTTTATCTATATGGGTATGGAATCATAACGTGTTTTTCTAACATATAATCATGTTTTAAAGGATCAATTTTATTTAATTTGGCCTTAATTGGGTTTTGAAGAAAATTACAGAGTTTTTATACGTCTTTATAAAAACTCTTTGTTAAGAATCATTTTGGGAAATTAAAGTATGAGGTTATCATATATGTGACCGTAGATGTTATTATTATGTGTTAGATTATGTATCCATGATTTACACTGATCACACCAAGTAATTTTGTTAATAAATGGGTTTTATGAAATTACAGAGTATTGAATATGGGTGAATAACCCATATGGGTTAAATTAATGATTGAATCATATGTTTATATTTAAATTGATACATGAATATGATTGTATATGTTAAAACAAAGAAAATGGAATTGAAATGAATGGATTCGGTGTAGTAACGAATCCGTAAGGAGAATTTTTTTATATTTTTCATTAAACTCTTGAAAGTTTTGAAGAACAGTGAAATTGATGGTGTTAAATTATGTAATTATATGACTTGGAATGTTAAGAACATGTTATAAGTGATATATAATGTTCTTGTGAAATTTATACTTCATGGGTAACATTATAAATCAGTGTATTGGTGTAAAATTGGAGAAAATGGCCGAATTTCTGTGTTCTTCGCGAACTGGAAATTCTGGAAAAACGCAGCCGTGTGGCCGCGCCGGGTACAAGGCTAAATGGCGAGCGGCCTCGCCCGTCTGAAATTTTCGAAAAAAATTGCTAAGTGTTGAAATTTGAGAAAAATATTTTTAAATCTAAGGAATATGAAAACATGTTGTAAATATGATAGGATATTGATATGAGTTTAATAAATTATGTTACGTGATTAATTAATGAATTAATTATGTGACTTAAATTATTATTTATAAAGTTTAAATAATGTGATATAAATATGAAGATATTATTTTAAGTTTAATAAATATGAAGACATGTTATGTATGTAATAAGTTGTTAATACAAGTTAATAACTTAAGTTTTGTGATTAATTAACAAGTTAATTAATCAACGTGAACCATTATTTGAAAAACCTAATAATGAGTTCAAAGAACACTAATTGTAAATCTATAATCATATCGAACCTGTGATTAATTGATATTGTAAATGTGTGATAGGTAAGAGTAATTAAAGAAGTGAGAAATAATTATAGCTTGTGCACGAGGCAAGTTTTCTATCCCTAACTTATTATTATTGTTGGGCAGGTTTCCTAAACTAAACTCTTTAAATTAAGCAATTGCTATGCTTAATTACTATTGTTGAGCAAATTCTTACTCTTGAATATCCAAGTTTAGAATTTCACATGAGATGCCATGATTTTTTTGAAAGTATCATTTAAGTGTACAATACTTATTTGATTGTATACCTTGAGAAGTTAATATTCAATTTGAATATCATTTATTGAGTTATCCAAACCAACTTTATTTGGTGCGGATTATGATGTCAAACTGAGATGAACAACCCTAATATAGGGGATTAATGAAGATGCTTTAAGCGTTAAGATAGTGTGCACAGTATCAGTACGAAGGGCTGATCTCCCTAAGTACGAGAAGTAAAGTCTATAGTTTTATGACTGTTAAAGGTTGGAAAGGTTAATATACTTGACAACCTAAGACTCGGTTCAAGGTCTTAAGATACCGGATTTGGGGGTGTCACAAGTTGGTATCAGAGCTGTAGGCTATGAACCTTAGGTGGGGGAAAAACCTTAGGATAGTAGCCTTCGTGAAGATAGTAATGACAACTCTGATTGAGTTCTAAGAAAGATAATAAAATTACCTTATGTGCTATGTGCTTATGTGTTCTTACTTGTTAGAGTATTGATTAGCATCACATAAAAACTATGACTTAAAACTTATTTTGACAGGATGTCAGATACTAGAGGAGCTAGTCAGCCCAGGGATGTTGCACCCCTAGAGACTAGAGATGAGGAGCCCTGAGACATACATACTGTCTGGGAGCAGTTAGTACAGCCAGAAGCCATCTCCTGTGATTCCAAATTTTGGTCAGGAGCATGAGCCAGAGACTGACTCGGAGGAGGACCTTGAGGAGGTTGAGATTTCGGCTGAGGCAGTCGAGCAGGAGGAAGAAGAGGAGGAAGACCCTGAGGAGTTCCCACCGAACTCTATCAGCGCTGATATGTATGCTTTATTGTATGATCGCAACGTAGAGTTACGAGATACGATTGAGCAGCAGAATGAGGAAGTTGAGACACTCCACACCCGCCTTGGGAATGTGGAGTGGGACTTGGCTCACGAGAAGGGCCAAACTGAGTAAAAGACAGAGGAAATAGAAAGGTTGAAGAATGAGTTGAAAGAGAAATCTGAACGACTCGCCATAGTGGAAGAAGCTTGGGTGAGAAATACACGATGTGCAGACTGGGCAGAGGAGAAGGCACGTGCAAAGAGAGTTAAGGTTGCAGAGACGTGCTACACGTTTCTGAGGGCATTTGATGAGGCCCAGGACCGAGTTATAAGATATCCTATTCAGTTCGAGGGACTGCCTGGGTATATGTTAGATCGCAGGACTATGTCCCGCATTATGGAGGAGGAGCGTAGTGAAGCTATTCGACGTCTTAGCAGGCCATGATAGGACAGTATGATTATGTTAATGTTTAAATAATCATAAATAATATAAATTTCGATGTGTTTATAAACAAAGGAATATTATGATGATGTACATCCTGTAGAAACTTTATTTCAGGATAGTTGATGTAAATGGCAGAAATGTTATCGTATTGTATTAAAAGCTTTTGGTTTTAATAAAATTATTCAAGATGATATGGGTTAAGTGAGTATGTTAAAGTATTTAACATTATGTGATACTCTTTGGAGTAGTTAATGTAAATTTCGATGTGATTAAAAACAAAGGAATATTTTGAGAAACTAAATCCTGAAGATTCTTTATCTTGGGATAGTTGAAGTAAATGGCAGAGATGCTATAGTACTATGTTTAAAACTTTTGATTTAAATAAAATATCAAAGGTTATTTGAAAAGAAAAGAGTTAAAGTGGTTATGTTAAATATTTGAGTTAAGTCTTAAATATTTAACAGATTGAATAAAGATCTAATGAGCATATATTCTTAACAAAAATATGCCGCCAAGAAGGAGACAAAATCGTCGACAAGCCCAAGAAGGGTGGGGTCAACCAATAACAACAATGATGCCAATGCGAACCCCGTTTAGCAGTTGGTAAATCTGTTGGCTGGAGCGATGAACAATCAGCCTCAAGCTCCACCGAACACCTCATTTAAAGACTTTAAGGCAGTGGGACCGCCAGATTTTAAGGGTTCCACGAACCCGATAGAAGCTCAAACTTGGGTTATGGAAATGGAGAAAATTTTTGAGGTCGCCCGAGTTAGGGAGGACCAGAAGACCGCCTACGCGACATTTATGTTAAAATCAGAAGCCAGCTACTGGTGGCAGGCAAATAAGATCAGGGGAGGAGAAGGTGTAATAACCTGGGAAAGGTTTAAAGAAATATTTTTCGAGATGTATTTCCCGACCAGCTCCCAGAATCAAATGGAGGTGCAGTTTCTGGAGTTGAAGCAGGGGAATATGTCTGTGCCCGACTACGCGACAAACTTTAACGAATTGTCTAGGTTTGCCCAATATCAGGTGCATACCGATGAAAGAAAGGCTAGGCGTTTTGAACAGGGACTGAAACCCTGGTTGTATAGCAAGGTGTCAATGTTTCAATTGAACACTTTTGCTGGAGTTCTGGAGAAGGCCATTCTCGCTAAAGGTGGAAGCGAAGCGGTGTCTAAGTACAATCAGGATCAAAAGAAGAAGAAGAATGATAGTGAAGGAAGCAATAAGGCTAGTTGCAGTCACACAGGGGGAACTAATAATCATAAATGAAAATGGAATGACAACCCGTCGCCTGTAAGTCAGCAAGGTAGTTAGAAGAAAAAGTTAGAACCATGCCCAACCTGTGGGAAGACTCATTTGGGAGTCTGCGTAAAAGTAAAAAGAGTTTGCTACAATTATGGTCAGGAAGGCCCCATAGCACCTAACTGCCCTAACCCTAAGAAGGGCGCCTGCTACACGTGTGGGTCAAAGGATCACTTGGCTAGAGACTGTCCAAAGAAGGCATCTGTTGGGGTAGGGTCAGGTGGACATAAGGGAAATAATAGTGGAAATACTCTTACCATTACCGGACCGACTTCGACAAACTGACCAACTGCAAGGACATTTAACATGACCGTACAAGACACTGTACAGTCTCGTGATGTGGTGTCAGGTATCATTCCGATCAATAAAGTCAATGCTTATATTTTATTTAATTCGGGTGCTACTTGTTCATTTATATCCGATGACTTTGCAAAGAATTTAGAATTGCTTAAAGATGAATTAGAAATCCCTATGAATATAGAGATTGCGAACAAGGAAGTAATTCATGTTAAGTATATACACAAGAACTGTAGAGTGGATATTAAGGGTAACGTTATGAATGTAGATCTTATCCCGATTAAACTTGGGGAATTTGACGTTATCCTGGGAATGGATTGGTTATTCAATTATGGAGCAGTAATTGATTGCCAGAAAAAATGTATTAACCTTATGACTCCGTCAAAGGTTGTGTTTTATGGCAGCAAATCGCCTAGACAAGTGAGTTGTCTGACGATGATGTAGGCCAGGAAGTTATTAAGACAGGGCTGTGTGGGGTATTTAGCCTACATAGTCGATAGTCGTAAAGAGAATCCAAAGTTAGAAGAAATACCAGTCGTAAGAGACTTCGTGGATGTTTTCCCAGATGATCTTCCAGGACTTCCGCCTGACAGGGAAGTAGATTTTGTTATCGATTTGGTGCCAGGAACGGCTCCAATATCGAAAGCACCGTACCGGATGGCTCCGATAGAAATGAAGGAATTGATGGTACAGCTACAAGATCTGTTGGACAAGAAATATATTCAACCGAGCGTATCACCGTGGGGAGTGTCGGTATTATTTGTTAAGAAGAAGGATGGAACGATGCGACTCTGCATCGACTATAGAGAATTGAACAAGGTTACCATTAAGAATAGGTATCCGTTGCCAAGGATTGATGATCTGTTTGATCAATTAAAAGGAGCGAGATATTTCTCGAAGATAGACCTGAGAAGTGGTTATCATCAGTTGAAGGTAAAGCCAGAAGATGTCCCAAAGACAGCGTTTAGGACACGATATGGTCACTATGAATTTTTGGTTATGTCATTTGGTCTAACAAATGCGCCTGCAGCATTTATGGGCCTAATGAATGGAGTGTTCAAGACGTTTCTGGAAATATTCGTAGTGGTTTTTATTGATGATATATTGGTCTATTCTAAGACCAAGGAAGAACATGTTGAGCATTTGAAGTTGACGTTAGAAGTATTAAGAAGAGAGAAGTTGTATGCCAAATTCTCAAAGTGTGAATTCTGGAATGAAAGGGTGCAATTTCGTGGACATGTGATTGATAATGACAGAATTTCGGTGGATCCCTCCAAAGTCGAAGCAGTGATGAATTGGGATCAGCCGAAAACACTGTCGGAAGTAAGAAGTTTTCTTGGATTAGCTGGTTACTATAGAAGATTTATTCAGAATTTTTCCAAGATCGCCACTCCATTAACGAATTTGACTATGAAAGTTGTGAAATTCGTTTGGACGGAGAAGTGTGAGGAAAGTTTTCAAGAACTTAAGAGAAGGTTAAGTACAGCACCTGTGTTATCCCTTTCGGATGACACAGGAAATTTTGTGGTATATAGTGATGCGTCGCATAAAGGGCTAGGCTGTGTGCTTATACAAAATGATAGAGTCATTGTGTATGCGTCACGACAACTAAAAGATTACGAGAGGGGATATCCAACCCATGATTTGGAATTGGCTGCGGTGGTATTCGCTTTAAAGATTTGGAGACACTATCTCTATGGGGAGAAGTGTGAAATATATACAGACCATAAGAGTCTGAAGTATATTTTCACACAGAAAGACTTGAATATGCGCCAAAAAAGGTGGCTGGAGTTAATAAAGGATTATGATTGTGATATCTTATACCACCCATGCAAAGCGAATGTTGTAGCTGATGCCTTAAGCAGAAAGGGTCGGAAAAAGTTGATGATGCTGACGGCATAGGAAGAATTGATTTCAGCAATGGAAAACCTGGAATTGGAAGTAGGATGTCTAATGGAGACTAACGAGAAACTGTTCCAGATGCAAGCTGGTATAACTTTATTGGATAAGGTTAAAGAAGTTCAAATTCTGGATAAGGAATGTGAGGAAGTAAAGAAAAAGATATCTGAAAGGACTGAACTTAGATTTAAATTGGACAGTGATGGATTGTTGAGGTTTGAAAGTAGAGTTTGGGTACTGCCAATACCAGAAATCAAGGAGGACATTCTGAGCGAGGCTCATAGTTCAAGGTATTCTATTCACCCCGAAAGTACCAAGATGTATCAGGATTTACGACAACACTTTTGGTGGCCAAATATGAAGAAAGACGTTGTCGATTGTGTTGCCAAGTGTCTGACTTGCCAAAGGGTCAAGGCAGAACACCAAAGACCAAGTGGTTTGTTACAACCTTTAGAAATCCCAGAATGGAAATGGGAACATATTACAATGGATTTTGTTGTTGGCCTTCCGACGACCCAGAAAGGCTATGACGCAGTATGGGTTATCGTCGACCGATTAACGAAATCCGCACACTTTCTTCCGATCAAAATCAGATTTAACCTAGAACAATTGGCGAAGTTATATGTAAAAGAGATTGTTTCGAGGCACGGGGTGCCAGTGTCAATTATTTCTGACCGTGATCCGCGCTTCACATCAAATTTTTGGAAGCGACTGCAAGAATGCATGGGAACACAGTTGAGGATGAGCACCGCTTATCACCCTCAGACTGATGGGCAAAGTGAAAGGACAATCCAGACCTTAGAGGATATGTTGAGAGCCTGTATCATGGATTTTAAAGGCAATTGGGATGATCATTTACTGCTTGTAGAATTCGGTTATAATAATAGTTACCACGCTAGTATTGGTATGCCGCCTTACGAAGCGTTGTACGATAGAAAGTGCAGAACTCCACTGTACTGGGATGAAGTTGGTGAAAGACAATTGCTAGGACCAGAGTTAGTCCAACAAACGGCAGAAATAGTTAAAGTAATTTGGACAAGATTAGTAGCGGCTCAGGATAGGCAGAAGAAATACGCCGATCCATACCGCAAGAATGTAGAGTTTGAATCTGGTAGTTTTGTATTTTTGAAGGTCTCTCCTTGGAAGGGAAAGATCAGATTTGGTAAGAAGGAAAAATTGAGCCCGAGGTTCATTGGACCCTTTGAGGTACTCCGAAGAATTGGAGAAGTAGCCTATGAGGTAGCTTTACCTCCGGCACTGGAGCATGTCCACAACGTTTTCCATGTGTCGGTATTACGACGTTATAAACTCGATTACAAACATGTGATAGAATATGAACCCTACAATTTGAGAAAGATTTATCATACAAAGAAGTTCCTGTTCAGATAGTTGACAGGAAAGAACAAGTTCTTAGGAACAAAGTAATACCTTCTGTTAAGGTAATTTGGAGGAACCACAACGTTGAAGAAGCTACGTGGGAACTCGAAGAGAATATGATGAAGAATTATCCACACTTATTTTCTTGAATAGGTGAACGTGATTCTGGGGACAGAATCCTTTTAAGGGCGGAAAGATGTGACAAACGAGAGTTTTGCAACATTGTTTGAATATTTATTGAAATAAATAAATATTTTGGTTATGAGAATGTGATGGGACGAAATTATTAATCGAACCGTGATTCTGAGGACAGAATCCTTTTAAGGGGGGAAAGATGTGACGAACGAGAATTTTGTTAAGATATTTGAATATTTATTGAAATAAATAAATATTTTTAATGATTTAATTATTGAGTTAAATAATTAATTCATGAATTTGTGGTAGATTAATTTAATTATATGTGTGACATTAATTAAATTAATGTGTAGTAATTTAATAGTTCAAAGTATATATTTAATTGAGTTTATTGGATTAAATAAATTAATTAATTAAGCATAATGTACTTTAATTAATTTAGTAGTTAATTAAAGAATTAATGAATTGACATAATTAATAAATAAAAATATTAATTATGTGACAATGTGATTTAATGTAAAGTTATTATTATTTTATTTAATTCATTTAAATAAAATTAATTAGTTAATTAGTAGTGTGACTATTAACTATATTATAAGAGTTTATTAAAATAAAAGGAAAGGAAGAAAATAAGAAAGCCAAACGAGGCCTTAATAGGAGTTAATTTGCAACGGATATAATTTATACGTATAATACCTATATTATATCGACATTTGTTATTATTATTTGGGTTAGAAAGTCAGAGAAAGTTTGTGAAGTCAGAGAGAAAAAAGAAGAAGAAGAAGAGATTGAGAGAGATTGAGAAAGGAAGAATTGAGAAATCAATTGTGTTTCTTTGATTTATCTTCACTACTAAGGGTAATCCCTTCTTTTCAAGTTTTCAAAATTGATATTTCTTCATTACGTGTTTTTAAGTTTTCTGTGAAAATTGGGTTTCCCAATTGGGTTACGATATGGCTTTATCTATATGGGTATGGAATCATAACGTGTTTTTCTAACATATAATCATGTTTTAAAGGATCAATTTTATTTAATTTGGCCTTAATTGGGTTTTGAAGAAAATTACAGAGTTTTTATACGTCTTTATAAAAACTCTCTGTTAAGAATCATTTTGGGAAATTAAAGTATGAGGTTATCATATATGTGACCGTAGATGTTATTATTATGTGTTAGATTATGTATCCGTGATTTACACTGATCACACCAAGTAATTTTGTTAATGAATGAGTTTTATGAAATTACAGAGTATTGAATATGGGTGAATAACCCATATGGGTTAAATTAATGATTGAATCATATGTTTATATTTAAATTGATACATGAATATGATTGTATATGTTAAAATAAAGAAAATGGAATTGAAATGAATGGATTCGGTGTAGTAACGAATCCGTAAGGAGAATTTTTTTATATTTTTCATTAAACTCTTGAAAGTTTTGAAGAACAGTGAAATTGATGGTGTTAAATTATGTAATTATATGACTTGGAATGTTAAGAACATGTTATAAGTGATATATAATGTTCTTGTGAAGTTTATACTTCATGGGTAACATTATAAATCAGTGTATTGGTGTAAAATTGTAGAAAATAGCCAAACTTCTGTGTTCTTCGCGAACTGGAAATTCTGGAAAAACACAGCCGTGCGGCCCCGCCAGGTACAAGGCTAAATGGCGCGCGGCCGCGCTTGTCTGAAATTTTTGAAAAAAATTGCTAAGTATTGAAATTTGAGAAAAATGTTTTTAAATCTAAGGAATATGAAAACATGTTGTAAATATGATAGGATATTGATATGAGTTTAATAAATTATGTTACGTGATTAATTAATGAATTAATTATGTGACTTAAATTATTATTTATAAACTTAAAATAATGTGATATAAATATGAAGACATTATTTTAAGTTTAATAAACATAAAGACATGTTATGTATATAATAAGTTGTTAATACAAGTTAATAACTTAAGTTATGTGATTAATTAACAAGTTAATTAATCAACGTGAACCATTATTTAAAAAACTTAATAATGAGTTCAAAGAACACTAATTGTAAATCAATAATCATATCGAACCTGTGATTAATTGATATTGTAAATGTGTGATAGGTAAGAGTAATTAAAGAAGTGAGAAATAATTGTAGCTTGTGCACGAGGCAAGTTTTCTATCCCTAACTTATTATTATTGTTGGGCAGGTTTCCTAAACTAAACTCTTTAAATTAAGCAATTGCTATGCATAATTACTATTGTTGAGCAAATTCTTACTCTTGAATATCAAAGTTTAGAATTTCACATGAGATGCCATGATTCTTTTGAAAGTATCATTTAAGTGTACAATACTTATTCGATTGTATATCTTGAGAACTTAATATTCAATTTGAATATCATTTATTGAGTTATCTAAACCAACTTTATTTGGTGCGGATTCTGATGTCAAACTGAGATGAACAACCCTAATATAGGGGATTAATGAAGATGCTTTAAGCGTTAAGATAGTGTGCACAGTATCAGTACGAAGGGCTGATCTCCCTAAGTACGAGAAGTAAAGTCTATAGTTTATGACTGTTAAAGGTTGGAAAGGTTAATATACTTGACAACCTAAGACTCGGTTCAAGGTCTTAATGACCCTCAGAAGTAATTTGACTCTCGATTAATAATCTTGATTCAAAAGTTGAGAAGTAATTTGATTCTTGATTAATATTCTTGATTCAAATGTTGAGCTTTCTGTTATTCAGAATTCTTCCACTAGCATGTTATTATTCTGTCATATTTTTATACTTGCGGGTATTCGTGTTCACTCTTGCATAATAACATTGCAGCTAATAATGAACGAAGTGATGTACCTTCTAGTAGCAAGGGCGAAGGAAAAGCTAACAAGTGTTAAGGACTTGTGTTGATGTTAAGAATGTTAAAGTTCAAGATTTATATGTGATGACTTAGACTTATTTATTTACGTTTCCGGAACAGAGATTTAAGGTTAAGTTTAACCTGTAATTTATTATGTATTTTTATTTCAGATGATGTAAGATGATGATTTATTTATTTAATAAATGAATTTCATTATTTATGGGTAGATAGTTGTATGATATTGGAACAGTGAACACCAAATCCTGTGAAAATTAAGATACCGGATTTGGGGGTGTCACATATAATTTGTCACATAACCACAAGATATATTCATATAGCTTTCACAATTTAATCAATCTTAATACATGGTTTCTATATATAGTATAGTCACCTTGTACTATATGTATAATATATAGTTAGCTAGCATATATTAACGGTTTAATTATCGCATGCTTGTTTGAAACAATTAATTGATTAAATATAATCTTATTGTATTTATAAATCCTTCGCTCATTGATTTACTATTTATTCAAAATAATAATTAATCAACATATTATCAAATAATTACTTGATAATAGTATATTACCCATAACAATAATTAATATTATAAGATAATTTATCTCATTCCTCATTAATTTAATAATCACAATTTTGATTATATTTATAATCAATTTTCTTATTATTATACTATCACTGGCCATAATAATAAATCAACATACTATTATAATAACAATTAACGATTAATATAGATTAATTGTTTAATTAATAACTCTTCCATCCTTGAATTAATTAATTCATCATCGAATCTATTATCGTGCCACACAAGGCATTTCTCACAAGCTTAATCTTAAGCTTATTATCACTTCCACCACACTTAATATTCTTTTAATATAATGCTTGTGTGACTCAAGCGTTTTAATGCTAAGCTACCTCAATAAATTATACACTTATAATTTGTATAACCTTTATGCTTAGAATAATTAAGATTTACTCTATTAATTATTTAAATAATAATATCCACGATAAAATAATAACTTAAGTTATTTAATATATTAAAATAACTTAGTGTTCTTTCGTTAAATTAACTCTCTTGAAAATACATTAGAATTTATGTATTTTACCAAAACATAAAATATTATGTTTTCTTCAAATAAAGACATTCATTATCAGAAAATAATCTACTTCTTGTCTCAAGATATTATTCTTAATATAATATCTATTAAATAATTACGTGTACGACACATGCACATATATTATATATAGAAAATAGATAATAAGTTTATTTTCTATTATAATAAATCGTTTTCATCAATTTATTTACATATAGCAAATATATTTTAATATATTTATCATATTAATTAATCATACCTATTACCTCATACAAAAACATATAAGGTAATATTATTATTCAAAAATAATATTTTCTCTATTAAAATAATTCAATATTAGAATTTATTTTAATATCCTTTATTAGAAATATATAATAATTATTTCTCTTTCTTTTCTATAAATTATCCCCAAAATAATTTCTTCAAATATTAAATATTCATTTAAAGATATAATGATTTTCATCTCCCTTTAATAACGTATATATATTTATTAACATTATTCGCACATTAGACTTTCTCACATATTATCATTCTAAGTAATATATATAAAAGTACCAACTATAATTTTATATCCAACACATATATTAATTCACTCCTTTACTAAATCACCATAGTTAATTAAGGTTTAATATTCGCATTATATTATTCCATAATATAACTTCCAATTTAAATTAACCAATATTTATTCTTATTAGTTAATTCCCTTAACTAACTCATGCTTCACTATCCAAATCCATCCATGGATAGCTTAAGTACTAACAATAACCTATATTACATCATACTATTCACTAGTACATATATTATTCAAGAAAAAGTTAATTATTCATTAAGAATATTTAATATCACCAACTTACTATGATAAAATAATTCTATAAATTATTTAATATCGATAGGAAATCTTATCCACCTCCTTTACCTCAACTCAATTGTCTCTACGATAAATAAAAAATATATATTAATAATATATCTATTAATTACAAAATCACATATACATAGTTCATATTACCCTATGTAACACAATACTTCCTTCCTCATAACACACACACACACATATATATATTCAAATCCAATACATGTCTTAAGAATTTTATTTATTAAATTCTTATTATAGATAATTCTTGAAAATTTGGGTTCTCACATCCTTTCCCCCTTAAAAGGATTTCGTCCTCGGAATCTTCGAAACCTCCTCTACTCGGTGCCATTCCGAATATTACATATTCTCTTGAATAATTTTATTCATTTTCTTTTCGGAAGTTTTTATTATTATAACCTTCTCAATCGCATTCTACCATTTTCTTCTTTTCTAAGGAACATTCTACTTACTACATTCATCATTCAGAAGAATAAGAATCTTTTACGATTTTTCAATAATCGGGAAGTAGTATGAATAACTCAGATTTCAGATTATGCTGAGGGGTCACACAAGACCGTGAACTCTTCCACATTTACAAATGTCTCAACACGAGTCTCCACACTGTAAACTAGAGTGTTTATCAATCACAAGGACTGAAAAACACCCTCCACACGTACACTAGGTTGCTACCCTATTGTGCTACTATGTTGGGCCGCAACGTAGAGTGTTGTAATGACTACATGAGCCATGTTCATGAGCACTGTCTCCAAAATAGGTTCCCGTTATAGGGTTGTTCAACTCAGCTTCTTAACTTCTACATCCGCACCAGAGCAATCTGGTTTGGCACAAATACACAAGAATGTTTGAATTCTATAATCACTTTTCAACAGTCGCTTAGCCGAATCAATTAGCTTAGACTCTTATCAACAATTCGGACATCAATCAAAATAATTTAGTCAACTTTTCATAATTTGAAAGAAAACCAAAAATCATTTTATGACATTAAAATGTCGCACCCACTTAATAGTACGTTGAAGATTCTGTCATTTTGTGACTTTGTCATACTACATCATACCATAGTGGGCTGACGATCTTACGATCACTTCCGACACTAGGTTCGATTGCATTAATGACTCCATCGTTTACCATCCTACAACATATCAAATGATGCAAATGGTCAAAATATATTTTGAAACATTTTCAAATTATTTTTGTTTTAGCCGAAACATATAGCGTAGACATACGAATAACGGTGTTGTTTTTAAAATCCATTGGTTCAGTCACTTGACCCAATATTTTTCTCAAGAAAACAGAAGTGCAAACACTAGCACGAAGTCAACAAAATTTGAAAATCTAGCATAGCTAGAAGATTCAAAAAAATCTAAATTTCTCCATCATTTCAATCTATTACTACCATCAATGCTTACTATTCCAAAACTCTTAATTCTTGATATATAATATATCTATTCCCAGTATATTTCACTAACTTATCACACCATGGAAGTTCAGGAACTTACCACAATCATATGGGTTTAGGAACTTATCCTAGTCAAACTAAAGTCGTCCATTCGCTGAGGGGTTACACCATACGATTATGAGTTACGAACTTGTCATAGGCATGAGTCTTAAGAACTCGCACCTAATCTTAATATTATCTAATTTAATCTTAGAAATTTCTATCTATCAAAATAAACAGGAGAAAAGAATTACCTTTTTCGCCATATGTATAATGATAGCGCGACACTAACATTCCAACTATTATCAATGTGATGTACTCAGCGCAAGCACAAGCCTTTACCCATACAAAAGTTTGTACAACTAAGCCATCACATGAGTCTTCAATGGAAATCCAACACTTAACTCTATCTTACTCTTAGCTTGTTTGTTACGAACTTTCTATGTTTCATCACATACAACTCCTCATGAGTTATTTTCGTACCATTTCATAGTACATTCTCTCATAGCACCAAGCTATAACCACTTAGTTGTTACAGACTATTTATCATTCTATAGTTTAATCCGATCATGTTGTGATCATCGATTTACCTTAGGGTTCTTTCCCTATTATTAACTAAACTCTATTCGAGTTCATTCTCATTATCTCTGTCATATTCATATTATAGACATCGTCTTAACATTTTATTACCGAAGTTAGAAAACTCCTGATTCTCATTCTCTAAATACTTCAAGATTCGTCTTTGAATCTTCACGCATAAATAATCTAATCTTATCTTTCCCTTTCTCATGCTATAGTCTAAGGTACACTTACCTAAGGTTTATAACCTACATCTTTGATACCAACCTGTGACGCCCCCAAATCTGGGTCCCTTCTATTGCCTCGGATCCGGTGCAGTCACGATACTACTAGCCAAATATTTACATCTTTTATTCATAACTTGAATCCGTTACATTTCCCTGAATCAAACTATATTATGATTCACTCTATTCAAATTTCTATATAACTGTATACATCTTAACTTGATATCCTCTATGTATTATCTAATATATCTTTACGATACGACAAGTATTAAACATTGTAAACAACTATCAAGTACAACTCCTAGAACCTAAATATGGTTTGAGAGCATATATCTAGATAAACAGAAATCTTCGAACTCTATCACGTAGCACGTTACTCTTATCGTGAGTCCTTAACCTACAAAAGTGGCTATTTGCAAGAGTGAGCTCGACAGCTCAGCAATTCTAACAGTTTTCATGCATCACATAGCATATAACATCATACTCAGTTCATGCATTTATAATCAATTTATATTTACTAAGCATGTTACTTCTCATATAACAAGCATATCATCAAAGATCAACTTTCAATTTCATACATATCTCATATATAGTTCATATATAAGTTAACAATCTCATGGCATAATACAATTCAATTAACAGTTATTGAATTCATATATGAAATAAGAACTGAAAGACTTGCCTGATGCGTGGTTTAAGAACTACGACTTAACTGCTTAAGATATTTGCGCTTCGTGTATTCCTACACAATCATTCAATTATGGATTCATACATATCAGTAATACATATTCATACATTCTCAATATAATAACAATTGATTACATTGTTGTCTAACTTGGTTCTTAGAACCTTCGTTTTACTGTCTCATCGCATTCTGAGAATAACTATGTACTTATAGGTATGCCTTAATCGTACGTACTTACTATCACCTTTCATATACACGTACCATACACTTAACTAAATGTATTTGACATATATTTAAAACTCATAGATACATGATCTGTATTACTCTTAGTTTCTCAAACCATACCGAAATTATAATTCCCGGGTTTTATATAACCATTACATTCAACTTTCTAAGTTTCACCTTTCACAAACCTTGTCATACTTAAACTAGTCATGCAAGGCTACTATGTTCATCATGTATACATGTTTATAAGGGCATTAACTCAAGTTTTTAAAACCTAGCATGCTCATTCTACTCCAAGTCAAAATCATATGGTTTTCATGCCGGACTTTCATATACTTCAAGTAAATCAAGTTCATGCCTCAAAGGTCAACCACTACGTCATATTACCACATAAAGAGGCTAAACAATACTAAGTAGGCATGCTCATGTTTACGCTACACATGTATACTTAATCACATAATCTATGCTTGTATAACTTTTCCAAATCCAATCATACATGGTATAGGTTCTACATTTTGAACAAATTAAGGCTTTACAACATCATGAAATTATGTAAGCTATCATGCTTGTTATTTTAAACATATAAGGTATTCATATAACTTGTATTAAGCATGTTCATTGTGACGCCCCCAAATCCGGGACCGCCACTTGGTCTCTCGAATTCCGTTCGTCACGTGCTTATGGTAATACATCACAATAATAATACGACTAAATGTCGCATCGCACAGCGGAATAATACACAACTAATACCGAATAAATTATATTTAAATAATATAATTATTCACGTCCCAAGGTCTCGTAACTTAAACAGTGATTACATAGCTTAGATATATCTAAAGCATAAATAACCTTAACTAGTACATAATATCATAAGTTCTTTATTACAATCATAAGTCCTACATAATTAAAGCTACTCAGTAGCCTTTTCCTTGCCCTTGTCGGTACTCGAGGGTCCGCACTGCTCGGCCTTAACTGAAATGTTTTTAGGGAAAGCAAGAATGAGCACAAATTGCCCAGCAAGTAATATACAATAAGGGTAAGTAATATAATTCTCAATTCTCAAAAGGGTATAGCAAGGTTTGATAGTTCAAGGATAACAAGAATATCGACAGTTTTCAATAACAGTCGCTAAGGACAGAATAATATCAACGTGATTCAATAATAAATCAATTCAAGATTTCAAGATAACCGAATACTGAGCAGTCACTAAGGACTATGAACTTCTACTAGAATTAACAGTATTAAACTGAAAATCCAACAAAAATAAGTACAACAGGTGATCAGCCTAAAGTACAATACGTTATGCATAACAATCAATCATACTCAAGTGCGCATGTCGGTTCTCCGACAATTATGTATTCCCTTCAAAGAAGGTTGTTCTTCTCAGTCAAATATAAGATCCCGCACCAATCAATTGGTTTGGGTCGCTTTTCAATAATTTAAGTCTGGCCGAATTAAATGGCATAGACACTAATTTCACAATATTCAAGAACAATACCAAGTTCAACATGAATAATAGCTTTAATGAAATAAGAGTTCAAGTATGCTAATTCAATTCAAATGATTAAGTAAAGAAATTAGCTCGCAATATACAAGGATAGAATACTTGCATAAAGTAAATGCGTCGGTTAGGATACTTGCCTTAAGCGTAGTTTATCCCCGTAATTTAATCAACATTTTTCGAATCCTATCGTAATATAGTTACGTATATATGATATCAATTAGTCATATAGTTTAACATTATACCTCATCTCGTATATAAGATTAACACATAAGCTAAGTCTTAACTTAGCGACACAGTTATACTATGCATAGTATCATACAATTTCATAAGTCTCGACTTTTAATATCTTTTATCATTAGCGTTCCTCTTCTCAAGTTAATCGTCTCCATATATCATTACTATCATGTGAGACTACAACAAATAGCAAACATACTCTATTTTAGCAAATTATAGCATTACTATAAGTTAACTGTCGAAATCGGATCCACGAATCAACATATGATATCACAAAGCATATATACATATTAAAGAGTCTTTCCATGTTCGTATAACCTTTCCTCTTTCCGAACATAGGTGATATAGATTCTAGGTCGACACTTACGGTCATTCAAGGCCATGGAATTCACAAAACCTATCATGCTTGCTTTTAAAACACATAAGGTAATCATATACTTATATTAAACATGTTCATGAGTTTTCATATCACATATATGCAACTATCATTGTCATTAGTTTGAAAACATGCTTCATTTACGCAAATTTGGTTTCACTACATGTAACATAGTAGGCAAACATGAATGATACATTAGCAAATCTACAAGTTCTATCAAACATGTTCATAAGTATTAAAATTCAAATCTCAATGTAACATGTCGACGTTCACGTTCAACACTTATACTTTCATTAATAAAGTTTGCTAATACGTTCTAACACGTTCATGCTACATTATGAAATCTATATACGTAAGTTAATGTGTTCGACATGTATTTCAAGTTTATACAAACATGCCCGAAAAATCAGAATGTGTGTATGGTCTTTACATGTCGATATCAACCTTCAAAACTTGTATTTTTGTTAGCATGTTCACTAACGAGGTTTGACATGCTCATGTGATACTATGAAACATATATACATATGTTAATACGTCTTTCATGCATCTCTACATCATACTAACATGCCTCGAAAATTAGAATACTAACATACTTCATTTATGCTAACGTTCGTTTATAAAACTTTAAGTTACTTTGAAGAACATAAGTATTTTTGTCAAAATGTATACCATCTTGGTCTAAAACATGTTTGCATGCCTTAGTATATTTATATATATATGTTACACCAGCTAGCATGTTGTCTTAAACTAAATCAAACGAGTAATTCCTAACAGCCCTGGAGCAGGATGCAGGGAACTGCTGCAGGCTGCTAGCGCAGCTGCCCAGTGCAAAACTGGCGCAGCTGCAGCCGGCTCCCAGCCAGCGGCAGACAGCTCTAGAAAACGGCAAACCCAAAAACCAAACGCAGAAATTTCCTATGAATTTGTTATTAAACCAACTATGTTACCTTACTAAAGCATATATAGCTTATATAACAACCAATTGTCATCATCCAATCACAAATTTGTGAATTTCCAACTTAATTCAAGACTTTGAATTTCTACAAAATTTGCAGAACATAAACCGAAAATAAAAATGAAGGACAAGGAACATATATGTATGTCCATATAACAGTTAATCAAGCTTTTTATAATTCAATTATACTTCAATTCCACATGATCAAGGACTTGGATTTTGACAGAAACAAGCAATGGAGTTTTGACAGAGAATGAAATAAAGAACATAAAATGTAGATTATACCTCTGATATGCAATTTAGCTTGCTGCTAATCCACACCTCTCACTCTACTGATATAACTAATGTATGCTCTCAACACTTAAACAATTCTCAACAATTTGAAAAGAGAAGGGAGGGAGCCATATTTATAGAGGAATCAATACATGGGCAATGCTTTTGTTCTTCAAATTAAACCAACGAACTTTTGATTTGTATGGAGGTTATGAAGAAGTTGGTAGATGAAATCATGAATCCCACTCCCCCCCCCCCCCCCACAATCATGAACTAGGAAGAGCTTGGGAGAAGAATGAGGGATAGGCTTTTAGCCTTTTTATGTATTGCGTAAATGAGAAATGGAGGAGCAATTGGACACTTATTATGGGACAAGGAATTATCAGCAGCATAGGTCACTCTCTTTCGGATCTTCTCGCACTCTTCATCCTGTAGTTGTGCCTCTTTCACCTTGGCTACCAAGGTTGTACTGGTGGTTGCTTGGAATAACATCTCATCCGACTCCTTCGGATGTTTAATTTCCAATTCAACTTAGCCATCTCATTTACCAACTGTTCCTGAATAGTTAACAACATTAACTTCTCACGGCCCTTTCTGCTTAAGGTGTCGGCAACGACGTTAGCTTTACCTGGATGGTAAAGAATCTAGCAATCGTAGTCCTTGATTCGTTCAAACCATCTCCTTTGGCGCATATTCAAATCTTTTTGTGTAAAGATATACTTCAGACTCTTATGATTGGTGTATATCTCACACTTCTCTCCATAAAGGTAGTGTCTCCATATCTTCAGAGCAAATACTACTGTCGCCAATTCCAAATCATAGGTCAGATATCATTTCTTATAATCCTTCAGCTGACGTGATGCATAAGCAATGACTTTCCCGTTCTGCATCAGCACACAGCCTAATCCCTTATGTGAAGCATCACTGTAAACTACGAAATTTCCTGTACCATCTTGCAATGACAACACAGGCGCAATACTCAACCTCTTCTTTAATTCCTGAAAACTCTCCTCACACTTTTCCTTCCAACAAACTTCACCGTCTTCCAAGTTACATTCGTCAACAGAGTTGCGATTTTAGAAACGTCCTGAATAAATCTTTTGTAGTAACCTGCTAATCCCAAGAAACTCCTCACTTTTGATGGTGTCTTCGGCTGATCCCAATTCATTACAGCTTTAACCTTCGACGGATCCACTAAAATCCCATCTTTGTCAATCACGTGGCCAATAAATTGCACACGTTCTAACCAGAATTCGCACTTCGAGAATTTCACGTATAGCTTCTCCCGTCTTAGTGACTCTAATGTCAGCCTTAAATGTTTAGTTTGTTCCTCCATAGTTTTGGAATAGACCAAAATGTCGTCTATGAACACTACTACGAACTTGTCTAAAAATGGCTTAGACACCCTATTTATTAAGTCTATAAATGTCCGTTGGTGCATTTGTCAGACAAAACGACATCACTAAGAACTCGTAATGTCCATACCGAGTTCTAAAAGCCGTCTTCGGTATATCTTCTCTTCTCACCTTCAACTGATGATACCCACTTCTCAAATCTATTTTCGAGAAGTATCTAGCACCCTTCAGTTGATCAAACAAGTCATCGATCCTAGGTAAAGGATACTTATTTTTTATCATAACTTTGTTCAATTCCCTATAATTAATGCATAGCCGCATCGATCCATCCTTCTTCTTCACGAACAATACCGGCGCTCCCCATGGTGATACACTCGGCTGAATATACTTCTTGTCCAGCAATTCCTACAGTTGAACCATCAATTCCTTCATCTTGACTAGAACCATTTTGTACGGGGCTTTTAATATCAGAGCAGTCCCCGGGGCTACGTTGATCACGAACTCTATCTCTCTATCTGGCGAAAGTCCTGACAAATCGCTCAAAAATACGTCCACAAACTCCCTAACCACTGATATCTCTTCTATCTTCGGACTTTCCTTACAAGTATCCACTATGTAGGTTAAATACCCTACACAGACTTGCTTCAATAACTTCTTGGCTTGCATAATCGTCAGATAACTCGCTTGTCTAGGTTATTTTCTACCATAAAATACTACCTTCGATGGAGTAGTAAGGTTCACAGACTTCCTCTGGCAATCGATTACTGCCCCATTGTTGAACAACCAATACATACCCAGTATATCATCAAACTCCCCAAGTTTAATCAGAATTAAATCTACCATCAACACATGACCCTTCATGTCCATCCTACAGTTCTTGTATACAAACCTAACAGGAATAACCTCCCTATTCGCAATCTCTATGTTCAAGGGGCAAACTAATTCCTCTTTAGTTAAGTCTAAGGTCTTAGCAAAGTCTTCATATATGAATGAATAAGTAGCACCCGAATCAAATAATATATATGCATTAATACTATTGACCGGAATAATACATGACACCCCATCCTTTGACTGCACAGCATCCTGCATGGTCATGTTGAATGTTCTGGAGGTGGGTCGGATCGCCTGCAGTGGTCCAGCGATAGTCAAAGTGCTATCGCTGCCATTTCCTCTCCCTTCTGTCGACCCTCTACCTGGATTCTTAGGGCAATCCCGAGCCATATGATCCTTGGACCCGCATGTGAAGCACGCTCCCTTCTTTAGGTTAGGACAATTTGGATCAATGTGGCCTTCTTGACCACAGTTGAAGCACAATCGCCTTCCCTTCAGACACACTCCAGTGTGATTCTTCCCGTATGTAGCACATTCTTCAATCCTTCTCTTTTGTTGGTTTCCCTATTGACTCCCAGCAGATGTGTTGTCGTTCAACTTTCTTTACTAGTTGGTACCACTACCACCAGACTTATTCTCTGTCTTACTCTTCTTCTTCTTTTGATCTTAATTATACTTGGTTAAGGCATCACCCCACCTTCTGCCATGATCGCCTTTTCCAGTACTGCTGCAAACGTGTTCAGCTGGAACATAGAGACCTTGCTGTAGAGCCAGGGCTTTAATCCCTACTCAAACCTTCTCGCCTTTTTCTCGTCAGTACTGACCTGGTATGTTGCAAACCTTGCCAGCTCGTTAAATTTCGTGGCGTACTCCGGCACCGTCGTCGTTCCCTTCTTCAGCTCTAGAAATTGAACCTCCATCTGGTTCTGCGAGCTTATAGGGAAATACATTTTAAAGAACATTTCTTTGAATCGGTCCCACACTATCACTCCTTCTCCTTCCCTAGTCTTGTTGGCCTGCCACCAAAAGCTAGCTTCCGACTTCAGCATGAATGTCACGAAAGCCATCTTCTGGTCATCGCTAACTTTGGCCACATCAAAGACTTTCTCCATTTCCATTACCCACGTCTGGGCCTCTATCAGGTTCACCGATCCCTGGAATTTTGGCTGTCCTACTTCTTTGAATTCCTTAAACGTCATGTTCTGAACTTGCGGCTGATTCGCAAGCACTCCCGTCAGTAGGTTCACCAATTGCTGAACCGAATTGGCGTTTGTCCCATCGTTGTCGATATTATCGTTATTAGTCGAACCCTCTGGGTGTTGATGTGTAGGTCTTCTTCTTGGAGGCATCTTTCAGTTAAGACATACTCTTATTAGATCCCTTACTCATTTCTTAAATACTCAAGTTCAAACTTAAACATTTAAAATAATCAATTCACACTTGAACACATAGCATGTCAATAAACTTCGTTATTTTATTCATTCATAGTTTTAAAATATAGAATATATAGCATTTCTACTATTTACATCATCTTTCCTGAACTGAAACAAGTTGTAGGATTACATCATTATCTTATCCCATTACTATCTCAAATTCTGGGATATACATTTATTTAATGCATAGAGAAACATATAGTATATTATTCTACTATCTAGGCATGTTAAGACGTCGCACAGCCTCTCCACGTTCTTTTTCCATCACCCGGAACACTATTCTGTGATCCACCATATACCACGGTAAATCTTTGAACTGAGCTGGGTAATAAAAGACACGATCCTGGGCCCTATCTATAGCTGATTGAAAAGCGTATTCCGTCTCTCTCAGTTTGGACTTCTTCACTTGAACCTCATCCTCAGCTCGATCTGCACGTTGAGTAGCCCTCAAGCAAGCATCCTTAGATCTGGCACGCTTTGCTGACTCCTCTTTGATGTCATTCTTCAGTTTTGCTAGTTCAGCTAGTGCATCATCCCTTTCGCTCTCCACGTGGATTAGATCCCACTTCGTGTTTCCAAGCTCATCGTCTAGCTCTTGAATCGTCTCCTCTCTCTACTGTATGGTAGTCCGACTCTCGTCTACCAGTTCCTCTAGCTCTCTGACTCTACCATATAGCTCAATGTTGCAATCGTAGACCTCCTCTTACATCGCAACGCTAATAGAGTTAAGTGGAAATTCCTCTTCAGGATCCTCGTCCTCTTCCTCTAACTCATCCTCGTCATCTTAGTCCAAAACTGGCTCATGCTCCTGACCAACTACGGTGATCAATGGAGATGGCTCTCTCTGAACCAACTGCTCCCAGACAGTATGGATGTCTCGAGGCTCCTCATCCCTAGGCATCTGGGGTAACTCCTCCTTAGCTTGACTGGACTCTCCAACATTCGTCATCCTGATAACAAAATTTTAAAGTTTAATTATTACGTGTCATCGGTCGAAACTCTTCGTGTACATAAACGTAAACACATAGCACAAAATGTAGTTTATTATCTTTAACTATCAACATTATCTTTTCGATCTCCTATAAGGCTACTACCTAAGGTTTCCCCCACCTAAGGTTCATAACCTCAGCAATGCTTTGATACCATCCTGTGACACCCCCAAATCTGGGTACTTCATTTCCACGGAATTTTGTGCTCACAATCTAAATAAAACATAACTACTGCCTATAATTAAGGAATAAATTACAACCTTTATAATTAAAAAAAATCTTCCTTATGAAAAGGATTACAACTTGTTCAAAAATATTCCCAAGGTTATCTAACCTTAACATCATCAATGCGGAAATAAAATATCACATAATAAAATTAAGTCTTATTATAATTCATAATCAAATATATAAACAAGTCTTCACTTATTCATCTTGTTCTTGCCTTTGCTAGTTAACGGTTCGTCAACTTTATCAACTCTAACTGCAAGGGGTATATAATGCAAGAGTGAGTAAACAAAGGCTCACTTGAAATGAGAAACAATAGTGATGACATAATATTGATTAGCTCTAACTGAATTGAATAATATTTCATTCATCGAACATCAAGAAGTGAGTATATAGTTTAGAAATCATATGAGGGTCATAAGACCTTGAACTATGTCCCAAGTTATAAATATTTTTGTTTAAAACCTTTAACAGTCGTTAGACTATATGGACTCTTAAATCGTACTTAGGGGGATCGGCCCTTCGTACCATGTATTGTGCCCAAACATCTTAACGCTTTCGCATCGTAATCCCCTATTAGATAGGGTTGTTCATCTCAGTATTTAATAACAAGTCCGCACCAAAGAAAGTTTGGTTTGGATAAGCTAAAAAGGTAATTTGGAGTTCAACTATCATCAACTAAGGAGTAGTTGAATCAATCTTACAATAAATAAGAATTCGACAATAAAGAATTATGAAACAATTATGAGTCATACTCAACAGTCATGCTTTAGAATTTGGTTAAAAGCATTTGAAAGATTAAATAGATCTTGCTTGAACAATTAAGTCAAGATCACGTTACTTCAACAATAATTTCAATACTTGCTCAATATGGAAATTAGAGTACAAAATAACTTGCACAATGTAAAAGCAAAGTTTAGGAATTGGCTCAATAAAATAAAGTTTGAGTTTAGAACACTTGTCTCGAGCGCAAGCTATCAATTACAATCACGTTCCACAATTATCCTACGTACATGTAATTAACAATAGTATCATACATTAGTTACCACATAACTAACTCACATCCTTAGTTGATCTATCTAGGTTAACTCATTATTAGGTTAAATCACATAATAAGATCAAACACATATTCACATCAAACTAAATAGTCAATCAAGTTACAATCAAATATAAATTATACACTCAAATTAATTAAATTATAATTAATCAAATTATAATTTAAATTATACATTTCATATTTATAAATATAATTCATTTATGTCCAATTAGCATTTAATTTCATTAACATGCCTTTATAGTTATTACATTATCCTTCTCATAAAGTTTTATATTTAAAAATAATTTTCTGGCAATCTGCATGGCTGGCACGGCCGCGCTCCAAGTAAGCCTTGGAACAGAGCGGCTGCGCTACATGGTGCGGGTGCGCTCCTATTATTCCTTGCAGTAGCACGGCCGCGCCACTGAGCATACCATTCTGATAGTTCGCGACTTTGTGCAGGGAAAAGCCAATTTAGCCTATTTCCTCGCACCAAACTCAGAATTCAGTGAACATAAGGCATATAAAGTTTTATAAAAACATAAGTTTATACTTCTAACATATTTTAACATATATAATCATCAAAACATATAATTAGAAAAATCAAATTTTGTAATTTTAAGGAAAACACCATTGTTAAGTGTTCTTGATGAAAATCAACACTGTGACTTTATTTTTAAACCAAAACACATAATTCAAATCATTTTAATTTCGTTTCTTAACATAATATCATAATCTACTCTCAATTTAAACAACATATCACAATCAAATATAAATTTTGCTTTTAAAGAAACCTTTTTTCAAAATAAATTCACTATAAATTGCTATGAACATGATTTCTTATATAAACCATATTGAAGCATGTTATAACACAAATTGCATAAAGAATTCATGTTTTCATCAATTTCACAAAGAAACTATTTATAGAGAACTAAAACCATGAAGAACATACAAACAATTTCTAAAAAATTTTAGAGTTTGAATTATACCCTCTTTGTTGATTTAGGAAAAGAAGATGATGGTGAGTTTTCTTTCTTTTAAATTCTCAAGATTTCTCCTTCCTCTTCTTCTTCTTTTCCCTTCTTTTCTCTAACTTACTCTATTTATTTTTCTATTCTAACTCTGATATTTTCTAACGTAGTATAATATAAATTGACATATACAAGTAATACATATAATATAAAACATAATTATACAATATATAACTGACAATTTAACATCACATATTAATATCCTATATTAATAATATGTCAGTTACACATTATTTGAAAATCAAAAGCCATAAAGCTTTGTTTGGCAAAACCCTTTAATTTTAAAAATAGATTTTTAGTAATTAAGGCCCTGTTTGGTAAAACAGGAATAAAACATATTTAAGGGCCTTGTTCGGCAAAACTAATTTAAAACCCTTTTGTTTGATTTTAATAAATCATTTAACACATAGTTTTCAATGTCACACTTTATTTAATTAAATCCCAACACTCTAATTTAATTAAATGCAAGCTAACTTTCATTTATTAATTAAAATTGTCACATAAATCAAATTGCTACACAATTATAATTTAATCATAATTCCATGTAACAATTACCACATAATATTCATCTAATTTAATTATCTCAATTAAATTAGAACTATACCACAAAATTACTTACACATCAATTTAATTAACATATTGCACTTAATTAAATTACTTTATAACATAATCACATAAATTATTTATTTAACTCAATAAATAAATTAATTAAAATATTTATTTAATTCAATAAATATTTAAAATTAATATATTAAATTTTCGTTTGTTACAGTAGTCCCCCGACCTACCCCGGGATTAGTGCGTACGTTATCTCTCGTCCTATTGAGATCCGTAACTAATAAATTCACAAACTCTTGCTTTGGGTTATTATTCCCTTGGTCCTCCTCATTACGAGGTTCTTCTTCCTGGTTTCTTTGACATCTTCTTGGCGGCATTTTCTGTTAATGCGAAAACATTTTTATTATTATTTATTTCTTCATTCGGTTATTATTAACAATCAATAATAACTCAATCACGTTGACAAGTATTTCAACAAACTTTTATATTAGGATGCTTCCTCGTAGTATAACACTACATCGTTCATCATTACATGGCTTCAGCCATTTACAACATTATCCCGCAATTACTTTTCAAAAGTTGGGATTTACAAAAGACTACCCTTGTTTATACAAAAGAGGGTTTTATGTCATTACTAGCTACACATTATTTACATTACTAATTCTTCTATACATACTAATGGACTACATCTGCCTCACGGCATTCTCGTAATCCACATCGGCCATACTGGCCATTATATCCCGGCTAATCGTATGTCGAGTCTGTCCCTCTTCCACAGGATACTCGGCAATCTGGTGTCGGTAATCCTCGTGCGAACTCTTATGTATGTAGGACATCCGACTTATTTTTCTGCTTCTTGTTTAGAAGCTCAGCCTTTAGTTTCTGAACCTTTAGCTTTAAGTCCCGAACTTTATCTTTGGCCAACACCCACTCGTCATGCTCGACCTCCCAGAAGACCTCCATGCCTTCCTTGTCCTCCTAGACTTCGTGAACCTCCTTCTTAAGGTCATGCACTTCCTTGCTCAATTGGATGTTCCTATCCAACACTGCCATAAACAGAGCCTTCATGGACTCCGTAGGCGTAGACTCTTCCTCCACCTCCTCAATAGACGGTACCGTATTAATCGGTACTGTCTCCACCTCTTCATCCGACATACCATCAAACAATGAAGCAAATTCAAAGTTATCCAAGTATTCAGACTGATCCTCCTCCTCCAGATTAGTCTTCTCTAGAATCACTACAGGTACCTCTGCTATCGACATTGGTACAACCTCTACAATGTTGACTGAATCCTCACTAACCTCACGTATTTCATTATACATATCCATTATCACTGCTATCTACAATAAGACACAATAACATGATTAGTACACAATCAAATATTATAAACAATTATCACATTTAATATGTTTAAGGTTACTTTCTTCTTTGAAACTCTATCCGAGTTTAATTACTTCTAATCTCTACTTCAGTTCTCAAGGTTATAGCCTAAGGTTTTTCCCCTTAAGTTTTATAACCTAAAGCTTTGATACCAACTTGTGACGCCCCCAAATCCGGGTACCTTCAAACCTTGGAAATGGTGCTACATGGTACTACTATCTACTCATACATTCAATTGAGAGACTTCAATAACACGCATGAGTTTACTACATATTACATTTTATTAATCCCTTCCCCGGTTCTTTGTAACCATTACATTGTTCTGTGTCATAATATCAATAATTACAATACTAATACTATGTTATTACAAGGATCACTATTTGTCCATCTTGGACTTGCCCTTGTCTTTACCGGATCATTTGGTCCGTTCACTCTCAGCTGAAATCATTTAGTTTTAAGCAAGAATGAGCATAAATAGCTCAGCAAGTTCAACATCATATCGTGAAACCACAAAATCAAGAATCATATAGCTTTGTCTTTAATAACTGTACAATAGTTATGAAGTACTTAAGAATAATTAAAATAACGTTTTGATTCCTGTAAAACCATTCCCAAGGACTTATATCCTCTTCAGAATCTGTGTTGGTCTAGTACCATGAACCATCATTTAATTCTCATTCATGAAAAGAACAACCCAACACTGAGGTCGTAAGTTCAATATAACTTACGAGAACATCCAGGTGATCAGCCTGTAGTACTCTATATTGTTCAACACTCATACATTAAACGTGTTTACGTTTAATTGGTGGCAACCTCACGTGCATGTCGAATTAACAACATAAAAATAATTATTTATTCATACTCAGGTTTACCTGAGAATGTAACGAATGAGATTTTATATATTACTTTTAAATATTTATTGAATTAAATAAATATTTGATTTGATTTATTTATTGAGTTAAATAAATAAATTATGTGATTATTGTAGAGTAAGTTAATTAAGTGTTATATATTAATTAAATGAATAATTATTATTTAATTTAATTGATGTATATTGATTTTATGGTATAGTCCTAATTTAATTGAGATAATTAAATTAGATGAAGTTTATGTGATGATTGTTACATGAGATTATAATTAGCGAGTAATTATAATTGTTATGTGATATTTTTATGTGGTTAATTGATGTTAGCTTTTAATTAATTAAATTAGAATGTTAAAGATTTAATTAATTAAAGTGTGACATTAAAATATGTGTTAAATGATTTATTAAAATAAAGAAAAGAGTTAAAATTTGTTTTACCCAAACTAGGCCTTTACTTTTGTTTTAAAAGGTTTTTGCCAAACAGGGCCCTTGCACTTGTTTAAATCCATTTTGACCAAACAATGCCTTAGTACTAAAATCTGTTTTTATTTAAAAAGGGTTGTCAAACAAAGCCTTATGGCTTTTTAAATTCAAATTATATAACTCATGTAATAATTATAATTAATATATTTATTATATGGATTAATTACTTGTTAGTTATATGTATATATGATATATGTATAATATATGTATATCAATAGTTTTACGTTAATTAGTGTTAGAACAAGAGTTAGTCAGAAGAACAAAACAGAGAAAAGATAGAGAGAAAGAGAGAAGAAGAAGGGAAAGAAAGGGAAGCTTGAGAAATCAAAGCAACTTCATCTTCTTCCTATCACTAAGCCAAAGGGTATAATCCTAACCTATAGTTTTAGAAGTTTTATTCTCATGTTCTTCGTACTTTAGTTCTTTGTAAAACATATTTTCATGTAATTTGTGTAACTATGATTTTTATAGGCTATGTATATGCTCATATAAGAATTGTATGCCTAATGAATTGTTTAATTCATATACATGTGATAAACATGAGGAATTTATGTTCTTCAAAGAGTTACAGTGAAAGTATTTTGAAATTTTATATATATTTATAGTTTTCTCTTAAAAATCAAAGGAATTCATGTTTGATTGTTCATTGTGTTTAAATTAATGGTAGGTGATGATAGCATATTTAGAAATTGATTGACTATGCTTGAAATTGTGTGAATTGGTTTAAAAACAAAAATATAGTGTTCAATTTCATCAAGAACACTTATCAATGGCTTTTCTTCAAAAATCATGAAATTGGTTGTTTTGATTATGTGTTGTAATGTTTATATATGTTAAAATCATGTTAGAAGCTTTAAGTTTATGTTTTCTATAACATTGATATGAATTATATTGACTGAAATTGGAATTTGATGTGGAGAAATAAGCCAATTTGGCTTTTTCTCTGCAAAGTTCGCGAACTGTCAAACTGGTCTGTGCAGTGGCTCAGCCGCGCCGCTCCTAAGGCCATTTGGAGCGCGGTTGCGCTGGTCCTGCAGATTGGGAAGAAAACTATTTTTATTGTACAAAATTATAAGATTTATTATGTAATAAATTATAAAGCATGTTGACAAAATTAAAATGCTAATTGGACAATAATGAATTATATTAATAAAATATAATATGTAATTATAATTTGAATAATTATAATTAAGAAAAATGTGTAGTGTAAATTATAAGTTGTTCATTATAATTTAATTAGTGCATGAATTGAAATTGATTATTTATAATCAAAGTAATTGTTTAATTTAAATTATAATTGGTTTAAATTATAATTAAATTAATATAAATGGATAAATTTAGTTTGATTAATTTTAATCAAAGTACATGTTTAATTTAAATTATAATTTGTTTAATTATAATTTGATAAATTATAATTAAAGTGAATAATTAATTTAAATTATAATTTGTTTAATTCTAATTTAATGTAAGATGTAATTATAATTTGATTAAAATGAATTGTTTAATTTAAATTATAATTTTTTTAAATGAGTACATAATTATTATTTGATTAATTATGTGAACATGTGATGTGAGTAATTTTGTGATAATTAATTATTAATTATTTAATAATTAAATAGGAATGAGTTAACCTAGATGGGTTAACTAATTATGTGAGTTAGTTATGTGATAGCTAATTTAGATTATTATGGTTAAATATATATGTGTAGGAAGTGTTAAAGAACTTGAGTTTTAACGTTAGCTTGCGCTTGAGGCAAGTTTTCTAAACTCAAACTTGTTATTATTATGCAAGTGTTTTCAATTCAAATATTTATTGTATTTGAAATTGTTCTTTTATTTCTGCAATGGACAAGTTCTTATTTAAAGTTCATGATCTAATTAAAGTGACCTTGACTTAATTGTTCAAGTAATGTCTAGCTTATTTTTCGTATGCTTTAATATAAATTCTAAAGCATAAGTTATTCATAATTCGTTATTATTGAATTATATTGATTATTGTGAGTCGATTCAACTACTCCTTAGTTGATGGTAGTTGAAACTCCAAATTTCCTTTTAAGCTTATCCAAACTAAACTTTCTTTGGTACGGACTTGTATTCAAACACTGAGATGAACAACCCTATTTACTAGGGGAGGTTACTACGCGGAAGCGTTAAGATGTTTGTGCACAATACATGGTACGAATGGATGATCCCCCTAAGTACGAGTTAAGGTCCATAGTCTAATGACTGTTAAAGGTTTTAAATATAAATATTTATAACCTAGGACAAAAGTTCAAGGTCTTATGACCCTCAAATGAATTCTATATTCGAATTTTTAAATGTTGATGAAAGAATTATTATTCAATTCTTTATTGTTGATGAAAAAGTTATTCAAACCTTTTTAAAGATATTCTTTTATGTCTTTGTTATTGTTGTATTCTAGTGAGCTGTGTTTACTGACTCTTGCATATTAAATATACATTGCAGCTAAGGTTGAAAGTGTTGATGCCCCGTCAAGTAGTAAAGGCAAAGGAAAGCTGAACAAGTGAAGATTTGTTTTATTTTGAATTTGTAATAAGACTTTATACGATGATTTATTTTCAGCATTAATGTTTATGTCAAGGTTAGATTAAACCCTAGGATTTATTTTGAAAAGTTATAATCCTTTTGATAAGGGAGATTTTAAGTATTTATTATTCGGTAGATGTATGTTATATTTAGTAAGTGAACATCAAATCATGTGAAAATGAAGTACCCGTATTTGGGGTGTCACAAAGAATCCGTACCAATCAATTGGCATAGGATAACAAACTTGTAAATATTTGTGGAAAACCAACCAAAATATGCTAAGTCTCAGTCTAGCAGAATCATATGGCATCGACTATTCAATAACAGTTATGCATAAGAGATCATGTATAATGACATCTTGTCCAACACAAGGTATAGACAATAGTTTAGAAAATATGCGTCAAGCAGAACTTGAACAAGGTTAGAAAACTCGCATTGCATCTCTAAACCTTTAACTGTAGTCTACTTGGTCTTTACAATTTCTACAAAGTATAACACATAGCATACCAATGAGAATTCGCAATTGATATATAATGTATAACCTATCTTCCTCTTCTTGTATAACTTAACCGAATTGTTAAGCTAATAACATTTGTTCAAGTTATTTAAAGTTTATTACGACTTCTTAACATCTATGTGACACCCCCAGGATAGGTTCAATCCACACAACTTATTCTGGGTCGCCAAATACACACAACAAAATCCAAATACAAATCTTCCAATTTACAACTATTACCATGTCATATATAGTAGGACAGACACATAATGTGTGAGTTTTAATACAAATATCACTGATACCAATTGTGACTCTCATGGTACTTCCTTGGACAACACCTCACCCAATTTGATTCACCAAAATCAAATGTTAAATGTCGTATAAAGTACGACCCACATATTTTTATGTTCTCATTACAATTATTATGCCACGCTGTTCTATAACTTGGTGAGGACCGTGACTAATTTGAAACACCCTTTTTTACCCAGGTTCTCTCTGCTAGTTCCAGCTACACTTTTATTTCCTGAAAGGAATTGTGAAGCAAAAGGGGTGAGCACAAATAGCCTAGTAAAGAATATCATGACTAAGATAATTACATTATCAATAGCATTCATCAGTAATAAATCAGATATTTAGAATATATGGTAGATGATAAAGTTTTCAACCATAATTGCAGCGGAATCAACAATCCATTAGGAGAGTCAAGTAGAACACAAGGTCCACTATCTTCTCCCAATTAAAAGTCCATCATCAATATTTTATTCCTATAATACCAATCAACAGTTCTTCGTTGTACACAAGACCAAGAGAACTTTCATCACCTGTCCTTTACCTAAAACACCTAAAATCGTGATTATACCAATTCACAGTTCAAGTTCATAATCATGCTAATAAATTCATCTTTGCACTCAGGCCAAAGATATTCATCAGGTAATCATTCATCTTTGTACTACAGGCCAAAGATATTCAAATCTCAAAAAACTATCTAATCATTTCAGAATTTATATAAACAATAATTATAACCATGTTGATCAATTCACCTTTGCACTTAAGCTAAAGATATTCAATTGTAAAATTAATGGTCATGATCATACCAGTCAACAATTGATCTTTGCACTACTGGCTAAAGAGAACCCATACTCATGACCATACCAATAATCTACCCATCTTTACACTCAAGTCAACGAGAAATTTCACCACAATGATTATAACAACGATATATAATAAGAATAATAATCTCTTACAATAATATGGAGTATGAAAGAAAATGATATCCCTTTACCATATTATGAAATAGTGATACCCCTTACCATAGAAATGATACCCTTTACCATAGAAATGATACTCCTTACCTTAGCACATGACTAGATTATGCTTTCTATGAAATTGATCAATCTGAACACTGATTGCATTCTTTATCAACATTTGGAGTAACCTTACACTCAAAAGAAATACTCAGAATATTATACTCACAATATTGTAATAAAAGAATTTTATACTTTTGGTGTAGTCATGGTGTGTGTTTAGTTACTTAAGCAGGTAACCTATTTATATTGAAAATCGAGAAAACAACTAGCACATCAGCTTTGACAAAATAACCAAATGAGCTATATAAAATAACGATAGTGGAATTTGTGGTCCTATAGAGGAAATTAAATCAATCTGTACACGTTTTTAACAAAATTTATTCAATAATAGAGTTGTGGTTCATACTACTTTATGAAAAGTAGAGTGTCGGCAAGTCTTGCCAAACTTACTTTTGTAAAAAGCAAATAATTGAACAAACATTTGCATATCATACTTATTCGTTACTTGTGCGTTTACATCCCGACACCTCACGAGCTTACTAACACTTTTTAAAATATTATTCTGAAATTTTCAAATAATTTTCATATTTTTTGAATTATCCGATAATTTTCTATAAATATTTATATTTATAAAAACTATCATTTAATAGTTTTAAAATAGAAATACTAACTCCACATACTTTTATATCTTTGAAACACCATTAATATTAATCTTATATTATTATAAGATTTTTCAGTAAACTTCACAATTTTCCACCATTCATAGAATTTCTATGAATTTTCTCTATTTTTTAAACTAACTATAAATAGCTTAAAAAAATAAAGTAAATACTTCTGCTTTTCAATAATTCATCAAAAATTTACAGAGATTCTAAACTAATAATATAAGATTTCTGTAAAAATATTTCAGCCGAAATAATTTTTCTGATAATTTACTTATAATTTCCAATAATCAGAAACTTCAATAATTCATAATAATTAGTCCTGTTATCAGAAAATTACGAATCTTATGTCTTTTTATGTGAAATTTAATTCTCTACAACTTTGTAGAAGAAAGTGTTTTCAAATTCCACCTCTAACATATAAAAATAGGCTTATTGGAAAAGTTTGCCGGAAAATATTTCTGTTTTGAAAAAAATACCAGATCAGCCACCTTACAAAATTCATAAAAAATCATACGTTAATCTTTAACGGTTCAAAATTTGTGAACATATACTAAACTTATATATCTATAACATATCCAAAAATTACAACGATCCAACGGTCGGATTAAGAATTATAATTCACGCAATAAAGCTTAAGAAACTAATTTTTCAGACTATAACTTCTTCGGACCAGTTTCATTCAAACAGTCACCACGAAAAATCCACAACGAATTTTTGGGTGATTCTAATTTCTGTAATTATCTTACTTCCAGTGCTTTTTTTTGATATAAATCTCATCTCCTAACTCATTATACACAAAGAGTTATAGATTTTACAAGATCAAGTAGTAAACTAATTTTTTCTAAAAAATTTCAGATTTTGTTCTTCTTTTAATTTCTTGATTTCTTTCATTTGATTCTTATTTATACAAGTTTAATCCATCAAAAACAAATATAAACATGTTCTATCCATATACAAAATTTAACATCCATATATAAAAATCAAGTTATAAATTAAAACATACCCATTTTAATTTCTTCCTTTCTTATTTCTTCTTCTTCTTATTCTTTTCTTCTCTTTCTCTATCTTTTCTTTTTGCTGAAATTGGGGCTACGGGAGGGAGTGTAGAATGACATGTAGGCTGAAAATTTGCCTTTGTAGGCCAATAAGTTAGGCAACATTATTTGACCAACTTTTGCCTACCATTTGACAACCCATCTCATCATAATTTAATTTTCCTCCCCTTTTCTTTTTCTTCCTTCCCCCACTTTGTCCCCCCACACATGCCATTCATTTTTTTCTCATACTTACAGCCATTAGCCGCACACCCTTCTAGAAGATTTAATCCCCCTCTTTTATTTACTCACTTATCCGATTAATTGCTTATTTGATCCATTTATCAATTTAACATTTTATAATTTTAGAATAATAATAATCATAAATTAAATTAGACTTTTATTTCAAAAAATTTGGGGTCTTACAATCTCCCCTCTTTATGAAATTTCGTCCCCAAAATTTACGTACGTACCTAGAATTCCGAAGAAATAAGGATTTCAAATTCTAGTTCCCAGGTCACTTCCTCTGTCTCATGGTTCATCCATTACGCATCTCGTGATTCTTAGATGCCCATTCTTAAATACAGCTACAAAACAGAGGTTAATATCATTTAAACCAAATAACAAAATCATCTTAAGTAGGACACCCACTATTGAAGGATTTTACTCGTCTCTCCCCTCCTAGTTCTAATCCCAGATCTCCGCCAGAGACCATATCCCTAAGCTCTGATACCAACTGTGACGCCCCCAGAAGAGGTTCAATCCACACTACCCATTTTGGGTCGCCAAATACACACAACAAAATCCAAATACAAATCTTCCTGTTTACAACTATTACCATGTCATATATAGTACGACAGACACATAATGTGTGAGTTTTAATACAAATACCACTGATACCAACTGTGACCCTTCATGGTACTTCCTTGGACAACACTTCACCCTATTTGATTCACCAAAATCAATTGTTAAATGTCGTATAAAGTACGTGTGACACCCCAAAATCCGGGTACTTCAATTTCCACGGGACTTGGTGTTCACTGTACAAATATCATCTATCTATCTACCCATAATAAATGCAAACCATGAAATAAATAGAAATAATCATCCCCTTATGGGGATACAACATATGAAAATAAATACATCAATCCCAGGTCATACTAACCTTAAACATCTGTGCGAACATAAACAATAAATAGTCTTACACAACTTTAATATAAGTCTGAAACATAAACATATAAAAATTAAACAACAGGTCTTCATCACTTGTTGATCTTGCCCTTGCCTTTGCTAGTAGAAGGCTCGTCGGACCTTTCGTTCTTAACTGCAATGTTATTATTACTCAAGAGTGAGCACGATTGCCCACAAGTATAATAATATGACAATAATATAATAACATGCGAGTGAATCAAAGACATCTAAATAAAGAAACTCAACTTTTGACTCAAGAATGAATAACAGGAATCAAAAGAACGTCTGAGGTTCATAAGACCTCGAACTATGTCCTAGGTTGTAAACTGTTAAACTTCAAACCTTTAACAGTCATAAGACTATGGACTCTACTTCTCGTACTTAGGGGGATCAGCCCTTAGTACCATACTGTGCACAATATCTCAACGCTAAAGCATAAATAATCCTCTTTACAGGGTTGTTCATCTCAGTTTTGACATCAGAGTCCGCACCAAATGAAGTTTGGTTTGGATAAGCTCAATAAGTATTCTAAAATTTAGAACGTACATCAACTATGGACTAGTCGAATAAATAAGGGTTCACTAGTCCTATAAGTTCAATAATAACATCGATATTCAACTTGAATGGTAAATCTCAAGAGTATACAATCGAATAAGTATTGTATAGCTGAATCATGCTTAAAAATAAGAGCTCACTCGATATAGAACACAAGTCTAAGACTTGATAAATGAATAACTTAGAATGTTAAGAACTTGCTTAATAACAATAAGTTAGAGATAAGATACTTGCTCAATGTAAAAGTAAAGTTTGAGTTTAGGAAACTTGCCTCTTGCACAAGCTACAATTTATAATTCACGTTCTTTATTAAGTCTTACATACCAATACATTCACAATACACATTAATCAATAACGTAACTAGCATCACAAGTTCATTCTCTTTTGTCTAAACTCTGATTATGATTATACTAATCAAATCACAACATTTGTCTTCACAAAATATTAGATTTCACGAAGGACTAGCTAACTATGCGTTCAACAGTTCAATTAAATATGTAAGTACCTCATTGACATGTTAAGAATCTATTTTAACATTCAATTATATATCTAACACATTTTTATATTCATTAGATTAGGTTACTATTACATTCCCTGGACTAAAATAATTAAAATTCTCATTTCTGGACAAACTACATAGTGGCGCTGCGGCGCCACCATATAAGCTATCCTTGGCGCTGCGGCATGACTGACGCTGCGGCGCGGACCTTAAGGTCTGGAGCTGGTACTGCGGCGAGACATGCCAGTTCCAGATTTTGAGGTTCGCGAGGAAAACAGAACTTGGCCAAAAACATCCAATTAATTTATTCGCACATGAATTTAAGTATACCCAGACACTATAATACACATATAATCATTACCCAACCTTTTTAGCACGATTTTAATGAGTTAAAACATACAATTATTTGAATCAATCATATAATTTCACTGTTTTTCATACTTTGTAAAGTTTTGAAGAAAAATAAGAAATTCAACGTTACGGATTCGTTATAACACCGAATCCGTTCGTTCAACTTCCATTTTATTCGTTTAAACGTACACAATCATAATCACGTGTTAATTTAAGTTAAATAAACGTATAAGGCGTGTAGATTTTGTACATAAGGGCTATATGGGACATATATATAATTTCTACACTCTGTAACTTTTTGAAAACCCAATTATCAACAAAATTACATGGTATGACCACTAAAAATCATGTATACGTGATATATAACATGTTATTAACATATACTAACACGTATACGATCACATCTTAAGTTAATTATCAAAAACAGTTCTTATCAGAGGATTTTTAAAAGTACGTAAATGAAACTCTGAAATTTTTGCAGAACTTTGATTAAGACATATAATCATGAATTTGATTGTTTTAAAACATTAATAAGTTATAGAAAGTATGTTATGAACATCAGTTAACATGTATATGATCATAACTCAAGTAATTAACTCCAATTTTATTCACAGAGAACTTAAGTTGGCTTTTCATGGAAGAAACATATATATACATAAATATAAAGGTTGAATCAAGAGGTTACCCTTGCTAACTCTATGAAGATGGTGCACTTTAATTCTTCAATTCTTTTCAACTCTCTCTCAATTCTCTCCTTTTCTCTCTGGAACTTAGTGTCTTACAAAATATATGAACTGATATGTATATGTAAGTTAATATATTATACGCGTAATTAGAAGTCGTGGGTTATGGGTCGTCAGTTAATCTCATAATGGGTTAACTGGCTCTAACCCCCACTAAGGCTTTGTTTGGTTGCCCCTTATATTCTTCCTTTCCCATTAATTTAATTAAAGCTTTATAATATAGTTTTAATGTTACACCCAATTTAATCAAATAATGTGATTTAAATCAATTAAATAAAATGGCATAAATCCACATTAAATCACATAGTCACATAATTAAAATTCCTATTTATTGATTATGTCAAATCATTAAATCTCTAATTAATTATTAAATTAATTAGAATAACATTATGCTTATTAATTAATATGTTAATCAAATAAGCTCAATTAAATTCATACTTTGAATATAAAAATTCACCACATTAATTTAACTAATGTAACACATATAATTAAATTAATCTACCATAATTTCATCAATTAATTATTTAACTCAATAATTAAATCATCAAAAAATATTTATTTAATTCAATAAATATTTAAATTAAATTACAAAAATCTCGTTCGTCACAGTGCGACCCACATATTTTTAAGTTCTTAGTACAATTATTATGTCACGCTGTTCTATAACTTGGTGAGGACCGTGACTAATTTGAAACACTACTTTTTATCCAGGTTCTCTCTGCTAGTCCCAGCTACACTTTTATTTCCTGAAAGGAATTGTGAAGCAAAAGGGGTGAGCACAAATAGTCCAGTAAAGAATATCATGACTAAGATAATTACATTATCAATAGCATTCATCAGCAATAATTCAGATATTTAGAACATATAGTAGATGATAAAGTTTTCAACCATATTTGCAGCGGAATCAACAATCCATTAGAAGAGTCAAGTAGAACACAAGGTCCACTATCTTCTCCCAATTAAAAGTCCATCATTAATATTTTATTTCTATAATACCAATCAATAGTTCTTCGTTGTACACAAGATCAAGAGAACTTTCATCACCTGTCTTTACCTGAAACACCAAATATCATGATTATACCAATTCACAGTTCCTATTCATAATCATGCTAATAAACTCATCTCTGCACTCTGGCCAAAGATATTCATCAGAAATCATTCGTTTTTGCACTACAAGCCAAAGATATTCAAATCTCAAAGAAATATCTAATCATTTCAGAATTTATATAAATAATAATTATAACCATGTTGATCAATTCACCTTTGCAATCAAGCTAAAGATATTCAATTGTAAAATAAATGGTCATGATCATACCAGCCAACAATTCATCTTTGCACTACTGGCTAAAGAGAACCCATAGTCATGATCATACCAATAATCTACCCATCTTTACACTCAAGTCAAAGAGAAATTTCACCACAACGATTATAACAACGATATATAATCCAAATAATAATCTCTTACAATAATATGGAGTATGAAAGAAAATGATATCCCTTTATCATATTATGAAACAGTGATACCCCTTACCATATAAATGATACCCTTTACCATAGAAATGATACCACTTACCTTAGCACGTGACTAGAATATACTTTCTATAAAATTGATAAATCTGAACACTGCTTCCATTCTTTATCAACACTTGGAGTAACCGTACACTCAAAAGAAATACTCACAATATTATACTCACAATATTGCAATAAAAGAATTTTATACTTTTGGGGTAATCATATTGTGTGTTTAGTTACTCAACCAGGTAACCTATTTATACTGAAAATCGAGAAAACAACTAGCACATCAGCTTTGACAAAATAACCAAATGAGCTATATAAAATAACGGTACTGGAATTTGTGGTCCCACGGAGGAAATTAAATCAATCTGTACACGTTTTTAACAAAATTTGTTCAATAATAGAGTTGTGATCCATACTACTTTAGAAAAAGTAGAGTGTCGGCAAGTCTTGCCAAACTTACTTTTGTAAAAAGCAAATAATTGAACAAACATCTGCATATCATACTTATTCGTTACTTGTGCGTTTACATCCCGACACCTCATGAGCTTACTAACACTTCTTATAATATTATTCTAAAATTTCCAAATAATTTTCATATTTTTCGGATTATCCGACAATTTTCTATAATTATTTCTATTTATAAAAACTATCATTTAATAGCTTTAAAATAGAAATACTAAATCAACATACTTTTATATCTTTGAAACACCATCAATATTAATCTTATATTATTATAAGATTTTTAAGTAAACTTCATAATTTTCCACTATTCATAGAATTTCTATGAATTTTCTCTATTTTTTAAACTAACTATAAATCGCTTAAAAAAATATAATAAATACTTATACTTTTCAATAATTCATCAAAAATTTACAAAAATTCTAAACTGATAATATAAGATTTCTGTAAAAATATTTCAGCCCAAATAATTTTTCTAATAATTTACTTATAATTTCTAATATTCAAAAACTTTAATAATTCATAATAATTAGTCATTTTATCAGAAAATTACGAATCTTATATCCTTTCCATGTGAAATTTAATTCTCTACAACTTTGTAGAAGAAAGTGTTTTCAAATTCCGCCTCTAACATATAAAAATAGGCTTACTGGAAAAGTTTGCCGAAAAATATTTATGTTTTGAATAAAATACCAGATCAGCCACCTCACGAAATTCATAACAAATCATACAGTTAAGATTTAATAGTTCAAAATTTGTGGACGTATACTCAACTTATATATGTATAGCATATCCAAAAATTACAACGATCTAACGGTCGGATTAAGAATTATAATTCACGCAATAAAGCTTAAGAAACTGATTTTTCGGACTATAAGTTCTTCGGACCAGTTTCATTCAAACAGTCACCACGAAAAATTCACAAGAAATTTTTGGGTGATTCCAATTTTTGTAATTATCTTACTTCTAGAGATTTTTTTTGATATAAATCTCATCTCCTAACTAATTATACACAAAGAGTTATAGATTTTATAAAATCAAGTAGTAAACTAATTTTTTCTAAAATTTTTCAAATTTTGTTCTTCTTTTGATTTCTTGATTTCTTTCGTTTGATTATTGTTTATACAAGTTTAATCCATCAAAAACAAATATAAACATGTTCTATCCGTATACAAAATTTAACATCCATATATAAAAATCAAATTATAAATTAAAACATACCATTTTAATTTCTTCCTTTCTTATTTCTTCTTCTTTTTCTTCTTCTTCTTCTTCTTCTTCTTCTTCTTCTTCTTCTTTTTCTTTGTCTTTTCTTTTTTCTGAAATTTGGGCTACGGGTGGGAGTGTAGAATGACATGTAGGCTGAAAATTTGCCTTAGTAGGCCAATAAGTTAGGCAATATTATTTGACCAACTCTTGCCTACCATTTAATAACCCATCTCATCATAATTTAATTTTCTGCCCTTTTCTTTTTCTTCCTTCCCCCACTTTGTCCCTGTGACGCCCCCAAATTCGGGTCCCTTTAATACCCCGGATCCGGTGCAGTCACGATACTACTAGCGTCAAACTATTATATTTTTTATTCATAACTTAAAGAATATAACTTCGCTTTATTACAATTTAGAATATAAATTCTTTCAATATCCAAGATCTTGTGTAATGACCCCAAACTTTTATAAGTTACAATCTTGGTCATTTACCATTCATGTCTTACATTATATTCGATGTTATAAAAATACAGAATAATTTAAACTTTTTCAATCTCCTTTGAATAAAATCTTTTTATTGATTTCATAACTTTAAATTAATTACAATCCCTGAATCAACTATATGATATAATTCATTCTATTTGAGTTACTGTATAAACTTTTACATCTTAATACGAAGTCTTCTATGTATCACATAGTACAACTTTACAACACGACAAGTGTTATACATCATAAGCAACTATCAAGTACCTTGTACGAAACTGAAACATTTTTCAAGATCGTATCATTAGATAACTACGTCGATCTCCTTACGAAACTACGAAACTCTATCAATCAAGTGGCATAATACTTTAATTATGAGTCCTTAACTTGCAAAAATGGTTATTTGCAAGAGTAAGATCGACAACTCAAGCAATTCTAACAGTTTTCATGCATCACATAGCATATAATAACATACTCAGTTCATGCATTTATAATCAATTAATATTTACTGCGCATGATACTTCTCACATAACAGGCATAGAGATTTACTTCACAAGCATATCATCAACGATCAGTTTTCAATTTTCATACCTATCTCAAATGCATTTCATATATATACATCAACATTCTCATAACATAATATAACACAATTAACAGTTATAGAATTCATATATCAAATAGAAATTGAAAGACTTGTCTGGCTCGTAGATTACCAATTACCAAAAAAAAGACAGCTTAATATAATCTGTTTCATCAATCCTACACACGTATTGTCATACGCATCAATTATTAGTCACCTAGCAGCGCTTATCAAACGTCTAAGCAAATTCTAATTTACACTTCGTAATTCTCTTCGATTTACTCGTTTGACACTTACTGTCAAATCATATATATAATTAACAATATCAGTTAATTATCACATAGCTAATCCTCAACGTTAGTTAACCACTTTAGGTTAACTCATTCCTCTTTAACTAATAAGTTAATAGTTATTCATAACAAAATTAATCACATCATGCATTAAATTATAATTAAACAAATTATAATTTAAATTAAACAATTACTTAGATTATAAATAATCAATTTCAATTTATACACTCAATAAATTATAATTAAATAAATTATAATTTAACTTATGCATTCACCTTAATTATAATTATTATAATCACATATTAAGTTATAATTACACAAATTATACTTCAAGTTAAACATTAACTTTGATCATAATTAATCAAACTATATTCATTATAATTTAACAAATTATAATTTAAATAAACCTTTACTATAATTATAATTATCCAAATTATAATTACACATTATTTTATTAATATAACTTATTACTATTATCTAACATTTTAAGACATGTTAAAATGCCATTAAATTATTACATAAACTTATCTTTTCAAAATAAAGGTCCCCTTTTTTCTGTACACCCCCCCGTCGGGGCGGGGGTTCAAGGCTTAACATGCCCGCCGGGGCAGCTTCAAACATTTTTCCCTGCATATCCCCCGCCGGGGCGGGGGTACAAGGCTTACAAGGCCCGCCGGGGCAGGCCCTCTCCAGGGTTTTAAATTTTTCTACACACCAAATTCCAGCCAACCAATTTACACATAAAACTTTACAGAAACAATATTACTAAAGTTTCTAACATGTTCTATATAAAATCATCAATTCACATATTGATCCATCAAGAGTTTCATGAACTCTCTAGAAATTCCTCAACCGCACCACATTATACCAATCTTACATTATAATTGGACTTGTATCTTTAGACTTCATTTGATAACAATGCTAACCAGATTATAAATCTACTGATATCGTGATAATCTCTTAGAATTATAGAACTTTGAAATGAGAAATGTTCATAGTAACATTACCTCTTCCAGGCTTGCAATTAGGTTTGCTTTCAACTTAGATAGCTTCCTCTCAATTTAGCACTTCCCTCTCTTAATGCTTATCAACAAACTCTCTCTAGCAACTTAGCAAGAACTTAGCCAACTAGAAATATGAAGGGAAAACTTCCAATTTATAGAAAAATCATGGACCAATTCATGGTTTTGCCCAACAAATCAAACTAAAGGATAGAAGAGAAAGACATTGGAAAGATGGAGTTGGTAGGAGGGACACTATTGCAACCACCCCCTTCATCATCACCATAGCCATCATCATCCTCTAACATAGGCCAATGACCTCTACTTCCCTTTTAGCTCACAAATAAATCCTATTGACTTAATATTGCTACACTAATAAGGTTATGGGTATATATACACAAACATATATATACACCCACATATAAACAAGTATCCTCACAATTTAATTATACACCAATACATAATATCATGTACCTCATGTACATTGGTTTAATTCAATTAACATTTTAATTGGACTAGATATAAAATAGTTGGGTATTCTCATACCATAATTTTCCATAAAATTATTATCTCAATTACACCCAAATATTATAATGATAATTAATATCAATTATTTATTAACTTGCCATTATAGGTAAATCTCTAATTGATTTAACTTTACCACCCATACGACACAAGGCACAATTATGTAAGCTTAGTATATAATAGACCTCAAGCTTACAATACTATAATCTTACAATTAATATTATTCTTATTATCATATTTTATAATATGTTCAGAATGTAATATCATTACATCATATGCTCTCATAACTTATATACTAGCACATTTATATACTAATTAATGGTCTCTAATCATGGCCACTCTATTACCCTCCTATGGACAATAACCAAGGGGCAAAGGATGGAGTTGGTAGCTAACTCCACCAACTACTACTATTCATTGTCCTTACTCATTATTTCTCTCACATGGCTTTTAGTTTACAAACTTCACCATGACACAAAATTTTCAGCATTCTAAGGGTCATGGGAGGGGTCTATTGTACCATGTTACATAATTAATTCCCATAACATATATACTTGCATTCAGCAAATAAACTAACATTCTACACACCAATGCATGGACTCTACTAATAGTCAAGCTATTACCGTCATATGGTTATTACACAAGGGGCAAAGAAGAGTTGGTGACTAACTCCCACCAACTATTACTATTCATTGTACCCTAGCCATTTGGTTAACCATCATTGCTCACACATGGGCTAACTTGCAAGCTTATATCTAATAACTTATTGTTATTACCATATGATATGATAGGGTCACACATACACCCAATCATATAATCCATGTACATTTGACAATACCGAATATAGTAAGATTGAGTATTGTCACACCATATTATTACAACTCTATTATTTCAATTATATTTAATTATTAAATAACAATTGTTTATTTAGTGTAATTTATTATTCCATACATACACCTTAATGTATCCATTCATCACATCTTGTCACATAAACATTATTTATGTAACTTATATCATTCCTTTAATCTTACTATATATAGTTCTTATATAATATAGTTTTCTTGAAGTGTCACACTTCATTTCATGTCATATAGATGTAGCTACTATATAACATATAATTACATATCATTGCACATAGCAATTAATTTATATAATAATACTAATTAATTCCTTTAATTATTCATTCATTAAATTATTTAATGAATGCTTATTCCACCACTTTGCCACACTAGGCCTATCTCACAAGCTTACACTATTAAGCTTATTATGACTTCCACCACACCTTAATATTCCTTTAATATAAGGTTTGCGTGACACATGCATTCTAATGTCAAGCTATCTTAAATAAGTATACACTTATAATATGTATAAGCTTTATACTTAGAATAATTAATATTTACTCTATTAATTATTTAAATAATAAAATCTACAGTAAAATAGTAACTCAAGTTATTTAGTAAATTAAAATAACTTAGTTTTCTTTTATAAATTTAACCCTCTTGGAGATACATTATTATTATAAGAATTATGTATTCCACCACGACAAAACGTTTTTATTATAATTTTGGAAACTAAAGGCGTTAATTATAATAAAATAATTCACTCATTATCTCAAGATATTATTCTTAATATAACATCTATATCTCATTAAAATAATTACATGTACGACACATGTACACCTTTTATATAGAAAATAGACCATAAGTTTATTTCCTATTAATATATTACATATAGTAAATATGTTTTAATATATTTACCCTCATTCATATTATCTCATACAAAGTCATACAAGGTATAACCTTCTCCTATTTATTAAAATAATTCAATATTAGAAATTATTTTAATATCCTTTATTAGAAATATATAATATTAATTTCTTTTTCCTTTCTATAAATTATTTCCAAAACAATTTCTTTAATCTGTACATTTAACCATATCTCAATATTAATTAATTCTCTAATCAATATTTATTTAAAGATATATTGGTTTAACAACGTATTTTATTAACGTCGTTCGCACATTCATATAATACCATGCCAAGTGATATATATAAAGGCACTTACTATAATCATATATTCCACGCATGTGTTAACTCACTATTTACTTAAGTGATCTTAAACCCCTTACTATAGCACCATAGTTAATTGAGGTTATAATATTCAAATTATATTATTCCATAATTTAACTTTCAATTTAATTTAACCAATATTTATACTTATTAGTTAATTCCCTTAACTAACTCATGCTTCACTATCCCAATCCATCCATGGATAGCTTAAGTACTAATTAATTCCTATATTACAATCATACTAATCACTAATATATATACTCAAGAAAATGGTGATTATTCATCAACGATATTTACTGTCACCAACTTCCTATGATAAAATAATTCTACAAATTATTTAATGTTGATAGATAACTCTTATCCATCTTCTTACTAATTCATCTCAACAAATATATAATAATGATATATATTTATTAAACACAAAATCACTTATTATATAGCTCATATTACCCTATGTAATACAATACTACATACCTCGTATTACGTATATATATTCTTATTCGAACCCATCTCATGCTTTAAGAATTTTATTTATTAAATTCTTATTATTAATAAATCTTGAAAATTCGGGTTCTTATAGTCCCCCCACATATGCCATTCATTTTTTTTCTCATACTTACAGCCATTAGCCGCAGACCCTTCTAAAAGATTTAATCCCCCTCTTTTATTTACTCACTTATCCGATTAATTGCTCGTTTGACCATTTATCAATTTAACATTTTATAATTTTAGAATAATAATAATCATAAATTAAATTAACCTTTTATTTCATAAAAGTCGGGGTCTTACAATCTATATGTCATAAACCGACTCTTGTCGATCATCATAAAGCACAATGACGGACCAAACCCTAATCGGTTCGTTACGTTAATCACATTCCCATCAGATTCTCATTACCGGACTCCATTAGAATTTACATGAGTTTTAACTTCATTCAATGTCATTCATGCATTACGTACCTCTATTACATGTTATATAACCTTAAGGCACACTCACAACTTGATTACGATTCATAGTTCACATTATCAGATTTTGAGTTTTAAATTTAAATACGTTTTGTCACCGTTTAATTCATAAAACCATTCTTAAACATGTTGTTTCAGTGATTTCTCTTCATGAATATTAACCATTTAGTTACCCCATAATTACCATGTAGAAAGCTAGGTTAAGAAATCTTCATGTCAGAAATTTTTCCAATAAGGGCGCGCCAGCGCCAACCAAAGGCTAAAAGCCGGCGCTGCAGCGCTGCCTCGCATTGTCTGAGCCCTGCCTCGGCGCTGCAGCGCTGGGAACAAGGTGACGCGCCGGCCCCCAGATTCTAAAAATTTTGAATTTTCATGAGCTCGTAACACGATCGTTACAACTGGGAACTGGCTCGTTCCAAAGCCAATAATTCATAAATTCTATGTTCTACCATTTCATCAAGTCGAAATTCATTTCTGAGTCTGTCAACGAGAATTTAGCCGATTTGTCGATTTTTACGCTTTCGTTAAACGTTCGACGCTTAATTCTTCGTTTTAAGTCCGAATTTGTTTGTTCTTGCTCCCGCAAGTCTTATTTACCTAATTACACGTTACGCCATCGAAAGCCATCATTTTTGAATCAAACGGTGACTTTTAACTTCTATTCTGGGAAAATTCACAGTTTCGACGTTTAACGTCTAATCGCGTAACTTTCGTCGAATCCTCGTTCTTCAATATTTTTACTTCGAACCAAATGGAATCATTCCATTGGTTGTTCTTTAATGATTCTAACCATTATAAACATCTATGTTTTAACAGTTTCACATGCTTATCATGCAAACTCTCATGATTTGATAATTCTTCATTAAGTTCCTAAATCAAATCTTATAATTTCATTACTCATGGCTTATTAGTGTTCTTAATTCACCATTTATGACACCCCAAAATTCGGCCTATTTTTCATACCCGAATTCCGTTCATTACGATACTTCACATTCCATACATACATCATTATATCCTGAAGATACATGATATATTCACACATTCCCAGGTTCTATTATCTCAAAACGTTCCTTCATTAAAAATAATGGTAATTACATTATTCTTATCACATTACAAGTGTGACTTAACTAGTCACCATATCTATAGAATGGTTTTAATCTAACTAGTCTCTAAGCCTCGACTTGATCTTCACGTTTGTTCATAACATGAACAGTACTTCATCTTGAGACGCTAATGGTACTTGTGACCATAGGATCTCACCATAGCAGGACATCCATCATCATGATCTTCATCAGGTTCTTTAATACATACTACCGTCGCTCGCTGATTTTTTTTATTTCAAGCAAGTGTGAGCATTCAATTGCTCAGCAAGTCATAGCAGTTGAATAGTAACAACTTAAGAATCAAAGTTCTTTTATGTCTTCAATAACCGAACAAAGGTTACGAAGCAGCTCAAATAATAGGAATACTTTCCTGATTCCTATCATTTTAAAGCATGCATCACATATACTTATCATACTCTCATCCTTCTACCTTTTCCAATCATACTATGTCTGGCTAGAATCATTAGCACATACTTAATAAGTACGGTTCATGAATAAATTGAACTCTTTTATATTTAACAGTTCAATCATAGAACAGTTTATTTCACTTAAACACCGAAGTGCTAACATTGTGGCACAAGGCCTCATCCATACCAACATTATCCAAATCACATTATCTTATACAAACATTACACATTTGCACATATAAAATACTTCCTTATGTTCAACATCTGAAGAAGTTAGGAAACTAACATTCATGTAGAAATGAACGCAGTTAGGAAACTTGCCTTCCGCACAGCTATCGCTTAGGGTTTACGCTGAGCTGCTCATCGAAATTCCTATATAGCACATAAGGAATAACAAATACGCATTAGTCACATACTTGACTTAAGCCTTAGCTTTTCTTCACTTTACTTCTTATAGTTCGCGTTCTTGTAATATAAGTCTCTGCCACCAAGTTTCATATTCATTGCTTCTACCTTTTCATTACATTCCATACCACGTCCGGTTCATACGACTCGGACGTTTATTCAAGTTATTACCATTAACTTGGCTTTTCAACGTTATATATTATTCTTCATTCTCTGATTACTGTTTGTTACGGCTTATTAACATTAATATGCCATCAACTGACTCTCGTCATTCATCGTAAGATAACATGACAAGCGAAACCCTAATCGGTTTGCTAGGTCGCACGTATTTCAATCGAATTCCCGTTATCGGACTCCATATAGAAATTACATAAGTTTTATCTTCATTTCATAACATTCTCGCACCTCATGCCTCTATTACATCTTACTATGTCAACATTCGTTAACGTCTAAGTCATACAACCAATGTATACTTAAAACATTCACTCAACGCCGATACGATTCACGAGAATCATTCACGTATTCTGCGTTCATATTACTTGTCTCTTACTCTCATTCAACCTTTACTTAAGGTTTAAATCACTTTTTTAAGTGTTACATTAAGTGAATTATATGTGGACTATCGTTCTGCACACTTCTCCCCAAGTGTTGAGCATTGAAAAGCTCTTCACTGGCTTTTCCCCTACACCGGCGCTGCGGCGCCATCTTTTACTCTTGAAGCGGCACTGCGGCGCTACACCTGCAGAGATTTTCTCCCTGGCAGGGGCTGCGACGCCAGCTCTTAAGGCATGGGCGGCGCTGCGGCGCCATCTTTGTTCCATTAAAAAATATTTTAAGACTTCGAACTTCACGAGCTCGTAATGCGATCGTTATAACTTGGAATTGGCTCGTTCCAAAGCTAATAGTTCACTTATAACATGTTCTACGATTCTATCTAGACGGAATTCATTTCTGAATCTGTTGACGGAAAATTGACCGTTTCGTCCATTTTTACTTGTTCGTCGAATGTTTGTGAACGTTCGACGTTCGTTTCTTCGTTTTAACTCCGAATTCGTTCGTTCTTGCTCTCGCATGTGTTGTTTACATAATTACACGTGTTGCAATCGAAAACCATCATTTTCAAATCATATGGCTACTTTTGACTTTCATTCCGGGAAATTCACGATTTCGATACTTAACGTCTAATCGCGTAAACCTCTGCCGAATCTTCGTTACTCGATACGTTTACGTCAAACCTAATGGAATCAATCCATTAGTTGCTCCTTCACGATTCTAATCATATTAAATATTTAGGTTTTAATGGTTTTCTTCATTACGTTCTTCGTGTTCGTCGTTCGTTCTTCATTCTTAATCAATGTTATGATTATGATTTTATGTTTTCTCGCATTCTAACGTTATAAGTTTGATAATTCAACCTTATAACACTGTAGAGTTAATATAACTCATCCAGATCGTCCACTAACATCTTCTAACATCTTTTCATTTATTAACCATTTCGTTATGGTTTAACCTAACCATTTCAAGGTTTTAACAAATTTCTTCATTAACTCCCTTAACCATTCACTTATGGTTTCACTTGTTCCTGATCATTAATGGTTTAAAATCCACTAACATCAATCTTATTACTTCCTACAATTCATGCTATATTCCTTTTCACTTCTCTATCAATATGAGAATTGAAAGAAAGATGAAAAATCAAAGTTAACACTTATACCTTAAGTGTTCTTGAGTCCTTAGACTTTGTTCTTGACAAAGTTTTGGACTAGCTTCTTCTTGCTTCTTGGTTTGCTCATCAATCCTTTCTTCTTCTCTTCTCCTCTCTCTCTAGATATTGGTGGGATTTTAAACAAAGAAAAATGAAGGGCCAAGCCCTCTATTTATAGAGATTGCAATAGTTGGGGTAGTTTAGTCATTAGACCAAACCTCCTCAACTCCACCTCCTCTCCACATCACCACCATGTCCCCCACATGCCTCCCATATGCTAGCATATGCCACCATGTGCTCTCCCATGTCCCTCACATGCTAACATGGGTCATGGGTTGCCCCATGGGTTTAAACCACCCGTTTACCCGTCGGTTCGACCCACGTGTTTAAATTCTTAGATTTAATTCAAATTAAATCTATTTACTTTGTATAAAATTCGTATTATACGTTGTATTAATTCTCGTATCCTCCTCATATTATACTCGTATAATAATTAGTATTATACGCGTATTCATTATGTATAATAATCATTTATTATCACACATAACCATTTTATTCTTCACTTTCACTTTTCCTAACCTTTAGGGTTTTATGTCCACAAGCAAAAACATCGCGAGCCATAAATGAAATATTATTACGTATTCTATCTTGTCTCCAAATCCTATCATTACGCGTTTCTCTAAATTTCAAAATAAATTCCCGAGCAGAAATGGATGAATAGTGATTTTCGTCATTTTCTTCCCGAGAAAACTTTTCTCGGCTAACTTAACTTTTCACGACATATTGTTGTCAAATCTTTCGACAGAATGTCATTCCGACATTCCAATCTCCCAAAAAGGCTTAGGGTTCCTAACCCTAACCCTAACCCTTAGGGTTAAACCTTAACCCTTAGGGTTTCATGAATAGTTTTTATTTCGTCTTTTTCTCAAAAATATTTTTATTCCCAGAAATCTTTTATTTTCGTATTAAAAATTCATACTCGTTCATTCTTGCTCGTTGCCAGAATCCTCCTCATTTCTAATCATCCTATGTCATAGAATGATTAATAAACATATATCTTAGAAAATAATCAATAAAATTACTTTTATTAATTATTAATTCTTTAATCTTAATTTTCTAAACAACTCGATTTTTCGGGTTGTCACATTCTTCCCTTCTTATAAAAATTTCGTCCTCGGAATTTCTCAAACCACATCCATACTCGGATGCGTTATCCTTACAACATTTTAACGAAGAGTTAATCTTAACTCTTCTTATTATGTTGAAAAAAATCTCAACATACAATTCAGTTAGGTATTTACCTAGTCATTCCTTTTCATTTTCTCTTCTACATCCTTCCCCCCAAGGATCATTATCTTGTTATAATTGTCAGATGATACATATCCTAACAACTATACTTCTAAAATCTCGGGATATCACATTCTCCCCTTCTTCTAAAAATTTCACCCTCGAAATTGTTGCCATAACCTTTTACTCAACTTCTCATTACAGAAGTCATCATCCTACACCCATTCAAGAACGTTTCATTCATAAAGGAACATCTCGGCACCAAGGCCGTATGCTCGACATTGTTAACACATTCTTCTTCTCCACTTCTCTTCCTCGAAGTTCTCATCTTCCCACATTCAATAATCTTCATAATTTACACACTAATTATGAAGTTTGAACGAATGACCAGGAATATAAAGATTCCTTTAAAACATGTCATACGATGCTGAGGGGTCTTATAGACCATGATCTCTTGCCAGGTCGATGACATTTCATAGTAAACAATGTGTGTTTACCCAGTGCGTTTACAATCATAACAAATGTAAACCACCTTTTAAGGTAATTTGAGTGATCAACCCATCTTTATATCTCCTCAGACTTATATCAGATTTCGTACCAAAATAATTTGGCTCGGTACAACTTCCCAAAGAAAGCTTGTTTTCTTTTAAAAATGACATATTATTTGTCTAGCCAAATCAAATAGCTTAGACCATCCAATAAATTGGACTCCAACTTGAAATAGTTGTTTAGTCAACTAATTGACATCAACTACTCTTTTTAAATCCTTTCATAATAATTCAAAACGTGAAATGACGTCGTGATACCGTACTGATTTACAGCACGTTGAGGACTTCGTCATTTTCTGACTTTGTCATACTACATATTGTTATACACTTCAAGGTATGTTCAGCTGTAATAACAACTCCGTCTTTTTACCATCTATGCATCAATTGCATTGATGATATAAAATTCATTTTGATATTTCAAATCAAACTCTGTCTAGCCGAAATGATTAACATAGACATCCAAAGAATAGCTCTTTTAAAAACTATTGATTTCCAAAAGTTGAAACCAATATTTTCGATCCAAAGACATACACATCTGCACGATGTCAATAATTTCGAAATCTAGCATTGCTAGAAGACTTGGAATTTTCTACTTCCTTCTTCTTCCTTCATTGTCATACTTGCGAAAATATTAACCTCTTCTAGCACCTTAAGTGTAATATCCGAGAATTATTGTGTAATTTAATAATTTTTAATAGACGAATTTATGTGAAACTCTTGTGTGATATCTATTATTAGGGGTATATGTGCTATTCATATATGTTATGTGATGAGATGTATTTAAATAGTTAGTTTAATTTAATTTAACTATTTAAATTGGTTAAGCAGATAATTAATTGATTAATTTCGTGGGATGGTATTAAAACATGTGTGACGCCCCCAGAATAGGTCCATTCAACCCAACCCATTCTGAGTCGCCAAATACATGGTACAGAATTCAAATACAAACTTTATATCATACGGTCGTGCAAAATACGACCACACAACTGTGAGTGTCAATACAAATATGTAGAAAATATTAAGATTCAAACTAAGTCCTCATTACAATTATTATCACACTATTTGTCAAAAATAGTGAGGACTACTACTGCTCTAACTCGGACCATCACTCTGTCCCCCGACTAGTTCCCGCAACATTCTCATTTCCTGAAGAGGACAACAGATGAAAAGGGTGAGCTCAACTAGCTCAGTAAAGAATATTATGACTAAGATAATGGAGAATAAATCATCGTTAGCCTTCAATAAATTAGATAAAATATAATGGACAACCAATCTTAGATCAATATTCGCAGCGGAAATAACAAATCATTAGAAGAGTTAAGCAGAGAATGAAGTCTACTATCTTCTATGATTTAAAAGTCCATCATCAATATTTTATCCCTGTAACATCAATCAATATGCATCTCGAGTCAATATTCATCTTTGCACTACAGGCCAAAGATATTCATTTGTATCATCAGTGGTCATGTTCATCTCAACACCTGTCATCTTTGCACTACGGCCAAAGATATTCATCAGGTAATCATTCATCTTTTCTCTACAGGCCAAAGATATTCAGTTACATCACCTTTTAGGACTGAGGATGATGAAAAATATTTTAAAGAACGAATCCAGTGAGATAAAAGACAAAGATTAGGGATTCGTCATTTAGTTTATCCAAATTCAAGAATAATCCATAATAATACTTTGTGGAGCAAAATTCAAGAATAAAGCCCAAAATTTGGATACAATCAAAGATAGTAACCTTAACAGACAATTTGGACAAATAGAAGAAAAATAAATTTTCCCGTGAATAGTGCCGTATACGTGAATAGTAACCCCGACGAAAAAAGTAAGAATTTCAACATAAAATTCATGACAATATTTTTGTATAATGATATTGAGAAGAATAACATCATTTACGAAAGAAATAACATTCCTTACCTCAAAAGAACAGTATCTCTGACTGGAATATCGGATATAATACCGACGGAAGCTTGTACTGAATAGTAATACTCAAAGTATTGAAATACTCACAAAAATACGCTCGATATTATAGAGAGAGAAAACTTCTGATTCTGGTGTACTTTTCAATTCTAACCTAAGCACCCTATTTATAGGAAAAGCTTAGGATGCCAAAGGAGACTAAAATAATAAAATAATATATTTTTAAAAAAAAAATTCGCCGCCTGGCGGCTAAAAATTTTAGATTTTTTAACAACAAAAGTTGGGCCCACCATTTTATTTAAAAAATATTTATTTTCCAAAACTTCAATAATTCATAACAAATAGCCCCTTTGTCAGAAAAATACAAATTCTATGTCCTTCCATAGAAAATTTAATTCTCTACAACTTTGCAGAAGAAAGTTTTTCCAAATTCCAAACATAAATTATCCGAAATCCATAAACAGATGATTTCCCACACCAAAATACTGATAAAAACACATCAGCACTAATTCCTTCTTTAATATCCACAAAATAAATATTTCCTTATCATATAAATCAATAATTAATTATTCACAAATAATATTATAGAACTACAATATTAACAACCAGGTCGTTCCCAGGAAAGTGGGGGCCTTCCGATAAGGACTTCTCCCTACTGGCGCGCAATTAAATAACCCCTCCTAGACAGAACTTCCTTAGACATTGTCAATAATGCTATCTAATAATATTATTCAAATAATATGAATTATTGAGTTGATAACGTGAAATACTGTGCAACGACAATTATTGAATCAATACTACAAAATATCAACTGTAGCCATTATTGAATCAATCATAAAAAATAGCAACGTAGCAATTATTGAGTCAATAAAATATCAATGCAGCAATTATTGAGTCAATAATATAAAATATCAACGTAGCAATTATTGAGTCAATAATATAAAATATTGAACAGTAAATACTGTAACAATAATTGAGTAGGTTCCTTCTCACGTAAGACTCAATAATTTGAAATACTGTGCAATACCGTGTGCTATTGCGCAACACCGCGTACTGTATTTTAACCACCGGGTATTTCAACAGTACTAACGGTAACAACTACGCCGTTATCTTGTAAAAAAGCTATTTCTGTCGCTTTCTATATCCGACAGTTATTCCGTTGTGGGGGCCCACAAATAGCTGCGCCGTCGTACGAATATTCCCCGACAACAAGAATATTCCACGACCAAACGAATATTCCCCGACAACAAGAATATTTTATAACCACTTGCTCATTTTAAAAATGTTTGCACATTTCACCCATAACTTTCATATTTATCAAATCAACACCTTACTATTTCGAAATAATATATAAAGAAAATTAAATCTTTATTCATAAAAGTTGGGGTTTTACAACATGAGTTGGAGTTCGGAGAGGAATTTAGAGACGCGGACTGCGTATTTGAGTCCGGAACGTAGAAATTAGTTAGGATAGACTGTAACCACAAAAATGTGTCACGGTTGACTTTTTAGGGTAAAAAGTCAACCACAAATTTTGAAGATGAATTTGACGAAACGGATAGACCAATGACGTCCGGGACGTCAATTTTAGTAGGAGTCGATATGAGTATCGAAGCGTTTGGCTACGGAGGGCAAAATGGTCAAAATAGTTTATTAAGTGATTTAATTGATTAAAATAATATTTTATTGAAATGGAGCAGCAGCTGTTGGGACCTTGTGTCACACGAATTGGGACAAGGAAAGGAGGGAGTATACGTATTCTAGGAGGATGAGGGAGAGGGAGTTACAACTCCTTAATAAACCAAACATAATAAACTAAACCTTTTCATTTTTCTAACTCCCCTCTCCATACTAAACCATTGTATTATGAGTATGATTTGTAACTGCTGAATTGAGAATGGAAGAGGCAATGGAAGCTTATACTAATAATATCTATATATACTCTCCACCTAAAATTCTATTTCTTTCTTTTGTAAAATATCCTACCGTGAGTGAAGTTGAGAATGAGAGAGGAAAGAGCTTGAGAGGGTGGCAAATTCTGGAGTTTGCAGAGACTAACCAAGCAAAGAGAGTCATTAGAGGAATTCGAACAAGAAGAATTCATCAAAGAGGTAAGCCATGAACTCTCTTTTATATGTTTTTGAGAAAACTAGTAAGAAAATGCATGTATATTCATGGGAAATGATTTGTTTTGCTTCTATGATGCTATGTTGGTGTTGATTACTTATATGTGGGTTTAGAGAATGAAAGTTCTTATTTTAACATGCTCCTTATGTACTAAATTTAGTTAATTTATGCCATGCATGCTAAGTGTTTGATATTATGCTTCTTAGATGTCAAGTTGATCAAATCATGGAAATTTAGTAGAGTTAAAGGTTGTGTTATGTGTATATATGTTAGATTAGATGATCTGGACAGTTGGAGTCTTTCAATTGCATGCTAGAATCGAAAACATGGATTTTTGTCAAAGTTAGTTAAATTTGAAATCTGTGACTTTTTGGGTTTTTCTGAGCCTTGGAATCATGGTTTATGTGACCCGTTTATGGTAGGTAATAATTTTGTAAAATACTATGTAGCATAATGTATAACCTGACCAAATTTCATAAAAAACAGAGTTAATATGTGCAAGATATGAAATTAGATAGAACCATGTTCATAGGGGAAAATCTGCAGATTCTGGGTTTTCCAGAATTTTTTTAAGTATAGAACCAGTTGGTGCACGCTTTTCTAGGCTATTGGTTTATGGTCTTAACATGTTAGTTTCATGTATGTTGTATTTTTGTAAAATACTGTGATGTATGGAATGTATGGTGTCCAAATATCATGGTCATACAACCTGTAAACAAGTGGGAATTAAATCGGGAAGTAGGCTGCTCGGCAGGAAAAAAACAATTCTAGGCATGAAGAGCAGCACAGCTGCGCCGTTCATACGGCTTAACGCTGCGCAGCTGTGCCACTCAAAGATGGGTTCCGGGTTTGCCAGGCAGCGCAGCTGCGCCGGTAACACGGCTTTAGGCTGCGAGCTGTGCCGGGTCGGGTCGGGTCGGGTCAGAATGTAAAATTTTTATTTTCTTTCAGATTCTAATATTGAACCCATTTACTTATAGGATGCATCATGTTGTGTGATTGTATTATATTGGTGATATAATACGAGTTAGTTTAATAACCTAAATAGTATAAAAGGAAATAATTATATTTCAAATTAGTGTTGGAATACTTAGTTACTTAACGTGACGTTTGTGATTAGGTTACGTGAAGGACTAGTTGATAGCTTAAACTGTAGAAGACGTATTAGGCAAGTTTGTTACCCTATTTTTCATTGATAAATTATTCAAGCCTTATTTCTTTTATTGAGGTAAGGGTAAGTACCGAGCTCGTGTTTATTCGTTGACACGTACAAGTTCCTTTGACGTAAAGTTCTACAACTTCAATTATCTTGCAAATTTTAATGTTGATTACGCAGTTATTGCTTCAACTGCTATGCTTTAAAGTTCTATTTATTTAAAGAACTATTTCTAAGTATGTTTCCTGGCCTTTGTTTTCGGCTAGTTATTATTGATGAAAAATAATTTAATTCAAATCTTTAGAAGCTATTTAATGTTTACCAATCCAAATTGCTTTGGTGCGGTCTCGCATGAATACTAAGATGAACAACTCGAATAAACGGACAAACAGATGTCGGGCATATAGTCCCATTTATGCTTTATGCAGTTTAAACTTTATACTTGTGCACAATGTAGGGTACGTTAGGCTGATCACCTGGAGTACTTGCAGAGACCGTTTAGAATCTGATTGATTGTTAAACCGTCTGATGGTTTTTGATGAAACAAAGTAATGTTCAAGGTATCTAACACCCCTTAGTATGATATGGAGAATTCTTAAACTCTTATCTTTGAAATTCTTGTTTAACACTTGATAATTCTTTCAACTGTTGAGATATAGCCATAAAGATGCTTTTACTCCTGTTGTATGTTTTCAAACTATTTTATATACTTGCTGGGCAATTTGTGCTCATTCTTGCTTAAACCTTTCAGTTAAGGATGAGAAGGCGGAGGGCTCGGGCAAGGACAAGGGGAAGTCTAAGATGAAATGTTGAGAGTTGTTTATGTAATAAGTTTATATTTCTGCATATGATGTTATGTAGCGATAAACGCTAAGTTTATGTTTCAGTTTATTTAAGGTTATAAATACTTGGGATTTTATTTGAATAAGTATGTAATAGTTATTATTATTATTATTATTTTCAGAGTTTATGTAGTTAGATGATGATGTATGTTGTACCATGAGCACCACGTCCTGTAATCGATGTTATACGAATTTGGGGGCGTCACAGGTTGGTATCAGAGCCGTAGGTTATAAAGCTTAGGTGGGGAACCTTAGACTATAACCTTAGAGGAGCTAGTGGAGGTAATAAGGAGATGAACTCATGTAGAGTTGTAAGTGCAGTGTCGAATCTATTTTTCTAAAAACAAAATCAATATCTATTTTAAAATAATAATCAAGTTGTTTGTCTTGATTGTAGGATGTCAGGAGAAGAGGAGGTTAGAGATATTCACGTTGTGAGTGAGCAGTTGGTGACAGCTGTACCTGAGCCCATAGCTGAGGCAGTAGCTGACTCAGACCTAGAGGAGTATCCTAAAGAGGAAGAGGAGCCCGAGGAGGACTCTGAAGAAGCACCTGAGAATAGTCTGTTAGATGAGTTGATGGATAGGATTATCGAGCTCGTCAATAGAGTCCATGAGCTGGAGGAGCTGTATCAGGAGGAGCAGGAAGCTGCAGCATTGCTTGGGGCATTGGTGCAACACCTGGTGATTAGGAACGGGGATCTGGCAGCAGGTCAGAAGGTGAATAGGCTGAAGGATGAGAAAGAAGCTATCAAGACCCACTTGGGTCATACCATTAATGGGTTGGAGTCAAGGATTCAGAGTCTCCAAACTGACAAGTAGATCATTACCACATTATGGGGAGATGAGAGGAGAGGTCGTGCTCGAGTCGAAAAGCTAACTGCCGAGTTAGAAGGAGAAGTGAGAGATAAGAAGGTTAAGATAGACAAGATAAAGTACGCGTTTAAGTTAGCACATGGAAGGTTCCAGCATAGGGTGCATCACTTTCCACGTGAGGAGCACCGGTCTAGACATGTTATAAGCCGAGGGCTGGTGCTGGAGATAGCGGATAAAGAGCATGAAGACGCCATTAGGTGGGGTTTTTAGTTTATTCGTGTTAAACTTTTACTACTAGCGTATAGAACGCTTATCTATGAAATAAAACTTGGTTTTTGATTTTTTCCAAGTGTTTTGGGTTAAAGAGATGTAAATGGCATAATGCCATAAGATGATGAGATACTTTGTGATTATGGTTTTTTAAATAAATATGCTTTTATTTAAATATGTGATGTGATGATTAAGTTTTATATGAATTATATATGCTGTAGGAATAAGTTATGAGATGATAACATTAAGTTTATTTAAAAAGAAGGATGGCTAGAGGAAGACGTCGTCAACAAGTACCAGAAGGGTCAGGTGGTAATGCTGGGGATCCATCAAACCCCATGCAACAATTCGTAGATATGTTAGTTGGGGCACTTCAGAATCGAACCCCGAATACTAATAACCCTCCATCGACCCAAGTGGAAAACTTTAAGGACTTCAAGAGCACGGGACCCCCTGAGTTCAAATGAACCACCGAACCCTAGACATGGATCCAAGAAATTGAAAAGGCATTCGCTATCGCCAGAGTAGGAGATGAGCAGAAAACAATCTTCGCCACGTACATGCTGAAGGGTGAAGCTAACTTCTGGTGGGAGGCAAACCAGACCAGGGCTGGAGAAGGTGTGATACCTTTGGAGGGGTTTAAAAAGATCTTTTTCAAAAACTACCTTCCTGTGAGTATGTAGAGTCGCATGGAGATGCGATTCTTGGAACTAAAATAAGAAGACATGACGGTACCCCAGTACGCCGCAAAGTTCAACGAGCTGGCGAGGTTCGCGCCTCATCAGGTTGACACTGAAGAGAGGAAAATGAGGAGGTTTGAGCAGGGTCTCAAACCCTGGTTGTACAGCAGACTTTTGATGTTGCAGACGAACAGCTTCGCGACTCTCTTGGAGAAAGCTATAATCGCGGAGGGTGGAGTTAAAGGTTGGGTTATATGTATATATATTAGATTAGATGATCTGGACAGTAGGAGTCTTTTAATTGTATGCTAGAATCGAAAATATAGATTTTTGTTAAAGTTGGTTAAACTTGAAATCTATGACTTTTTGGGTTTTTCGGAGCCTTGGAATCATGGTTTATGTGACCCGTTTATGGTAGGTAATAATTTTGTAAAATACTATGTAGCCTAATGTATAACCTGACCAAATTTCATAAGAAACGGAGTTAATATGAGCAAGATATGAAATTCGGTAGCAACCATGTTCATAGGGGAAAATCTGCAGATTCTGGGTTTTCCAGAATTTTTCTAAGTATGAAACCAGTTCGTGCACGCTTTTCTAGGCTGCTGGTTTATGGTCTTAACATGTTATTTTCATGTATGTTGTATTTTTGTAAAATACTATGATGTATGGAGTGTATGGTGTCCAAATATCATGGTCATACAACCTGTAAACAAGTGGGAATTAAATCAGGAAGTAGGCTGCTCGGTAGGGAAAATAAATTCTAGGCATGAAGAGCAGCACAGCTGCGCCACTCAAAGATGGGTTCCGGGTTATCCAGGCAGCGCAGCTGCACCGGTAACACGGCTTAAGGCTGCGCAGCTGCGCCGCGCCGGGTCGGGTCGGGTCAGTTCGGGTCGGATCCGGGTCAGGTTGGGTCGGATCAGAATACAAAAATTTTCTTTTCTTTCAGATTCTAATATTGAACCCATTTACTTATAGGATGCATCATGTTGTGTGATTGTATTATATTGGTGAAATAATACGAGTTAGTTTAATAACCTAAATAGTATAAAAGGAAACAATTATATTTTAAATTAGAGTTGGAATACTTAGTTGCTTAACGTGACGTTTGTGATTAGGTTACGTGAAGGACTAGTTGATAGCTTAAACTGTAGAAGAGGTATCAGGCAAGTTTGTTATCCTATTTTTCATTGATAAATTATTCAAGCCTTATTTCTTTTATTGCGGTAAGGGTAAGTACCGAGCTCGTGTTTATTCGTTGACACGTACAAGTTCCTTTGACGTAAAGCTCTACAACTTCAATTACCTTGCAAATTTTATTGTTGATTACTCAGTTATTGCTTCAATTGCTATGCTTTAAAGTTCTATTTATTTAAAGAACTGTTTCTAAGTATGTTTCCTAGCCTTTGTTTTCGGCTAGTTATTATTGATGAAAAATGATTTAATTCAAATCTTTTGAAGCTATTTAATGTTTACCAATCCAAATTGCTTTGGTACGGTCTCGCATGAATACTAAAATGAACAACCCGAATAAACGGGCAAACAGATATCGGGCATATAGTCCCATTTATGCTTATGCAGTTTAAACTTTATACTTGTGCACATTGTAGGGTATGATAGGCTGATCACCTGGAGTATTTGCAGAGACCGTTGACAATCTGATTGATTGTTAAACCGTCTGATGGTTTTTGATGAAACAAAGTAATGTTCAGGGTATCTAACACCCCTTAGTATGATATGGAGAATTCTTAAACTCTTATCTTTGAAATTCTTGTTTAACACTTGATAATTCTTTCAACTGTTGAGATATAGCCATACAGATGCTTTTACTCCTGATGTATGTTTTCAAACTACTTTATATACTTGCTGGGCAATTTGTGCTCATTCTTTCTTAAACCTTTTAGTTAAGGAAGAGAAGGCTGAGGGCTAGGGCAAGGACAAGGGGAAGTCTAAGATGAAATGTTGAGAGTTGTTTATGTAATAAGTTTATATTTCTGCATATGATATTATGTAGTGATAAACGCTAAGTTTAAGTTTAAGTTTATTTAAGGTTGTAAAGACTTGGGATTTTATTTGAATAAGTATGTAATAGTTATTGTTACTATTATTATTATTATTTCCGGAGTTTATGTAGTTAGATGATAATGTATGTTGTACTGTGAGCACCATGTCCTATAATCGATGTTATACGATTTTGGGGGCATCACATTAAGTGCTATCTATACTGAAAATAACTTAATTTCAGTCTACCCCATTCCTATACCTTAGTATAGTTCATCAAACTTGCCACACTTTATGTGTTCAGGAACTTTCGACAACCATATGTGTTTAAGAACTTATCTTCGCAGTACGTAATCCAAGAACAAATCAAGGACTGTCCATACGCTCAGGGCTCAGAAACATAGCATACAACTATGAGTCACAAACTTTTCATAAGTATGAGTTTCAAGAACTCTACATTCTACTATCCAATATATACATGAGAAAAGAATCACCTTTTCATCAAATACATATTGATAACCCGACATTACTATTCCAATGATTATCACTATAACAAACTGAGTGGTTGTTACACCAAAGCACAAACCTTCGCTCATAACAAAAGTTCATACAACTCAGCTATCACACGAGTCCTCAATTGAAATTTACAACCCTCTAACTCTCTTTTGACTTACTATAAATTTTCTTTAATTCGTATACTATCCCTTACAACTCTATCGAGTTCTTTCCCTTGTACAATCTCACAGTACCTTTTCATTATAGCAATTGGCTATAACTCATCCATCGTTTAACAGGAAACCTGTTCTTACGATGTAATGAGATCACGTAGTGATATCTTCCTTAATCATTTTTCTCCACGATTTTCTTACCCTTCTCTTCTCCGGCTATAGTCTTAGGTACTCATACCTAAGGTTTATAACCTATCAGCTCTGATACCAATCTGTGATGCCCCGAAATTCGGCCTATTTTTTACACCCGAATTCTGTGCGTTACGATACTTCCCATTCCATACATACATCATTATATCCTGAAGATACTTGATATATTCACACATTCCCAGGTTCTATTACCTCAAAATATTCCTTCATTAAAAATAATGGTAATTACATTATTCTTATCACATTACAAGTGTGACTTAACTAGTCACCATATCTATAGAATAGTTTTAATCTAACTATTCTCCAAGTCTCGACTTGATCTTCACGTTTGTTCGTAACATGAACAGTACTTCATCTTGTGAAGCTAATGGTACTTGTGACCATAGCATCTCACCATAGCAGGACATCCATCATCATGATCTTCATCAGGTTCTTTAATACATACTACCGTCGTTTGCTGAAAATGTTTTTATTTCAAGTAAGTGTGAGCATTCAATTGCTAAGCAAGTCATAGCAGTTGAATATTAACAACTTAAGAATCAAAGTTCTTTTAAGTCTTCAATAACCGAACAAAGGTTATGAAGCAGCTCGAATAATAGGAATACGTTCCGATTCCTATCATTTTAAAGCATACGTCACATATACTTATCATACTCTCATCCTTCTACCTTTTCCACACATACTATGTCTGGCTATAATCATTAGCACAGACTTAACAAGTACGGTTCATTAATAAATCGAACTCTTTCATATTTAACAGTTCAATCATAGAACAGTTCATTTCACTTAAACACCGAAGTGCTAACACTATGGCACAAGGCCTCATCCATACCAACATTATCCACATCACATTATCTTGTACAAACATTACACATTTGCACATATGAAATACTTTCTCATGTTCAACATCTGAGGAAGTTAAGAAATTAACATTCATGTATAAATGAATGCAGTTAGGAAACTTGCCTTTCGCACAGCTACCGCTTAAGGGTACGCTGAGCTGCTCATCGAAATTCCTATGTAGCACATAAGGAATAACACATACCCATTAGTCACATACTTGACTTAAGCCTTAGCTTTTATTCACTTTACTTCTTATGGTTTGCGTTCTTGTAATATAAGTCTACGCGACCAAGTTTCATATTCATTGCTTCTACCTTTTCATTACATTCCATACCACGTCCGGTCCATACAACCCAGGACATTCATTCAAGTTATTACCATTAACTTGGCTTTTCAACGTTATACGTTATTCTTCATTCTCTGATTACCGTTTGTTACGGCTTATTAACATTCATATGCCATCAACCGACTCTCGTCGATCATCGTTAGATAACATGACAAGCGAAACCCTAATCGATTCGCTAGGTCGCACACATTTTAACCGAATTCCCGTTATCATACTCCGTATAGAAATTACATAAGTTTTATCTTCATTTCATACATTCTCGCATCTCGTGCCTCTATTACATCTTACTATATCAACATTCGTTAACGTCTAAGTCATACAACCAATGTATACTTAGAACATTCACTCAACGTCGATACGATTCACGAGAATCATTCACATATCATGCGTTCATGTTACTCGTCTCTTACTCTCATTCAACCTTTACTTAAGGTTTAAATCACTTGTTTAAGTGTTACATTAAGTGAATTATATGTTCACTATTGTTCTGTACACTTCTCCCCAAGTGTTGAGCACTGAAAAGCTCTTCACTAGCTTTTCCCCTGCACAGGCGCTGCGGCGCCATCTTTTACTCTTGAAGCGGCTCTGCGGCGCTACACCTGCAGAGATTTTCTCCCAGGTAGGCGCTGCGGCGCCAGCTCTTAAGGCATGGGCGGCGCTGCGGCGCCATCCCTGTTTTATTGAAAAATATCCCAAGCTCGTAATGCGATTGTTACAACTCAAAATTGGCTCGTTCCAAAGACAATAGCTCAAATATGACATGTTCTACAATTCCATCCAGACGGAATTCATTTTTGAATCCGTTGACGAAAAATTAACCGTTTCGTCCATTTTTACTCGTTCGCCGAACGTTTGTGAATGTTTCTTCGTTTTAACTTCGAATTCGTTCGTTCTTGCTCTCGCAAGTCTTGTTTACATAATTACACGTTTTTTAATTTAAAACCATCATTTTTAAATCACACGGCGACTTTTGACTTTCATATCGGGAAATTCACGATTTCGACGCTTAACATCTAATCGCGTAAATCTCCGCCGAATCTTCGTTACTCGATACGTTTATGTCAAACCAAATGGAATCAATCCATTGGTTGTTCCTTCTTGATTCTAACCATATTAAACATCTAAGTTTTAATGTTTTTCTACATTATGTTCTTCGTGTTCTTTATTTGTTCTTCATTCTTAATCAATGTTATGATTATGATTTTCCGTTTTCTCGCATTCTAACGTTATAAGTTTGATAATTCAACCTTATAACATTGAAGAGTTAATATAACTCATCCGGATCGTCCACTAACATCTTCTAACATCTTTTCGTTCATTAACCATTTCGTTATGGTTTAACCTAACCATTTCAAGGTTTTAACACATTTCTTCATTAACTCCCTTAACCATTTACTTAAGGTTTCACTTGTTCTTGATCATTAATGGTTTAAAATCCAATAACATCAATCTTCTTACTTTCTACAATTCATGCTCTATTCCTTTTCACTTCTCTATCAATATGTGAATTGAAAGAAAGATGAAAAATAAAAGTTAACACTTATACCTTAAGTGTTCTTGAGTCCTTAGACTTTGTTCTTAACAAAGTCTTAGATTAGCTTCTTCTTGTTTCTTGGTTTACTCATCAAGCCTTTCTTCTTCTCTTCTCCTCTCTCTCTAGATATTGGTGGGATTTCAAAAAAAAAATGAAGGGCCAAGCCCTCTATTTATAGAGATTGCAAGAGTTGGGGTAGTTTGGCCATTAGACCAAACCTCCTCAACTTCACCTCCTCTCCACATCACCACCATGTCCCCCACATGCCTCCCATGTGCTAGCACATGCTAGCACATGCCACAATGTGCTCTCCCATGTCCCTCACATGCTAACATGGGTCATGGGTTGCCGCATGGGTTTAAACCGCCCTTTTACCGGCCGGTTCGACCCACGGGTTTAAATTCTTAGATTTAATTCAAATTAAATCTATTTACGTCGTATAAAATTCGTATTATACGTCGTATTAATTCTCGTATCCTCCTCGTATTATACTCGTATAATAATTAGTATTATACGCGTATTCATTATGTATAATAATTATTTTTTATCACACATAACTATTTTATTCTTCACTTTCACTTTCCCTAACCATTAGGGTTTTAAGTCCACAAGTGAAAACTTCACGAGCCATAAATAAAATATTATTACATAATCCACCTCGTCTCAAAATCCTATCATTACGCGTTTCTCAGAATTTCAAAATAAATTCTCGAGCAGAAACGAATAAATTGTGATTTTCGTCATTTTCTTCCCGAGAAAACTTTTCTCTGCTAATTTAACTTTTCACGACATATTGTCGTCAAATCTTTCAACAGAATGTCATTCCGACATTCCAATCTCCCGAAAAGGCTTAGGGTTCATTCCTAACCCTAACCCTTAGGGTTTCATGAATAGTTCCTATTTCGTCTTTTTCTCAAAAATATTTTTATTGTCGAAAATCTTTTATTTTCGACTTGAAAATTCATACTCGTTCATTCTAGCTCGTAGCCAGAATCCTCCTCATTTCTAATCATCCTATGTCATAGAATGTTTAATAAACACATATCTTAGAAAATAATCAATAAAATTACTTTTATTAAATATTAATTCGTTAATCTTAATTTTTTGGACAACTCAATTTTCTGGGTTGTCACACCATTTAGCCAACCTTATGACTTCTTATTAATCATGCACCACCAATTTACTTCTCTATCAAATCTATTATTGAAAGATAATGAATTACTATCAAATTTTCTTATCTTTATACCTTTGGTGTTCTTGTTTGCTTTAGTATATGGACTCAATGATCTTCTTGCTTCTTAGTTTGCTTGATTCTTAGCAAAGGCAATAAGATAGCTTCTCTTTTCTCTCTCTCTCTCTCTCTCAATATAAGTGTCAAATTGATCAACCAACAAATGGCTAGCCAAAGCTTTATTTATAGAATTTGCAAGCTTAAGGTAGTTTGGTCATTAGGATCAAACCTCTTCTTGCCCCATGTTTTGCCATGTCTTGCCCATGTGCTAGCATGTGCTAGCACATGCCACCCTTATGCTCTACATGTCACCCCATGTGCCACACATGTGCTCATAGGTTACCCCATGGGTTTAACCCACCCGTTTATCCATCGATTCGACTCACGGGTTTAGTTATTAAATTTAATTCAATTTGAATGTATTTACTTCGTATAAAATTCGTATTAAACGTTGTATTAATTCTCGTATCCTCTTCATATTATACTCGAACAATATCTCATTTTATACTCGCATTCATTCCGTATAATAATTTTTTATTATACTTAAACAATTATTCTTAGATTTTACTTTCGCTAACCCTTAGGGTTTTAAGTCCACAAACGAAAACTTCGCGAGCCATAAATGAAATATTATTACATATTTCATCTCATCTTAGAATCCTCTCACAACGCTTTTCTCAGAAATTCAAGAATAATTCCCGAGCAGAAACGGATGAATATTGATTTTCTTCCAGGAAAACTTTTTTCGGCTAACTTAACTTCTCACGATATATTATTGTCAAATCTTTCGGCAGAATGTCATTCCGACACTCCGATCTCCCAGAAAGGCTTAGGATCTTAAACCCTAATTCTTAGGGTCAAACCCTAACCCTAAGGGTTTTATATGTAAATAGTGCCTATTTCCTCTTTTTTCTCAAAAATATTTTTATTCCCGAAAATCTTTTATTTTCGTCTTATAAATTCACATCAATTATTTCTAGCACGTAACCAGAATCCTAACCATTTCTGCATTCTCTAGGTCATAGAACGACCCTCGATTAGCTTACTTAGTTTAATAAACAGATAATCAAATTTTATTCAATAAATTAAATAAAATTTAATTACATAAACGTTCGATTTTCTCGGGCGTTACATAATTAGTGACTCCCAAACCAGTTGACTTTAGGGCACTAGCTGTTAAGACACTCCTACAGATCTAATCACCCGAGTAACAAAGGCCACAAAATCAAACAAGTCAAGTTAACTTATTTATATTATATTTTTCTGAATTTTACTTTTCTTTTTTAATTTATTTATGACTATACCCCAAGAGCCCCCAAACTTAAATTCTTGCTTAATTTTAGCCTTCACTAATAGCCTTCAATTATTTCTAGCACGTAACCAGAATCCTAACCATTTCTGCATTCTCTAGGTCATAGAACGACCCTCGATTAGCTTACTTAGTTTAATAAATAGATAATCAAATTTTATTCAATAAATCAAATAAAATTTAATTACATAAACGTTCGATTTTCTCTGGCGTTACATAATTAGTGACTCCCAAACCAGTTGACTTTAGGGCACTAGCTGTTAAGACACTCCTACGGATCTAATCACCCGAGTAACAAAGGCCACAAAATCAAACAAGTCAAGTTAACTTATTTATATTATATTTTTCTGAATTTTTCTTTTCTTTTATTTATTTATTTATGACTATACCCCAAGAGCCCCCAAACTTAAATTCTTGCTTAATTTTAGCCTTCACTGATGGTTCATTGATTTTTTCAAATTTTAACTAATATTTCCCCCCAGAAGAAAATAATGAAACAATTTGACTTATGTTGATCAAAATAGTTAATTACATGCTATCCAGTTAATATGAATTTCATACAATTTAAAACTAACCTCATTATTAAAATTACAACCAAGCATCAGTTTTCAACACTATTCAAGTTCAAAATACTAATCTTATCATAGGCCGAGCTAGATACATACCAATTCATCACTTAGATTCATGCAAACTATATGCATCAAAACATCTGAACAGACAAAATACAACTTAACAAAACAAACTAACACAATATACTAAATGCAAAATAATAACAGATAAAAATGAAACATATGCAACATGCACTACCAATCTTAATGTAACACATATGAACACCCCCTCAAACTTAACTAAAATAATATCCTAGTTGGTTATAAATAGATAAAAGAGATCAGAAAGAAGGACTCCTCTGATCAGACGCATCATCATCGTCATCCTCCTCATCGGGTGAATCCTCGGGCGGATAAGCTACAACAGCTCCATATGTCGGGAACTGAATTGGCGCACCAGTAAGTTGAGTGAAAGCGTGAAACAATGTTTCTTAAAACTAGGCATTGAGAGCCATTATCTAGTCCACCCGACTATAAATAACATACATATGTCTTGTCTGTCTCCTCTACACCTGAGCCAAACTTGTTTTATATACATTTGCACCCATCACCAAAGCCTCCATGGGCTGCTCCTGAGCCACTCCTTACTATTGTGGAAGGATAAACCTCGCTCCTCTTGGGTGAGACACACCTACGTCTCACACTTTCTATTTTTGGATCGTGACGTGATCTATCATGGTCATAGAAAGCTGAATCGGCTGACTGGCATCCCATCGAACTCCTACCGCTAAACATAGTCGTGTAATCATCGAGGCATGGGTAATACCACCGGATGTGCCTCCCATCAAGTACCGAGTAATGGAAGAATGAATGACCCGCCTGATATCTATTTGTTTGCCAGTCACAATACCAAACAACAGGACTGCACGGTCTTTGGTGACATCATTTTGATGTTTTGTTGGCATCAAAATTATGCAGATGAAACTGTACCACACCTTCGCATATCTGCTCAACGCGGTGTCAGGAAAGGTAAGCTTCTTCAGCGTCCCTTGCTTGGTAGCCCAAATAGTACCCAACTTGCTTAATGTTCGACCAAGGTTTTCAGACTCGAACCGTTTATCAAACCGAAAAAGGTACTGGGTGGATGAGTCACTGGTCTAACTAGTGGTCGAACCGTTATTGACCTAGTGACGTCATTAATATGTAATAAATAATAAATAATTAAATAATTTAATTATTATTATATATTATATATAATATTTAGTAAATATTAAATATTATTATATATTATATATAATATTGACATATTTGTATAATGTTTACTTTATACAATTCAAATAAATACTAAATCAATATGAAAAGAAATATATTAAGTCATAATTCATAACTCAAAACTCAATAGTGATAAAATCAAACATAACAAATGAACATAAACATCTCTAGGATACATTCAAATTTAAAAATTCAACCACAAGTTCAAATGTTTGATTAAATATGAATGTAAACATATCTAAAATAACAAACAAAGTCTCAACTAAATTACTAAAATAGAATTCATGACACTTAATTCAAATTCGTGAACATTTGAAAAAAAGAGGAAACCCAGCCCAATCCAAATAGAGAAAGCCTAATCCAACGGCAACCACCATTAACAACGACAGAGAAAGCCTAATCCAAATAGAGGAAACCCATCCCATATTTAGCTAACATTTTCTATTTAAAGGCTAGATAAATAAATCCTTTAAATCAATGAATCTTAGAAAAAATATAGGCAGCTAGGTAACCATCAGAACATAACATAGCTTAAAAAAGGAGAGCAGATGTATGCCCAACAAAAATAAAACCCTCCATCAAGAAAGAAGATGTGGACAAGATACCTAATGAACAAGGACCCTGAAACCATACCCCATGGGCAATAACCACAATTAAACCCGCTGTGAGTTCAACCCCAGACCAAAAGATAGGCTAAACCAAAGGAGAGAAATAGCAGGGGAGTTTAAACGGTGACCAAGCAGCCAACCATCGAAGATGAAGAAGAAAAACAATAAGCTATAGGGAAAAGAAAGCTAAACCAAGGAAATCTAAGTGAGTTTAAAAATTAGTAACAATCCAACCTCCAAGCCATGGTGAAGAACCACTAGGATCCCAACCCTAGTACAAGATAACCAGCCAAGAGGATAAGATGAAGAAACCCAAACCCAAAAGGCGCTGCTGATGCAAACCAAGGTATGTAGACCAATAAAAGTCCAAAGGAAAAAATAAGAAACCACTACATCACCCATTAGAAGTAAAAGACTGAGCAAACTGGTCAAACCCATGAATCGGTCATCGGTTTATTGGGTCAACCTGTTGGACTGCCGATTCACTGGTTCTTAGCTATTTTTGAGCAAAACTGGTTGAATGGTCCAAACGGGATCGTTGGGAGGACCAGTTCTGATTTTCCTGTTTGATCAACGGTCCGGTCTGGGTTTTAAAACCTTGTGTTTGACTCACATCATTTAGATTGGATCTTATAGAATAGAGCCAATCGGGGTCTTTTTCTAAAATATCGGGTAAGTTGAATAATGCGTTGATTGATTTGTGTGTGTGTGACACCGGTTGCCCCCTCACTGTGACAATCCCATCTCGAACCTTTTTAGCATTTGCGTATAATTACTTTATAATAGATATTAGAGCCTCAAGTGGGGGTTCCGTGAATTAAATACAATTTCTTTCCACAATCATAGCTAACATTTCCCCATTATGCATATCATTCGATCATAGACATCGTTCAAGAACGAATGTTTTACCCGTGAGCACATTATAGAAATAAGCCTCAGTGTCAGCGTTGACAAACCGTGTGTTATCGAATGCAGCTGAAGCTTATTCTTGATCATGGGCTTGAGATGACTCTACACATTGTCTCTTTGGTGCTATGATTACTCCCCAAGTGGTAACAAACAGTGCCAGGTTGAATACCCCCCCCCCCAAACTTGCTCAAAAACCAAACTTTTTACTCTAGGGCCTTTTATCAAACACCTTGAGGGCGCTATTTTTAGCCCCTTATCTCTCCTTTATTTGTATGTTCAAAAACCAGTGCACAAGCACCCAACCAAGCATAACCAATAAACAGACAAATATAAAATTTGCACTATCCAATTTGAGCCCTAATGTGCTCCCTTAACTGTCAAAACCCACTTAATGTCTAATATCCAAATGACCTTCAATTTAATAATTTACCTTTAATGAAGACAATCCCCAATACCCTCACCCTTGGTTGTTGATGTTCTGATGTTCTATTGATGTCCTTCTAACAATCTCAGTCTTATATAAGATAGAATTCTTGAATTGGCTTTGAGAGTGAACTGGAGAATTGGGGTTAGGGTTTTGGTTTTTTTATAGCCTTTGGGAATTGAGAGTAGAGATGGAGTTTGAAGTAGAGCAGGGATTGATCGTGAACTTGATCTAGTGGGATAGATAGAGTAGGAAAGTAGGGGTAATTGGAAGTTGTTTAAGAATAGGAGAGGTATGAGTGGGGAGTGTATGTTGAAAAGGAAAGGGAAAAGAGGGGGAAGTGGGGGGGGGTGTCTATTGTTGCTGCTGATGCATATTTTTTTTAAAACATTCTGCTTGGCCACAACCACGCTGAGTTGTGAAGGTAATTGGGCGCTGCCGCGCTGATATGGCAGAGCACTTATTTCTTCGTTCAGGGTCCAAGCGTTTTCGTGCTGCATTTAGTACGCTTATTTTAATCTCTGCGCTAGGGCGTTGTGCTGTCTCCCCTTCTAATTTGGGTGCAGCCGCGCTGTCGTGTCTCCTTTGATCATTTTTTCCTTTTTTTTTATTTTGACTTAACCAATTTGTTTATAACCCATATAAATCACAAATTAACTTATGAATAACCTCTAAAATGCATTAAATAAACTACTTAACTACAAAAATCCTAAAACTATAAAAGTAAATTAATAAAAATAAATGAATATATGGGTTGCCTCCCATCGAGCGCTTGATTTATAGTGTTTCAACCTAACTACTCCCTGTTTCAAGATGGATCAACGAGGATGATTAAGGACTTTTGGCGATCAAAATCACCACCCCAATAATGCTAAATGTGACGCCCCTAAATCCACGTTCTTTCGAAACCTCGGATCTGGTACAGTCACGATACTACTAACGCGGAACTATTACATCTTTTATTCATTACTAAAAGAATACAACTTGCTTTATTATAATTTAGAATATAAATTCTATTCATATTTAGGATCTTGTATAATGACTCCAAACTTTTAATAGTTACAAACTTGGTCATTTACCATCCCTGTCTAAACATCACATTCGATGTTACTAAAATGCCGAATAACTAAAACTTTTTCAATCTTCTTTGAATAAAACCTTTTTATTGATTTCATAACTTTGAATCAATTACAATTCTCTGAATCAACTTTATAATATGATTCATTCTATTTGAGTTATCGTATAACGTTTACAACTCGACTTGATATCCTCTATGCATCAACTAATACAACTTTACAGTACGACAAGTTTTAAACAACGTATACAATTATCAAGTACAACTCTTAGAACCTAAACAGGGTTCAAACGATAATCTAAATAGTATTTTTCATTGCGATACTATCTATCTTTATCAATCAAGAAGCACGAAATCTTTACCGTGAATCCTTAACTTGCAAAAGTGGTTATTTGCAAGAGTGAGCTCAGCAGCTCAGCAATTCTAACAGTTTTCATGCATCACGTAGCATATAACATCATACTCAGTTCATGCATTTATAAACAATTTATATTTACTACGCATGTTACTTCTCACATAACAAGCATATTATCAAAGATCAACTTTCAATCTCATATATATCTCATAAACAGTTCATATATAAGTTCACGTCATCACAGCATAATATAATTCATCTAACAGTTATTGAATTCATATATCAAATAGGAACTGAAAGACTTGCCTGATTCGTAGTTTAACAACTACGACTTAACTGCATAAAGATATATGTACTTTATGTATTCATATACAATCATATAATTATGGATTCATACATATCAGTTATACGTATCCATACTTAACTAAATGTATTAGGCATATATTTAAACCTCATAGACACATGATCTATATTACTCTTACATTTCTCAAACCTTATCAAAATTATAATTCCTGGGTTTTATATAACCATTACATTTAAACTTTTCTAAGTTTCACCTTTCAAAATCCTTGTTATATTTTAAACTAGTCATGCAAGGTTACTATGTTCATCATATAGTCATAAACCAGTAGGGGTCAGAACATGATTTGCAGTTTAAGTAATAATACAAGTCTACTATAAAATAAAGAACAAACAGATTGCACAAATCTTGAAAACAGGCTGGTGCAGCTGCGCAGGTATTGGCTTTAGGAGTGGCGCAGCTGCGCCACTCACTGATCAAACCAGGAACGAAATTTCATTCTGTTGGACCACCCGAGTTCAATCACTATCATTTAAGTTACTAATATTAATCAATATGTATGCTCTATGGTTATAATTTCAAGTTCGAAACATAGCATGCTCGTCCTAATCCAATTAAGGCCATATGCCGGTAACTTTAAACAAATCAAGTCCATGTTACTAATGGTCCATTACTAAAGTCATATCAACACATCACGATGCTAAACAATACTAAGTATGCATGCTCGTGCGTATATCACACATGTATACGTTAATCACATAATTTATGCTTTAGAATTTCATTTTCTATGAATATGCGTGCATAGGTGAAATCCATGTTTCATCACATGATGCTTATGTCAACATGTCTATAGGCATAATAAAATCCTAATATACATACTTGCATGTTCATAATGTAAGTTCACTTAGTATTTGATGATATTAGCTTTCACATTCCAAGCTTTCTTTGAAAAGTACACTAAGTCAACTTAGGTAACTTAGTATATGCCACGTGTCTCGTAGTCATGACTCTCATGTATTAGAACACTTATATAAGCCACATATACATGCTCAAATGGTCAGAATGTGGACATCATATATATATGTTAAAAACTCTAAGTTTATCCTTTGAAATCAACGTAGTCTTCAATCATGTATGTTAGCGTGTGCTCGACACTTTAAACATGCATTTCATGTCAATATAGACCACATGATCACGTTCACAAAATCAGATTATATACATGCTATGTATACGTCCAAGTTCAACTCTAAAACTATAAGTTTTATTTTAAAATCATACGTTTTCCTTCCATAATACGGACTAACATGGCCATGAAAGTGCATGAACACATACTATAAGTTAATACCAACTCTCATGCATGTCTAAGTCATACAAATGTGCTTACAAGGTCAGAACACACATGTTACACATGTATCAAGGTTCATATCGAAAACTATAAGTTTTATTTTAAAACTATAAGTTCTTCATCAATAGTGTATACTATCATGCTTATGTCATGTCATGATACTCATATATACATGTTATTTATGTGTGCATGCTTGTTCCAATGATATACCACATGCTAGCACATAGCAGCACTTAACAGAAATCAAGAAACCAGAATCTGGGACCGGCGCAGCTGCGCCACTGGCCAGTATACAACTGGCGCAGCTGCGCAGGGCTCCGGCCAGAGGCAGAAACAGCCTGCTTCGGCAGGATTTCAGCACAACCACAGAAATCATTCACGAATTCGATTCTAATCAGTCATATAACAGTTTAAACATGCTTACATGGTTATATAACAACTATGTAAACATTTCTCAACTCCATTATCATTTAACTCCACATAATTAAGAAATTGGGAATTCAAGAATAGAAATTTTGACAGAAACAAAAATAAAGAACAAGAAGAAACCTTATACCTTTGTAATTAGCTTGCTAATTCACACTTCCTCTACTGATGTGTATATAATTACTCATTCTATATATGCTCTCAATTTCACACTTAAGCAATTCTTAGCAATGAAAACAAGAAGGGGAAGAAGCTTTATATAGACAAAGTTTTACCTAGACAATGCTCTTCTCCCTTAAATCAAACCAAAGGAAAATTGGATTAATTGATGGTTTAGGAGGAGTTGGTGAACTCCATCATGATTCCCACACCCCTTGTAATCATATGCTAGGATTGTTGATTTTGAGAAGAGTAAATATAGTAGATAGCTATGTGGGTATACACGTGAAGAAGAAATGGGCTCTTATTATGGAGCAAACAATAAATCTTAGCAAAAGCAACTAGCAAGTGTATATCATGTATGCCCAATACTTAGTTTATACACTTCTACATGTAATATACACACTAAGGTTATATAATATGGGTATACATTCCATCTCATGCAACTTAGGTTATAATGAACTAGAGTCACAATGACATTATCAATGAGCAACTAAGTAATTCAATGTATCAAGTAAGGTACATATATATCATCATATAATTTATGTACATTTTCTTAATACCGAATATAATTCAATTGATTTTTACTCATTATTATAATGGTTATTATTACAATTATAATAGCTTATTGAAATTATTATCAATTAAACAATTGCTTACTCCTTATAATATTCATGTGGTACTTAGCTCACTCACACATGTATTCACATTACCTCATGTACACATTTATTTTCTAATCTTACTATATAGTCTACATATATCATGTGTAGCCATATTAATGCGTCACCTTATATTATATGTATAATATATAGTTAGCTACCATGTACTAACAGTTTAATTATCGCATCCTTTGCATATGTCAACTAGTTGAGCAAATATAATCTACTCGTTTATATATTATTATATTCAATGGCTATTAATTAATTAATAAAATATTAATTAATTCATCCCTCATCAACCAATGTAATTATTAGTCTTCATAACAATCAATTAACATTTATATGGTTAATTACCACATTAAATAAATATAAATCTTATTATATTTATAAACAATATACTTATTATGATGCTATCACTCGCAATAATAATAATTCAACATACCATTTTAATAAAATTAACAATTAATATAGATTAATTATTTAATTAATAATTTCTCCATCCTTAATTAATTTAATTCATCATCGGATCTATTATCGTGCCACACAATGCATTTCTCACAAGCTTAATCTCAAGCTTATTATTATTATTCCCATCACTTACTCATCTCCCACCACATTACTACTTATAACATGTTCAATATAATTAGAACTATTAAGTCACAAGGCCCACATTTAAATATATTACGAATAGAAATATTCAAATATTATTTATAACACTTACGGTATTATAACAACTCAAGTTATTAAAATAACTTAGTTTCCTTTTATAAATTAAACTCCTTTTGAAAATACATTAGAAATTATGTATTTAGCCATAACATAAAATATTATATTTTCTCCAAATAATGATATTTATTATTAGAAAATAATTTACTTATTGTCTCAAGATATTATAATTAATATAATATCTATTAGAGATAATCATATGTACGGCACATGTACATTATATATAGAAAATAGGTAATAAATTTATTTTATAATAAATTGTTTCCATCAATTTATTTACATATAGTAAATACGTTTTAATATATTTACTATATTAATTAATCATACCTCATACAAAACATATAAGGTAATATTATTATTCAAAAATAACATTTCCTCCTTTTATTAAAATAATTCAATATTAGAAGTTATTTTAATATCCTTTGTTAGAAATATATAATTATTATTTCTCTCTCTCTCTATAAATCGTTCCCAAAATAATTTATTCAAATATTAATTATTCATTTAAAATATAATTATTTTCATCTCCTTTTAATAACGTATGTATATTTATTAACGTTATTTGTACATTAGACTTTCTCACATATTACCATTCTAAGTAATATATATAAAAAGTATCAACTATAATCATATATTCAATGTATATATTAATTCACTCTTCACTTAAGTGAATTAAACCCGTACTATATCATTAAGGTTGAATATTAACATTATATTATTTCATAATATAACTCCCAACTTAAATTAACTAATATTAATTCTTAGTAGTTAATTCCTTAACTAACTCATGCTTCACTATCCAAACCTATTCACGGATAGCTTAAGTGCTATTAATAACCTATATTATAAACATATTAGTTATTAATACACATACACAAGAATATGGTGATTATACATTAAGGATATTTAATGTCACCAACCTACTATGATAAAATAATTCTATAAATTATTTAATATCGATAGGAATTTATCCACTTCCTTTATCTCAACTGAATCGTCTCTACGCTAAGTAACAAATATATATTAATAGTATATTTATAAATCACAAAAACACATATTACATAGTCCATATTACCCTATGTAATATAATACCACATACCTCATATCACATATATATACTCTTATTCGACCTCTCTCACAGTTTAAGAATTTTATTTATTAAATATTTATTTAATAATATCTGAAAATTCGGGTTCTTACACTAAACATTGTTCGTTGACTTTGAATGATTCGTTAGAGTTACAACCAACTAGTTCAACGACGCCGTGAGGGAATACTTCTTTGACAATGAAAGGGCCCGACCACCTGGACTTCAGCTTTCTATGGAAAAGTTTCAGTCTACAGTTTTATAGAAGCATAACTTGGCCTGGTTTAAACTTTCTTTCTATAATATTTTGATCGTGCCATCATTTGACCTTCTCCTTGTATATCTTTACACTATCATATGCTTACAAGCGGAATTCGTCCAATTCATTGAGTTATAGAAGTCACTTTTCCCCTGCAACTTTAAAATCAAAGTTCATTCTTCGAATGGCCCAATATGCATTGTGTTCGAGTTCAACTGGGTGGTGAAATTTCTTTCCATACATGAGCTTGTACGGTGACATCCCAATCAGAGTTGTGACGCCCCCAAATTCGGGTCCCAAAAATCTCGGACTTGGTACGTTACGGTATTTCATTATCATACATATTCTATCATCTATTGCGGAACTAATAAACATATATTATTTATTTCGCATGATTCTGTAACATTTCCCCAAGTTTATTAACCTTAACTGAATACATACCTTTAAAATTACAAAAGGTTTACATAAGATAACTAAATAGTTATTCGTGCATAACAATATTGGACTATTGTACTTTGCTTTTGTTTCTGTCCTTCTTCAAGCCTTCGTATTAATCTGAAATTTTGTTATCATGATATAGCAAGGGTGAACAACAATTTTGCCTAGCAAGTTTAAATTCAATAAAGATATATCATGATTGAAAGAAAGAATGAACTTTCGAATTTTTAACAATATAATAATTATGAAAGAGCATGAATCATAACTTCGGTAATTGAATGACTGAATCAACAACGTTTAATGTTAACAAGGACCATGAACAACTTTACTGAACCTTAGGGTAATGAAGGTGATCAGCTTTTCATACTTGATGAACATATGCAACATGCACTAAGTCTTCAAAATGAATTTGAGTTAACAAATTTTAAACATGCTTGATCTAGCTGACACAACTAGCATAGATTCAATTCATAAACAGTTCATGAAAAAAAGAACTTTAATATAATTCGCAGTTCAATAATAATAGAACATGAATTCAATTACACAAAGTGTGAATCTCAATAATCAGTATAGATGTGAATAATCAGTAATAATTATTCACTAACATGCTTTAAAAATAATAACTCGAGTTTAAGTTAGGGAACTTGCCTGTTTGACGAGCTATAGCTTACTAGCTTTAATTAATACTCTTTGAATGACCTAACATTGATAATGTAGATCTATCAATTAGTACTGCGTATAATTGTTCATTAATACGCTAACTCATATTATTATCTAACCAATAATACAATCACAAGGTACATACATCTAATGTACTATCATTAATCCTATAAGATATTTAATTGATCTTAGGTTAATGTTTTAATATTTAATAAGGCTTTTCTTAGGTGATAAACACTTATTAGATCTTTAAACAATTTATTATAATTGTTTAATTAAGAAATTATTTAATTTTCTTCAATTGTTAACTCCCCCTTCTTTCGATTACTATTTAATATTTGTTAAATAGTAATTAACTATTTACCTTTAGTTTTTACTTACTAATAACCAATTATAACTCCTCATTATTTAATGTCAATTAAATAATGGACAATTAAATTATTATTTATCTTTAAATAATAATTAATAAATCCCTCATTCTTGAATAAATAATAATTGATTTATTCACTTCATTCTTCTTTAATCATTCCTTATTATTATTAAAAGAATAATTAATTAACATTCGTCCTTATTTAATATTTAAATAATAGATAATTAATTCTATAAACTTTCATGTCAAAGTAAGTAAGTAATTACTTCATTATTACTTAATCTTACTTAAATACTCTTTAATTATTATTTAATATTAATTAAATAATAATTAATTAATTGATTAACTCAAATTATTATTTAATCTTAATTATATAATAAATAGTTATTTTATTAACACTAACTCATTTTAATTATTACTTAACATCATTTAAATAATAATTAAATAATTAATTATATTTCACTTTATGTGTAATTAACTTACTAGCCCATTAGTGGCTTTAAAGTTATTTATTATAATAACTCACTTTCATTTCGCTTTATATTGTTATTCTAATTTTCGCCCAAAATTTTAGATTTGGGGTCCTTCACGGAAACGCTTGAAGAACGAAGTCTACAACTCGGATTGAGGTTCTGTCGAAGGCGTTGGATTTGTATCTTCCTGAAATCCAACGTCCATTTATCAAACATCAATTTCATTTTTGTTTAGGTCCCAGAAATCAGTGTCAGAGTGACTGATCAGCAAGGACATTCATAACAGTTAGTTCGTTTTCCAGATTTGGGGTCCTTTACGGAAACGCTCATATATCGAGATCTACATCTTGAATTTAGGTCCATTTGGTATCGTTAGATTCGTATTTTCCCAATATTTTTTTTACATATATCAAACACCAAATTTGAGTTTGTTTTGTTTACCGAAAATAGTCGGCAAGTGACAGATCAGTAGCATGCTCACAACAGTTGGGTAGTTTGGAATTTAATTCATAACTTGCTCATTTTAACACATTTTTAAGTTATTCCAAAGGGGTTTTGCCCTCAACTCATGAAACTAGCATACCAAGAAAGAAAACCTCAAATATCACTTGTAGATTTCAACATGCACATGTTATAGCATACTAGTTAAATAAAAATTTCTTCAAAAATCCATCTAACATCCTTTTTCCAAATCTCATCACATGAACTTATATAAATCCACAAGTCTCATTTGTTAAAGTCAAGATCTAACACTCTAATCATGATATTAACCATATTCAACATGCATCACAAGGATCTAACATAAATTTACCTAGTGAATGCATGCATGAGCTTTTCTCCACTCATTTGGTTCAAATCTCTCTTGTGATCTAACTTTCAACTTTTAAAATATTTTGATCATCATATAAAACATTTATACACATATAGATAAAGAGTTTTTAAAGATCAAACTTAATGCTCTTTGTTTCATCAAAATCCAACAAATAAGAAATCAAAACTTGAAAATGATGAGAATCAATACCTAGTTCTTCTTGCTATCCTTCTTTTTCTTCCAAAGTAGCTTAGATACTTAGCATGCATGAAGATCAAGACCCTCTTCTCTCTCTTAAAGTGGCCGAACCTCTCTCTCTATTTCTCTCTCTGTATTTTCTTTTTCTTTCTCTAGCTAAGGAACTTGAAAGTATAATGAAATGAAATGAAGTTAATGGAGTGGGTATAATTGAAAGTGTAAGTATTCTTTCACTAACTCTCTTTCTTAATCATTACTTGGTTTCTTACTCACTAAACATAAGTGTTGGATATGCTAGAAGAGTGACACATGTCTTGGGTGATGGTTTGAAAATATTATAACCAAGATTTTTGGCAAGCTTGACAAAAGTCGTATTTTCTCCCCATTTTGCCCTCAAGTGGCCGGTCATGCTCCCATTTTCTCCCATTAAAGATTTATTTTTATTGTGTTATATACTTACTTTAATGATTAAAAGTCCTTTCTTTCATGGACCAAGGTTTGGGCCTCCTTAATTAATGTTTGGGCTCACAATTAATTAATTTGGGCCACTGGTAGGCAAGTTTATTTATACACTACTTGGGCTACTATTTACTAATTCCACATGTTGGGCTTAGTTAATTAATTTAACTAATGACATTCAAATACACTTCCACTAAAATAAGTGGGCTTGATTATTAATCCAATTGGGCTAGTCCACTAGTATTATTTATTTCTTGGACTATTACACATTTATCAGAGAACTAACAAGTCTCCTCACTTAATGGACCAAGGTTTGGGCCATTTAATATAATGTTTTGGGCAATCCAACATTAATTATTTGGGCTTGATTTTTAATTAGCTTAACTACTAACTACAATCAACTTGGGCTCCCTTAATTTATTTATTTGGGATACTAACATACTTGATAATTTAATATTGGGCTAACTAATAATTTAGTTATCCTTAATTAAACTATCTACAAGTCCAATTCATAATTAAACTAGTCGGCTTGTTTAAACTATTTATTCTCCTTAGTCTATAAAATAAATTATCATTTAGACTCTTATACAATATTAAAAATATAAACACATTCTCATATATCAATAATATCTATTAACTTACATAACCCAATTAGACTTGCTATAATTAGGCTTCAAAATAATTAGTAACTTGAGATTATAAAATAAATCTCTTCCATTGGTATATATATATATATATATATATATATATATATATATATATTTATTCAATACGACACATATTCTACTTCTAACTCTAATTTTGACTTTTCTCCATAAAAGTCAACTGTTGGTTTTGACCTAAAAGTCAGCCCTGACATATTTTTGTGTTTACTGTCCTTTTTGACTAAACTTAACGTTCCAGACACAACCGAGCAGTCCGTAATTCAAAATTCCATCTCTAACTCAAATTTTGAGTTTTAACTTACTCCATTTTTATTGTTAATCATAGTAGCTAATAGCTCTATGCTTATTCATCTTCTTATTTGCCAGTCAAGGCCAACATTCAAGCTATACTAATTACTAACATAGTCTTCACTTGATTCACATATCCTTAACTTAATTCATCATTCCTCTTGCTAAAATATATAGCACCTTACTAAGTATATATATATATATATATATATATATATATATATATATATATATTTCTATACATATACTCATTTTCGTTTAACCTCATAGTATCTCTTCATGTGAATTTTTATTCCCTTAATAAAAATTTTACATACATCATTATAACATTTCTTTGGACCATTCAGTTCACATCGAATTTATAGGTATCGTAATACCTTATCCTTGATATTTCTTCAAGTACATATTAATTCATTTCTAGGGTTTTAAAATTTTGTAACACATATTTTCTTTATAACCTAAGAATAGCAAACCATATACGTTTTACTTGAATTTTTTTAAATAAATCCTCAAATTCTCACCTAGGTTTTATTCTTTAACCTTTATTCTAATCATTCATAATTTATAAATTTTCGGGTTATCACAGAAGTCTTGTGAGCAGTTCGATAAGCCCATAGAGCATCATTGAGATTATGACGCCCCGAAATCTAGCCTATTTTTCACACCAAATCTCGTGCATTACGAGTACTTCTCATTCCATACCTACATCATTAAATCTTGAAGATTAATGCTATATCATTCCATTCCGAGGTCCTGTTACCTCAAAACGTTCATTCATTAAGGATAATTATAATTACATTATTCTTATCACATTACATTTGTGACTTAACTAGTCACCATATCTACAGAATAGTTTAACCTAACTATTCTCCAAGTCTTGGCTTGTTCTTTACGCCTGTTCATAACATGAACAATACTTCATCCTGTGATACTAATGGTATTTGCAACCAAAGCATCCCATCATTGCAGGACATCGATCATCTTGATCTTCATCAGGTCCTTTAATACATACTACCGTCGTTCGCTGAAAATATTTTTTTTATTTTCAAGCAAGTGTGAGCATTCAATTGCTCAGCAAGTCATAGCAGTTGAATAACAACCAAATCAAGAATCAAAGTTCTTTTAAGACTTCAACAACCGAACAATGGTTACGAAGCAGCTCGAATAATAGGAATACGTTATGATTCCTATCATTTTAAAACATACATCATACTTTCATTCTTCTACCTTTTCCATACACATTTTGTCTAGCTAGAATCATTAGCACAGACTTAACAAGAATGGTTCATGAATAAACCGAACTCTTCCACACTTAACAGTTCAATCACAGAACAGTTCATTTAATTGAAACACTGAAGTGTAAACATTGTGGCACAAGGCCTCATACATACTACCATCTTGTACAAATATCGCACATTTGCACATACGAAATTTCTTCCTTATATTCAACATCTGAGGAAGTTAAGAAACTAACATTCATATGAAAATGAATGAAGTTAGGAACTTGCATCAAGTAGAACTTGAGCAAGATTAGAAACTTGTGTGACGCCCCCAGAATAGGTCCAATCCACCCAACCCATTCTGGGTCGCCAAATACATGGTACAGAATCCAAATACAAACTTTTATAACAAACGGTTGTGAGAAATACGACCATACAAGCTGTGAGTTTCAATACATATCGTATACAATACGAAATATGAAAGCTCAAATTCAGTCCTTTATTATTACAATTAATATCACACTATTTTATAAAAATAGTGAGGACTACTACTGCTCTGACTCTTCCTATCACTCTGTTCCCCGACTAGTTCCTGTAACATTCTTATTTCCTAAAGAGAACAATAGAAGAAAAGGGTGAGCTCAATTAGCCCAGTAAAGAATATTATGACTAAGATAATAAAGAATAATTTATTGTTAGTCTTCAACAAATCAGATAAAATATTATGGACAACAAGTTTTAGATCAACAACTGCGGCGAAAATAATAATTCATCAGAAGAGATAAGTAGAAAATGATGTCTACTATCTTCTATGATTTAAAAGTCCATCAATATTTTATCCCTGTAACGTCAATCAATATATATCTCAAATCAAATATTCATCTTTGCACTACGGGCCAAAGATATTCATTTAAATCACCAGTGGTCATGTTCATATCAACACCTGTCCATCTTTGCACTACGGGCTAAAGATATTCATCAGGTAATCATTCATCTTTGCACTACAGGCCAAAGATGTTCATCAAGTAATCATTCATCTTTGCACTACAGGCCAAAGATATTCATCAAGTAATAATTCATCTTTGCACTACAGGCCAAAGATATTTAGTTATATCATCATTTAGGACTAAGGATGATGAAAAACAATATAAATAACGAATCCAGTGAGATAAAAGGACAAAGATTAGGGATTCGTAAATCAGTTTATCCAAGTTCGAAAATACTCCATAATAATCAATTGTGGACCAAAATTTAAGAATGAAGTTCAAAACTTGGATCCAATCAAAGATAGGAACCATAACACACAACTTGGACAATGAATTTTTTTTAATCTTTCTGTTAATAGTAACGTATTCGTGAATAGTATCGTATACGTGAATAGTAACCCCGACATGAAAAGGGTAGAAATTTCATAAGAAAAATCATACTTCGTGAATAGTACTCGTGAATAGTATAATATTCGTGAATAGTGCCGTATACGTGAATAGTGCCATATACGTGAATAGTAACCTCAACATGAAAAGGTAAAAATTTTATAATAAAATTCATACCAATATTTCGGTGTACTGATATTAAAAGAAATAACATCATTTACGAAAAAAATAACATCCCTTACCTCAAAAGAATAGTACTTCTGACTGGAATAACGGATATCATGCTGAAGAAAACTTGCACTGTTTATCAACACTCAAAGTATCTAAATACTCACAAAAATACGCTCAATATTATAGAGAAAGAAACTTCTGATTCTGGTGTGATTTTTAATTCTAACCTAAGCACCCTATTTATAGAAAAATGCATAGCACACAAAAGCTGACTAACTTAACCAACGGATGCTCTCTTTGAAAAATCCTCAGCATAATTGCCCACCAAATTTGGAAAATCCATTCTCAGCAAAAACACACCAAGAAAAGGATAGTGGGGCCCACAACATATTTTAATCAAAAATTAATTCAGAACTTCAATAATTCATAATAAATAGCTCATTTATCAAAAAAATGCGAATCTTTTATCCATTCCATATGAAATTTAATTCTCTACAACTTTGTAGAAGAAAATTTTTCCAAATTCTGAAAAAAATGACCCAAATTTACATACGGATGAAATTTCAATTTCCTTCTTTTCTCCTACCATTTGCCACTAACTCTCCCTCTTCCTTTCTCTCTCTCCCCATCATTTCCTCCACACACACACACACACACACACACATATTAAAAAACTTCCTACGTAAAAACAAACAAAGGACAATCAGCATTCTTTTTTCTTCTTTCCCACCACTTTACACGTTTTAATTTTAATAAACTTTTATACCACCAAAAATAATTCAGATCCAATTTGCTCTCTTCTTCCTCATTTTATTCATATATCGTGAATTCATTGTAAAAATATCACCATTATTATATTATCACATTATACACTTATAATGTAATATTATAATAACATATTTGAATGAATTATTTTATCAGAAAAGATAAAATATCAATTTTCAACAATTGTCTCTTTTAAAAATTCCTCCATTTATATCCACATTGAATAAATATTTTCTTATCATTTTTATCAATAATTAATTATTCACAAATAATATTACAGAACCACAATATTGACAACCAGGTCGTTCCCAGGAAAGAGGGGGCTTTCCGATAATGATTTCTCCTTACTGGCACGCAATTAGGTGACCAAGCCCTTTTCCTAGACAGAACTTCCTTAGACATTATCAATAATGCTGTCTAATAATATTATTCAAATAATATAAATTATTGATTTGATAATGTAAAATAATGTGCAGTGACAATTATTGAAACAACAATAATATAAAATACTGTGTAATACCGTGTGCTACTGTGCAACAACGTGTATTACTTTATTTTAACCACCGGTTATTTCAACAGTATTAACGGTAACCGTTACGCTGTTATTTATATAAACTTATTCTTGTCATTTTTTTCATCCGACAGTTTTTTGTTATGGGGCCCACAAATGGCTGCAACGTAGTACGAATATTTCCCGATAATAAGAATATTCCACGTCCAAACGAATATTCCCCGACAACAATGAATATTTTATAACCACTTGCTTATTTTGAAATACTTGCACGTATCACCCATAACTTATCAAAGTTATCAAATCAACCCCTTACTGTTTCAAAATAATATATAGAGGAAATTCAATTTTTATTCATAAAAGTTGGAGTCTTACAACTTGCCTTCCGCACAGCTACTGCTTAGGGTTTACGCTGAGCTGCTCATCGAAATTTCTATGTAGCACATAAGGAATAAGAAATACCAATTAGTCAAATACTTGACTATGAATTGGTTTAACTTCACTTTACTTCCTATGGTTCGCGTTCTTATAAATTAAAGTTTACGCGACCAACTTTCATTTTTATCTCTTCTATCCTTTCATTACTTTCCTTAACATGTCCGGTCCATACGACTCGGAACGTTCATTCAAGTTCTTACCATTAACTCGTCTATTCAATGTTATACGTTATTCTTCATTCTCTGATTACCGTTTGTTACGGCTTATCATCATTCACATATATTAACATTTGTTAATGTCTAAGTTATACAACTAATGTATACTTAGAACATTTACTCAATGCCGATACAATTCACAAGAATCGTTCACGCATCATGCGTTCACGTTACTTGTCTCTTACTTTCGTTCAACCTTTACTTAAGGTTTAAATCACTTATTTAAGTGTTACATTAAGTGAGTTATATGTTCACTATCGTTCTGTACATGTTCATTAAGTGTTGAGACACACAAAAGCTCTTTATTGGCTTTTCCTCTGCAACGGTGCTGCGGCGCCAACTTTATACTTTACCCCGGCACTGCGGCGCTGCACCTGCAGAGAAATTTCCTCTCAGGGCAGGCGCGGCGGCGCCAGTTCCTAAGGCATGGGCGGCGCTGCGGCGCCATTCCTGTTCCATTGAAAAAATTTCAATGTTTTGAAAATTTTTGAGATTCCCGAGATCGTAACGCGATCGTTACAACTCGGAATTGGCTCGTTCCAAAGCCAATAGTTCACATATATCATGTTCTACGATTCCATCCAGTCGAAATTCATTTTTGAATACGTTGGCGGAAAATTGTTCGTTTCATCCATTTTTACGAGTTCGTCGAACGTTCGTTGATTTTTGACGCTCGTTTCTTTGTTTTAACTCCGAATTCGTTCGTTCTTGCTCTCACAAGTCTTGTTTACGTAATAACACGTGATGCCATCGAAAACCAATGTTTCTAAATCCAACGGAGACTTTTAACTTTCATTCTGGGAAAATTTATGATTCGACGATTAACGTCTAATCGCATAACTTCCGCTGAATCTTCGTTTCTCAATATTTTTACGTCAAACCAAATGGAATCAACCCATTGTTTATTCATCTACGATTCTAACCATATAAATCATTTAAGTTCATGGTTTTACTTCATTAATCCATTTAACCATTTCATATGGTTTTAACTTATTTTCCATTAACTCCTTAACCATTTCATTATGGTTTCACTTGTTGTTGATTATTAATGGTTTCAAGTCCACTAACATCAATCTTCTTACTTCCTACAATTCATTCTCTATAATTTTCACTTCAATATCAATATGAGAATTGAAAGAAGATGACAATTAAAGGTTTAACACTTTTACATTATAAGTGTTCGTAAGCTTGTGACTTTGTGTTCTTGCTCAAAGTTTAAAGCTAGCTTCCTTGTTGCTCCATGACTGCTCATCAAGCTCTTCCTCTTCTCTTCTCTCTCAAACTCATTGGTGATTTTCCAACAACCAACAAATGAGCTCTTAAGCTCTCTATTTATAGGCAAAGCAAGATCAAAGGTGGAATGGTCATTAGACCAAAGCTCCTTACCCCCACCTCCTCACCACTTGCCTACCATGTCTCCCACATGCTAAACATGTCCCCCCATGTGCTAGCATGTGCTAGCACATCGCTACCATGTGCTAGCACATCGCTACCATGTGCTCTCCTATGTCATATGGGTCATGGGTTGCCCCATTGGTTTAAACCACCCGTCTACCCTCAGGTTCGACACACGAGTTTAATTCTTAGATTTAATTCAAATTAAATCTATTTACTTCGTATAAAATTCATATTATACGTCGTATTAATAATCGTATCCTCCTCGTATTATACTCGTATAATAACTAGTATTATACGCGTAGTCATTATGTATAATAATCATTTATTATCACACATAACCATTTTCTTCTTTAATTCCACTTTCCCTAACTCTTCGGGTTTTAAGTCCACAAGAGAAAACTTCGCGAGCCATAAATAAATATTATTACATATTTCATCTCGTCTCAAAATCCTATCATTAAGCATTTCTCAGAATTTCAAAATAAATTCCCGAGCAGAAATGGATGAATAGTGATTTTTGTCATTTTCTTTCCGAGAAATCTTTTCTCGGCTAACTTAACTTTTTACAGTATATTATCGTCAAATCTTTCGACAGAATGTCATTCCGACATCCCAATCTCCTGGAAAGCTTAGGGTTAAACTTTTACCCTTAGTGTTTTATGAATAGTGCCTATTTCGTCTTTTTCTCAGAAATATTTTTATTCCTGGAAATCTTTTATTTTTGTCTTGAAAATTCTTACTCATTCATTCTAGCTCGTAGCCAGAATCCTCCCCATTTCTAATCATCCTATGTCACAGAATGATTAATAAACCTATATCACAGAATATAATCAATAAAATTCCTTTTATTAATCATAATTCTTTAAATCTTAATTTCTGGACAATCCGATTTTCCGGGTTGTCACATTCTTTCCTCCTTATAAAAATTCCGTCCTCGAAATTTCACAAACCACATCCATACCCGGATGTTTAATCCTTGCAACCCTTCAACAAAGAGTTAATCTTACTTCTTCCTATTATGTTGGAAAACTCAACATCTTCTTTCAATTAGGTATTTACCTAATTATTCCTTCTCATTAACTGATCATCAACATCCTTCCCCCAAGGATCCTTATCTATTATACTCGTCAGATGATAAACATCATAACAACTATACCTCAAATTTCTCGAGATATCACATTCACCCCCTCTCCATAAAATTTCGTCCTCGAAATTGTTAACATATCATCTTCTCAACTTCTCATCACAGAAGTCATCATCCTACGCCCATTCAAGAGCATGTCATAACAGAACATCCAAGCACTAAGGCCGTATGCTCGAAATTGTTAACATAATATTTCCCTAAACTTTTCTTTATAGAAGTTATCATCCATTGCCCATTCAAGAACGTTTCATTCATAAGGGAACATCCCGACACCAAGGCCTGTATGCTCGCAATTGTTAACTTTTCCTTCTTCTCAACTTCTCTTCCCTGAAGTTCTCATCTTCCCTTCATTCAAGAATCCCCACAACTTCAAACAAATTATGGAGTTGAACGAAGGACTAGGAATATACAGATTCCTTCAAAACTTTTCATAAGTTGCTGAGGGGTCATAAAGACCATGAACTCTTTGAATTTGATTTATCGGTATTTATCGAAAACCAATTCCTCTGGCGGCCTGTTTACAATCACAAAGAAAGTAAACTACCTCTTTGTCGACCTGTTTAAAATCATAAAAAAAAAGTAAACTACATCTTCTGGTACGTTAGGTGATCAACCTATTGTACAACCTCATTTAGAGGTATGTTCTCCTCAAACTTATGTATTCAAATTCTGAACCACAATAATTTGGTTTGGCATAGCTTCTCAAAGAAAACTCGATTTCTTTTTAAACATGACATACCATTTGTTTGGCCAAATTAAATAGCTCAGACCATCCAATAAACTGGATATCAACTTGAACCATTCGTCTAGTCAAATTAATTGACATCAACTACTTCTTTAAATTCTTTCATCATAACTCAAAATGTTTAATGACGTTATAATACCGTACTACTTTCAAGTACGTTGAGGACTTCGTCATTTTATGACTTCGTTATACTACATACCGTCATACACTTCAAGGTATGCTTAGATTGTTGGGTTTGTATGTAACGCAATCATGCAATCAAATCACATAAATAGGGCGGAAGCGTAAAAACTAGGTTTTCAAAATTTATACAAACCCATAACCATGATCATGCTTGTGCTTGTTATCAATAACAGAAAAGAGAGAACATGGAATTATACATTTGAAGATCTAAGCTTCCTCAGGTACAAGTTCTACTCCTTTGATTCCTTTGATTCCTCTGATAGTGGCTCCTTCCCTTGAATAATGTCAGCCACCCAAATGTTTGGCCTCTAACGGTGATCCACCAAGGAAGATGAAGAACTCAAGAAGATGGGTTATTGGCTTAACCCTTGTTTCTATTTCTATAGAATATGTGTGCTCCCAACTCTTGGAAAATTTCACATCCCTTATTTCTGATATAAGACTCTCTTATATAGATATTAGGTTAACCCTCCTAATCCAATTAGAATAGGGTTTTATTTAATTAATTAATTAAATACTTTTAATTAATTTATATCCTAATCTTTATTAGGATTGAGAGAGAGTACTGATATTATATTAATTCCTAAACTCCTTTAGAATTAAAATAATAATAATAATAATAATATTAATAAGACTCCTCTTATTAATTTATATTTAATATTTCTAAAATATTAAATAATAAACATTAAGCTATTTAATTTATTCTATCATCATAGATTAAATTAATTATATTTAATGCATTATTACTATCATGCCATTTTCTTCTTAAATAATTCTTCTTCCTTTTATGGTGTGACCCTTTAGGTTCTCCATATTAAACCGGTTGTGAATAAATCAATTAGAACAATTCTAATCTTATTTAAATAAACAAATTAAACTAATAATATATTTAAATAAATAACATTTATTCTACAATAGGGATAAGCCTCCCTAGCGATCAACGACTTTCCAGATAATATAGATTTCAACATTAATCATAAAAGAACCTGTGAGTTAATAGTTACCGTACAATTCAATCCTTCCACCATACAATGTCCCAATTAAATATAAGACATGGATTTACTGTCAAGTCTTAATTTATTTAATCATATGTATTTCGATTAGAAAATGCACAACTCCAAATAATGCAAATTAGAAACCTCTTTCTAATTACATTCTACCTTGGCCAAGGATTCCTGGGTTGTCATTTAACGAATCACATAGGACATATCTCCTCTTTTACTAGAGGTGGTAGATTCTTTATTGATCATTCATTATCTCCATATGTAACTCATTACACCCAAGCATACCCTATATATGCCTTAAAAGGCCTTAAGGAATTAGTCAAAGTATAATTTGTTACATACAAGATACTATGATGATCTCAAGTCCAAGGATCACATGTACTACTATCACATTAGGAATTCCTATTGACAGGCGAGTAAAACTCCATTAGGTATTCCATAGCGAGTCACGTTCAGTGAACTTATTCTCCAATAAGCACCTACATACTTGCTTTAGTGTCTCCACACAAATGACCATGAGATCAGTCATCCTCATCCAATGAGCAAGCAACATATGTACCAATCTATCCGGATTTACTAATCCCCTTTTAGTAATCCCACAATTGGGAACTATTTTAGTTTTAAAGCTTTCTAAGAATTTAGATCTCATTAGCATGATCAACATCATGATTCTAAAAGCATTGCTTAAAACTATGGGTTATTTACATATTATAAAAACAGCACCATGTAGATAATTAAATGCCTTTAATAAATAAATATTTTATTAATAAATAAATAAGATTGTTTACAAAGTATGTGCTTTATCATCATACATGATTGGCTTGTATGCACACTACTATCAATCTCCCACTTGCACTAAAGCCAATCGCCATGGTATCTCATACCCATCTTCTCTAAGTGACGATCAAACTGCTGTTGTGTTAAAGCTTTAGTAAATGGATCTGCAATGTTGTCTTGAGAGTCTACACGCTCCAAGGTGACGTCTCCTCTTTCAATGATCTCCCTGATCAAGTGAAATCGCCGCAACACGTGTTTAGATTTCTGATGAGACCTGGGTTCCTTAGCCTGTGCAACCGCTCCGGTGTTGTCACAGTATACGGGAACTGCTTCTCCAATGCTAGGAACCACACCAAGTTCAGTTATGAACTTCTTCATCTAAACAGCTTCCTTTGCAGCTTCACTTGCAGCTATATACTCTGCCTCTGTCACTGAATCAGCAACCGTTTGCTTCTTGGAACTCTTCCAACTCACTGCACCTCCGTTCAAGGTAAACACATACCCTGAAATAGATTTACTGTCATCTTGGTCTGTTTGAAAACTTGAGTCCGTGAATCCCTCGAGTTTTAATTCAGACCCACCGTAGACAAGAAAAATATCTTTAGTCCTTCTCAAGTACTTTAGGATATTTTTCACTACCTTCCAGTGCTCTTCTCCTGGATTCGACTGGTATCTGCTTGTTACACTAAGTGCGTGAGCAACATCCGGTCTAGTACATATCATACCGTACATGATAGATCCTATTGTAGAAGCATAAGGGATCTTACTCATACGGTCTCTCTCCTCAGGTGTCTTTGGGGCCTGTTTCTTGGAGAGATGTATTCCATGGCTCATTGGCATGAGACCTCTTTTGGAATCTTCCATGCTAAACCTCTTTAGCATTGTATCAATGTACGTTCCTTGGGATAAGCCGAGCATCCTTTTAGATCTATCTCTATAGATCTTTATCCCCAAAATATAGGATGCTTCACCCAAGTCCTTCATAGAGAAGTTTTTAGATAACCAGATTTTAATGGATTGTAACATAGGAATGTCTTTCCCTATCAGTAATATATCATCAACATATAATACAAGGAATGATACTGCGCTCCCACTAACCTTCTTGTATACACATGGTTCATCCTCGTTTTTGATAAAATCAAACTCTTTGATTGTCTCATCAAAACGAATGTTCCATCTACGAGAAGCTTGCTTCAACCCATAAATGGATCGTTGTAGCTTACAGACTTGATTTGTTCCAACTTTTGAAATAAATCCCTCTGGCTGTGTCATATACACATCCTCCTCAAGTTTCCCATTGAGGAAGGCCGTTTTCACGTCCATCTGCCAGATCTCATAGTCGTTGTAAGCTGCAATCGCAAGCAAAATCCGAATGGACTTGAGCATGGCTACTGGTGAGAAGGTTTCATCATAGTCAACTCCTTGTCTTTGTTTGAAACCTTTTGCAACCAGTCGGGCCTTATAGGTCTCTACCTTTCCGTCTGCTCCAGTCTTTTTCTTAAAAACCCATTTACACCCAATAGGTTTAATACCTTCAGGTGGTGAAACCAAAGACCGTACTTTGTTTTCATACATGGAGTCCATTTCAGATTTCATGGCTTCAAGCCATTTCCCTGAGTCTTTATTACTCATAGCCTGTTCGTAATTTAATGGATCATCATCATTCATGATGTGTACCTCATCGTCATCCTCTATAACGAATCCATACCTCTCAGGTATCTTCGGTACTCTTCCAGATTTACGAACATGGTGTGGTACAGTATGTTCTTCTACTTGGTTAGGTACCTGACTTTGATCCGTGGTAACTTGTGGTTCTTGAACTTCTTCAAGATATATCTTACTCCCACTGACCCCTTCATGGATAAACTCTTTCTCCAAGAAGGTAGCATGTTTCGCAACAAACACCTTTTGATCAGTTGGATGATAGAAATAATACCCTACGGTTTCTTTAGGGTATCCCACAAATCTACACTTATCGGATTTAGTCTGTAGCTTATCATTTTCAAACTTTTTGACATAAGCTGGACAACCCCAAGTCTTAACATGCTTAAGATTTGGTTTCCTCCCTTTCCACATCTCATATGGAGTCTTTGGGGCGGATTTGGTAGGTACCTTGTTAAGTAGGTATGCAGCCGTTTCTAGGGCATATCCCCAGAAGGAAATTGGAAGGTCGGTAAAACTCATCATGGATCGAACCATGTCCAACAGTGTTCGATTTCTCCTTTCAGATACTCCATTTAACTGTGGTGTACCTGGAGGAGTCCATTGTGAGATTATACCATTTTCTCTGAGACAATTGAGAAACTCACTGCTTAAGTATTCTCCACCTCGATCTGATCGAAGTATCTTAATACTCTTTCCCGTTTGTTTCTCTACTTCACTTCTGAACTCTTTGAACTTTTCAAATGATTCTGATTTGTATTTCATTAAATACACATATCCAAATCTTGAGTGATCATCAGTGAAAGTAATAAAATAAGAATACCCACCCCGTGCACTTGTTGTCATAGGTCCACAAACGTCTGTGTGAATCAATGCCAACAACTCTGTAACTCTCTCCCCTTTTCCACTAAAAGGAGATTTAGTCATTTTACCCATGAGATAAGATTCACAAGTTGGATATGATTCATAATCAGATAGCTCGAGGAGCCCATCTTTATGCAACTTGGATAATCTTGTTTCATTGATATGACCGAGTCTACAGTGCCACATATAGGTATAATTAATATCATCTCTTTTCCTTTTCTTAATTTGTTCAATTTGAAATATATTTTCTTGCAAGTCAAGTGTATAAAGTCCATTTCGCAAATTTCCAATACCATATAAAACATCGTCTTTATAAATAGAACAACCATTGTTCTTTATAATAACGTCAAAACCTTCCATATCCAATACAGAAATTGAAATAATGTTTTTAATAATATTCGAAACATAATAACAATTATTAAGATAAATGGATTTGCCCGAAGGCATTGCTAAACAATAAGTTCCTACAGCTAATGCAGCAACTTTTGCTCCATTTCCCACTCGTAGGATCACCTCATCTTTGTTCAGCTTTCTACTTCTGACCAGTCCCTGCACAGTATTACATATGTGAGAACCACAGCCGGTATTCAATACCCAAGTAGAATTATGACTTTCAGAAAAATTAATTTCAATCATAAACAAACCTTGATTGGAAGTCGAAGCTTCTCCAAGCTTCTTCTCTGCTAGAAACTTCTTGCAGTTCCTCTTCCAATGTCCCGGCTCATTGCAATGAAAGCACATTCCTTTAGCTGGTTCAGGTTTCTTTTGCTCCTTTTCTTTCCCTTTTCCCTTAGCCTTCTTAGATTTCTTCTTTTCAGAAGACACCTTGGGCCTCTTCCTTTTAATTGGAAGAATCCACCATCAAGACATGGTTCTTCTTGGATGAGAAGTGACCTTCTGCAGTTTTTAGCATGTTAAGCAGCTCAGGTAAGCTGACATCTAGCTTATTCATGTGAAAATTAACCACAAACTGCGAGAAGGTCTCAGGGAGTGACTGCAAGACCAAGTCTTGACTCAACTCCCCATCCATGACGAACCCAAGCTGTCCAAGGCGTTCAATCAAATTGATTACCTTCAGAACATGAGTCTCGACGGCAGTGCCCTCGGTCATCCGAGATCGGAAGAGCTCCTTAGATATCTCATATCTAGCAGTCCTACTCTGTTCACCATACAACTCCTTGAGGTGAAGCAGCATAGTAGGAGCATCCATTTTTTCGTGCTGACGCTGAAGCTCGTTATTCATGGATGTGAGCATGATGCATTGAGCCACAGATGCATCATCTTGCCACTTATTGAAAGTGGCAATATCTTCCTCAGAGGCTATTTCTGAAACAGATTCAGGGATAGTGGAATTTAGGACATAAGAAATCTTTTCAGCAGTGAGAACAATTCTCAGATTTCTTAGCCAGTACTCATAATTCGGGCCGGTAAGCTTATTTGCATCAAGTATGTTTCGTAGTGAGATTAGTGATTTTGACATTTTTAAAATTCTGCATGTGAAAAGACAACATTTTAGCAAACATTCATTTTATTAACTTTGCATACCAAAATAAATTTAGGTCTTTATTTTAAATTGGTATCTCCCACTATATTCATCAAACTATATTACCCTCACTCATATAGTTCGGCAACATCTAATTAAAGATTTGCTAGTGAGATTAAGGATCCCATTTCAAATGTATATAACCTTGTGGATAGCACAACAAGCGATATACAAATAAATAGGTAGACAACTCTTGTCAATTACATCACCATGTAACTCCTTTTATTTTGCCTCTTAAATCATAATGGTCATGTGTGTGCACATCCGAACTAAAATGATTTAAGTTAAGTCCAGCCTAGCACTTCCATAAATTCAAAAAAGAAAAATTTTCGTCCTTGTGGATAGCACAACAAGACTAGATCGTTCAATTTTCTTGATAAGCATCAAATGTGATTAATTAACATCTTAAATATTCAATACTCGCCTTGTGGATAGCACAACAAACTCATATTAAATATTTAATACTCTATTAACTAATCATGCTAGAAGGTGACGTTCGATATTCCAAATATCATTTGAACGCTTCAGACTTAATATTATTTATTTGAGGGGTTTGTTATTATTTGTCTCATCTTTTTAAGCGCGCATGCACATATATATATAAAATACGCGTCATTTTATTAAACATGCGAAGCATGTTTGTATAAAATATAATATATATAATATTTAGCATGCAATATAGAATACTATATTCTACCCGGATTGATTATGGACTTTTATTCTAGTTTGGTTCACTAGAGCCCCCAAGTGAACCAAAAGGTCAAACCTAGGAGTGCAAGAATTTAAATTTTAAATGTAACTATTACATTTAAACCCGGGCTCCATACAAACGGGCCTTCACGCGCTCCTCGCTCCTTGGTCTCCAATTTCTTCAAAATAATTCTAACTATCTCTATTACATTAACTATTTAAAATTAAATAGAAACCTTGATCAGCAGTCAAGGGGAAGTACATAGAAAGGAGATAGAATTTACATCGAGAATAAAACTAGAGAAGACGAGGTACGCAGACCCCATTTTATAAAACCCATACATTCAAGCATTCATCCAAAATAAAATCCAATCACATTGGTCATAGTCCATAATCAACCCCATTTATTATCATACACATCAACATATGCATCAATAAATATCCATTCATCTCATGAATAACAATGCTATTCCATATATGGATCGATGTTATTTAATGGACAAAAGTTTTGCTAAATTTTATTTTTGAAACAAAATAAACTCTTTTATTTTAATCAAAAATAAATCCAAATTAAACTCCTTTAATTTTAGCATTCTGAAATCATATTTCAGATAGAATAAACTTCTTTATTTTAAAACTTTATCAATTAAATAAACAGTTTACTTAATTAATTAAAATCAATTTTCAGGGTCTGTCCAGGTACCGGCGCAGCTGCGCCAGTAATGAACTGGGTAGCTGCGCAGCTGCGCAGGTAGACGGAAGCAGCAGTTTTTGCAGACCGGCGCAGCTGCGCCAGTAATGTACTGGGAAGCTGCGCAGCTGCTCCGTTCGTCGCAGAAACTTGCAGAAAACGATTTTTGTCCAGAAAAACGATCCAATTCTCACATCAATTCATACATGGAATTATAAAATTGATAATTAGCACAAAGTTAGGCTCTGATACCACTGTAGGGTTTGTATGTAACGCAATCATGCAATCAAATCACATAAATAGGGCGGAAGCGTAAAAACTAGGTTTTCAAAATTTATACAAACCCATAACCATGATCATGCTTTGTGCTTGTTATCAATAACAAAAAAGAGAGAACATGGAATTATACCTTTGAAGATCTAAGCTTCCTCAGGTACAAGTTCTACTCCTTTGATTCCTTTGATTCCTCTGATAGTGGCTCCTTCCCTTGAATAATGTCAGCCACCCAAATGTTTGGCCTCTAACGGTGATCCACCAAGGAAGATGAAGAACTCAAGAAGATGGGTTATTGGCTTAACCCTTGTTTCTATCTCTATAGAATATGTGTGCTCCCAACTCTTGGAAAATTTCACATCCCTTATTTCTGATATAAGACTCTCTTATATAGATATTAGGTTAACCCTCCTAATCCAATTAGAATAGGGTTTTATTTAATTAATTAATTAAATACTTTTAATTAATTTATATCCTAATCTTTATTAGGATTGAGAGAGAGTACTGATATTATATTAATTCCTAAACTCCTTTAGAATTAAAATAATAATAATAATAATAATATTAATAAGACTCCTCTTATTAATTTATATTTAATATTTCTAAAATATTAAATAATAAACATTAAGCTATTTAATTTATTCTATCATCATAGATTAAATTAATTATATTTAATGCATTATTACTATCATGCCATTTTCTTCTTAAATAATTCTTCTTCCTTTTATGGTGTGACCCTTTAGGTTCTCCATATTAAACCGGTTGTGAATAAATCAATTAGAACAATTCTAATCTTATTAAATAAACAAATTAAACTAATAATCTATTTAAATAAATAACATTTATTCTACAATAGGGATAAGCCTCCCTAGCGATCAAAGACTTTCCAGATAATATAGATTTCAACACTAATCATAAAAGAACCTGTGAGTTAATAGTTACCGTACAATTCAATCCTTCCACCATACAATGTCCCAATTAAATATAAGACATGGATTTACTGTCAAGTCTTAATTTATTTAATCATATGTATTTCGATTAGAAAATGCACAACTCCAAATAATGCAAATTAGAAACCTCTTTCTAATTACATTCTACCTTGGCCAAGGATTCCTGGGTTGTCATTTAACGAATCACATAGGACATATCTCCTCTTTTACTAGAGGTGGTAGATTCTTTATTGATCATTCATTATCTCCATATGTAACTCATTACACCCAAGCATACCCTATATATGCCTTAAAAGGCCTTAAGGAATTAGTCAAAGTATAATTTGTTACATACAAGATACTATGATGATCTCAAGTCCAAGGATCACATGTACTACTATCACATTAGGAATTCCTATTGACAGGCGAGTAAAACTCCATTAGGTATTCCATAGCGAGTCACGTTCAGTGAACTTATTCTCCAATAAGCACCTACATACTTGCTTTAGTGTCTCCACACAAATGACCATGAGATCAGTCATCCTCATCCAATGAGCAAGCAACATATGTACCAATCTATCCGGATTTACTAATCCCCTTTTAGTAATCCCACGATTGGGAACTATTTTAGTTTTAAAGCTTTCTAAGAATTTAGATCTCATTAGCATGATCAACATCATGATTCTAAAAGCATTGCGTAAAACTATGGGTAATTTACATATTATAAAAACAGCACCATGTAGATAATTAAATGCCTTTAATAAATAAATATTTTATTAATAAATAAATAAGATTGTTTACAAAGTATGTGCTTTATCATCATACATGATTGGCTTGTATGCACACTACTATCATAGATGTAATATTAACTTCGTCTTTTTACCATCTATGCATCAATTGCACTGATGATATAAAATTCATTTTGAGATTTCAAATCAAACTCTGTCCAGCTAGAACAATTAGCATAGACATAAAAATAATAGTTCTTTTCAAAATCCATTTGTTTCCAAAAGTTGAAATAAATATTTTATTTCCAAAAACCTCCACATCAGCACAATGTCAATAACTTCAAAATCTAGCATAGCTAGAAGACTTGGAATTTTCTACTTCCTTCCTCTTCCTTTATTGTCATTCTTGCGACAATATTAACCTCTTCTAGCACCTTAAGTGCTATCTATATCGAAAATCACTCATTTTCAGTTTAAACTTCCTATACCTTAGTATAGCTCATCAAACTTGCCACACTTTATATCTTCAAGAACTTTCCACAATCATATATGCTTAAGAACTTATCTTCGCAGTATGTAATCCAAGAACAAATCAAGGACTGCCCATATGCTCAGGGCTAAGAAACATAGCATACAACTATGAGTCACAAACTTTTCATAAGTATGAGTTTCAAGAACTTGCACCTAATTTTAATACATTCTACTATCCAATATACACATGAGAAAAGAATCACCTTCTCGTCATATACATATCTATAGTGCGACATCACTATTCCAATGATTATCACTGTAATAAGCTGAGTGGTTGTTACACCAAAGCACAAACCTTCGCCCATAACAAAAGTTTATACAACTCAGCTATCGCATGAGTCCTCAATTGAAATTTACCACCTTCCAACTTTCTCTCGACTTAATACGAATTTTCTTAATTCATATACCTTACAACTATTCTGAGTTCTTCTTCTCGTACTATTCATTGTACCTGTCCATTATAGCCTTAGCTATAATTCATCCATCGTTTAATAGGAAACCTGTTCTTACGATTTAACGAGATCACGTCGTGATCTTTTTCCTTAATCGTTTAACCCAATGATTTTCTTACCCTGCTCTCTCATACCTAAGGTTTATAACCTATCAACTCTGATACCAACTTGTGATGCCCCAAAATTTGACCTATTTTTCAAACCAAATCTCGTGCGTTACGAGTACTTCTCATTCAATACCTACATCATTAAATCCTGAAGATTAATGATATATCATTCCATTCCCAGGTTTTATTACCTCAAAACGTTCATTTATTAAGAATAATGATAATTACATTATTCTTATCACATTACATTTGTGACTTAATTAGTCACCATATCTACAGAATAGTTTAACCTAACTATTCTCCAAGTCTTGGCTTGTTCTTTACGCCTGTTTATAACATGAACAATACTTCATCTTGTGATGCTAATGGTATTTGTAACCAAAGCATCCCATTATTGCAGGACATCGATCATCTTGATCTTCATTAGGTCCTTTAATATATACTACCGTCGTTCGCTGAAAATGTTTTTTTTTTATTTTCAAGCAAGTGTGAGCATTCAATTCCTCAGCAAGTCATAGCAGTTGAATAACAACCAAATCAAGAATCAAAGTTCTTTTAAAACTTCAATAACCGAACAATGGTTACGAAGCAGCTCGAATAATAGGAATATGTTATGATTCCTATCATTTTAAAACATACATCATACTTTCATCCTTCTACCTTTTCCATACACATTCTGTCTAGCTAGAATTATAAGCACAGACTTAACAAGAACGGTTTATGAATAAACCGAACTCTTTCACACTTAACAGTTCAATCACACAACAGTTCATTTCATTGAAACACCAAAGTGTTAACATTGTGGTGCAAGGCCTCATACATACTAACATATTGTACAAATATCACACATTTGCACATACAAAATTTCTTCCTCATGTTCAACATCTGAGGAAGTTAGGAAACTAACATTCATATGAAAATGAATGAAGTTAGGAACTTGCATCAAGTAGAAGTTGAGCAAGATTAGAAACTTGCCTTCTATCGCTTAGGGTTTACGCTGAGCTGCTCATCAAAATTCCTATGTAGCACATAAGGAATAACAAATACCAATTAGTCAAATACTTGACTTATGAATTGATTTAACTTCACTTTACTTCCTATAGTTTGCGTTCTTGTAAATTAAAGTTTACGTGACCAACTTTCATTTTCATCTATTCTATCCTTTCATTACATTCCTTAACACGTCCGGTCCATACAACTCGGAACGTTCATTCAAGTTATTACCATTAAATCATCGCTTCAACGTTATACATTATTCTTCATTCTCTGATTACCATTTGTTACGGCTAATCATCATTCACATACCAACATTTGTTAACGTCTAAGTTATACAACCAATGTATACTTAGAACATTTACTCAATGCCGATACGATTCAGGAGAATCGTTCACGCATCATGCGTTCACGTTAATTGTCTCTAACTTTTGTTCAACCTTTACTTAAGGTTTAAATCACTTATTTAAGTGTTGCATTAAGTGAATTATATGTTCACTATCATTTTGTACACGTTCACCAAGAGTTGAAGCACACAAAAGCTCTTCACTGGCTTTTCCCCTGCACCGGCGCTGCGGCGCCAACTTTATACATTACATTGGCATTACGGCGCTGCACCTGCAGAGAAATTTCCTCCCAGGCAGGTGCAGCGGTGCCAGTTCCTAAGGTATGGGCGGCGCTGCGGCGCCATTCCTGTTCCATTGAAAAAATTTCTATGTTTTGAATTTTTTGAGATTCCTGAGATCGTAACGCGATCTTTACAACTCAAAATTGGCTCATTCCAAAGCCAATAGTTCACATATACCATGTTCTACGATTCCATCCAGTCAGAATTCATTTCTGAACCCGCTGGCGGAAAATTGACCGTTTCGTCCATTTTTACGAGTTCGTATAACGTTCGCGGACGTTCGACGCTCATTTCTTCATTTTAACTCCGATTTCGTTCGTTCTTGCTCTCCCAAGTCTTGTTTACATAATTACACGTGATTCCATCAAAAACCAACATTTTTGAATCCAACGACGACTTCTGACTTTCATTCCGAGAAAATTTACTATTCGACGATTAACATCTAATCGCATAACTTTCGCCGAATCTTCGTTTCTCAATATTTTTACGTCAAACCAAATGGAATCAATCCATTGATTATTCATCTGTGATTCTAACCATATAAAACATTTAAGTTCATGGTTTTACTTCATTAATCCATTTAACCATTTCATATGGTTTTAACTCATTTTCCATTAACTTCTTAACCATTTCATTATGGTTTCACTTGTTGTTGATCATTAATGTTTTCAAGTCCACTAACATCAATCTTCTTACTTCCTATAATTCATTCTCTATCATTTTCACTTCTCTATCAATATGAGAATTGAAAGAAGATGAAAATTAAAGGTTTAACACTTATACCTTATAAGTGTTCTTAAGTTTGTAACTTTGTGTTCTTGCTCAAAGTCTTAAGCTAGCTTCTTTCTTGCTCCATGATTGCTCATCAAGCTCTTCCTCTTCTCTTCTCTCTCAAACTCATTGGTGATTTTCCAACAACCAACAAATGAGCTCTTAAGCTCTCTATTTATAGGTAAAGCAAGATCAAGGGTGGAATGGTCATTAGACCAAACCTCCTTACCCCCACCTCCTCACCACTTACCTACCATGTCTCCCACATGCTAAACCATGTCCCCTCATGTGCTAGCATGTGCTAGCACATGGCTACCCTGTGCTCTCCTATGTCATATGGGTCATGGGTTGCCCCATGGGTTTAAACCACCCGTCTACCCGCAGGTTCGGCCCACGAGTTTAATTCTTAGATTTATTTCAAATTAAATCTATTTACTTCGTATAAAATTCATATTATATGTCGTATTAATAATCGTATCCTCCTCGTATTATACTCGTATAATAACTAGTATTATACGCGTATTCGTTATGTATAATAATCATTTATTATCACACATAACCATTTTCTTCTTTAATTCTGCTTTCCCTAACCCTTCTGGTTTTAAGTCCACAAGCAAAAACTTCGCGAGCTATAAATGAAATATTATTACATATTCCATCTCATCTCAAAATCCTATCATTACGCGTTTCTCGGAATTTCAAAATAAATTCCCGAGCAGAAATGGATGAATAGTGATTTTCGTCATTTTCTTTTCGAGAAAACTTTTCTCAGCTAACTTAACTTTTCCCGATATATTACCGTCAAATCTTTTGACAGAATGTCATTCCGACATCCCAATCTCCCGGAAAGGCTTAGGGTTAAACTCTAACCCTTAGGGTTTCATGAATAGTGCCTATTTCGTCTCTTTCTCAAAAATATTTTATTCCCGTAAATCTTTTATTTTTGTCTTAATTTTTTTACTCATTTATCGTAGCTCATAGCCAGAATCCTCCCCATTTATAATCATCCTATGTCATAGAATGAATAATAAACCTATATCACAGAATATAATCAATAAAATTCCTTTTATTAATCATAATTCTTTAAATCTTAATTTCTGGACAATTCGATTTTCCGGGTTGTCACAGAGATTCAATGACCAATCCTTCCGATTTGGATTCACTATTTTCTCAAAAATCCTCTTCACCTCTCTATTTGAGACCTCAACCTGACAACTCGTCTAGGGATGATATGTGCTAGCAATTCTATGGGTTACCCCATACTTAGCTAGGAGAGCTGAAAAATATTTGTTACAAAAATGGCTCCCCTCATTACTAATGATTACCTTAGGTGTGCCAAACCTTGTGAATATATTCTTTCGGAGGAATTTTAATACGACGTTTGCATCATTCGTTAGCAATGCAACTGCTTCTACCCATTTAAACACATAGTATATTGCCAACAATATGTATGCGTTATTGAAGGATGTCAAATATGGCCCCATGAAATCGATACCCTATACATCAAATATTTAAACTTCCAATATTGTGTTAAGTGGCATCTCATGGCGCTTCGAGATATTCCCTACCCGATAACAACGATCGCATCTAAGCACAGACTTGTGGGCATCCTTAAATAATATGGGCCAGTAGAATCCTGCTTGTAAGACCTTGGCAGTTGTTCTTTCACCTCTGTAGTGACATCCGTACAATGAATCATGAAAATGATGTAGGATACTCTCAACTTTGCTTAGCGGAACACACATTTTTACATCATGCATAAACTTTTTCCTTTGTTGGCTTGTCAAGTCCAAAGGGAATATGTTGATCACTAAATAATTGACATAATTTGCATATCAAGGAAATTTTGATTTCATCACGAATAATTGCTCATCCGTAAAGAACTCATTAAGCACAATCTTGTCTTCCTTCTCGTGCTTATTGTTCTCTAACCTCGATACATAGTTTGCCACCTGATTTTCTATACCCTTCCTATCTCAGATTTTCAAGTTGAACTCTTGAAGTAGAAGTATACATCTAATCAATCTCGGCTTCACATCTTTCTTCGAAATCAGATACCTTATCGCTAAATGGTCCGTGAACACCACCACTTTAGTTCTAATAAGGTATGTTCAATACTTGTCAAATGCACACATAACTGCAAGCAACTATTTCTCGGTAGTCGTATAATTAAGTTAAGCATCTGACAGTGTTTTTCTAGCGTAATAGATGGCATGAAAGACTTTATCCTTGTGTTGGCCTAAAACCGCACCAATCACATAGTCACTAGCATCGCACATTAATTCGAACGACATTGTCCAATCAAGTGCTACTATCACATGTGTTGTTAATTTCATTTTGAGATGTTCAAATGCCTCCAAGTAAACCTCTTTAAACTTACAAGGCACATCCTTCTCCAATAAATTGCATAGCGGTTTTGTGATCTTCGAGAAGTCTTTGATGAATCTTCGATAGATCCCTACATAACTGAGGAAGCTTTGGATTCCCTTTATAGAATTTTATGGTGGTAGATTCTCAATCTTCTCAATTTTAGCCTTATTTACTTCTAACGCCTTTGCCGACACCGTATGCCCGAGGATGATACCTTCTTGAACCATAAAGTGGCATTTTTCCCAGTTGAGCACCAAGTTGGTCTCCACGCACCTTTTTAGTACCAAGACAAGATTCTCCAAACAATGGTCAAAAGAATCCCCAAAGACCAAAAATAGTATATGAATACCTCCATGGTACGTTTCACCATGTCTGAGAAAATCGCCATCATATACCTTTGAAATGTGGTCGATGCATTACACAATCTAAAAGACATCCGTCTAAAAGAAAATGTACCATACAGACAGGTGAATGTTTTCTTTTCCTGATCTTCTAGAGCAATTGCAATTTGATTGTACCTCAAATATCAATCCAAGAACAGTAGTACTCGTGCACGTCAATCTATCCAACATTTGGTAGATGAACGGTAAAGGGAAGTGATCCTTGCGGGTCATCCTTGTTGAGCTTCCTATAATCCACGCACACCCGCCATTCGGTCATTGTCCTCATTGGTATCAACTCATTATTCGCATTAGTTACTATCGTCAAACCGCCTTTTTTAGAATACACTGTACCGGGCTCACCGATGCGCTATCAAAGATAGGATAGATAATTTTAGCATTGAGCCACTTAAGGTTCTCCTTTTTTACCACCTCTTTTATAATTGGATTTAGCCTCCGTTATTGCTCAATTATCGGCTTCGCATCGTCTTCCAAGAGAATCTTATGCATACAAAATGATAAACTTATCCCTTTGATGTTTGCGATAGTCCATTCGGTGGTAGTTTGGTACTCACGAAGGACTTTTAACAACTTACTTTCCTATATATCGTTAAGTGAAGAAGAAACAATTACATGTAAAGTAAAAGAATTTCCCAAATATGTATACCTAAGATGATTAGGTAGAGGTTTTAATTTTAATATGGGGACTCCTCTAATGATGATTTTTCAGGAACTGTAGAGTTCCCTGAGTAATCCAAAGGCTCAAAAGGAATATTAAATCTGCTTACCCTTGGCGTTGCATCCAATAAATGTAGGTATTGAAACAATTCAGGATCGTCTATATTAGCTTCCATCATCAATGAAGTCTCTAATTGATTAAAACCCAGCAAAACTAACAACTCATCGTCTAGTACCTCTTCCATCACATGCACACAATAGCACTATTCATTATCCTTAGGGAATTTCATGGCTTTAAATACATTTAATGTCACCTCTTGGTCTTGAACCCTCATGGTAAGTTCACCTTTTTGCACATTGGTGAGATTTCTACCTGTAGCCAAGAATGGTCTCCCAAGTATAATTGGAATATTGCGGTCCACCCTATAATCCAACACGATGAAGTTAGTTGGAAATATGAACTTATCAACCTTAACCAAAACATCCTCCACAACCCCTCTTGGGTATGTCAATGATCGATCTGCTAGCTGTAACGTAACATTAGTTGACACTGCCTGTTTTAATCCCAGCTGCTGGTAGACTGATAGCGGCATCAAATTTATACTTGGACCCAAATCACATAAATATCGGCTGACAAATTGGCTCCCAATAGTGAAAGGAATAGTAATGCTACCTGGATCTTTTAACTTAGGTGGTAGCTTATTTTGCAATATGGCACTGCACTCTTCTGTTAGGACCTCTGTTTCAAACTCACCTAGATTCTTCTTCCTAAATAAGATATCCTTTATGAACTTAGCATAACTAGACATCTACTCCAATGCATATGCGAACGGGATGTTTATTTGCAACTTTTTGAATACCTCAAGTATTTTGGAGAATTGCTTGTTTAATTTCTGCTTTTGGAACCGCTGTGGGAATGATACTGCCAGAACAACTGATGACGGTTTCTCCACTTTTTAATTTACAACAGGTTCCTCCTATACTTTCTTCTTTTCCCCTTTATTTTTGTAATACCCGTGAATTTTATAAATAATATTAGTGAGTAAAATAAATTTGTTTGAATATTTATTTTAAGCACATATATATTTTGTGTATCAGGAGATGTGGTAATTCAATTTAAATTGAATTAATTATATGGTAATTGAAAAATGTGATAGCAATGATGATGAGCTTAATTAAGCTTATGTGATATGCCTAGTGTGGCATAGTGATGGACTAATTATTATTACTATTACTATTATTTCTAATTATTTATTTGTTATGTGCAATTATATGTGTTGTGTGATCATATAAAGAGTTAATGCAATAAATTGCATCCTACTAATATAAAAAATGTGATATTAAGAATAAGATTAAAATTTGAGAATAATCATTATGTAAGACTATATTAAAATAAGCTTGAGTTATGTAATTTTACTAAGCTTGAATAAATGAACCTTGTGTGGCATAATAATTAATGTTGGACCAACTGAAGGTTTAATTAAAATTATGAAAGAGAATTCATTTTAGGAAAATAAATGTTCGATGTTAATTATTAATTATGATATTTATGGGTAATTAGAAGAGTAAGCCCAATGAGAATAATGGAACATATCTAATGTGTTAGGAAATGTGGTTCAAGTAATTTATGTGCTAGATTAATATTTTAGCCCAATGTGTATAAGTAGTTGTACCTAGCCCAATTCAAATATTATTTGGACCAACCCAAGTATTTGAAGTCATTAGATTTGGCTTTGTGAGTCTAACAAGGAATTAACCTTACTATGCTGGTAACCATCTGCTAGTGTAGTATAATTAAAATGCTTGTCCTATAATCTTAGTCCCAAAAATTTTCCATCAGTCGCTTTAGGCCATTGGCCTATCCCCTACTTGATGAAAATCAAAAATTGAGAATGATGGCTGAGTAGGAGTAGTTGGCAACTTTCCACCAAATTCTTCTTAGCCAATGGATTCTTCAACTCCATGTTGGATTCAAGGACCTTGAGGCAAAGCCATTGTATGGGTATGAGCTCTCCTATAAATGGGAGCTCCCCACACATGATTCAACCTGCTAATTTCTGCTAAGAGTATTAATATAGAGAAAGAGAGGCAGTGAGGTTGAGGGATAGAGAAATTCCAAGAGAGCTCTTACAATTTGGCATTGAAGTAAGAAGAAGAAGTAATTCTGTGAAATAGAGAAGTTCATCAAAGGCACTTAACTCTCAATTTCTACGTTTCTGTAAGCTTAAATCAATTATAGAATAGCAAATCATGGAAAATTATGTGATAATAATGTAAGAATGTGTATCCTTGTAAGGGTTACAAAGTAGACAAATTCTTAGAAATTTACATGAACTACTTGGAAATTAGTTTGGAATTGGTATTTATTTGGATATCTATATGTATGTATGTTTTGAATCATGATATTGGTTATTATATACATGCTTGATGTATTGGAATCCTGAGTTCTGAAAAAAAAACAGAGTCTATTCTGAGGTAGCCCCGAAGAGGCGCGACCGCGCCACTTTCTAAGTTCAAACTAGCAGTGCTGCACTGGTCCTCATAGCTTGAAAATGATTTTTATTGCTTTCTGATATTTTGGGCATGCGTGTTTAACTTAGCTATGTATAAGAATAGGTCTAACATTTGGTTTAAAGTTTCTTTGCATATAATAAGTTGCATTAGCTTGGTTTAGTATAAATCTTAAAAGAAAACTTAGAAGTTGAAAACAAATATTGATGAGCATTGAGTTACTTGCATTCTGACCTTATGAACTGACATGCTAGGACTCTTTATGCCTCTAAGCATGACTGATATGTTCAGACATCTAGTTAGGCATGACATAAATTATTCTAGTATGATTTAAAGTGAGTTTTCAAGTGTCAAACTATACTAAAGATGTGTAAATGACTTGAATACAGTTGAACATGGCTAGCAAAGGTTTATTTAGCCTCATTATGTAGTTTAATGGTTATCATAGTTAGCCCTTTGTGAAATGCACTCATTTAGCCTTGTTGGATACGAATTTCCAAATAAAACAATAATGTGTGAAAGTAAACTTGAAATGAGCATAGGAGTGACAAAACCTAGCCCAAGACCTCTTAACATGTGTGTATTCTAGGTATCATTATCCATGTATGCTAGAAAGTAAGCTGGAAATAAGAAAACTGAAACTAAACTTTGGACTGATTAGGGAGCAGCGCGGTCGGGCCGCACTGCAGTGTTGTCTAATATTTTAAACTTTGGTATGAAGTTGAAGCATGTGTATAAGTATGTCTTTGTTGCACTCAATTCGTATTAGTCAAATCAATACACACACACAAGTGCACGTGCTCAATAAGTAATAAAATGAAAGTAAAGTCCCACGGAGAATATAATTGCAATTTAATGTAACAAGCACTAGTTTTATAACTATTTTGGTCTCTTTGAACAGATGGATAAACTATGATTTACTAAAAACTTAACAATTAAAACTAAAGAACAAATGATTAAATCAGATAGAGGAGCATTGAGATTATAATTTCACTTATTGATTCACTTATGTTGCTACACTTCCTGTTAATTCCAATTGAATACTTTAGATTGTTGGTCGAGAACACAAATATAAAATATGACCATCTCTCGATGTACCATACCCAAATCACACTAAATCCACAGATGATAGAATGAATGTAAACACCCTAATTGACTAACGCACTATATCTCTATATAAATTACAATCAAAGAGGGTTGAAGCTCAAGTTCTTAATAGACTACATGCGTTGCTTCGGTATATCTCTATCCTAGGCACGAATCATGAATTCCATCGCCATGTAGAAGTCATAATCACATGCTAACATGATTAGATCTAAACCTATAATCCATCTCTCAATTTCATATAGGTTATCATGGTAATTGGTGATCAAGCAATTAAACATTTAGCACAAATCACATTAGACAATCCATACATAATCAATTAGAATGAACAAGGAAGCATAACAACTTCAGTTATGCAACAAGATCCATTATAATCCCAAAATAGGATTTAGTTCATAATTTAAACAAAATCCAACATCCGCAATTGTTTATACATTGAAAGCTAAAGATGAAAGTAAAGAGAAATTAGGGATTGAGGAAAGAAAATCTGATCTCTCTTCTTTAAATCTGAACTTTTAATGCTTTCCAATTGCTTCAATTCTCCAATATCTATTCTAATCTTAACTATTCTAGTAATTGAAATAATAATCTAAGATAGATTCAAAAGTATAGTGTAGAATATACACAAGGCTCTCTATATGTCTTTATATCCTAAAATGGCAATAAAAAACGACATAATGTCCTGACCCTAACTTGCAATGACCCCTTCTTTAAGACACAATCTGATTGGCCATTTAAGTGTAAAGTCAAATTTGGCATAAAGGACTGGCACAACTGCGCCTTGGTTAAGCTTTAAAGTAGTGCAACCGCGCTACAGGGTAGTCTGGCCGGGTCTTGGGCATAGCTGCGTAGTGCTACAAGCAAGATGGGGCCCAACTGCGCTCTGTCTCAATTCTGCAGTATGCGTTTTGCTGTCTGCTGCTTCCATTCCTTGCACGCATTGATCATTTTAGCTTCCATTTCCAGAATTGATGTTCAATGCCACCAAAAGAGTTCCTGAGTATAAAACCTACAAAACAAGACTAAAATGTGTGAAAAGAAACTAAATCTTGCGGGAATAAGAAAAATTTGAAGTTAGTTAATATCAGATAAGTGGGTATAAAACCAACTTATCAAATATCCCCAAACTTGAATTGTTGATTCCCCTCAAGAAACACAGGATAATGAAAAGCTATCAACTATCTAACATGTAAGCTAATACTAATATGCCTACGAATCCCGATATCAAGCAAGTTAGAAATTCCAATAAAGATGCCTCAGAGAAACTGCATTAACCACCCAAACAAAATATCAAAAATAGACAGGTCATTGAGCCATAACACTTTGCATGGCAAAATCTGTCATTAATGCTGTAGTGTGTAGTGTGCATAGCAACCGCTAAATTTGGCATAATATAAGGTCTTCACATAATACATTTTTTAGATGGACAATCACAGTTTATATTCAAGAATTTCAGTGAATGGGACAAGTATCGACTATGACTTCACTTAGACCAAGCTAGAAAATCAAAAAGGGATTAGCTTTGCTATTATTCACTCGCGGGGGTAATTTTCGCACTTTTCTCGTGTTTACACCTAACTGTGCAATGCCTAGTTCTCTTAGGCTTTTTAGTGATACCCATGTAGCGAGCTTTCGACCTACGACTCCCAAACCAGGTGGTTTTAGGGCGCTGGGTGTAGAGACATCCGCTAGGGCATACTTACTCGAGTATCAAAGGCCACAGAACTAAGTTAGCCAAGTATTTTTATTCAACATCATTGTTTTATGCATACATCTCCCTAATATTTCCCCAAACTTGAGTCTGTGTGCTATCATAGCCATTACTACCCATCTGCTTTAATTCTCTCACTAATCATCAATTATCCTACCAAAAGACAATTATGAGACCACTTATATTTAGGTAAATCATGATGGTTACTATAAAGTGCTATCTGATTGCGACAATAACAACAGATAAAGATTCACATCATGTTCTAACATTGTGACCATGCCCTATTTATCAATACAATTTAAGAATTAAGTTGTTCCAATATCATCATCGCCAAATGAAATTCACACAAGGATTCATGTGATAAGATTTAACTAAATGCAAAAAATTTTTATATTTTTTTATTTGCAATAAAAGAAGCTAAAGTACCATGCAATTAAACTAACTAAACTAAACTAAGCATGAAATGAAACTAAAATGCAACTACATGAACTAAATAAATCATACTAAAAATGTAACTAAACTACTATAAAATTCAAATTAAACTACTATGAACCCAATACCCCCAAACTTATGATTTTCAATGCCCTCAATGGAGATAAGGGTTAAAAAAAACTCCCCTAGGTAGCTTGGTCATCTCCACCCGCCTCAACTTGTTTGGGTGGAGTGTCTGGTGGAGGGTAGACGCTGGAGGATCTATAAACTGGGAATGGGACTTGAACTTGCACTCCCAACTAGCCAAAAGCTTTGGACAATGCCCTAGAGAAATCCTTAGTGTATGCGTGGAAGTTGGTGTGCATGACATCCATCCTTCTCTATAAATGCCGAATCTGACGCTCATGTCTAGTGAGGTAGTCTGGAGGTATCCCAGCTGACTGCAGAATAGGGATATGCTCCTCTACTTTTTCTTCCTCTGCACGCTCCTCATGATCGGGCAAGATAAAGCCTCGGCCCTGAGGATGAGATTTACCTCCTCCCCATATGAAATACTTTTGAATGGCTGCATAATTAATGTCACGCATTGGCAGCTGCAATGTCTCTTCATCCCACTGAATGTCCATCTTATCACATAGTCTAGTAATGATTGAGGCTTGTAGGATTGACCTTGTTGTACTCCCTCTCATATATCTCAGCAAGGATTGGTCAATGAGATGCCCGATATCAATCCTTTTTCCCCTTGATTATCCCATAAAGAATGATAGCTGTCTATATTGACGTCCTGATGATGGGTAGTGGGCAACAAACTCGAACATATAAAACTATACCAATCTTTAGCATACCGGCTTAAGATAGTTTGCGGGAAGTGGACTTTTCTGGTGGTGCCTGCCTTGGTGGCCCACTTAGTTCCCGGCTTCCATATTTCTTGAATAAGTTGATCCTGAGTCAGTCTCAAACCTCTGGTACTCCACCCAATTAGACTCATCAGATGGCAGAGTCTCTAAATGAAATAGTTCATTGATCGCCTGTTTGGTGTATGACACTTGCTTCCCTCGAATAAATGCTATTCCATTATGAGTTTCTCTTACATTGGCATAAAACTCTCTCATGATCGCCATGGGTGATGACAAGGGTGTGCTTACAACTAATGGCCAACCACGCTCGATGATAATGTCTTTCATCTTCCCATCCTCTTTACTCGACATCAATTTCCTTTCTTGCACAAAGGACTTGCCAACCAAGACATCCCAGTAATAATGATGTGCAGATAAATTCACGAACTTAGTAGCATCCAAGACATCCTTGCTAATTCCCTCACCATCATTGCTACTACTATATAATGAAGAAGACGGAGTGCGAACTCATTTAGGTGCCATAGTTGATTAGGGCTTGCAAGTGAACTGGACTGTGCTTGATGTATATACTACCCCCACACTGATTGATGCACCCAAACTCTTTCTCAGAACTTTGATCGAACACATGATATACAACCTTAACTTCTCCATTGCCTCTGTGTTTTTAAGATATAGAATGGGAATGAGAGGGACGAAAATAGGGTTTGTATAGGAGAGAGAAAGTATGGGTGTAAAATTTGATTAGGATATGGGTTAAGTGTTTGGAGTAGATGTTGAAGGGGAGTAGGAGGTTGGTACTCTGTTTTTGATTTTGAGATGGAAGCTTGCCGAGTTTGAGATGGATTAGGAATGAAATGTTTTAAACTGCTGGATCGACTGTTTTTAAAAACTGATCTGAGGTTCGCGCACAGTTGCACTAAGTTTGACTTGGGAATGGGTGCAAATGCTCTGTGCCCTTGTTCTGGTTTTTTGGACTGCTAGAGGGTGTAGCTACGCTGACTTTGGCTTAGGGTTGGGCCCAGCTGCGCTTCCCTGAGCCTAGGCTAGTGCAGGTTTTTTAACTTTTCTAACATGCAATGCTTTGGCGAATAGATTTGTACATGAGAATGGACATACACAAACTATTAGAATGACTTAAATCAAAAATCTACTACTAATAAAACTATAATTATAATTAATCAAGGAGGGAGATAGATGTGAAATGTAACATAGAATTAAACAAAGGGAGAGAAAGATTGGATATGTAAATAAGAATTAAACAAAGAGGGAGAAATATTGGATGTGGTGCCTCCCATCGAGCGCTTAGTTTATAGTCATTCAGCTCGACTATTCCCTTTTTTTTATATTGTGGATTGGCAAGACAGATTGAGGATTTCTAGTGATCAAAATCACCACCCCAATAGTGTTTAAGGCATTGTCCGTTAACTTTGAAAGGTTGCTCATGGCTCTTGCCCGTTATCTCAACGGTGCCATGTGGAGACACAGTTTTTATAATGAAAGGTCCCAACCATCGAGACTTGAGCTTTCCCGGGAAGAGTCTTAGCCTTGAATTAAACAACAAAACTGCTTGCCCCGACTCAAACTTTTTGTCCATGATTTTTTGGTCATGCCATCTTTTCACCTTTTCTTTGTACAGTTTTGAGTTCTCATATGCTTGCTGACGGAATTCATCTAGTTCATTTAGTTGGAGAAGCCTCTTCTCCCCTACAGCTATGAGATCAAAATTAAATTTTTTGATGGCTTAGAATGCCTTGTGCTCTAATTCCACGAGAAGATGACAAGCTTTGCCATAGACCAACTGATACGGAGACATCCAATAGGTTTCTTGTAAGCCATCCTATATGCCCAAACTGCATCATCTAGCTTTAATGCCCAATCTTTTCTAGTGGGATTGACAATCTTCTCCAAAATTTGCTTGACTTCTATATTAGACACTCCGACTTGGCCATTCTTCTGGGGTGATAAGCTGTAGCAATCCTGTGATTCACCCCATACTTAGCCAAGAGAGCTGTGAAGTACCTATTACATAAGTGGCTCCCCTCATCACTGATTATTGCTCTTGGAGTGCCGAATCTGGTGAAGATGTTTTTCTGAATGAATTTTAGCACAACTTTGGCATCATTGGTCGACAAGGCACTGACTTCCACCCACTTAGACACATAGTCGACTGCCAAAAGAATGTAGTGGCCTCATAAAGTCTATTCCCCACACATCAAATACTTTCACTTCCAAAATTGTATTTAGTGGCATCTCGTGGCATTTGGAAATGTTGCCCACTCTTTGGCATCTATCACAATTCTTAACAAACTGATGGGAATCTCTGAATAAGTTAGGCCAATAGAACCCTGCTTGAAGCACTTTAGATACAGTTATCTCAATCCCATAATATCCTCCATATAGTGAAGAATGACATGCATGTAGAATACTTGCAGTTTCACTATATGGGATGCATCTACCAATCATTCGGTCTGCATACTGCCTAAATAGGAATGGTTCATCCCACATATACGTCTTTACCTCATGTAAGAATTTATTCTTTTGTTAACGAGTCAAATCTGGTGGAAAGACATTGCTCACAAGATAGTTAACAAAGTCAGCAAACCATAGAATTTCTAAACTAAATGTAAACAACTGTTCATTGGGGAAGTATTCATTGATCATTGCCTTATCCTACCTGTCTTGCTCTAGACTGACTAATCTAGAAAGATGGTCAGTAAATTAATTTTCTGTACCCCTTTTGTCTCGAATTTCAAAATCAAACTCTTGGAGAAAAAAAATCTATCTATCAGTCTAGGTTTGGCATCTTTCTTGGATATCAGGTATCTAATGGCAGCATGATCTGTGTAAACCACTACTTTTGTCCCAATGAGATAAGATCTAAATTTGTCAAAAGCGTATAAAACTGCTAATAGCTCTTTCTCATTGGTAGTGTAGTTTAACTGAGCATCAGATAGAGTCTTGCTGGCATAATAGATAGCATGGAAGATCTTTTCATGACATTGTCCTAACACAGCTCCTTCTACATAATCACTTGCATCACACATCAGCTCGAATGGTATAGACCGGATAGGTGCCACAATTACTGGTGCTGATGTTAGCTTCTTCTTGAGTAGCTCAAAAGCTGTCAAACAATCTTCATCAAACTTAAAAGGGACGTCCTTCTCCAATAAACTGCATAAAGGCTTTGTAATTTTGCAGAAGTCCTTAATGAACCTACGGTAGAATCCCACGTGACCCAAAAAGCTACGACCTTTAACTGATGTAGGTGGAGTCATATTCTCAATCGTCTCAAGTTTAGTCTTGTCAACTTCCAGTCCCTTCGATGACACTTTATGCCCAAGTATAATCCCTTCTTGTACCATGATATGGCATTTCTCCCAGTTAAGCACAAGGTTTATTTCCACACAACGTTTCAACACCATAATCAAGTTTTCCAAACAGCTGTCAAAAGAGTCCCCAAAAACTGAGAAGTCACCCATGAAGACTTCTACATTCTTTTCAACCATGTCAGAGAAAATGGCCATCATGCACTGTTAAAAAGTTATCGGTGCATTACATAGACCAAATAACATCTATCTGAATGCATAATGACTATCTGGTTGTACCTCGAATAACCATCTAGAAGGCAATAATACTCGTGACCTGCTAGTCTGTCAAGCATCTGATCAATAAATGGTAGAGGGAGGTGATCTTTTCTTGTTACTTTGTTGAGCTTTTGGTAATCCATACACACTCTCTATCCAGTGACAGTTCTAGTAGGTATCAGTTGGTTGTTCTCATTTGCTACCACTGTCATTCCTCCTTTCTTTGGTACACACTAAACCGGACTAACCCAAGAGATGTCAGAAATGGGGTATATAATTCCAGCATCCAGCCATTTTAAGATCTCTTTCTTGACTACCTCTTTCATAATAGGATTGAGCCTTCTTTGTTGTTCTATTGTGGGTTTTTTGTCATCCTTCATAAGGATTTTGTGCATATAGAATGAGGGGCTAATCCATTTGATGTCGGCAATTGTTTATCCAAAAGCAGTCTTGAACACTCGAAAGACACTAATAAGCTTACTTTCCTGAAATGTGGTAAATGCATATGCAATAATAACATACAAAGTATCTGATTCACCTAAATATGCGTACTTGAGATGAGTAAGTAGAGGTTTGAGCTCAAGTGTAGAAGGTGTTCCAAGAGATGGCTTCAAACGCACTAAGGACTTAAGTAGACACTCAAAATTTTGCATTCTTGTTACTAACCATACAGGAGGACAAAACCATCTTTTATCTTCTGGAGACAACCCTGGAAGTCTACAATATCAAACCAGACCCCCGAAGATAGCCCCGGGAAATCATCAAACCAGACCCCTGGAGATAGCCCCGGGAAATCATTAAACTAAACCCCTGGAGATAGCCCCAAGAAATCATCAAACTAGACCCCCGGAGACAGCCCCAAGAAATCATCAAACCAGACCCCCGGGGACAGCCCCGAGAAATCAACAAACCAGACTCTCGAAGATAACCCCGAGAAATCATCAAACCAGACCTCCAGAGACAGCCCAGGGAAATCATCAAATAAATTTCAGAGAAAACCTTGAGGACAGACAGAAGTCAACAGTAGTCAAACCCTAAAGATAACCTTGAGGAAATATAGTTACAGCTGCATCAAACTCGGAAACCAACTCAGAAGGGTCAACATCAATTCAGATCAAATTATTATGAAGAAGGTCATACAGAACCATCACAGCAAAATCCTAGTGCAAACTGCACCAGACAGCTCAGCAGACTGACTGTGAAGACTTGAAGATCTGGTCATGGACCCATCATTGCATAGCTCTCGGAAAGAGCTTTCCAGAAAGGTATGGCACGCCTCCATCAGATTCTTGGATTGCAAGTTATGAAGGTTCAAGAGAACTGTGTGGTTGTCAGAGTGCACATACTTCGAGACATCGTGGCCCAACCATGCCCAGCCACAAGTTTACCTGCTGCTGCAGTAGGTATAGTCGTGGCAAGCCATGCCTATATATATGGCCTCCCCACTTTGGCTTCCAAGAGAAGATTAGAGAAGAAGAGGGTCGAGGCGAGAGAAAGAGAGGCTAGGAGAGTTAAACGGAGCTTCTATCTTAATCCGATATTTGTAAAACTTCTTTGTAAACACTCATATACATATATACTTTAACATATCAAATTTTCACTGGTGGGAAATGAGTTTTGAGGTGCCGAAAGCCGTTCGAGAGCTGTTCTCGAGAAATACTATAAGATTTCGCCAGATATATCTTCTTCGTTTACTCTAATATATACATATATATAAGTGCTATAGATATATATAGTTAATAGCTTATATTCGTCAGATCTAACTTTTTAACCATTCATTTTTTATAAATAGTCAATATTTAAGCTTTTTGACTAGATATGTACTAGATCTAACTTTTAATCGGTTCAAAAGTTGTAAAACTTGAACCTGAAAGCTAGAATGGCTAAGATCTATACAGATCTAGTTTTCTTTCTAGTTTTTGAAAGTATTTAGGGACCATGTGACCCTAAATCTATATCTAGAGGAAATTAAAAGCTATGGGCTACTCGCTAACGAGGATTTAACTGATGAATCCTTCGTCCAGTGATGTCTTGTATACATATATGTTTTATTTCAATATATTGGTTATGCAGGATATTTATGTGATATCCTGTGAGCCTAGGAGATATAGGATCCACGATTCAATCAATGAATCTAGATCCGGTTCCTGTGATGGACCTTTTCAATTGTACAGCCAACTTGCAAAGTTTTGTACTTGTAAATACAAGGCCTTAAAACGGTTATACGGGTTTAAGGCCCCAAAATAGTGAAAACTTTGATTGTGGTGTTTAGGCTCACTTCGATGGCTTTTATGCCCATAAGGAGCCCGACATTTATATATATATATATATAATATTTATATTTGTTCAAAGATGCTTTGCATCTCTAGAAAAAAATCAGAACAAGCCGAATATGAAATAAAATGGAAGTATTAAAGGGTTTCAATTCGTATGCGAGCGAAAGGGTTTGAAAACCTCTTTTCAAAATATCATTTTCATATTCTTTCTTAAAATGGACTTTTCAATAAATCAAACCATTCGTATATAGGTCCAACGAAGCATAACACTACTTTCAAATAAAGCATTTAAGCACAATTAACTGCAACACACACACACACACAATGCTTAGGGAATGAAAAGACGTGGTAACCGTGTTTCACGGATGTCGGGGGGTGCCTAACACCTCCCCCCTGCTTAAGCAAGCCCCCGAACGCTATGAATCTCGATTTTTAGAGACCAATTAAATAGAGTCAAATATTGGGCCATATTATAAAACCTTTCAAAATTCGATTGAGTTGGTACAACCATTTAACTCATACTAACTGGCGGCTCTGTCTAATTCGGTCCAATCAATAAAATCAAATCTTTTCAAATCGTCGACATTGTATGTAGGTCTCTTCCTAAAATCTCACCCTTTAAAGCAAGATAAATTAAACCACATAGAAAACATAAAGGGTAAAAACCAACACCTAGGAATTGAGGATTTTTTTTTCGGCGTTAACAGGTTGCGACTCTGCTGGGGATAGTAGAGGGCTTAAGACGCATTTCAATCTTTTCAATTCCCTTTTATCTGTATGTGTGTGAATGATGTCTTTACATTTAATGGATGTGAATGAATGTCTCTTTACATCGCTTTATATTAGTGCTTCGCATAATCTCATCATATTGCATGCAGTGAGACGCGATGAATGTATGTTGTGTGATTCCTCCACTAGGAGGCAAACCTGTTGGTTGTTGATTACTGGACTCAGAGGAGAATAAACCTGCAAGGCTTAAGAAAGGCGCCACTCAGATCCGCTCCAGTTGAAAGATCGGATTAACTTTCCATCTAGTAGATTGCGATGATCTGGGAACCTTCATGCCGAAAATCCCGTGAGAATAAACCTAAGATAGGTCAGCCTCTGATAAACCAAACGCGAAGGGAAGTCTCTGCATGCCTTCCCTCTTTCAATACATGCCCTATGTAAATCTTGTCAAATATTAAATGTTGTAGTAAATGTTAAATATTAAATGTTGTCAATGTTAATTCTTTTCCAAATTCATTGTTAAATATCAAAAATTGGCATGATATCCTGTTATCAAAACAATTGACATCTGTTTTGCAGGAAAACATTAAAAAACCCCTAAAAACTAACACATTGCATAACATGCATCCTGTTAGTGTCTATCAAGACTAAAATACCTACTTTTATTGTAGGCAAGATTGTTCCCATTACCAGATCCAAATCTAAGAAGGCGCAAAGCCTACCCACTAATATGGAGGAAAGTACCCAACAGCGGTCAGGGTTCGTGTCTCAAGAAGAATTAGAGGGACTCAGAAATCAGATAGCAGAATTAGCTGTCTTCCTAAAAGAGCAGAGTAAAAGTACTCAGGGTTAACAGATACCCACTCAACCAGAATCCTCTGCACAAGGAGGAAGTTAGAGTACTGAAAAGAAAAAGGAGGCACAGATACCTGAACCTCAAATTAATGAGAAAACCAACAAAACCCTTGAAATCACTAATCTCAAGGAAGATCGAGAAACTGGTGACATTAGAAGGAAAGTCTAACAAATGGAAGAAACCATCCGGTCTATAAAAGGGACTAGAGTGTATGGGAGTGTTAACTACTCAGACCTATACATCTTTCCAGGGGCCAAATATCTAGACAAGTTCCAGATTCCAGAGTTTAAAAAATACAACAGATTGGGAGATCCTTACACTCATTTGAAAGTATTCATTGGAGAACTCGGATCCTATGCAAAGGACGAGAAGCTGAGGATGCAGTTGTTTCAGAAAAGTCTGATCGGAGAGGCCAGAACTTAGTATGCTTGACTGGACAACTTTAAAATCCATATCTGGGAAGAGCTAGCCCATGCCTTCCTAAATCAATACAACTTCCAGTCGCAAATGGCTCCAGACAGATATCAAATTACCAGAGTTAAAAAGCAGAACATTGAGTCATTCAGAGAATATGCCCAAAGATGGAGAAGAATGGCAGCTCAAGTCATTCCATCAATGGCAGAAATTGAGATGGTAATGACATTCATCGACATACAAGAAGCTCCATTCTATAAGAAAGTCCTAGCAGGCATAGGGAAACAATTCTCAGAAATGATTAAACATAAAGAAATGGCTAAGATGAGATTGAAGTCTGGAAAGATTAAAGACCTTACTACTTTGGAAGTCGTGGCTGAGCACATTCAAGCCAGAAATAATGGGAATAATCCTCGGAGAGTTCATAAGAAGAAGGAAGAAGATGTATCCTTGATACTCTAAGGTCAAATTTAAAGAGGTAATCAAAACTTACATATTCAGAGGAAACAATTTTCCCCTTTCCAAACATCTGTACAACCTTCAAATCATCCGTTCCAAAAAGCCAGAGAGGTTAGACGTCGAAGAACATTTACACCCTTAGGGGACTCACTTAAGAATATACTAAAGCTTTTGATAGCACAACAAAAAATTACTCAGCTCCCTCCCCCAGCCAATCCAAGTGGGAAGAATTTTGACCCAAGCAAGAAATGTGCTTACTATTCTGGGGCTCCTGGCCATGATACCCAAGAATGTTGGTCTCCAAAGCACAAGATCCAAGATATGATAGATAAGGGGTGAGATTGTGGTTACAAAACCAGAGCAGCAACATATTAAAGATAACCCTTTGCCTCAACACAACGAGGAGGGAGTCAACATGCTCAGTATGGGGAGTGGAGAAGGTTCCAAGTACCTCAAATATATAGACGATTTTTCCTAAACAAGCAAGGATAGCTCTGATAAATGGGGGTATTCGGAATGTCGGTTTTTGATAGAACAAGAAATGAAGTCTGTCAAGGAACAGATTGGCCAACTAGCAGAACTGATGTTATAGCAACTTTAAGAACCCGAATTTTCGAGAAATTATTAAAATGAGAATTTAATAAATACAATTCTTAAGACATGTATTGGGTTCGAATAGAAATATGTGTGTTATGAGGAAGGAAGTATTGTGTTACATAGGGTAATATGAACTATGTAATATGTGATTTTGTGATTAATAAATATATTATTAATATATATTTGTTATAGAGACAATTTAATTAAAGTAAAGGAGGTGGATAAAATTATCCATCGATATTAAATAATTTATAGAATTATTTTATCATAGTACATGGTGTCATTAAATGAATAATCACCTTTCCCTTGAATATATAAACTAGCGACTAGAATGATGTAAAATGAGTTTTAATTAGTGCTTAAGCTATCCATGAATAGATTGAGATAGTAAAACATAAATTAGTTAATTATGAGAATTAACTAACAAGTATAAATATTGGTTAATCTATATTAAATTGGAAGTTATATTATGGAATAATATAATTTGAATATTAAAGCCTTAATTAACTATGGTGATATAGTAAGGGGTTTAAGAAAACTTAAGTAAATAGTGAGTTAATACACGTGTGGAATATGTGATTATAGTATGTGCTATATATTTTGAGTTTTGTGTTATTAGTGGTAAGAAAATCGTGAAGGAGATTTTATAGTTTGTTAAACTATTAAAGAAAAAATAGAGGTTTAAAACTTGAAGTGTGATCCTTAAATTGTTAAGGAAAGTAGTAGCCGATGATATGAAATCAAAGAGGGGATTGATGTTAGACGAGTTAACACTTAAGAAGGATGTGCAAGGTATTTAGGAATCTAGATTCTATTTCTGCTAAAACAGAAACTTGTTGTGTCTGAACTTGGTATGGCGTAACTGCGCCATTTCCAAGCCTATGACCAGCGCAGCTGCGCCAGTCTGCAGAAAGCTCTGAGTGAGTTTGTGAAATTTGAATTTCAAGACATGTGTATTAAGGACTCATATGTGTAATAAAGGTCATAAATGGTGATTAAGCTGTCCATGAATGAATTAAGTTAGCAAAATATAATTTGAATAAGAGTTAATTAATTAACCCAGAATAAAAATTGGTTAATTAAGTGATATTATAGAATATTACATTATAAAGCTTTGCGTGGTAGTGGCATGATATTAAATTGAATAGAAAGGATTAATTCACTTACATATGATGGTGAGTTAATATATGTGTTTAACATGAAGAAAATGGAATGAATGAGTAAATTAAAAGGGAATTTTTATATATTACATAATGTAATAATATATGAAAAGATTTGATAGTTGAGATATATTATGGATAATAAGTGTCTGATAAAAGAAGGGGACCAATATATTTAAATATTGGATAGAGATGGATATATTAAGTTCATGCATTGAGATGTGGTTAACTGAAAATGTGTCGGGACAATTTATGAAAGAAAAGAAATTGACGAATTATATTGGTATTATACATACTAATTATTTTAAAGAAAATGATTATTTTAAAAAAGGATGTCATGATTACAATTTCATAAAGTATAATTAATTAAGGTGGTTAAAAAATTTAGAATTAAGGTAAAGTGTGTCACACTAACTTTATATTAAATGAATATTAAAATGAAGTGAGATTGGGGAAAAGCCAAATGTGGCCTAGACCCCTAATATTTTATCGTTGAAATTATGTGCTTGAAATATATAACTCTAATAAGTGGGATAAATAAGCCTTGTGTGGCCTGAGTATTAAAGTTAAATTAGACTGAAGGTTTAACTGAAATTATTAAAAGATAATTAATGGTACGGGAAAAAATAATTGATATTAATCATTGTGATATTTAAGTGTGATAGAAAATAATGGGTTAAGAGTACCCAATTGATTTATATTTAGCCTAATTAAAATATTATTTGGACTAGCCCAATTTACATGGGTTATAAGATTATATATTGGTGCATATTTAAAATATAAGTATACTTCCTATATGTGGGTAGGAAGTATTAACAATTTTATCTGAATATTGGTGCATATTCAGATTTGAATGCGGCCTAAGCCCTCTACTGTCCCCAACAAAGTCTCCACCTGTCGACATCGGGAAAAAATTGCAGGTCGGGTTAGACCCAAATCTTTCTCTTTTCCTAAGATTTGTCTACCCTTATTCTTTTTACTTGTGAAAAAGGTTTTGAAGGGTTTTTTAGGTAAAGGCCAACATATATCATGTCGACGATTTGAACGTTTTACAGAGTCACCAGTTGATAGTTTTGAAATGGTTGTACCAACTCAACCGAGTTTTGTCTGAAAAGGAGGCCCAATTGCTGGACACTGTCGAAACTTGATCTTTGGAACTGAAGTTTTGAGTTCGGGGGCTTGGTTAAGTGTGGGGGAGGTTTTAGGCACCCCACAACTACCGTGTAAACATGGTACCACATCTTTTCAATATTTCCCTTTTAAATCTGTAATGTGTGTGCGAATGCTGAAAGAAATTGGGCCTATTCTTGATTGATTGAAAGCAGAGAGATGCCCCGTTGAACCTATATACGTAGTGTTTGATTTGATTTGCAAAAGTCTCTCTTTTAGACAAGATTATTTAAAATGATATTTTAAAGCAGGTTTTCAAACCCTTACGCTAACATAGGAATTGAAACATATCGATACTTCCAATTTTTTTTTTTTATTTATCTTTTTAGCCTTTTAGCTCAATTTGAACGGTGATTGTCGGGTTGCGAAGCATCCTCGACCACAGAATAAATACAAGTGTCGGTCTTCTCATGGGCATGACAGCCATCGGAGTGACTCTGACACAACAAATCATTATTCTCATTATGTTGAGACCTTAAACAACCTAGATAACCGTTTTAAGGTCTGTTGATTGTACATTTTACAGAAAAACTGGCAGGGTACATTTGTAAAGTAGAGTTTATCCATCGTGGGAATCAGATTCAGATCAGTTTAATCATGAATCCCACGATTCCTAGGCTCATAAAGGGAAGCCAATAAAAACCTGCATAGTTCAAACATGTACATAAATATATTTACATCCAAATGTCGCTAGAACCAAGGATTTATCAGTAAATCTTGGCTCACACGTAGCCGAAGCATCTCTTTCCCACTAGATAGCGATCTAAGGGTCGCGAGATTGCTTTCAAAATTGTAACTAGAAAAATGCTAGATTTAAGTAAATCTCAGCAATTCTAGCTTCCCGGTTTCGTCTTGATTTATTTTGAACCGTTTGAAAGCTAGAGTTGGCGAGATTTAAATAAATCTTGTTTGTCCGCAAAAATGTCAGTGTCGATTCATATCAAATGAATATTTAAAGAAATAATTTAATCAAAATGAGTAATAGCATATATATATATATAGTTATATATATACGAAAGCTGTAAAGGGCGATGGATTTTCACTCCGATTCTCGGACTGGAATATATATATATATAAGCTGTAAAAAGCCACGTAGTAATCCAGGCTTGACAGAAAGGAAGTATATATATAAAAGCTGTAAAGGGCGGTGGGTTTTCACTCCGATGCCCAGACTAGAATGAATATATATATATATATATATATATATATATATATAAAAGTTGTAAAAAGCCACGGAGTAATCTAGGCTGTACAGAACGTAAATATATATATATATATATATATATATATATATATATATATATATATATAAAAGCTGTAAAGGGCGATAGACATTATATCCTTTGCCCGGATAGAAATGTAAATATATATATATATATATATAAAGCAGTAAAAAGGCCACAGAATGATCCAGGCCAAACTAGAATGTAAATAATAATATATATAGTTAGTATATATATATTAAAATAATAAAAAGGCCACGAAGTATAAATCTAGGCCCAAATAAGTCAGAAACATTTTTTATATATATAGTTATATACATAAAATCAATAAACTACCTCGGATTTGACATCCGGGCTTGACAGAATTAAAAAATTAGTATATATAAAGTTAAATATAGACAGAAAGTAGTCAAACCGGGACTGAGAAGATAACCCAGTCCGGTGAAGGGTACATATATGTATATGTATATATAAAAGCTATTAAAAGTGACGAATCGTCAATCCGAGTTGTAAAAATGCCAGAAAATGAGTTTATGTACTAAAATGTACAAAAAGTAAGCTAAAACAGCCACGGAACTGGGTTCCGGGCATAATCAGAAAGTGAAACTACACGTGCAAGTGTATAAAAGTGCAATGAAGTAATATAAACTTGCTGATCGTAAAAATACTCGTAATGGACTGCTACACGTTCTTTTTGCCAAATCGTAGGCTCTAAACGTCCGTTTGTACTAGTTAATTTTTTATATGTGGTAGTATAGGAGTATATCTACATGTCAGAGTAATAAAATTTGGGATTGGAGTACAAGAATGGGGCTGAGAAACAAAACAGGTAGAGGTTCAGAGCGTTTTCCTATATAAAATGAGTTGGGGGTGCACTCATATATATAGACCCGATGGAAGTGGATCTACCTGAGGCAGCAGCAGGTAGATGATCGGTTCCATATTGTAGGGCCCATGTGGCGGGTCCCGTTGCATCAAAGTACGTGCACTCTGAGCAATGCGAGGTCAGATTCGAAACTTTCTAACTTTTGATCGGAGCATCCGTTTGAGGCGTGTTATACCTTTCTGGAAAGCACTCGCCGAGAGTGTCACAATAACACAGGAATAAATATTTTCTGAGTCTAAAAAGATGGTTTCATAACCAGGTCTTCGATTCCTAGCAGTTTATCTGTTGAACTGTCTTGCGATGTTTCCACTCGAGATCATTGTTATGATTCGTCCTGACCTTGGTGGCATCAATTCGGCTCAAGTCTGACTGAATCAGATTTCAGTTAGTAAAATAACCATTTTGCCCCTCCCCGGGTTTCCTTCAGTGCTGGCATTGCCTTCGGGTTATCTCTATGGGTTGTCTCCAAGGTTTGGATCCTAGCCGATTCTGTTTATCCTTAGGGTTATCTCTGAGGCTGACTTGGTTCTTCCAGGCTTGTCCATAGATATGATGTAAGGTTTCGGGGTTGTCTCCGAAGTTGAGTTGGCCTCCTAGGTAGAGACCAGGCTAACCTGTACCTCCTTGGTTGAGACCGGGGCGGACCTGTACCTTCCGGGTTGAGATCAGGGATGACCTATACCTCCCGGGTTGAGACTAGGGCTGACGTGTACCTCCCAGGTTGAGATCGGGGCTGACCTATACATCCCAAGTTGAGATCGAGCTGACATGTACTTCCTGGGTTGAGACCGGGTCTGACCTGTACTTCCCGGGTTGATACCGGGGCTGACCTGTACTTCCCAAGTTGAGACCGGTGCTGATCTGTACTTCCCAGGTTGAGACCGGGGCTAACTTGTACTTCCTGGGTTGAGACCGGAGCTGACCTGTACTTCCCAGGTTGAGACCGGGGTTGACTTATACTTCCTTGGTTGAGACCGGGGCTGACCTGTACTTCCTGGGTTAAGACTGGGGCTGACCTGTACTTCCAGGGTTAAGACAGGGGTTGATCTGTACCTCACGGGTTGAGACCGGGGCTGACTTGTACTTCCCTAGTTGAGACCGAAACTGATTTGTACCTCCCGGGTAGAGACCGGGGCTAACCTATACCTCCCGGGTTGAGACCGGAGCTGATCTGTACCGCTCGAGTTGAGACCGAGGCTGACCTATACCTCTTGGGTTAAGACCGAGGCTGAGTTAACTGTTTTGCCCTCCTGCAGAGTTAGTAACAGGAACACAAAATCTCGATTTCTACAGCAAAACTAAAGAAAATTTCGAGTGTCTACACACATACATAGTACTAAGGGCTGATCCCCCTAAGTACGAGAAGTAAGGTTCATATAGTCTTATGACTGTTACAGGTTTAAAGTAAAAATACTTGATAACCTTGAACATAGTTCTTGGTCTTGTGACCTTCAAATGTACTTTTGATTCTTGTTATTTATTCTTGATTCAAAAGTCATGCTTTTTATTACTCAGTATCCATTGATTATCTATATGTTATTATTTTTATTATGGTTATAGTTGTGGGAGATTATTGCTAACTCTTGCATAATAACATTGCAGCTAAGGTTGAAAGAGTTGACGAACCATCTACTAGTAAGGGAAAGGGCAAGGAAAACAAATGTTGAAGACTTCTTTATTTATTGGAAAATGTTATTGTTAAGACTTTATATGTTATGTTTAAGACTTATTTTCTTATGATGTCTCCGCATTTCATGTATTAAGGTTAGATGACCTGTGATTTTATTGTTTAAGATGTTGTAACCCTTAAGGGTGGATTTCTATTTCATTTTTGAGTTTTATTTATTTTGGTTAGTTAGATGTGTTATTATTGGATAGTGAACACCAAATCCTATGGAAATGAATTACCCGGTGTAGACACTCGAAATTTTGCTTTCTTTGTACTAACCTTGCAGAAGGGCAAAATTGTAATTTTACTCCTGCGACAACCCCGAGGTAGGGCAAAAGAGCCAGTTCATCTCGGAGACAACCACGGTAGTGATGCAAAGGACCAATGACATTCGAACATACCGCGAACCGATCGAGGATCAACGAGCTGAGATAATGATCGCCGAAAACCACTTCAGCGAACCTCGAACGACGTGCCATCAGAGATGAGTCAGCTAACTGATATTCGGACCTGGTGGATATATCTCAGCAACGAGTATCGACTTCCTGAACCCTAATTCAGTCATAATATATTTATTCCCTCTGCATTCCTCAAAGACTGTCCGAAAGGTCAAGCGGTGGACGTCAACTTCTGTCGAACAGAGACCGAAGGACCACCTGCAGAGCCTGTCGGGCCCACTTGGGCCAGCCTTAACCATATCTGTGGCTAGCCGCATATATGGTTGCGGCTACCTTCGACAACTTAAATCCCCCACATTAGTTCATTTTAGAAAAAAAGAGATATACATTTTAGGGAGAGAATAGACATTCTAGGGAGAGAGGGGCTCAGGTGGAACTCATCTTCACCTCTTTGAAGCTCAATCATCCCATCTAGCACACACTTAAAGCCCTACTAGTGTTCTAAGTTAATCTTGGGAGTTAAAACGCTTGTTCACGCGTCCCCCAAGGTGAAATAACTCACTTTCTAGCTTCAGTTCTTTGTAAATGTTGTTCAAATGATAGATTAATGAGATATCTTGTTTGAATATAGTTCAACTTGTTGTATTGTAAGAATATCATATAATAGTTGATAGACTTTACGTTTTCTATCAGTTATATTGTGCTTATTACGTTGTAAATCAAACGCGGAGGCTAAATATACCTAAATCTATGCCTAATCTAGCCTTTGAGAGGTTATTAAGCATTAAGCTTTTACCCGTGTGGTAGGATGGCTTAGATTCATGGTATATCTATGGATTTATTATTTCAAATGGTCCCGGTTATCCCGTAAAACCCTAAATTTATATTTAGAGGTGAAAGGGGGGCCGAAATGGCTTAAACAATGATTTTATTTGATGAATCCATCCTAATATCGAAGCCGTGGACATTATGTATATTTAATATCGTGCAAATCATATAAGCCTATGAATCCCGATGTTGAGATCCCCGAATGGATCCGACTTGATTCCCACGATGGACTGGTTTTTATGTTGTAATGTTTTAATAGTATAAATATCGTTGTATATGTAATATTTGGATCTTGAAAACGAGCTCGCGGGGTTAGTCCCGAAAAGTAGAATTTAAGATCCCGTGATAGTGAAAACCTTGATTGTAGGAGCTCGGTTCATCGAGTTGGCTTACATGCCCGATGATGATCCGTCCTCTTTTTAATGCTTTTGCATGCATATCATCAAAATGATTTCTAATAAAACCACAAAGAGCTTTTGATGAAGAATAAAGCGATTCGGGGTAGATCACGTAATAAACGTAAAGAATAAAAGGAAGTATCGAAGTCCTCGATTCCTAGTCAGGCAAAGGATTTGAAAACCTTACTTTTTAAAACCTCATTTCAATAATATATCTTGTTAAAAATGAACTTTTCATTAAATCAAATCCTTTGTACCTAGGCGCAAAAGAGGTATAACACTACTTTCAAGTCACCCAAAATAAAAACTTAGAAAAACACTAATAAAGCTTTCAAAATAAAACCCACACACACACACACACACAGAGACACACATACACACTTTATGCATAGAAAATCAATAAGATGTCGGGGGTGCCTAACACCTTCCTCTCGCTTAACCTAGCCCTCGGATTCCACAAATCTCGGGTTTCAAGACCAATCTTTAGAGTCACGCATTGGACCATCTTGCGAAAAAACTATTAAAACTCGGATGAGTTGGTACATCCATTTCCAAAATACCAACTGGCGACTATATCTTATTCGGTCCAATCATCAAAATAAAATCAATCTTTTCAAAATTATCGACACATATGTCGGTACCAGTTCCCTACAAAATTCACCCTTTAAACAGAACCCCAAAGACAAAGCAAAGGAGAAAGGGTAGAATAATATTAAAATTAGGAAATATGGGCAATCCTCTCTTTTTCCCCGAATAGGAGAGGGATTGAGAGCAACACCAAAGAGAAAAAGACCTCCTCCTCCAACAAAAAGGATCTCGAGGAAATTTTTCTTCCCGGCGTCGACAGATGGCGACTCTGCTGGGGACCAAAGAGGGCTTAAGCCGCTATAAAACTTTTTGATTTTCATTCTGCATACGCATTTTGTGTGAATGATCTATGTGTGTGTCAATCTTTTAGCATTTTGTATTAGTGCCTCGCACCAATATATTAGTGCCTCGCACAAATATATTAGTGCTTCGTACAATGTCATCATATTACATGCGGTGAGGACGTGAATGTATGTTGTGTGGTACCTCCATTAGGAGGCAATCCCGTCGGTTGTTTATTACTGGACTCCTCTGGGTGTTTCCATTGTGAGGCTCAGGAAAAGCACCACTCATATCCGCTCAAATTGGAAAATGGATGTTTTCATCAAGTAAATTGCGAAGATCTGGGAACCAATTTCAAACAGCCCGTGAGAGTAACCCTAAGATAGGTCAGCCTTTGATAAACCAAACGCGCGGTGTGCTTCTTTATCCCCTATTTAATTTTCCGTGTATATAAATGACTGTCATCTTGAACAGTCATACATACATCTTTCACATCTTGTCATCAATTCGACTAACCCATTGTGTTGCAGGAAAAGATTAAAAAACCATTAAACTGATGCATTGTATATCATGCATCCTTATTCACCAGTATCCAGTCTAAACTAGATATTAGTTTTGTGCAGATTGGTCCTAAAACCCGATCTCGAGCCAAGAAGGCTGGTCATCACCATTCAAGATGGCTGAAGGAAGTTCATCTGAACATACCCCGGTATCTCGAGATGAATTCGAGGAGTTTAAGAAACAGATGACCGAGATGACGACCGTGTTAAAAGAAAAGTGCAAAGTATCTCTGAAGTGTAAGAACAAGAGTCCGACTGAATCCTCTGTGCAAGGAGACATGAAAGTACCCGAGAAGGAAAGTGATACCCATATGTCCACACCTATCTCTCCCCTAGATGTTGAAGTACCCAAGGAGTCCCCGATCTAGAAGACGACACGGGAAATCATAGATCTTCGAGAGGACAGAGACACTGGAGACATTAGGAACAAAGTCAGACAGATGGAGGACGCTATCTGGTTTATGAAAGGGATAGGATCCCACGAGAGTGTGAATTACTCGAATTTGTGTATTTTCCCAAAGGCGAGATACCCCGATAAGTTTCAAGTCCCCAAGTTCGAGAAATATAAAGGACTGGGAGACCCATACACTCACTTGAAAGTCTACATAGGTGAACTTGGGACTTACACCGAGGATGAGAACCTTCGGATGCAACTGTTTTAGAAGAGACTTACCGGTGAAGCCCAAACTTTGTACACACGGATAAATAATTCCAAAGTCAAAGGTTGGGTAGATTTCGTCCATGCTTTCTTCAACCAATACAGTTTTCAATCCTAGATGACACCTGATCTCTACTAGGTTACCAAAGTTAAAAGTTGGGCAATGGATCGTTCAGAGAATACGCGCAGCGGTGGAGGCGAATGGCAACCCAAGTCAACCCACCAATGGATGAGGGTGAGATGGTGACAACCTTCATTGATATAAAAGAAGCCCCTTTTTGTGAGAGACTCGTCGCTGGGTTAGGAAAATCCTTCTCCAAAATGATCAAACACGGGGAAATGGAGGAAATGGATTTGAAGTCTGGAAAAATTAAGGACCTCACTCTTTGGAAGCCGCAGTCGAGCACATACAATCGAGAAATTATGCCAACACTCCCAAAAGAGGATCGAAGAGAAGGGAAGAAGATGTCTCTTTAATATTGTTGGGATAATCTGCCAATAAGATCCCTAACTCGCCTTTCCATAGGCAGAACTCTCATCATGCGAATTGTCAAAATTCTACAGCAGGGAAAGTTGGGGAAAACAAGTGAAGAAGGATATTCACTCCTTTGGGAGACTTCTTGGAGAATATATTAGACCTACTGATCGCCCAAAAGAAGATCGTTGAGCTTGCTCCTCCTTTCGATCCAAATGGAAGGCAATTCGATTATAGCAAGAAATGCGCCTACCATTCTAACTCACCTGGGCATGATACTTAGGAGTGTTGGACTCTGAAGCATAAAATTTAAAACTTGATTGACAGTGGGGAGATTATAGTCAAAGCACCCGAGTAGTAAAATGTCAACAACAACCCTCTCCCTCAGCATACGGAGCAAGGAGTCAATATTATCAGTGCTGGAAATAGGGAAAATCGTAAATACCTAAGGAAGATGGGAGAGTTACCCTCTGCGCATGACCCTGCAATGTGGGGATACCCTGAAGAAAAGTATGGGATAGAACAAGACATGGCTTTAATCAAGGCGCAAGTTTATCAGTTAGCAGAAATGGTTGTATACCAACACCAGTTGACTCGACAGCTAAAAACTAGGTCCTACCAAGGCCAACTGACCCCATATCTGTCCAAGATGTTTCAACCTCTAGAAGGGATCGGATTCACTGCTAAGAGCAGAATAAATGGACCGAAAAGATGGCCCGAGAAGCTAGATTGCAGAACCGGTGAGATTTTGCCGCCAAACAAAAATTCACCCCGTTAAGGCAGTTTAGGGAGGAGAATCTCTGCACCTTAATCTAGAAGGGGAAGATTACGGAATTTTTGCCACCCGCAAATACGAGATTAAAGTGTTTCGATCCTTCCAGATCCTGCCTTTACCATTCGAATGCTCCTGGACATGCCACGGAGGAATGTTGGGCCCTGCGACATCTAATCCAGAACTTGATTAAATCAGGGGAACTGGAATTGATGAACAAAGTTGAGATCTTCTGCGAGGAGGAGATAAACTACCCTCGAGGATCGAGGAATTTAGAGGGTATGATAGCCGTTATCCTTTACATAGAAGGAACATCCGGCGGACCTATAACCATCAAAGGAATATCTGAGCAAAGAAACAAGTCCACTCTTGAGATACTATTGCCAAAACCTCTGATGTTGGCTCCTTGGCCACAACCCCCAATTTTTAGCCTGAAGAAGGTACAGTGGAATTACGGAGAAGGCATCAAGTTGGCACCCGATTGCATAGCCATCGTACCTAAGGAAAATCCTTTTACCTCTCGGCGCGTGTGTTAAAATCGGTAACAAAGGTATTGGGGAAGGTATCAACTTGAAAAATCACAGAATTCCTCCATAAGATGGGGCACGGTAAAGCCAGGACGGTGAAGCAATTGGAAGTAGAACCACATCAAATTTCCATCCTGGATTTGGTATTAGATTATGACGACCATCGTCAAATCCTGATCCAAGTATTGGAGCAAGCACACTTACCCAAGACAATCGATACAAAGAAATTCCAGCACCTGATCAACCATGTACTGAACAGTAATGTGATATCCTTCATTGACGACGATATACCAGCCAAAGGAACTGGGCATCACAAACCATTGTATATCGATATCGTTTCTTCAGGATATGTGGTAGGTGGCGTGCTAATCGAAGGAGGATCATCCTTAAACATTTGTCCGCAAGATACTCTTAAAAAGATAAAGATCAACCCAAACCAGATTCGGGAAAGCCATGTGGTAGTGCGAGCTTTCGACGGATTAAGAAGGTATCCCGTGGGGGAGATTGAACTTCCCGTGGAAATTGGCCCTTTCACTTTCAACATACGTTTTCAAATCCTGAAGATCACTGCCGGGTATAATTTGTTGTTAGGACGACCATGGATCTATATTACTGGCGTGGTTCCTTCATCTCTTCATCAACAACTGAAATATATCGTCAACAACAATCTGGTGACTGTCAATGCAGAACCTGATTATCCTGTCCTTGATCTGGGAGACATACCTCTAATTGGCATGAATGAAGGTGTCGAGCTTGCCAGTTTTCAAGCCTTCGAGATAAGTAATCCGCGATATAACCCTGTGGGAGCACCGATCTTAATTCCTCGATTATCTCTTGAAGTGATAGCGGTTGGATAAGAGATGCTGTCCTGAGGACATCAACTAGGCCTAGGATTGGGAAGAAATGGCCAAGGAATCAGGAACCCAATCCGTATACCCACTCAGTTGGGAAAGGGTGGACTCAAATATTCTGGTGGATCCCGACATCAGAATCCTCACAAGAACAAACCAGTTACTCATCTGATTCACCTCAACCCAAACCTCAGTGAAGCCGAATTTAAAGAACTATTAAAGAAGATCCGCATCGCTATCTCGAACGTTCTGATTCCTAAAGTCAATCAAAGCGGACCTCGGTAAGATAAGAATGAAAAGCCTCTCAAGGATGCAGCCTAGAAGGTAAATGACAAGAAGTTTCTGGAGGAGATTCAGTTGCAGTTCATGAGCAGTTTTTGCCTTTCTGAAGAGGGCCTGAAGAAGTCCAGTAGGGCAGATTTGTTAAGTGATCAACCTATCCTCCCGATCCTTAACTAGGGAATTATAAACATCCCAAACGAGGATTCAGGGACCAGTTCCAAACCAGTTATGGCCATTTTGGAAGATGGTGACTCTAGTAGTGCGTCTATTTTAGCGATTCCCCAGGATCTCATGACCAGCAATTGGACGATCACTCCACAGATCGTCCGAAAAAGGTAAAAACCAGGAAGTGACCGCTGACATGGAGCTCTACCATTATCTATAGTTATGTCTGTTTTATGTTATCTGTAGCTTGTTATTACTAGTTGTCATATTAAATGATGAATCTTTTTTTAATTGACGACTACTTGTATATATTTAAGAATCAAGTTTTTGTATCAGGTTTTCGAATTTGCGTATTTCAAGCCATGTCCATGGCTTGCCGAATTTGAGTAATGATTATAATTTTAACATAGAATTGGACTTTGACTTGATGAGAATCGAGCAAGAGGAAGGGGATGATGACGAGGTGCCCGAGGAAATCAAAGCATGGGTCGAAGATAAACCTAAACCCAACCTATATCAAACCACCACCATAAATATCGGAACCCCCGACGATCCTAAAGAGATACAGATAGGGATCAACCTTCCCCCTAACCAAGAAAAAGAACTAATACAACTCTTAACCCAATTCAAGGATATTTTTGCCTAGTCTCATGAAGACATGATAGGTCTATCCACCAATATCGTTGCCCATCGATTACCATTTAAATAAGGGTTCAAACCAGTCAAGTAGAAATTGAGACAGTTAAAACCAGAATGGAGCCTGAAGGTAAAAGAAGAAATTATCAAACAGTTCAAAGCGGGAATCATTATGGTGTCAACGTACCCTGAATGGTTGTCCAACGTAGTCCCAGTGCCGAAATCTAGGGGAAAGGTGCGAGTTTGAGTAGATTATCGAGATTTCAACAAAGCCAGCCTTAAAGATGACTTCCCAATGCCGTTCATCCACGTATTAATCGACAACACTGCACAGTTCGAGATGTATTCTTTCATTGATTGTTTTGCTGGATATCACCAGATCATAGTTGCTGAAGAAGACAGGGAAAAGACTGCCTTCATTACCCCTTGGGGAACCTTTTGTTATCGAAGACTAGCTTTTGGCCTTACCAATGCTGGTGTTACTTATCAGAGGGCCATGATGACCTTATGCCACGACATGATGCATAAAGAAATCGAAGTGTATGTGGATGATATCATCGTAAAGTCCAGATAGGCTGATGACCATTGCACCCATCTTCGGAGGTTTTTTGAATGACTCTACAAGTTCAATTTGAAGTTAAACCCAATGAAATGTGCTTTTGGTGTGAAATCCGATAAACTGCTGAGATTTCTCATGAGCAACCGGGGCATTGCATTGGATACTGCCAAAATCAAAGCCATCACGAAAATGCTTGAGCCAAAGACTGAGAAGGAAATACGAGGTTTTGTGGGGAGAATAAACTTCATCAGCCAGTTCATATCGCAGTTGACAGTAACTTGTGAACCCATTTAAAACTATTAAAAAAGAACTCTTCGTTAAAATGGAATGAAGACTGCCGAAAAGCTTTTCACATCATCCAGAAGAGGTTGATTGAAGCACCTATCTTGGTACCCCCAAGGGATGGAATTTCGTTGTTCATATATATCTCAGTCAACTGCAATGCTATGAGTTGCCTACTGGGGAAGAAGGATGACATGGGGAAAGAAAGAGCAATCTATTATCTCAGTAAACGCTTCAGTAGCGGAGAACAAAAATATACTCTGATAGAAAGAACCTGCTGTGCATTTGCTTGGGCAGCCACAAGGTTACAACATTACCTACACGGCCATACCATTTATCTCATATCGAGGATGGATCCTTTGAAATACATCTTCAGCAAGCATATTTTGAATTACCGTTTATCCAAGTGGCAGTTAGTCCTTCAACAGTTCGACATCATCTATGTCACCCAAAAGTCCATTAAAGGGTAAGGGATTGCGGATCACCTGTCGGCTGCACCAGCAGGGGGTTTTGAGCCTCTGCAAACATATTTCCCGAAGGAGAAAGTGTTCACTGTTCAACTGATCGATAAAGAGGATCAAGGTCAATTCTAGAAAATGTATTTTGACGGCGCATCAAATGTTGAAGGCGCTGGAGCCGAGGCAGTCCTGGTAACCATCACGGGAGATCAATACCCCATGGCCACCAAGTTGCATTTCAAAAACTCCAACAATACCGCAGAGTATGAAGGGTGCATTGGGGGGTTAAAGCTGGCTCAGTCCATGGGAGTAAAACGGTTAGCGTTGTTTGGAGATTCGGAGCTAGTCATCAGACAGTCTACCGGGGCATACACCACCAAGGAGCTGCATTTACTGTCGTATCATGAACATGTCCTTAGATTGGCAGTGGAATTTGAAGACAAAGCCTTCATGCATATTCCCCAGAACCGAAATGATTTTGCCGATGCATTGGCCACAATAGCTTCACTAATAAACCTGTTAGCAAGAAAGGGAATGCCGGTCATCACCTTCATTTTGCAGAATAAACCGTCATATGGAAACAATGTAGCGGAGACATCAGATGAAATAGCACCTGCTGGACGACCTTGGTACCATCATACAAAAGAATATTTGCGAGATCAGTCAACCCTTGAAGAGATGTGTTAAGCCGTGAAGAAGCGAATACAGAAAATGACCATGAATTTCTACCTAAGTGGAGATGCTCTCTATAAGAGAGACTGTAACGACCATGAATTTTAAGCTCCTTATTAATTTTATATGTGATTTAAAATTTTTAGGAGTTAATTTTTTAAACTTATTTAAACCTTATGTGGTTATGTACTTATGTGAATTTAACCTATGCGAATAAATGCTATAATTTTTATTAAAGGGAATCACTAATGGTTATTTAACTTAGTAGATTAACCTTGAGACTTTTATATCAGAGAATTGATAAAAAGTGTTAGTAAATTATATATTCAAATTACGTGAATATAGTGTAAAAATTTAATAATAATTGATTAATTGATATTGGTGTAATTAATCGATAATATATGAAATTATTATTGTTGATTGATTTATAATTATTATGAATAAATAATAGTTAATGAATTGGGAGTAATTAATTGAAAATGTGATGATTAATTATTATTATGAATAAATAATAATTAATGAGTAAGAGATTAATAAGTATATAATATTATATTTACTTGGTTAATTGATTAATTGTTATATGCAAGTATATGTTATATTAAACCTTTAGTATAAGGTAGTCAACTGTATATTGTATAAGGTGCAAGGTAACATATTTGATATGGCTATATAATATATATAGACTATATAGTAAATTGAATTACTTCATGTGAGTTACTTTTTTTTTTTGACTTATGTAACATGATATGGGTGGTAGACATTAATGTATGCCCTAGTGACATATAGTACTAAACAATTGCTATTTGGTAAATAATTTCAATAAATTATTAATTGAAATAATAAACATTATGGGATAATAAACAATAATAATATCCAATATAATTATAGTTAAAAAATGTACATGGATTATATGTTGGTATATATATGTACCTCTATTTGAGACATTGTATTATTGATTTCTTATTTGATGTAACATTGCAGCTTAAGTATATACTATATGTATAAATATATATAACATTGGTACATGGAATGCAAGTTGCTGAGTTAATATGAGAGCCCCTCTTCTCTTCATTCTTTATACGTAAACACCCACACGCTACTCTATCTTCTTCTTCTCAAATTCATCCAAGCTAGCCATATTCATTATAAGGGGAGTGGGATTCATGATGAGTTCCACCCACTTCTCACCAACTCTCTCTTGTCCATTGAACAACCTTACAATCCATGGGTTTGATTTGGAAGAGTATTACATTAACTGGTTATCTTGTTCGCCTATAAATTGAACCTTCCCTTCCTCTTATTTCAATTGCTGATGTTTTATGTTGATTTAAGGGATAGTAGCATAGTAGCATTATATAATTTGATAGCAGCAAGTTAAGTTTCTATTTTTGCAGAGGTATACTTTCTACCATTCTCATTCTTGTCCTTCAGTTTCTGAAATTTATAAGTTCTTAATTCTTGATTCCATTTGAATTGAATGTTTATTGATTGGAGATATGTTGTTAACTGGTATATAAAGATTACAAGCATGATAAGAATGTATTATAGCATGGCTAGATAGGATTCAAAATTATTTTCTGAGATGGGCTGAAGGAACTGCCGGAGCAATCTGGTCTCTGGTTGAACCAGACGCCGGCGCAACTGCGTCGGGTTTATGCCTGGTAGTAGCGCAGCTGCGCAGGTCCTGGAAACCAGATTCTCATTTTTTGTTACAGCACCTGTTATGCCATCATGTAATACCTTGTTAGAACAAACATGTAAGTTAGATTAGCACACAGATATGAGTATATTAACATTGTGTAAACGTGTTTTGCTATGTTTGCATACAAGGTTGATGAAACAACATATAGTTATGAAAATAAACTTAAGATTTCATGAACGAACGTCAACATATCTGCAGCATGCTAGTATTCTGATTTTGCAAGCATGTTAGTGTGGTTTAGAAATGCATGAATAATCAATTGACTTGTGTTTATATGACACGTAATGAAGCATTAGCATGTTGAACTCATTAGTGAACGTTACGAACAACAACATAAGCTTTAAAGGTGAACTTTGATGTATACGTAGTATGTATGAATACTAATTTCATGGTCATGATTGTGTGTTCTATAAACATGAGAACTTAGCCTAATATGATAGAACACACTAACATACTTGATCGTAAGTTAAGACGTTTTCAAAAGAGAGACTTAAGACTTTCAAAGAGAACTTAACCAAGACTTGTGTCTTTTATATTGTGACCACTTAGATACATGTATGTGACTTATGTATGCGTTCTAATACATGAGAATAACGGTTACGAGATGCTTTACATGTACTGTGTTGTCTTTTTGACTTTGTATACTTTTGAAGGAGAACTTAAGAGTTGAAAGTTAAATACCATGTGAATGATATTATGAACATGCGAGCATGTGTATTAGAGTTCGTTATGCCTATAAGCATATTAACATAGACCTCGTTCGGTCAAAGCGTGAATTTCGCATATGCACGTATTCATAAGAAATGAATTTCTGAAGCACGAACTATGTGATTAAAGTATATTTGTGTAGTATACTCAAGCATACATATTAGGTATTGTTTAGCCTTGTTATGGGATAGTATGACCGAAGTAGCGAACCTTTGAAGTATGAACTTGTTTAACTTAAGGTTTACTAGCATAAAAACATATGACTTCGAAATTGGATTAGGACGAGTGTGCTAGTTTCGAATGGGAGACTATAACTTGATAAGCATGTGTATTGGTTTAATAGCAATAGTTGTATGCTAGAGTTACGTCGGGACACTTTCAGACCCGAACAATTTGCTTAAGTCGGATTTTAACAGTTAACATATTATGATGCTATAAATGGTATGTTTGATATTGAACGTGATCTTATGTGATAGATTTATATAATGACTAGATTCTTATATGTGTGAACTTATATTAGTTTATACATGCTAATTGATAGACCGACTTGTTAATGATAGGTTGTTCCAACATAGTTTTATTAAAGCTAGAATTATTTGTAGCTGAGCAAACAGGCAAGTTCCCTAACTTTATTCAAATTTATATTGAGCAAGTTCCCGAACTTCACTCTTTGAGTGTGCAAGTTCTTTTGAACCCGTTCTTGTATTATTTGCAAGTCTCCCTAACCTTACTCAAATTTATATTGAGCAGGGTATTATCATATTGCAAGTTTTCCTGAACTACTCTTTTATTTGAGCAAGGTTTCTTGACTTATACTTATTTATTGTATAAGTATCCGGACCCTATTGTGCAAGTATTCTAAATTCTCGTACTACCTTATTTCAATGAACCATGTAAGCGAGTTTCTAATCTTCACTTGTTTTTGGTGAAAGTTTCCTATCCTTCTCATATTGTATTGAGCAGGTTATTATTGTATTGTGAAAGTTACCCGAACTTCACACTTTGAGTATTGTGAAAGTTCCCCGAACTTCACACTTTGGTTATTGTGAAAGTTCCCCGAACTTCACACTTTGGTTATTTTGCAAGTTCCCCGAACTTCACACTTTGAGTATTGTGAAAGTTCCCCGAACTTCACACTTTGGTTATTGTGAAAGTTCCCAGAACTTCACACTTTGGTTATTATGAAAGCTCCCCGAACTTCACACTTTGGTTATTGTGAAAGTTCCCCGAACTTCACATTTTGAGTATTGTGAAAGTTCCCCGAACTTCACACTTTGGTTATTTTGCAAGTTCCCGAACTTCATTTCTTTATTATGCAAGTTCTCTAAACTTATACAAACTCGTATATTGTGCAAGTATCTTATCTTTGTGTTTACTTTACTCAAAGAACGTTGTAAGAAAATATCCTAACCTATGCATTTACTTTATGCAAGGGATCTATTATGGTGAAATTCCCCGAATTTCACTCTTTGATGTTGTAAGTGTCTAAGCCTATGCATTTATTTTATGCAAGGAATCTATTATCATGCAAGTTCCCCGAACTTCACACATTGAGTATTGTGCAAGTTCCCCGAACTTCACACGTTGAGTATTGTGCAAGTTCCCCGAACTTACACAAATTCATATATTGTGCAAATTCTAAACATCACTTTGTGCAAGTTCTCTATCCTTCTCATATTGTATTGAGTAGGTTATTGTTGAATCGAAAGTTGTTTACTTAATTGCTTGAACCTTATTTCCAAGCATGTTATTTAGTGGTTTAATTACTTATCAATTATTCCACATTGTTATTATTGATGTCCGCACCTAGTGCATTTGAGCTCGTACAGTCTTGGACTTGTACATTATTCAAGGTTCTAAATTTCTTGAACTATGTCTGTAAGAGTCTGAACCTTTGCTCAGTCAAACTACTGTATGAAGTGCATTTGAAGCTATCCAAACCAATTGATGGTAAGGATTCTTAGACGGAACAGAACACCCCTCATATGTAGGAGTGTGCCCAGGTATCTAATATATATGATACGAGTAAGCAGATATAAGTGTTATGCATATTCACGTTGTGCCCGAGGCTGATCTCCTCGAGGTACTTAGTTTCTGTGCCAGAAGCCAGTAATCCCAAAAAGGGTGAATTAGCTATTGAACCCATTGGAAAGTTATAGTTCACAGTCTACTTGACTATCAGTCATTCTAAAGGCAATTATTATCTTTGCTTTTAATAGTCATATTATTGAATCTTTCAGATATTCATAGTGTTGAATCATGCAGGTTGTTGAACCTTACAGATATTCATATCGTTGAATTATACAGATATTCGTATTATTGAATCATACAGATTGTTGAATCATTCTAACATTTATATTGTTGAATCTTTAAGATATTCATTTTGTTGAAATCATTATCAGATATTTGTCCATTCATCATAATATATCCTTTATTGTTGTATTTAAACTTGCTGAGCAAACTTGTTGCTCATTCTTGCTATATCATGACTTATATTGCAGTTAAGCCCGATCCCTCAGGGAAGGACAAGGGTAAAGGAAAGATATAGGATGGTTTGCAAGGAGCAGACTTTGTCTTTATGATTTATGTAATTATTGTTAATGTAACATGAACCCTAATGTTCATTCTAGGGTATGTTTGTATTGATGTATTAAGGTTATCGAATCTTGAGACTAGTAACACCTTTTGAATGAACGACGTACGTTTATTATATTCTGCATTTTAGTTATCGTATGTTACTTAAAGGTGGATGTTAGTATTGTTTCATGGCGACCGGACAGGGGTCAGAGGACCCAGATTCAGGGGTGTCACAGGGTCCCAGGTGTAGGACTCCTAAGATGTCTCGATAAAGATCAAACCTAGCGACTTATGAATGAAGTACATGGTGGAGTATGCGGAGCACATATGAGTGGACCTCTGCTTGCCAAGAAGATTCTGAGGACAAGACACTACTAGATATCCCTCAAAGAGGATTGCGATGATTATGTCAAGCATTGCTATCAAGGCCAGATCCACGCTAACATTATTCATGCGCCTCCAAATCAACTACATTGCATGACATCACCATGGCCTTTTTCCATGTGGGGAATGGATGTAATAGGACCAGTTGAGCCTAAAGCCAGTAACGGTCATCGATTCATCTTCACTATGATTGACTACTTTACCAAGTGGGTGGAAGCAACTTCTTTCCCCAGGGTCACCAACGAGGTTATCATTGGTTTCATTAGAAACAACGTCATGTGTCGGTATGGACAACCCGAGGTTATAATATCAGACAACGCGAAGAATCTGAATAACGAGATGATGAGGGAACTGTGCAGTAAGTTCAATATCAAACACCGCAATTCAGTTATTTATAGTCCTAAAATAAACGACACGGTGTAAGCGGCTAACAAGAACATCAAGAAGATAATGATGAAGATGTCAGCAAATCATCGGCGATGGCCTGATCTATTGCTGTTAACCCTACTCGCATACCGGACGTCGACTCGAACCTTAACTGGAGCAACACCCTACTGACTGGTATATGGTATGGAGGCTGTACTTCCTGTCGAAGTGGAGATGAAATCACTAAGACTGATTCTAGATGCCCAGATAGAGGAAAACCAATGGATACAAGATCGATATGATCAGCTATCCCTGATAGATGAAAGGAGAGCTGCTACTATCTTTCACGGTCAACTCTATCAACAATGAATGTCCCGATCTTATAACAAGAAGGTGCGATCGCGAAAATTCAATGATCATGATTTGGTACTAAAGAAGATCATTCCAGGCCAGGATTCAGCTAAAGGAAAATTTGCCCCAAATTAAGAAGGACCCTTTCTTTTCAAAGTAATCCTATCGGGCGAAGCTTTGAAATTGGAAGAGATGGACAGTGAGGAATTCTCGTAACTGATCAATTCTGATTCGGTGAAACGGTATTATGTCTGAAACCCTTTTCACTTTCCAACTGGACTACTATGTCTTAATAAAAAAAATAGAAGAAAAGAAAAAAAATGAAAAAAATAAAAAAATAAAAAAATGAAAAAATGAAAAAAAAGAAAAAAAATATATCAAGTCTAGTTTTTCAGGTCTGAGCCTGAACTACGAAAGACCTGATCTCCTATCTGTGGGAGTAAGTAGGCAACCATTTATGGTACAGTCTAACCCTTGAAAAACATCAAAATCCTATCAAATCAAACCAAAAATCAAATCAAAATCCTATCAAATTAAACTCAAACCCAAATAGACCCCTTTTCAAACTTTTCAGGTCTGAGCCTGAACTACGAAAGACCTGATCTCCTATCAGTGGGAGTACGTAGGCAACCATTTATGGTACGGTCTAACCTTCGAAAAAAATCCAAAGCCTTTCATTTTATTTAAGATCCTAACCTATACAGAAAACATATCCATAAGCCCACCCAATCGACGGCTCATGCGGAGAAGACCTAGTGACATTCAGCATCACTCCTACCAAATCTGATGCCACATGACGAGACTAATGCTATGTCAACATAATAATTCATGAAGAAAAATTGGTAAACGTGTGCAAAGGTAAACATGCGCAAACAAGGGTAGTGAACTGAACTTGCTTCTTTCTATATATACAACTGTTTAGAATACAAAAGTTGATTCTAATCTATGACAAGTGATAATAACCAAGTCTCTACAAGAAAATAAAATAGAGCTATAAATCAGTGGTGAGACGAGCCAATATCGCCAAATATCCAGCAGTCTCTGTAGTCGGGGGAGCAGCTTTGAACTCGTGCTCCAACATATCAACCCACCTAAGCATCTATGTTGCCATACGAAAAATCTCCTCTCGACTATGCACTACACCATGTACGTGACCAATGAGTCCATCTGAGAAAGTCTAGGGCCTCATCTCTGTCAACGAGGGCCTAGTCTCTGGATGCACGGGCTGCATCTCTCTCAGTGGTAGCAGCATCCTGACCAGCTACGTTGGTCAACAACAGAGCCCGAGCCTGATCCCTCTCAAAGGTCACCAGTTGAAGTTGCCTATCCATCGCCTCCATGGAAACTGAGGCCGAACGCGGGACATCGCTCGGTAAAGAAGCTATTAAATATGCAAATAAAGCATTCTCAGTCGGAGATATAAGATCCCCCATCGATTCCGCAGCATCTGTGGACCAACCATCGTCATTGAATAAAGATCCTGTCTTAACCTGATATGCGGTCTCTGGTGCCAAATCCGACTCAAGCCAAGCTGAATACTTTGCAAATCGACCAGGATGGTAGTCTCTGAACTCCGCTATCTGTCGATGAGACCAGAATCCATAAACCCGAGCCAAATCAGCCTCGGTAACTGAGCAGATAGGGAAGCGATAATCCTCAATCCTCTCAAAAGCATGGACCTCTTGGTACTGATCAAACTAACCCATCACTGCCAGAGGATGATAGGTCGTCACACGCCTCAAACCCGCTAACGGAAGGAAATCTAGGTCGGCTGCATGGGTGATGAAAGTCAGAAAGGAGAAATACCCTATAATACATGACTATACCAAAAGGCTCCTCCATAGCACCCATAAATGAAATCCATGACGCGTCATTGACGCAAGAAGTCGAGCGATATGAGTAGACCTGAGACAAGCCATGTCCAAAACAAAACCCGTGATGACGAAATCGCCCTATCGATCTGAGGTGCGCCATCAACCAGATGTATAGAAGCACTGGGCTACCTCTGAACTCTTGATCCCCAACGTCATGGTAGATAGAGGTTGATATCAATGTCTCTGCCAGGATAAGGGGAAGTATAGTAAAGTCCTCTCGATAAGCTCTAACAGCCATCGATATCGCCACATCTAGATGGTCAGTATAAAATGGCATGTATAGATAGGCTATGAGGCACATAACCAAGGCATCCACTCGGGCAACGTCCCATCGCTCCTCTAAAATGGCATAGTCATTGATAAACAGCGAAACTATCTGCAGAAGCGAAGTGGCTGATCATAAAGCCCATAGATATAATGTGGCTACCACCCACCTCGACAAACACAACTGCCCTCCTAAGTCCAATCATCGTCATGAACTGGCGGCACATATGGCCCAAAGCCATCTGAGCACATGGCCCCTCCTTCGATAATTTTGAGATGCGACCATACTCCTCCAAAGTAGGAGTCAATCGGCGGAGCTAAACCGAAAAACATGACGCTCAGGAATCCAATACCTGAGTATCCCGACAATAAATCCCGCTGGAACCTGAAAGGTCAACAGAGATATGGAATGGCCAAACATATGGCTGACAGCGACACAGTCGGTATATGACAATTGATCATACCAAACACTCAAACTACTAGCTACATGGCTAGGAGGAAGGTGGTCCTAAAGCACCACAATAGAGGACGACATCTATAAAAATAATGTTAATAAGACCATACAAGGGTCAATCTTTATCCAATCATTTAAATATATCTGAAGCATGCATCATAACGGGTGATAAAATAATATGTGTGATGAATAAATAGAAAGCATCATATATAGATATTTTCCAAGTACATTAGTTTCATAAACATCACTGTCACACCTACGATACATGTGAAAACTAAAAAAATAAAAAGTACAGGATATTGGGGCACAAATGCCCAATGACTAACAGATGACCTATGGACTAGCTGCCTCGTCAAAATCATCCAGGAAAGTGAGGGTATCATCAAACTGATCAACCTGGGGTCGTCTTCTTGGAGTGGGCACACCGTGCTGATCAGGGCGATAGGGTGTCTCCTGCATATCCGGGTGACGAGGAAAATGATCATCCCTACCCTTAAAGTTACCAATACTTGAGGGTCCAACACCATAAGAGCCAACACCGCCTGACAGTCCGGTCTCATGACCCTGAGAAGCAAAAGTACTAGCTAAGAATGGGTCCAACCCATTATAGCAACAGTAGGCCGACAGCAGCTCCAATGGAAGTCTCAAATCCGCAATCTAAACCTGATGAGAAGGTTCCTGAAAACATGATATCCAGTTCTTCATCATAAGGGACCCTGGAACAATATCTCCCAGAAACATGGTAGCCCGGGTCTAAGCTCCTATCGCGCGTGGCCCCCACCAAGCGATAAAGTCCTCATAAGTGATCAGACCATCTGCCAAGTGAAAAGCATCATACCCCATGGTAGGAATTGATGCAGTCGACGAAGATAAAGGCCAAAAATGCTAAGCCGGAGGAACATAAGGAGGGAAAATCTCCCCGGTGATGCATCGACAAGCGCGCTCCTTGAGGTAGAGCTCCCAACCTCCATCAAGAAGGAATGGAATTCGGCCAGTGGATAACTGAAACTCTGGCCCAGTAGATAAACCATCCTCAAATCCCTCGGCCAAGTCCTCTCCAGAATATGGAAGCCACACTATGTCCCGAGCTACTAGTGTCTCCAACTGAAGACGTGCATGGGTAAAGCCCTCTGCGACCGGGACCTCCGATAAACTAAACTGATTCCATCTACGTCCCCGAGGATAAGTGTCCAAGCCTAAGACATATATGGGGCGAAGACATGGAAGCCTCTTGTATGCCCAGAACTGTCAATTCAAAAGAACCCTCCATTAGTCATGCGATAAGATAAACCAATCAAAAGTCAAATAAATGAAATTCGGTAAAAAAGGACTTACTAGAAAAAATGGGTAGAATCTGACCCAGGCGTAGATAACTCCCTTAGATCGCAGTCGCATCCCATGCAGGAAAAGGGCGAATGAAAATGATCCCCAATCATAGTCCCCAATGCGGTCTACGTCTCGAACGACCCATTACCAAGCTGAAGGGAACAGTGGAGGAGTTGTTGGCAATAAAACAACCCCTCATGACGGTTAGGAGCAGACGTCTTAAGATGCGATCCCTCTCCGCAAAATCGACAAGCAACGGTTTCTACAGGGTGCCTCGGACAACATCGACGCCCAAACATCCTGACCGAATACTACGAGCCTTGAAGGCTCGCTCCTGAGAAGAAAACCCTAGGAGGGTGCGCACCGTAGTCGGAGTGATAGTCGGCTCCAAGGGCACCCTATCCCCGGTAAACTCTAAACCAATGATGTACCTCCAGTCCATGGGAGACATCACGACCTCGTAGTCTAGCAGATGGAGAGACTGACTCTGATGAAACCATCGCTCGAACAAAGCTCGCAAGTAGCCCAAAGGGCAGCAACAGGGAGCAATGGTGAAGAAAGCCTCAAATCCCCAAAAATCCACGATCGCCCTGTACTCAAGATGTAGCGAGTGATACAGAGAATATATACTGAACCAGTTACCCCTAGGTTGGGTAAACTCCAAAACCTGCACGACCTCAAGGTTAAGAAAACTCGTCTGTAACAGAAAGGAGAAATGAAAACAAATTAATCACGTATCTCGTTCTCCTGCAAGTGAATGGAGGGATGAGGGCTCAGATCCGTACCCAACAAATCAGGGACATCGACCTCGATGCCGAGAAGAAATCTAGGCACAGTAGATGGCTGAGGTGGAACCTCAAGCTCAGGAATATCCTTCTTATCCACAGGAGAATTGTCCTTCCCACCAGGTCGATGAGCTGGCTCCGTCAATCTCTGTACTCGTCTGCTAATCCGAGGAGCAGGAACCTTGGAAGGAGCTCTAAGTCGGTGAACTCAAGATGAAACCCGCTGGGATGTAGAACGACTGGGTCCAGCCGAATCCATGTCTGAACAATGAGTTCGCAGGAATCAAAACCAAATCAGGTATATTCCTAATTTATTTTAAATTTCAAATTCAATCCATGAAATATAATTTAGGTCATCACATCATGCATGTCCTACATGTGCCATTATATATGTACGTTATTTTAATCACACCCTAGTATATCCATGAATGTATCTAGTGTTGGGTTTGTACGTAACGCAATCATGCAATTAAATCACATAAATAGGGCTGAAGCGCGAAACATAGGTTTTCAAAAATTTATACAAACCCATAACCATGATCATATTTTGTGCTAGTTATCAATAACAGAAAAGAGAGAACATGAAATTATACCTTTGAAGATCCAAGCTTCCTTAGGTACAAGTTCTACTCCTTCGACTTCTTTGATTCCTCTGTAGTGGCTCCTTCCCTTGATCAATGTCAGCCACCCAAATGTTTGGCCTCTAACGGTGATCCACCAAGGAAGATGAAGAACTTAGGAAGATGGGTTATTGGCTTAACCCTTGTTTCTATCTATATAGAATATGTGTACTCCCAACCTTTGGAAAAATTCATGTACCTTATTTCTGATGTAAGACTCTCTTATATAGGTATTAGGTTGACCCTCCTAATACAATTAGAATAGGGTTTTATTTAATTAATTAATGAAACGCTTTTAATTAATTTATATCATAATCTTATTAGGATTGAGAGAGAGAGTACTGATATTATATTAATTCCTAAACTCCTTTAGAATTAAAATAATAATAATAATAATAATATTAACAAGGCTCCTCTTATTAATTTTATTTAATATTTCTAAAATATTAAATAACAAATATTAAGCTATTTAATTTATTCTATCACCATAGATTAAATTAATTATACTTAATGCATTATTAATATCATGCCATTTTCTTCTTAAATAATTCTTCTTTCTTTTATGTTGTGACCCTTTAGGTTCTCCATATTAAACCAATTGTGAATATATCAATTAGAACAATTCTAATCTTATTTAAATAAATAAATTAAACTAATAATCTATTTAATAAATAATATTTATTCTACAATAGGGATAAGGCTCCCTAGCGACCAACGACTTTTTAAATAATATAGATTTTAACATTAATCATAAAAGAACCTGTGCGTTAATAGTTACCGTACAATTCAATCCTTCCACCATACAATGTCCTAATTAAATATAAGACATGGATTTACTGTCAAGTCTTAATTTATTTAATCATATGTATTTCGATTAGAAAACGCACAACTCCAAATAATGCAAATTAAAAACCTCTTTCTAATTTCATTCTACCTTGGCCAAGGATTCCTGGGTTGTCATTTAACGAATCACATAGGACATATCTCCTCTTTTACTAGAGGTGGTAGATTCTTTATTGATCATACATTATCTCCATATGTAACTCATTATACCCAAGTGTACCCTATATATGCCTTAAAAGACCTTAAGGAATAAGTCAGGCCAGTAAAGCTCCATTAGGTATTCCATAGCGAGTCACGTACAGTGAACTTATTCTCCAATAAGCACCTACATACTTGCTTTAGTGTCTCCACACAAATGACCATGAGATCAGTCATCCTCATCCAATGAGCAAGCAACATATGTACCAATCTATACGGATTAACTAATCCCCATTTTAGTAATCCCACAATTGGGAACTATTTTAATTTTTAAGCTTTCTAAGAATTTAGATCTCATTAGCATGATCTCATCATGATTCTAAAATCATTGCTTAAAACTATGGGTTATTTACATATTATAAAAAACAACACCATGTAGATAATTAAATGCCTTATATGAATATTTTATTAATTAATAAATAATATTGTTAACAAAGTATGTGCTTTATCATCATACATGATTGGCTTGTATGCACACTACTATCAATCTCCCACTTGCACTAAAGCCAATCGCCATGATATCTCATACCCATCTTCTCTAAGTGACGATCAAACTGCTGTTATGTTAGAGCTTTAGTAAATGGATCTGCAATGTTGTCTTGAGAGTCCACACGCTCCAAGGTGACGTCTCCTCTTTTAATGATCTCCCTGATCAAGTGAAATCGCTGCAACATGTGTTTGGATTTCTATGAGACCTGGGTTCCTTAGCCTGTGCAACCGCTCTGGTGTTGTGATAGTATACGAAAACTGCTTCTCTAATGCTAGGAACCACACCAAGTTCAGTTATGAACTTCTTCATCCAAACAGCTTCCTTTGCAGCTTCACTTGCAGCTATATACTCTGCCTTTGTCACTGAATCAGCAACTGTTTGCTGCTTGGAAGTCTTCCAACTCACTGCGCCTCTGTTCAAGGTAAACACATACCCTGAAATAGAATTACTATCATCTTGGTCTATTTGAAAACTTGAGTCCGTGAATCCCTCGAGTTTTATTTCAGACCCACCGTAGACAAGAAAAATATCTTTAGTCCATCTCAAGTACTTTAGGATATTTTTCACTGCCTTCCAGTGCTCTTCTCCTGGATTTGACTAGTATCTGCTCGTTACACTAAGTGCGTGAGCAACATCCGGTCTAGTACATATCATACTGTATATGATAGATCCTATTGCAGAAGCATAAGGGATCTTACTCATACAGTCTCTCTCCTCAGGTGTCTTTGGGGCCTGTTTCTTCGAGAGATGTATTTTATGGCTCATCGGCTTTTGGAATTTTCCATGCTAAACCTCTTTAGCATCGTATCAATGTACGTTCCTTGGGATAAGTCGAGCATCCTTTTAGATCTATCTCTATAGATCTTTATCCCCAAATTATAGGATGCTTCACCCAAGTCCTTCATGGATAAGTTTTTAGATAACCAAATTTTAATTGATTGTAACATAGGAATGTCATTCCCTATCAGTAATATATCATCAACATATAATACAAGGAATGATACTGCGCTCCCACTAACCTTCTTGTATACATATAGTTCGTCCTCAATTTTGATAAAATCAAACTCTTTGATTGTCTCATCAAAACGAATGTTCCATCTACAAGAAGCTTGCTTCAACCCATAAATGGATCGTTGTACCTTACAGACTTGATTTGTTCCAACTTTTGAAATAAATCCCTCTGGCTGTGTCATATACACATCCTCCTCAAGTTTCCCATTGAGGAAGGCCATTTTCACGTCCATCCGCCAGATCTCATTATCATTATAAGCTGCAATCGCAAGCAAAATCCGAATGGACTTGAGCACGGCTACTGGTGAGAAGGTTTCATCATAGTCAACTCCTTGTCTTTGTTTGAAACCTTTTGCAACCAGTCGGGCCTTATAGGTCTCTACCTTCCCGTCTTCTCGAGTCTTTCTCTTAAAAACCCATTTACACCCAATGGGCTTAATGCCTTCAAGTGGTGAAACCAAAGTCCATGCTTTGTTCTCATACATGGAGTCCATTTCAAATTTCATGGCTTCAAGCCATTTTCCTGAGTGTTTATTACTCATAGCCTATTCTTAATTCAATGGATCATCATCATTCATGATGTGTACCTCATCATCATCCTCTATAACGAATCCATACCTCTCAGGCATCTTTGGTACTCTTCCAGATTTACGAATAGGTTGTGGTACAGTAGGTTCTTCTATTTGGTCAGGTACCTGACTTTGATCTGTGGTAACTTGTGGTTCTTGAACTTCTTCAATATATATCTTACTCCCACTGACCCCTTCATGGATAAACTCTTTCTCCAATAAGGTAGCATATTTTGCAACAAACACCTTTTGATCAGTTGGATGATAGAAATAATACCCTACGGTTTCTTTAGGGTATCCCACAAATCTACACTTATCGGATTTAGTCTGTAGCTTATCATTTTCAAACTTTTTGACATAAGTTGGACAACCCCAAGTCTTAACATGCTTAAGATTTGGTTTCCTCCCTTTCCACATCTCATATGGAGCCTTTGGGGCGGATTTTGTAGGTACCTTGTTAAGTAGGTATGCAGCCGTTTCTAGGGCATAACCTCAGAAGGAAATTGGAAGGTCGGTAAAACTCATCATGGATCGAACCATGTCCAACAGTATTCGATTTCTCCTTTCAGATACTCCATTTAACTGTGGTGTACCTGGAGGAGTCCATTGTGAGATTATACCATTTTCTTTGAGACAATTGAGAAACTCACTGCATAAGTATTCTCCACCTCGATCTGATCGAAGTATCTTAATACTCTTGTCCGTTTGTTTCTATACTTCACTTCTGAACTCTTTGAACTTTTTAAATGATTCTGATTTGTATTTCATTAAATACACATATCCAAATCTTGAGTGATCATCAGTGAAAGTAATAAAATAAGAATACCCACCCCGTGCACTTGTTGTCATATGTCCACAAACGTCTGTGTGAATCACTGCCAACAACTCTGTAACTCTTTCTCCTTTTCCACTAAAAGGAGATTTAGTCATTTTACCCATGAGACAAGATTCACAAGTTGGATATGATTCATAATCGGATATCTCTAGGAGCCCATCCTTATATAACTTGGATAATCTTGTTTCATTGATATGACCGAGTCTACAGTGCCACATGTAGGTATAATTAATATCATCTCTTTTCCTTTTCTTAGTTTGTTCAATTTGAAATATATTTTCTTGCAATTCAATTATATAAAGCCTATTTTGCAAATTTTCAATACCATATAAAACATCGTCTTTATAAATAGAACAACCATTGTTCTTTATAATAACGTCAAAACCTTCCATATCTAATATAGAAATTGAAATAATATTTTTAATAATATTCGGAACATAATAACAGTTATTAAGATAAATGGACTTGCCCGAAGGCATTGCTAAACAATAAGTTCCTACAGCTAATACAGCAACCTTTGCTCCATTCCCCACTCGTAGGATCACCTCTTCATTGTTCAGCTTTCTACTTCTGACTAGTCCCTGCACAGTGTTACATATGTGAGACCCACAGCCGGTATCCAATACCCAAGTAGAATTATGACTTTTAGAAAAGTTAATTTCAATCATACACAAACCTTGATTGGAAGTCGAAGCTTCTCCAAGCTTCTTCTCTGTTAGAAACTTCTTGCAGTTCCTTTTCCAATGTCCTGGCTCGTTGCAATGAAAGCACATTCCTTTAGCTGGTTCAAGTTTCTTTTGTTTCTTTTCTTTCCCCTTTCCCTTAGCCTTCTTGGATTTCTTATTTTCAGAAGACACTTTGGGCCTCTTCCTTTTATTGGAAGAATCCACCATCAAGACATGGTTCTTCTTGGATGAGAAGTGACCTTATGCAGTTTTCAGCATGTTAAGCAGCTCAGGCAAGCTGACATCTAGCTTATTCATGTGAAAATTAACCACAAATTGCAAGAAGGTCTCAGGGAGTGACTGCAAGACAAAGTCTTGACTCAACTCCCCATCCATAACGAACCCAAGCTGTCCATGGCGTTCAATTAATTTGATCACCTTCAGAACATGAGTCTCGATCGCAGTGCCCTCGGTCATCCGAGATCGAAAGAGCTCCTTAGATATCTAATATCTAGCCGTCCTACTCTATTCACCATACAACTCCTTAAGGTGAAGCAGCATAACAGGAGCATCCATTTTTTCGTACTGACGCTGAAGCCCGTTATTCATGGATGCGAGCATGATGCATTGAGCCACAGATGCATCATCTTGCCACTTATTAAAAGTGGCAATCTCTTCCTCAGAGGCTGTTTTCAAAACAGATTCAGGGATAGTTGAATTTAGGACATAAGAAATCTTTTCAGCAGTGAGAACAATTCTAAGATTTCTTAGCCAGTCCTCATAATTCGGCCCGATAAGCTTATTTGCATCAAGTATGCTTCGTAGTGAGATTAGTGATTTTGACATTTTTAAAATTCTGCATGTGAAAAGACAACATTTTATCAAACATTCATTTTATTAACTTTGCATACCAAAATAAATTTAGGTCTTTATTTTAAATTGGTATCTCCCACTATTTTCATCAAACTATATTACCCTCACTTATATAGTTTGGCAACATCTAATTAAAGATTTGCTAGTGAGATTAAGGATCCCATTTCAAATGTATATAACCTTGTGGATAGCACAACAAGCGACATACAAATAAATAGGTAGACAACTCTTGTCAATTATATCACCATGTAACTCTTTTTATTTTGCCTCTTAAATCATAATGGTCATGTGTGTGCACATCCGAACTAAAATGATTTAAGTTAAGTCCAGCCTAGCACTTCCATAAATTCAAAAAAGAAAATTTTTTGTCCTTATGGATAGCACAACAAAACTAGATCGTTCAATTTTCTTGATAAGCATCAAATGTGATTAATTAACATCTTAAATATTCAATACTCGCCTTGTGGATAGCACAACAAACTTATATTAAATATTTAATACTCTATTAATTAACCATGCTAGAAGGCGACGTTCGATATTCCAAATATCATTTGAATGCTTCAAACTTAATATTATTTCTTTGAGGGTTTGTTATTATTTGTCTCATCTTGTTTAGCGCGCATGCACACACACACACACACACACACACACACACACATATATATATATATATATATATATAAAATACGCGTCATTTTATTAAATATGCAAAGCATTTTTGCATAAAATATAATATATATAATATTTAGCATGCAATATAGAATATTATATTCTACCCGGATTGATTATGGACTTTTATTCTAGTTTGGTTCACTAGAGCCACCAAGTGAACCAAAAGGTCAAACCTAGAAGTGCAAGAATTTAAATTTAAATATAACTATTATATTTAAACCCGGGCTCCATACAAATGGGTCTTCAAGCGTTCCTTGTTCCTTGATCTCCAGTTCTTCAAGATAATTCTAATTATCTCTATTAGGTAAACTATAATTAAATAGAAACCTTGATTAGTAGTCAAGGGGAAGTACATAGAAGGGAGACAGAATTTACATCGAGAATAAAATCAGAGAAGACGAGGTACGCAGACCCCATTTTATAAAACCCATACATTCAAGCATTCATCAAAAATAAAATCCAATCACATTGGTCATAGTCCATAATCAATCCCTTTTATTAACATACATATCATCATACGTATCAATAAAACTTATTCATCTCATGAATGTAAATTCATTCCATATATGTATTAATATCAATTAATGGGAAAAAGCTTGCTAAACTTTGTTTTTGAAAAAATAAACTCCTTTATTTCATTCAAAAATAATTTCAAATTAAACTCTTTAATTTTAGCAATTCTGAAATCATATTTCATATAAAATAAACATCTTTATTTTAAACCTTTATTAATTAAATAAACTATTTATTTGATTAATCAAAACAAAAGAAAATTTTTTCCAGTTCCTGTCCAGTGGCGCAGCTACGCCAGGAATGTAAAGGGAACCGGCGCAGCTGCGCAACATGAAAACCAGGACAAGACACCGGCGCATCTGCGCAGCAAGAATGCCTTGCACCGGCGCAGTTGCGCAGCTTCGCAGAATCTGAAAAAATTTTGTTGCGCAAGAATTCGATCCAATCGCATATCATACATGTATGGAATAACATAAACTGATAATTAGCATAATATTAGTTCTGATACCACTGTTGGGTTTGTACGAAACATAAGCATGCAATCAAATTACATAAACGCAGCGGAAGTGATGAAAAATCATATTTTAAAAATTTCTTACAAACCCTTAACCATGATCTTTCTTGTGCATCATTTATCAGTCAATACATAGAAGGCGGGGATGTGGAATTATACCTTTGAAGATCCAAGCTTCCTCAGGTACAAGTTCTACTCTTTCGACTCCTTTGATTCCTCTGTAGTGGCTCCTTCCCTTGATCAATGTCAGCCATACAAATGTTTGCCCTCTAACGGTGATCCACCAAGGAAGATGAAAAACTCAGGAAGATGGGTTCTTGGCTTAACGCTTATTTCTATCTCTATAGAATATGTGTACTCCCAACCTTTGGAAAAATTCATGTACCTTATGTCTGATATAAGACTCTCTTATATAGATATTAGGTTGACCCTCCTAATCCAATTAGAATAGGGTTTTATTTAATTAATTAATTAAACGCTTTTAATTAATTTATATCCTAATCTTATTAGGATTGAGAGAGAGAGAGAGAGTACTGATATTATACTAATTCCTAAACTCCTTTAGAATTAAAATAATAATAATATTAATAAGACTCCTCTTATTAATTTATATTTAATATTTCTAAAATATTAAATAATAAACATTAATCTATTTAATTTATTCTATCACCATAGATTAAATTAATTATACTTAATGCATTATTAATATCATGTCCATTTTCTTCTTAAATAATTCTTCTTCCTTTTGTGGTGTGACCCTTTAGGTTCTCTATATTAAACCGGTTGTGAATAAATCAATTAGAACAATTCTAATCTTATTTAAATAAATAAATTAAACTAAGAATCTATTTAAATAAATAACATTTATTCTACAATAGGGATAAGGCTCCCTAGCGATCAACGACTTTCCAAATAATATAGATTTCAACATTAATCATAAAAGAACCTATGAGTTAATAGTTACCGCAGAATTCAATCCTTCCACCATACAATGCCCCAACTAAATATAAGACATGGATTTACTGTCAAGTCTTAATTTATTTAATCATATGTATTTCGATTAGAAAACGCACAACTCCAAATAATGCAAATTACAAACCTCTTTCTAATTTCATTCTACCTTGGCCAAGGATTCCTGGGTTGTCATTTAACAAATCACATAGGACATATCTCCTCTTTTACTAGAGGTGGTAGATTCTTTATTGATCATACATTATCTCCATATGTAACTCATTATACCCAAGCATACCCTATATATGCCTTAAAAGACCTTAAGGAATAAGTCAAATTATAATTTGTTACATACAAGATACTATGATGATCTCAAGTCCAAAGATCACTTGTACTACTATCACATTAGGAATTCCTATTGACAGGCGGGTAAAACTCCATTAGGTATTCCATAGCGAGTCACGTTCAGTGAACTTATTCTCTAATAAGCACCTACATACTTGTTTTAGTGTCTCCACACAAATGACCATGAGATCAGTCATCCTCATCCAATGAGCAAGCAACATATGTACCAATCTATACGAATTTACTAATCACATTTTAGTAATCCCAAAATTGGGAACTATTTTAGTTTTTAAGCATTCTAAGAATTTAGATCTCATTAGCATGATCTCATCATGATTCTAAAATCATTGCTTAAAACTATGGGTTATTTACATATTATAAAAAACAGCACCATGTAGATAATTAAATGCCTTATATGAATATTTTATTAATAAATAAATAAGATTGTTAACAAAGTATGTGCTTTATCATCATACATGATTGGCTTGTATGCACACTACTATCATCTAGGACCCTGACATCTGGCTCATGAATTTTTTTTGCCAGAGTCTCCTCTATAAAATGGACTATCCACATGCCCGAATCATGTATTAAAACCCTCTATGAGGTATACCATCACAACCAAGCATGTAAACATCAATTTACACTGTTATTCTAACACATATATAATGTATGTCTAGATTAACTGATAAATGATAATATATCGCATTCATACGGTCCATAAGATGATCTGTAGGCATGCATTGCATCATAAACACGTTTATCTAGCTGTTTATGCATACATGTTAGATATAATGCCTTTAAGAAAGGAAATACGGGATTCTCCAACAAAAATACAAAAAAGTGGAGTCTAGACGTTACCCGTAGCACGTAGAAGAAATGTAAGGTGGCGAATTGCTCCGAATCAAGCCGAAATCGAATAGAAATAAAGAATAGCTCTGTTTTTGTAGAGATAAAGTGAAGAAATCTGAATGGAATGGGTGAAAATGAGGCCTCCTGAGGGTATAAGCTCGATCAGGGGCAGCCTTAACCATTGTTGCTCTCATCGCAACCTTATATGCGGTTGCCATAGGTGGGCCCCGCGGCTTCCCGATTGGTAACGCGATGTCCAAAACGTGTTATTTTGGGTTCAGAATGGTCACATTATGAAATATGATACCTTTTTGAGATAGTTTAAAACCCCAAAAACCCTAAAAATCCATCGAAAGAGCAGAAGTTCGGCAAAGATCAAAAATCCCGACGACTAACGCCTGGAAGACCAGAAATCAATTAAAATTAATACTGTATCTCAGAATCCGCCGGCAACGAACCAGTGAAGACATCGGCTCAACCCCTGACAATGCAATCCACCGACAATGAACCCGTGAAGGGGGTCGGATCAACCCCCGATGATGTAATCCACCAACAACGAATCAGTGAAGGCGTTGGCTCGACCCCCGATGATGTAATCCGTTGGCAACAACCCTACGCAAGTCGGTAAATCCCCGATGATGTAATCCGTTGGCAACAACCCTACGCAGGTCGACAAATCTCCGATGATGTAATCTGTTGGCAACAATACTACGCAGGTTGGCAAATCCCCGATGATGTTATCCGTTGGCCCCAACCCTATGCAGGTCGGCAAATCCCCGATGATGTAATCCGTTGGCAACAACCCTACGCAGGTCGGCAAATCCCAGATGATATAATCTGTTGGCAACAACCCTATGCAGGTCGATAAATCCCCAATGATGTAATCCGTTGGCAACAACTCTATGCAGGTCGGCAAATCCCCGATGATGTAATCTGTTGGCAACAACCCTACGCAGGTCGACAAATCCTCGATGATGTAATCCGTTGACAACAACCCTACGTAGGTCGGCAAATCCCTGATGATGTCATCCGTTGGCAACAACCCTATGCAGGTCGGTAAATTCTCGATGATGCAATCCGTTGGCGACAACCCTACGCAGGTCGGCAAATCCCCGATGACGTAATTCGTTGGCTACAACCCAGTGAGGGCATCGGCATGACACCGATGGGGTAATCCGTTGACTACAATTCAGTGCAGGTCAATTTGATCTCGACAACGTAATCCTTAACTTCCCCAGCTAGGGAAGTAACCTTTCTTTAAATCTCACATATCATCACATCTGTTATACATGACATTGCATCATCAAATATACCTTGTCATGCATTCTCCATAGTTTATTAATCTTTGTCATGTTCATTCCATTACATTGCATGAACATGACAGAGAGGGGCATCTGTAGACACTCAAAATTTAGCTTTCTTTGTACTAACCTTGTAGAAGGGTAAAAGCATAATTTTACTCTGGCGACAACCCTATGGTAGGGCAAAAGAGCCAGTTCATCTCAGAGACAACCCCGAGAGTGATTCAAAGGACCAATGACGTCCGAACATATCACAAACCGATCGAGGATCGACGAGCTGAGACAGTGATGGCCGAAAACCAGTTCAGCAAACCTCGAACAACGTGCCATTAGAGACGAGTTAGCTAACTGATATCCGAACTTGGTGGATATATCTCGTCTATGAGTATCGATTTCCCTAACCCTAATCTAGTCAGAATCGATTTTATTCCCTCTGCATTCCTCAAAGACTGTCCGAAAGGTCGAGCGACAGACGTCAACTTCTAAGGAACTTAAACCGAAGGACCACCTGTCGAGCCTGTGGGGCCCACTTGGGCCATCCTTAACCATATATGTGGCTAGCAGCATATATGGTTGCGGCTGCCTTCGACAACTTAAATCCCCCACATTAGTTCATTTTAGAAAAAAAGAGAGATACATTTTAGAGAGAGAATAGACATTCTAGAGAGAGAGGGGCTCGGGTGGAACTCATCTTCACCTCTTTGAAGCTCAATCATCCCATCTAGCACATACTTGAAGCCCTACTAGTGTTCTAGGTTCATCCCGGGAGTCAAAACGCTTGTTCACGCGTCCCCCATGGTGAAATAACGCACTTTCTAGCTTCGGTTCTTTGTAAATGTTGTTCAAATGAAGATTAATGTGATATCTTGTTTGAATATAGTTAAACTTGTTGTATTGTAAGCATATCGTGTAATAGTTGATAGACTTTACGTTTCTATCGGTAATATTGTGCTTATTACGTTGTAAATCAACCGCGGAGGCTAGATATACCAAAATCTAAGCCTAATCTAGCCTTCGAGAGGTTATTAAGTTCCCGGGTGCTAGAATGGCTTAGATTCATGGTATATCTATGGATTTATCATTTCAAATGGTCCCCGTTATTCCGTATAACCCTAAATATATATTTAAAGGTGAAAGGGGGGCCGAAATGGCTTAAACGGTGATTTCAATCGATGAAATCATCTAATATCGAAGTCGTGGACATTATGTATATTTAATATCATGCAAATCATGTGAGCCTAGGAATCCCGATTTTGAGATCCCTGAATGGATCTGATTTGATTCCCACGATGGATCGGCTTTTATGTTGTAATGTTTTAATAGCATAAATATCGTTGTATATGTAATATTTGGATCTTGAAAACGAGCTCGCGGGGTTAGTCCCGAGAAGTCGAATTCAAGATCCCGTGATACTGAAAACCTTGATTGCAGGAGCTCGGTTCATCGAGATGGCTTACAAGCCCGATGATGATCCGTCCTCTTTTTAACGCTTTGGCATACATATTATCAAAATGATTTCTAATAAAACCACAAAGAGCTTTTGATGAAGAATAAAGCGATTCGGGGTAGATCACGTAATAAACGTAAAGAATAAAAGGAAGTATCGAAGTCCTCGATTCCTAGTCAGACAAAGGATTTGAAAACCTTACTTTCAAAAACCTCATTTCACTTCATATATTTTGTTAAAAATGAACTTTTCATGAAATCAAATCCTTCGTACCTAGGCGCAAAAGAGGTATAGCACTACTTTCAAGTCACTCAAAAAAAAAGACTTAGAAAAACACTAATAAAGCTTTCAAAATAAAACCCACACACACAGACACACATACACACTTTATGCATAGAAAATTAATAAGATGCGGTATCATGCTTGTACGGGAGTCGGGGGTGCCTAACACCTTCCCCCCGCTAAACCTAGCCCCCGGATTCCGCGAATCTCGGGTTTTAAGACCAATCTGTAGAGTCACGCATTAGACCATCTTTTGAAAAAACTATTAAAACTCGGATGAGTTGGTACATCCGTTTTCAAAATACCAACTGGCGACTCTGTCTCATTCGGTCCAATCATCAAAATAAAATCAATCTTTTCAAAATCATCGACGCATATGTTGGTCCCATTTTCCTACAAAATTCACTATTTAAACGGAACCCCAAAGACAAAGGGAAAGCGAAAGGGTAGAATAATATTAAAATTAGGAAATATGGGCAATCCTCTCTTTTTCCCCGCATAGGAGAGGGATGGATAGCAACACCAAAGAGAAAAAGACCTCCTCCTCCAACAAAAAGGATCGCGAGGAAAATTTTTCTTCCCGGCGTCAACACCTGGATTTGGGGGTGTCACAAGTTGGTATCGAAGCTGTAGGTTATGAACCTTAGGTGGGGAAACTTTAGGGTAGTAGCCTTTTAAAAAATGAATAAAGTAATTCATTGAAGATAATAAAAGACTTTATGTGCTTATGTGATATATACTTATGTGCTCGTGAGTATCGATTAGCATCACGTAGTAACTAAAAACTTAAAATTTTGATTGTCAGGATGTCTGATGTTGGAGGATCCGGTCAGCCTAGGGAGGTTGAGACCAGAGTCGCTAGAGAGGAGGAGCCCGAGACATTCATACCATCTAGGAGCAGTTAGTATAGAGAGAGCCATCTCCGTTGATCACTGTTGTGGGTCATGAGAATGAGCCTGTGTTTGATTAGGAGGACGAAGAGGAGACGGAGGAAAAGGAGGATCCTGAAGAGTTTCCACCAAACTATATCAATGTTGTGATGTACGAGGAGGTATATGACCGTAAGATAGAGTTATAGGATCGAGTCGAGGAGTTGGAAGAGCTGGTGTGACACCCCTAAATTTGGATACTTCGTTTCCACAAGATTTGGTGTTCACTTTCTAAATAAAACAGGTATCTACCCAATAATAAAGAATTACAAAGTAGATTACAACCTTCATAATTACCTAAATAAAAATCAACTTCCTTATAAAAGGATTACAACCTTGTCCAAAATAAATCCCAGGGTTATCTAACCTTAATATAACAATTAAGTGCGGAAATAAAATATCATAAACTAGTCTTATTACAATCAAGATTGAAGACAACAAGTTTTCACTTACTTATCTTTCCTTTCCCTTTACTGGTTGACGGTACGTCAACATTCTCGATTTTAACCGCAAGGGGTTATAAAATGTGCAAGAGTGAGCAAACAAAAGCTCACTTGAAATATAACAATGATATAACATAACTGAATAACTTCAAAAAGGGTTTGAATAACTTTACTTTCGTCAAAATAAAGAATTGAATAATAATTCTTTCATCATATTTAAAATTCGAATATAGAATTTATCTGAGGGTCATACAACCTTGAACTATGTCCTAGTTATAAATATTTCTATTTAAAACCTTTAACAGTCAGTGAGACTATGGACCTTTAACTCGCACTTAGGGGATCAGCCCTTTGTACCATGTATTGTGCACAAACATTCAACGTTTTCGCGTAGTAACCACCCCTAATAAATAGGGTTGTTCATCTCAGTATTTGAATACAAGTTCGCACCAAAGAAAGTTTGGTTTGGATAGCTAAAAGGAAATTGGAGTTTCAACTATCATCAACTAAGGAGTAGTTGAATCGACTCACGATACTTTAACGATTCGATAATAGAAGAATCCTGAACCAAATGTAATATATAACAATAGATTTCATAATAACTAGACATGCTTTGGAATAACTTAAAACATTCAAAAGATTGGTGGATCTCGCTTGAACAATTAAGTTAAGATCACATCATTATGACAATAACTCCAATACTTGTGCATTATGAACATTAGAATACAATATAACTTGTACAATACATAACAAGTTAAGAATCGAAAATAAACTTGCATGATATAATGAGCAAGGGTTAGAAAACTTGCACAATGAAAATATTCAACGAGAAAGCTCGCATAAACGTAAAAGAATGGTCTTAGGAAACTTGCTTAACGTAAAAGAATAAGGATTAGAAAACTTGCCACAAGCGCAAGCTACACTTTATAATTACAAACCACTTTCACAATTACCCTACATATTACATTATTTTTATAATATCAATTAGTACACGATTATTACGTTAACATCGTTGAACTTCTTACTTAGGTTCAACTCACAATGTGGTTTACAACATAAGTTGCTAACTAGCCACATACGTGAGTCTATACTCACAACATTAACTTCACAAGCTTATAATGCTTTAAACTATCAGGCGTATCTTATGAAAGTAATACACACGTACACATATAATATATTCATATAAGACTTCAAGCCATCTTAAACATATCAAAAGTATGTTATCTCATTGTCTGTTACACTTAACAAGTCATCAATATACGTTAGCTAAACAAACACTGCACAAAAACTCAATGAAGCACAAAACAAAAACCTGGACAGCAGGTTGCCCCGTTGGGGTGGGTCCCCCAAGGCTAATAGCCCCGCTGGGGTGGAGCCCACTACTGGTGAGTTCCCCAGCTCGTGAACGGCAGAGAAATAAGCCAATTTGGCTTATTTCTTCACACTAAAGTCCGATTATTCTCAACATGATGTACATGAAACTTAATGAAAATAAAATTTTAGACCCTTAACATGATTATAACATACAAAATCGTTACAACACATAATCAAAACACAATTTTCATGATTTTTGAAGAAAAATACGATATCAATCGTTCTTGATGAAAATTGCTATTGCGAATTCGTTTTTAAACCAATTAATGAAATTCCAATTGTGTTAACTCTATATATTAACATATTAACATAATCCATGATCAATTTAAACAACAATTGACAAACACATACCAATTTTGATGATTTAAAGACTATTTTCAAAATAATGCTCATAGTAATTTACTATGAACATAATTTCTTCAAGTTCATCGTATCTACGTAATTGAATCAGTTAAACAACTATAAAAACCATATGTAAGCATATATATATATATATATATATATATGTATATATATACACACACACATACCCCATACACATATCATAATTAAGAAATTTACACAAAAAGATTATTATAGAGAAGTTCTTTTTGAAAAACATGGAATATATAAAACACAATAAGAAGAAAGTGAAACTCCCTTTGATTGTGAGGAAGAAGAAGATGATGGCTTCTATCAATGTCTCATCTTCCTTCTTCTTCTTCTTCTTCTTCTTCTTCTTTTCCGAGTTTCTCGCTAACCTTTCCTCTACTCTTTCTTTTCTTTGTTTTGTTCTAACTGACTAACCTTTAACTAACGTATATTGTAATATACATATAATATATAACTTACATATATTATATATATAATACATAAATATACAATATATAACTTATAAAATATAATGAATCTATAATAAGTATAATAAATACAATTAATACATAAATTACAAGTTTTGAATTTGAAAAGCCATGAGGCTTGTTTGGCCAAAATAACATTATTTTTAAAAACAGATTAATAGTAACTAAGGCCGTGCTTGGTAAAACGGGTTTAAAACAAAAGTAAGGACCTTGTTTGGTACAACCAATTTAAAACCCCTTTTTATTCTTTTAATAAATCTTTTACCCCATAGTTTAAATGCTACACTTTATTTAATTAAATTGCAACCTTCTAATTTAAATAAATACAAGCTAACATTTATTAATTAATTAAAATTGCACATAATACTAAATTGCTACACAATTGTAATTCCCTTATTAATCATAATTCATGTAATCAAATTAGTAAATCATTATAAACACTTAGCATATAATATTGCTCTAATTTAATTATTCTCAATTAAATTAGAACTATGCTACACAATTACTTACACAAAAATTTAATTAATTCTATTGCATTTAATTAAATTACTCCACAATAATCACATAATTTATTTATTAAGCTCAATAAATAAATCAAATAAAATATTTATTTAATTCAATAAATATTTACAATTAATATATAAAATTCTCATTCGTTACAACTGGCAGATACATAACGGACTACTATAGAGCAGAAGGATGACGAGATTGAGAATCTTAATGGACGTCTTGGAGACGTGGAATGGAAGTTAGTTCAGGCAGAGAGCCAAAATGAAGAGTTGTCGACTGAGGTAGAGAAACTGAAGAGTGACTTAAGAGCAGAGTCGGCGAAGCGTGCTAGAGCAGAGGATGCTTGGATGAAGGCTTCTCGACGTGTGGATCTTGCTGAGGATGGTGAACAGACAAAAAAGGCTAAGATTGAGGAGACAGGATACACTTTTCAGACAGCGATTGATAGGGCCCAGTATTGAGTTGTCTACTATCCAGTGCAGTTCGAAGACTTATATTGGTACGTGCTGGATCGTAGGACGATGTTTCGTATCATAGAAGAAGAGTGCAGAGAAGCTGTTCGACTTCTTAGTAGGTCGTGATAGGAACATTATGAGTTATGTGAATATTCTATGGTAGTTAATAATGTAAATTCCACTGTGGTTATAAACATTGGAATATGATGATTTAAATCCTGAAGATTCTTTATCTTGGGATAATTGATGTAAATAGTAGTGACTATATCTTGTTTATGTTTAAACTTTTGAATGAATAAAATATCAGAGTTTATTTGAGATGATATATTAAGTGATAATCTTAAAATATTTAAGTTAAGTCTTAAATATTTAAAAAATTGAGTAATGATCTAATAAACGTATATCTTAAAAAGAAAAATGCCACCAAGAAGATGTCAAACCCGTCAACAAGCTTAAGAAGGATCGACTAATAACAACAACGTCAATGCCAATGTTAATCATGTACAACAGTTGGTAAACCTTTTAACTGGAGCAGTTGCAAATCAGTCACAAACTCCACAAGCCACGTCGTTTAAGGACTTCAAGGCGGTAGGACCGCCATAGTTTAGGGGATCCATGAATCCAATCAAAGCTCAGACTTGGGTATTGGAGATGGAGAAGGTATTTGATGTTGCGAGGGTCAACGACGACCAGAAGACTTCCTTCGCAATGTTTATGCTAAAGGCAGAGGCCAGTTACTGGTGGCAGGAGAATAAGATATGGGGAGGACAGGGCGTAATCACTTGGGATAGGTTCAAGGAGATGTTCTTTGAGATGTACTTGCCAACGAGCTCTCAAAACCAGACGGAGGTTAAATTCCTGGAGCTGAAGCAGGGTAACATGTTTGTACCTGAGTACGCTGCGAAGTTCAACGAATTGGCTAGGTTTGTAACTTATCAGGTGAATACTGATGAGAGGAAGGCGAGGAGGTTTGAACAAGGGTTGAAGCCATGGTTGGTATGCTGTTGCAGACAACCAAAAATAAAACCTTATTGCAAAAGATAATTATGTAGTAGTGCAAGTAAGAGTCGATCCCACAGAGAATGATTAATCTATTTTTCTACTTTGTATTCCAAAAGAGGGGGTTTTGAATATTATTTAATTAAAATAAACTAATGTGTAAAATAATGTAACGAACTAAATCAGGAGAACAACCCTTGGGTTAAGTCAACTTCTACCTTAGAAATATAGAATGATCATTGACTCAAACACACGCAATTAATACTTTGAATATTCATCTTTAGAATTAATTCACCATTTAGAATCATTCCATGTCTTTCCTTAATTTTAGTTAGATAGAAACAAGCGATCTATAAAACCCTATCTACTAAATAACTTCAGAAAAGCGTTAAAAGTTTAATCTAGTAGAAGCTTTAAGAATCAAAAAAATTGATGAAGCTAAACAACACAAGCACAAGCGGTTGTATTTATTTAGTTGAATATTCTTCCTAAGATATAATAATCTCGTGATCTGTAGTCGATTATTAATCTTAGTTACTTCATAAATTAGAGTGACCAAACAATTACGGATTTGATGTCTAATTTAGAAGTAGATTTCAATGAACAATAAACTAGTATGCATCCTAGCAATTAAAGAAATCAATTATACACATTCAAGCGCAGAAGAATAATCAATACTCATAATATTAATTGAACAAATAAAATCAATTAGATCTCACAGTGTAATAATCTAATTAAGGCTTCCGTCTTCTTAATCCAGGAACAAGAGTTTAGCCACACATAGCCATAGAATCATCAAAGAATTATAGTGAGAAAAGTATATTATTGAATGAATACAAGATATCCAATATGTTTTCTTAGGTCCCTTTTTATAACCTAAGACTATAAGCCTTAAGCTTCCCTTCTTGCCGCACGATTCCAACTCGCGAAAGGAGAATGGCCTGGCCGCTAGTGCCTCCCAGCCCTAGCGGGGATTCCCTTCATCACAGCCCCGCCCCAGCGGGGGTCCTCACTGTCCAGCAGCTTGCCTTCCAACTCCTGCGGGTGAATTAATCTTCCGGGCCTCGCCCCAGCGGGTTGCTTGCTGAAAATTCTTATTTTCTTGCTATGTTCACATCTCTTTCATCTCCTTGGTCCAAGAATGCTTAATTTGACTCCAAATTTACTTCCAAAGTCACATAGCCCTTCCATCGTACCTAAACTAAAAATATAAGAACAATGAATGTATTTAGGTACAAAGGAAATATAAAAGAGTAAGTATTAAGGGAATAAAATATAACATATTTCATTCTCATCAAATTCCCCCACACTTATCTTTTGCTCGTCCTCGGGTAAAATAAAGATAGCTACAACACAAAAATTCAACTAAACAAATTTGATAAACTTGAGCCATGAGTTAATATGAACTTCAACATAGACCTCAAATGATTCAAAACATTAACTCTCAGGAAACTTCAACACAATGTATCATCTGGAACCCAAATTTATTTATTAATCTTACTTTACTCTCAACCCCTTGTGCGTGTGTGAATCTACCTGTATCAAACCAATCAGACCACAGAAAACATTTATAAAATCAAAGCTGTAAAGAAGAACAAGAAACTTAACCACTTATTTTCACACTGATCTCAGTTAACATCAATAGATAACATCAAAGGATCAAAACGCTTTTTTTTCTTTCTTTCTCTTTTCTTCTCTTTGGTAAGTGCATTTTATGCTCCATCTTACCAGCGAGTGCGTTTTACGCTCCATCTCGCATGTCACGTGTTTATGAGTAAGTGTGTTTTACGCTCCATCTTACCCACCACATGAATTATTTATTAATTTATTTTTTTCTTTCTCTTGTTTCAAGTTTACAAACTTTGCCTAAATCATTTCCCTTTTCTTAAATAGTACCTCATATCAACTTCAAGTACTGATCAAACAAACGATAAAGTTCCAAAATTTCTCCCCTAGACATTTGATCAGATAAATTTCTTCCAAGTCAAAACTAGGTTGAACAAATGGACATGTACTCAATAATGTAGGGTCTTAAGTAAAGTAATCATTAACAAAGAAAACCTGAATTTAGATTACCCAATGTCTATCAGTCTTCTAAGAAGTTATCAAAAAGAACTCAAAACTTTATCATTGGTCAAGAATCAAAATCCAAATTAACTTATTGCTCAAGTGACACATCCTAAAACTATCCCATTTTCGTAGGAAACACGATTACACTTAGCATGTGCAACAAGCCTTTAAACCCCAAGTGAACGAGTTTTGTCTCGTGAGGGTTTGCAGTGAATATACCCACAAAATTCTGAAAAAATATCCTCAATCCTTCCCCCACACTTAAAACTTACATTCCCTAATATAAACTAAAATGCAAAGAAAAATAGAGAGATACTCCCCTATGGGTTGCCTCCCATGCAGCGCCTTTGTTTACGGTCATTAGCTCGACTTAACGCTTCCTTAATTAGTATAAACCGGATCCTCGAGGTCCACATTCTCCACTTTTTCTTCTTGGAAACCCTCATAGAAATATTTGAGTTTATGACCATTCACCTTGAACACTTTAGAAGTTGCTAAACTTTTGATTTCAACTGCACCATAAGGATAAATATTAGTAACAACAAAAGGTCCATTCCAACGAGAATGTAACTTACCTGAAAACAACCGAAGCCATGATTGGTAGAGAAGAACTTTTTGACCAATTTGAAATTCTTTCCTCGAGATCATTTTGTCATGAAAAGCTTTTGTTTTTTCCTTGTAAATTAGTGCGCTCTCATAAGCATCATTACGAATTTCTTCCAACTCTTGCAGTTGTAACTTTCGGTGTTCTCCATTTTCATCCATCTTCATATTGAAGGTCTTAATAGCCCAATAAGCTTTATGTTCCAATTCAACGGGTAGGTGACATTCTATAGGGTGACATACCAATGAGTGTCTTGAATGCCGTCTAATATGCCCATAAAGCATCATCCAAGCTCAAATTCCAATCTTTTCTGCTTGGGTTGACTATCTTTTCAATGATTACTTTGATTTCTCTATTTGACACCTCTGCTTGCCCATTAGTCTAAGGGTGATAAGCAGTGGACACCTTATGAGTCACATGGTACTTCCTCAACAATGCTCCCACCCTTCGATTGCAAAAGTGAGTCCCTCGATCACTGATTAGAGCTCTTGGAATGCCAAACCTAGAAAAGATGTTAGACTGGATAAAATCTGCAACCACTTTAGAATCGTTAGTCCTCGTGGCTTTGGCTTCCACCCTTTTCGAAACATAGTTAACAGTAAGTAAGATATAAATATAACAGAAAGATATACAGGAAACGACCTCATGAATCAATTCCCCAAATATAAAAAAATTCACAATATAGTATGGGGGGTTTGCAACATCTCATTTTGTTGGGAAATATTACTTGTCTTTTGACAGTTATAGCATGACTTGCAAAACAAATATGAATCTTTGAATAGAGATGACCAAAAGAAACAACTTTCTAATACCTTCCTTGCTGTTATCTTGGCTCCAAAGTGACCTCCACATGCATAAGTATGGCAAAAAGTGAGAATAGAAGCAATTTCACCTTCAGGGACGCATCTTCGTATTATTTGGTTGGCACAATGCTTCCATAAGTAGGGATCATCCCACACATAGTGCTTGGCATCACTTTTGATTTTATCTCTTTGAGCCTTGGACAAACCAGAAGGTAAGATGTTAGTAGCCAAATAATTCACAATATTCGCATACCAAAGCATGGTTGTACTTGCAGCGAATAAATGTGCATCTAGAAACTCCTCTTTTAGTTGAAGTTCATCATGCACATTAACTAAACCACTCCAATGGTCCGCAACATTATTCTCTGATCCTTTTTTATCCTTAATATCCAAGTCAAATTCACTCAAGAGAAGTATCCATTTTATCAATCTTGGTTTCACCTCTTTCTTTGTCATCAAGTAAAGAAGAGCTGCATGATCAGAATATACAATAACTTTAGTACGAAGCAAATAAGATTAAAAAAATTTTAAAGCAAAAACGACAGCTAAAAGCTTTTTGTCAGTAGTAGAATAGTTTCGTTGTGCATCATTCAAAGTCCGCGATGTGTAATAAATGGCATGTGATGCTTTTCAAATTCTTTGGCCCGACACAGCTCCGACTGCATAGTCACTTGCGTCACACATTATCACAAAAGGAATGGTCCACTCCGGTGGTTGAATAATTGGAGTGGATGTCAGTGATTTCGTTAATTTATCAAATGCCTTGCGACACTCCTCGTCAAATTCAAACTCTGCATCCTTTTGTAGTAAACTGCATAGGGGTGATGCTATTTTGGAACAGTCCTTGATGAATCTCCGATAAAAACCTGCATGTCCAAGAAAAGAACGAATTTTTCGAACACTAGTGGGATATGAAAGATATTGAATAACATCAACTTTAGCTTTATCAACTTCAATTCCCCTAGATGAAACAACATGAGCAAAAACTATACCTTGTTCAACAATAAAATGACATTTTTTAGAGTTTAAGACAAGGTTAGTTTCTATGGATCTTTAAAGAATAGGTGTAAGGTTATGCAAACATTTATCAAATGAGTCGCCATAAACTGTAAAATCATCCATAAAAACTTCCATGATATGCTTAATATAATCTAAAAATATGCTAACCATACACCTCTGAAAAGTAGCTTGTGCGTTGCAAAGTCCGAAGGCCATAAGGCGATACGCAAAGGTCCCAAATGGGTATGTAAAAGTTTTCTTCTCTTGATCCTCTAGGGTGATAGCAATTTGGAAGTAACCTGAATAACCATCAAGAAAGAAATAATAAGAATGACCAGCTAATAGTTCAAGCATTTGATCAATAAAAGGTAATGGAAAATGGTCCTTGCGGGTTACAGCATTTAATTTTCTATAATCTATACAAACCCTCCACCCATTTTGAACTCGGGTGGGAACCAACTCATCATTCTGATTTTTCACAACAGTTATTCCAGTCTTCTTAGGAACCACTTGAACAGTACTCACCCAACTGCTATCCAGAATAGGGTAGATCACTCTGACGTCAAGAAGTTGGAGAATTTCTTTCTTCACAACATCCATCATATGAGGGTTCAATCTCCTTTGTGGTTGACGAGCAGGTTTTACCTCATCTTCCAACAAGATCTGATGCATGCATGTGGAAGGGCTTATTCCTTTAATATCAGCTATTGTCCATCCAATGGCCTTCTAATGCTCCTTTAGAACATGCATGAGTTTATCTTCTCGTGATGCACCAAGTGTATTGGAGATAATCACTGGTAATGTTTCTCCTTCTCCAAGGAACACATATTTGAGATGACTAGGAAGAGGTTTCAAATCGGGAATCGGTGCCTGCAAAATAGAGGGTAAAGACTTCTCGTTAGAAATCCGCAATTCAACATAACAGATGTTAGCTGATTTTGGAACGTCATTCAAAGCTGTTACAGTTAATTCCAACTTGGTGCTCAAGGTCAAGTTCGCACTTTCTTCATCAATGTTCTTACTAAGTGCAATTTCCAATTCATCCTTACCATCAAGTTCAAAGACTTCCTGTATTAAAGAGTCAATCACATCAACTGAATAAACAAAATTATCATCAGTGGGATATCACATAGCATCACAAATATTAAACTTAATAATCTCGCCATCAAATTTTATTGAAAGTGTACCACTATGAACATCTATTTTAGTCTTTGATGTCTTTAAAAATGGTCTTCCTAACAAAATAAGAGCATTTTGGTCACCGTTTTCCATATCAAGCACATAAAAATCAGTAGGAAAGATTAAATCATTGACTTGCACAAGGACATCCTCAACTATACCTTTGGGATAAGCATTAGATTTGTCAGCCAGCTCTATTACAATACCAGTTTTACTTAAAGGTTCAAGTGATAAAGTAGCATAGATAGAATATGGCATAACGTTTATAGAAGCTCCTAAGTCTAGCATTACTTTTTCAAATATGATGCTACTTATTGTGCATGGAATAGTGAACATACCTAGATCTTGGCACTTAGTAAGTGTTTTTCTTTGAATAACTGCTGAGACATTCTCCCCTACCATTAAATTTTCATATTTTTTAATTTCCTGTTTCCTCTTGTGTGTACACAGTTCTTTCAAAAATTTAGCATAACGAGGTACTTGTTTAATATCATCTAACAATGGAATATTTACCTCGCATTTACGAAAAGTTTCATACAAATTTTAATTTTTCTCGTATTTTTTGTTTTCTGTTAACGCAATAGGGAAAGGAGGTACCGGTTTATATTCAGAGAGAGGGGGAAATTTACGCTTAGGTTCATCCTTGTCATTCAGAACATTGTTGTCTGCTTCTTCTTTTTCCTTATCTGTATTGTTTAGATCTTGTGGTGTAAGCACTGTCTTTTCTGGAATTGCTATCTCTTTACCATTCCTCAAAGTGATTACACTTGCATTTTCTTTTGGGTTCACCACTGTTTCAGAGGGTAATTTTCCAGAACTTTGTGCTTCCAATCGATTGATTGCAGTTGCCATTTGTCCCACTTGCGTACCTATATTCTGAATACTTGCCCTTGTTTCCTGTTGAAAATTTAAACTGTTAGTGGCAAGTGTTTTAACAATATCTTCTAAAGACATACTAGGGTGAGATGATTGGCCCTATTGTTGTCTATTTGGATACGATGGTTTGTACTGCTGCTGATTTGGAAAAGTTTGAGGTGCGGGATGACTTGCTTGTGGATTCCCGTAACTAAAGTTAGGATGATCCCTCTATCCAGGATTATATGTACTTAAAAAGGGATCAAATTTCCTTTCTGGTTGCCCAGGAAATCCTCCTGCTGCATTTGCTTGTTCAACGAACTCCTCTTGAAGAGTTGGGCACATATTCGTCGGATGTCCTACTACCGCACAAATTTCGCAAGCTTTCACCTGTTGTGTGTTACCTGTACCCATTTGACGAACAAGAGAAGTTAAACTCGCAAATTATTGTTCAGTAGCAGAAATTTGTACCTCACTAGTATTCCTAGGTGCAGAATCAAGTCTAGTGCCAAATTGCTGAGAGTTAACTGCCATATTTGCAATTAGGTTTCTCGCAGCCTCGGGAGTCTTATCCACCAAAGCTCCGCCACTAGCAGCGTCAATCATGCTTCTATCGGTACAATTGAGACCTTCATAAAAATATTGGATGAGAAGCTGATCACTAATTTGGTGATGAGGGCAACTTGCACACAATATCTTGAAACGTTCCCAATACTCATATAGGGATTCTCCGTTGTTCTGCCTCACACCACAAATTGACTTCCGAATGTTGGCTGCCCTTGAAGTTGGAAAATATTTTTCTAAAAATAGTCTTTTAATTTCTTCCCATATGGTGATACTTCCTGAGGGTAGATAGTAAAGTTAATCCTTAGCTGAAGCTTTCAGAGAAAATGGAAAGGCTCATAGCTTGATCTGCTCTTCGATTACTCCGGTAGGTTTCGTACTCGTGCATACCACATGAAATTCCTTCAACTGTTTGTGGGGATCTTCACCTGCCAAACCATGAAAAGAAGGTAGAAGATGTATTAGTCCATATTTTAATTCAAAGTGAGTATTAGTATCAAGATTAGGGAAAGTTATGCATAAGGGTAGTCGGTTCAAATCAGGAGCCAGAAGCTCTTTTAGGGTTCGATTTGCTGCCATAGCTTCCTTTTCTACACGATTCACCTGAGCTTCCTTCCTTAATCTTTGAATGGTTCTCTCTATCTCTGGATCACAATTTAAATCACCTTGATTAGTAGATCGAGTTTCGGGCATAAACAATCAAGGAAATTCAAATTGCACATAAGAAATAAAAACTAAAATAAAATAAGGATCACAAAAATATAAAAATAACTAAAATCACTCCCCGGCAACGGCGCCAAAATTTGGTATGCTGTCGCATATAACCAAAAATAAAACCTTATTGTAAAATATAATTATGTAGTAGTGCAAGTAAGAGTCGATCCCACAGAGAATGATTAATCTATTTTTATACTTTGTATTCCAAAAGAGGGGGTTTTGAATATTGTTTAATTAAAATAAACTAATGTGTAAAATAATGTAACAAACTAAATTAGGAGACCAAACCTTAGGTTAAGTCAACTTCTACCTTAGAAACATACACTGATCATTGACTCAAACATACACAATTAATACTTTGAATATTCATCGTTAGAATTAATTCACCATTTAGAATAATTCCATATCTTTCCTTAATTTTAGTTAGATAGAAACAAGCGATCTATAAAACCCTATCTACTAAATAACTTCAGACAAGCATTAAAAGTTTAATCTAATAGAAGCTTTAAGAATCAGAAAAACCGATGAAGCTAAACAACACAAGCACAAGCGGTTGTATTTAATTTAGTTGAATATTCTTCATAAGATATAATAATCTTGTGATCTGCAGTCGATTATTAATCTTAGTTACTTCACAAAATAGAGTGGCCAAACAATTACGGATTTGATGTCAAATTTAGAAGTATATTTCAATGAACAATAAACTAGTATGCATCCTAGCAATTAAACAAATCAGTCATATACATTCAAGCGCAAAAGAATAATCAATACTCACAATATTAATTGAACAAATAAAATCAATTAGATCTCACAGTGTAATAATCTAATTAAGGCTTCCGTCTTCTTAATCCAAGCACTAGAGTTTAGCCGCACATAGCCATAGAATCACCAAAGACTTATGGAGAGAAAAGTATATTATTGAAAGAATACAAGATATCCAATATGTTTGCTTAGGTCCCTTTTTATAACCTAAGACTATTAGCCCTAATCTTCCATTCTTGCATAACGATTCCAACTCGCGAAAGGAGAATGGCCTGGCCGCTAATGCCTCCCCGCCCCAGCGGGGATTCCCTTCATCACAGCCCCGCCCCAACGGGGGTCCTCACTGTCCAGCGGCTTGCCTTCCCGCTCCAGCGGGTGAATTGTTCTTCCGGGCCCCGCCCCAGCGGGTTGCTTGCTAAAAACTCTTATTTTCTTGCTATGTTCACATCTCTTTCATCTCCTTGGTTCAAGAATGCTTAACTTGACTACAAATTTTGTGACGAACGAGAATTTTGTAAAGATATTTGAATATTTATTGAAATAAATAAATATTTTTAATGATTTAATTATTGAGTTAAATAATTAAGTCATGAATTTATGGTAGATTAATTTAACTATATTGTTACATTAATTAAATTAATGTGTAGTGATTTAATAGTTCAAAGTATTTAATTAATTGAGTTTATTTGATTAGTTGAATTAATTAAATAAGCATATGTTACTTTAATTAATTTAATATTTAATTAAAAAATTAGTGAATTAACATAATTAATAAATAAAAATATTAATTATGTGACAAATGATTTAATGTGAATTATTTTATTTTATTTAATTGATTTAAATAAAATTAATTAATTAATAAGTGATGTGATAATTAACTATATAGTAAATTAGTTTAATAAAATAAATGGAAAAATAAAAGAAGAAGAAGCCAAACAAGGCCCTTGTGAGAGTTATATTACAACGGATATATTAGATATTTATATATATGTGTACGTTATCTTCCTAAGTCATTTTATCAGAAGAAATTAGAGAAGTCAGAGAAAGAAAAACGTAGAAAGTTTCAGAGAGAAGAAGAAGTAGAGATTGAGAGAAAAGAATTTGAGAAATCTTAAGTATTGTCTGTGATTGTGTTATCTTCATACCAAAAGGGTCATTCTTATTTTAAGTTTTCAAAATTAAGATTTCTTAAATACGTACTTTTAAGTTTTCTGTGAAAATTGAGTTTCCCAATTGGGTTACGGTATGGCTTTATCTATATGGGTATGGGATCATAACGTGTTTTTCTAACATATAATCATGTTTTAAAGGATCAATTTTATTTAATTTTACCTTCATTGGATTTTCAAAGATTTTCAGAGTTTTTTATTTTTCGTGTTTTTTTTAAAAGTCCTCTGTAAATGGAGAAAGTTGACAATTGATGATTTCATGGATATATATATATATATATATATATATATATATATGAACATATGTCCATGATATAATTTATGATATACATTCATGATTCACAGTGATTACATCAAGTAATTTTGTTAATAAATGGGTTTAATAAAAGACAGAGTGTTGAATATGGGGATTAACCCATATGAGTGAAATAGATGTGGTAATCATATGATTATATTTAAATTAACACATGACTATGATTTTGTATGTTAAAATAAAGAGAATGGAATTGGAATGAGTGGATTCGATGTAGTAACGAATCCGTAATGTTAGATTATATATTTTTCATTAAATTTTATAAAATTTATGAAGAATAGTGAAATTGATGGTGTTATATTGTGTAACTATGTGATTATGATTGTTATGAACATGATATAAGTGTTGTATAATATTTCTGTGAAGTTTATACTTCATGGGTAACGTTATTAATCAGTGTAATGATGTGAATTGGGAGAAAATGGGAGAAAATCTGTGTTCAGTTCACGAACTTTAGATTTTGAAATTCCGCAGCCGCGCGGCCGCGTCAGCTGCAAGGCAAAATGGCGCGCGGCCACGCCTGTCCAAAAATTTTGAAAAAAAATGCTAAGTGTTGGAAATTTGTGAAATGTGTTTTGAGTCTAATGAACATGAACACATGTTGTATAAATATAATAAAATATTGATATGAGTTTAATAATTTATGTTATGTAATTAATTAATAAATTAATTACGTGACTTAAACTATTATTTTTAAAGGTTAAATAATGTGTTATAAACATTAAGACATTATGTTAAATCTAATTAATATGAAGACATGTTATGTATGTAATGAGTTATTAATACAAGTTAAGAACTTAAGTTACGTGATTAATTAACAAGTTAATTAATCAACTTAAACCATTATTTGAAAACTTAATAATGAGTTTGAAGAATACTATTGTAAAACAATAATCATATCGAACTTGTGATTAATTGATATTGTAAATGTGTGATAGGTAAGAGTAATTAAAGAAGTGAGAAATAATTGTAGCTTGTGCATGAGGCAAGTTTTATATCCATAACTTACTATTATTGTTGGGCAAGTTTCCTAAACTAAACTCTTTAAATTAAGCAATTGTTATGCTTAATTACTATTGTTGAGCAAATTCTTGCTCTTGAATATCCAAGTTTAGAATTTCACATGAGATGCCATGATTCTTCTAAAAGTATCATTTAAGTGTACAATACTTATTCGATTGTATACCTTGAGAAGTTAATATTCAATTTGAATATCATTTATTAAGTTATCCAAACCAACTTTATTTGGTGCGGATTCTGATGTCAAACTGAGACGAACAACCCTAATATAGGGAATTAATGAAGATGCTTAAAGCGTTAAGATAGTGTGCACAGTATCAGTACGAAGGGCTGATCTCCCTAAGTACGAGAAGTAAAGTCTATAGTCTTATGACTGTTAAAGGTTAGAAAGGTTAACATACTTGACAACCTAAGACTCGGTTCAAGGTCTTAATCAGAAGTAATTTGACTCTCGATTAATATTCTTGATTCAAAAGTTGAGAAGTAATTTGACTCTTGATTAATATTCTTGATTCAAATGTTGAGCTTTCTGTTATTCAGAATTCTTTCACTCGCATGTTATTATTCTGTCATATTTTATACTTACGGGCCTCCGTGCTCACTCTTACATAATAACATTGCAGCTAATAATGAACGAAGTGATGTACCTTCTAGTAGCAAGGGCAAAGGAAAAGCTAACAAGTGTTGAAGAATTGTGTTGATGTTAAGAATGTTAAAGTTCAAGATTTATGTGTGATGAATTAAGACTTATTTATTTACGTTTCCGCAACAGAGATTTAAGGTTAAGTTTAACCTGGGCTTTATAATGTATTATTACTTCAGATGATGTAAGATGATGATTTATTTATCTAATAAATGAATTTCATTATTTATGGGTAGATAGTTGTATGATATTGGAACAGTGAACACCAAATCCTGTGGAAATTAGATACCGGATTTGGGGGTGTCACAAGTTGGTATCAAAGCCGTAGGTTATGAACCTTAGGTGGGCGAAAAACCTTAGGATAGTAGCCTTCATGAAGATAGTAATGACAACTCTGATTGAGTTCTAAGAAAGATAATAAAATTATCTTATGTGCTATGTGCTTATGTGTTCATACTTGTTAGAGTATTGATTAACATCACGTAAAAACTTAGACTTAAAACTTATTTTGTCAGGATGTCAAATACTGGAGGAGCTAATCAACCCAGGGATGTTGTACCCCTAGAGACTAGAGATGAGGAACCCTGGGACATACATACTGTCTGGGAGCAGCTAGTACAGCCAGAGCCATCTCCTGTGATTCCAGATTTTGGTCAGGAGCATGAGCCAGAGATTGACTCAGAGGAGGACCCTGAGGAGGTTGAGATCCCGGCTGAGGTAGCCGAGGAGGAGGAAGACCCTGAAGATGAAGAGGAGGAGGAAGACCTTGAGGAGTTCCCACCGAACTCTGTCAGTGCTGATATGTATGATTTATTGTATGATCGCAACGTAGAGTTACGAGATACAATTCAGGAGTTGAGGGAGCAGTCAGTTGCTCAGGGTGGTGAGATCGAGACACTCCACACCCGTCTTGGCAATGTGGAGTGGGATTTGGTTCATGAGAAGGGCCAAACTGAGCAGAAGACAGAGGAGATAGACAAGTTAAAGAATGAGTTGAAAAAGAAATCTGAAAGACTCGCCATAGTGGAAGAAGCTTGGGTGAGAAATGCACGACGTGCAGATCTGGCAGAGGATGATGCGCGTGCGAAGAAAGTTAAGGTTGCAGAGACGTGTTACACGTTTCTGAGGGCAATAGATGAGGCCCAGGACCGAGTTATGAGATATCCAATTCAGTTCGAGGGACTGCCTGGGTATATGTTAGATCACAGGACTATATCTCGCATTATAGATGAGGAATGTAGTGAAGCTGTCCGACGGCTTAGTAGGTCGTGATAGAACAATATGATATTGTTAATGTTTAAATAATCGTAAATAATGTAAATTCTGATGTGCTTATAAACAAAGGAATATTGTGATAATGTAAATCCTGTAGAAACTTTATTTCAGGATAGTTGCTGTAAATTGCAGAAATGCTATCGTATTGTATTAAAAGCTTTTGGTTTTAATAAAATAATAAAGTTGTTGAAAATGGTAGGGGTTAAGTGAGTATGTTAAAGTAGTTAACATTATGTGATACTCTTTGGAGTAGTTAATGTAAATTCCGATGTGATTAAAAATAAAGGAATATTTTGAGAAACTAGATCCTGAAGATTCTTTATCTTGGGATAGTTGAAGTAAATGGCAGAGATGCTATAGTACTATGTTTAAAACATTTGATTTAAATAAAATATCAAAGGTTATTTGAAAAGAAAAGAGTTAAAGTGTTTATGTTAAATATTTGATTTAAGTCTTAAATACTTAAGAGATTGAATAAAGATCTAGTGAGCATATATTCTTAACAGAAATATGCCGCCAAGAAGGAGACAAAATCGTCAACAAGCCCAAGAAGGGTCAACCAATAACAACAATGATGCCAATGCGAACCCCGTTCAGCAGTTGGTAAATCTGTTAGCTGGAGAGATGAACAATCAGCCTCAAGCTCCACCAAACACCTCATTTAAAGACTTTAAGGTAGTGGGACCGCCAGATTTTAAGGGTTCCACGAACCCGATAGAAGCTCAAACTTGGGTTATGGAAATGTAGAAAATTTTTGAGGTCGCCCGAGTTAGGGAGGACCAGAAGACCGCCTACGCGACATTTATATTAAAATCAGAAGCCAGCTACTGGTGGCAGGCAAATAAAATCAGGGGAGGAGAAGGTGTAATAACCTGGGAAAGGTTTAAAGAAATGTTTTTCGAGATGTATTTCCCGACCAGCTCCCAGAATCAAATGGAGGTGCAATTTCTGGAGTTAAAGCAGGGGAATATGTCTGTGCCCGACTACGCGGCAAAGTTTAACGAATTGTCTAGGTTTGCCCAATATTAGGTGCATACTGACGAAAGAAATGCTAGGCATTTTGAACAGGGACTGAAACCCTGGTTGTATAGCAAGGTGTCAATGTTTCAATTGAACACTTTTGCTGGAGTTCTGGAGAAGGCAATTCTCGCTGAAGGTGGAAGCGAAGCGGTGTCTAAGCACAATCAGGATCAAAAGAAGAAGAAGAATGATAGTGAATGAAACAATAAGGCTAGTGGCAGTCACACAGGGGGAACTAATAATCATAAAAGAAAATAGAATCACAACCCGTCGTCTGTAAGTCAGCAAGGTAGTCAGAAGAAAAAGTTAGAACCATGCCCAACATGTGGGAAGACTCACTTGGGAGTCTGCATGAAAGGAAAAAGAGTTTGCTACAATTGTGGTCAGGAAGGCCACATAGCACCAAACTGCCCTAACCCTAAGAAGGGCGCCTCTTACACATGTGGGTCAAAGGATCACTTGGCGAGAGACTGTCCAAAGAAGGCATCTGGAGGGGCAAGGTCAGGTGGACATAAGGGAAATAATAGTGGAAATCCTCTTACCATTATCGGACCGACTTCGACAAACCGACCAACTGCAAGGACAGTTAACATGACCGTACAAGACGCTGTGCAGTCTCGTGATGTGGTGTCAGGTATCTTTCCGATCAATAAAGTCAATGCTTATGTTTTATTTGATTCGGGTGCTACTTGTTCATTTATATCTGATGACTTTGCAAATAATTTAGAATTTCTTAAAGACGAATTAGAAATCCCTATGAACATAGAGATTGTGAACAAGGAAGTAATTCCTGTTAAGTATATACACAAGAACTGTAGAGTGGATATTAAGGGTAACGTTATGAATGTAGATCTTATCCCGATTAAACTTGGGGAATTTGAAGTTATCCTGGGAATTGATTGGTTATTCAATTATGGAGCAGTAATTAATTGCCAAAAGAAATGTATTAACCTTATGACTCCGTCAAAGGTTGTGTTTTATGGCAGCAAGTCGCCTAGACAAGCGAGTTGTCTGACAATGATGTAGGCTAGGAAGTTATTAAGACAAGGCTGTGTGGGGTATTTAGCCTACATAGTCGATAGTCGTAAAGAGAATCCAAAGTTAGAAGAAATACCAGTCGTAAGAGACTTCGTGGATGTTTTCCTAGATGATCTGCCAGGACTTCCGCCTGACAAGGAAGTAGATTTTGTTATCGATTTGGTGCCAGGAACGGCTCCAATATCGAAATCACCATAACGGATGGCTCCGGTAGAAATGAAGGAATTAATGGTACAGCTACAAGAGCTGTTGGACAAGAAATATATTCAACCGAGCGTATCACCGTGGGGAGCGCCGGTATTATTTGTTAAGAAGAAGGGTGGTACAATGCGACTCTGCATTGACTATAGAGAATTGAACAAGGTTACCATTAAGAATAGGTATCCGTTGTCAAGGATTGATGATCTGCTTGATCAATTAAAAGGAGCGAGATATTTCTCGAAGATAGACCTGAGAAGTGGTTATCATCAATTGAAGGTAAGACCAGAAGATGTCCCAATGACAGCGTTTAGGACACGATATGGTCACTACGAATTTTTGGTTATGCCATTTGGTCTAACAAATGCGCCTGTAGCATTTATGGGCCTAATGAATGGAGTGTTCAAGCCGTTTCTGGACAAATTCGTAGTGTGTTTTATTGATGATATATTGGTCTATTCTAAGACCAAGGAAGAACATGTTGAGCATTTGAAGTTGACGTTAGAAGTATTAAGAAGAGAGAAGTTGTATGCCAAATTCTCAAAGTGTGAATTCTGGATTGGAAGGGTGCAATTTCTCGGACATGTGATTGATAAGGACGAAATTTCGGTGGATCCCTCCAAAGTCGAAGCGGTGATGAATTGGGATCAGCCAAAAACACTGTCGAAAGTAAAAAGTTTTCTTGGATTAGCTGGTTACTATAGAAGATTTATTCAGGATTTTTCCAAGATCGCCACTACATTAATGAATTTGACTAGGAAGTTGTGAAATTCGTTTGGACGGAGAAATGTGAGGAAAGTTTTCAAGAACTTAAGAGAAGGTTAAGTACAGCACCTGCGTTGTCCCTTCCGGATGACACAGGAAATTTTGTGGTATATAGTTATGCGTCGCATAAAGGGCTAGGCTGTGTGCTTATACAAAATGGCAGAGTCATTGCGTATGCATCACGACAACTAAAAGATTATGAGAAGGGATATCCAACCCATGATTTGGAATTGGCTGCGGTGGTATTCGCTTTAAAGATTTGGAGACACTATCTCTATGGTGAGAAGTGTGAAATATATACAGACCATAAGAGTCTGAAGTATATTTTCACACATAAAGACTTGAATATGCTCCAAAGAAGGTGGCTGAAGTTAATAAAGGATTATGATTGCGATATCTTATACCACCCAAGAAAAGCGAATGTTGTAGCCGAAGCCTTAAGCAGAAAGGGTCGAGAAAAGTTGATGATGCTGACAGCACAGGAAGAATTGATTTCAGCAATGGAAAAGCTGGAATTGGAAGTAGGATGTCCAATGGAGACTGACGAGAAACTGTTCCAGATGCAAGCTGGTACAACTTTATTGGATAAGATTAAGGAAGCGCAAATCCTGGATAACGAATGTGAGGAAGTAAAGAAAAAGATATCTGGAGGGATTGAACTTAGATTTAAAATAGACAGCAAAGGATTGTTGAGATTTGAAAGTAGGGTTTGGGTACCGCCAATACCAGAAATTAAGGAGGACATTCTGAGCGAGGCTCATAGTTCGAGGTATTCCATTCACCCCAGAAGTACCAAGATGTATCAGTATTTACGACAACACTTTTGGTGGCCAAATATGAAGAAAGACGTTGTCGATTGTGTTGCCAGGTGTCTGACTTGCCAAAGGGTCAAGGCAGAACACCAAAGACCAAGTGGTTTGTTACAACCTTTAGAAATCCCAGAATGGAAATGGGAATATATTACAATGGATTTTGTTGTTGGCCTTCCGGCGACCCAGAAAGGCTATCACGCAGTATGGGTTATCGTCGACCGATTAATGAAATCCGTACACTTTCTTCCGATAAAATCAGATTTAACCTAGAACAATTGGCGAAGTTATATGTAAAAGAGATTGTTTCGAGGCACGGGGTGCCAGTGTCAATTATTTCTGACCGTGATCCGCGCTTCACATCGAATTTCTGGAAGCGACTATAATAATGCATGGGAACACAGTTGAGGATGAGCACCGCTTATCACCCTCAGACTGACGGGCAAAGTGAAAGAACGATCCAAACATTAGAGGATATGCTTAGAGCATGCATAATGGATTTTAAGGGCAATTGGGATGATCATTTGCCGCTTGTAGAGTTTGGTTATAATAATAGTTACCACGCTAGTATTGGTATGCCGCCTTACGAAGCGTTGTACGGTAGAAAGTGCAGAACTCCACTGTACTGGGATGAAGTTGGTGAAAGACAATTGCCAGGACCAGAGTTAGTCCAACAAACGGCAGAAATAGTTAAAGTGATTCGGACAAGATTAGTAGCGGCTCAGGATAGGCAGAAGAAATACGCCGATCCACACCGCAAGAATATAGAGTTTGAATCGGGTAGTTTTGTATTTTTGAAGGTCTTTCCTTGGAAGGGAAAGATCAGATTTGGTAAGAAGGAAAAACTGAGCCCGAGGTTCATTGGACCCTTTGAGGTACTCCGAAGAATTGGAGAAATAGCCTATGAGGTAGCTTTACCTCCGGCACTGGAGCATGTCCACAACGTTTTCCAGGTGTCGGTATTACGACGTTATAAACCCGATTACAAACATGTGATAGAATATGAACCTCTACAATTTGAGAAAGATTTATCATACGAAGAAGTTCATGTTCAGATTGTTGACAGGAAAGAGCAAGTTCTCAGGAACAAAGTAATACCTTCTGTTAAGGTAATTTGGAGGAACCACAACGCTGAAGAAGCTACGTGGGAACTCGAAGAGAATATGATGAAGAATTATCCACAATTATTTTCTTGAATAGGTGAACGTGATTCTGGGGATAAAATCCTTTTAAGGGGGAAAGAGATGTGACAAACGAGAGTTTTGCAAAGTTATTTGAATGTTTATTGAAATAAATAAATATTGAGAATTTTGCAAAGTGTTTTGAATATTTATTGAAATAAATAAATGTTTTGGTTATGAGAATGTGATGGGGTGAAATTATTAATCGAACCGCGATTCTGAGGACAGAATCTTTTTAAGGGGGGAAAGATGTGACGAACGAGAATTTTGTAAAGATATTTGAATATTTATTAGAATAAATAAATATTTTTAATGATTTAATTATTGAGTTAAATAATTAAGTCATGAATTTTTGGTAGATTAATTTAACTATATGTGTTACATTAATTAAATTAATGTGTAGTGATTTAATAGTTCAAAGTATTTAATTAATTGAGTTTATTTGATTAGTTGAATTAATTAAATAAGCATATATTACTTTAATTAATTTAATATTTAATTAAAGAATTAGTGAATTAACATAATTAATAAATAAAAATATTAATTATGTGACAATATGATTTAATGTGAATTATTTTATTTTATTTAATTGACTTAAATAAAATTAATTAATTAATAAGTGATGTGATAATTAACTATATAGTAAATTAGTTTATTAAAATAAATAGAAAAATAAAAGAAGAAGTAGCCAAACAAGGCCCTTGTGAGAGTTATATTACAACGGATATATTAGATATTTATATATGTGTGTACGTTATCTTCCTAAGTCATTTTATCAGAAGAAATTAGAGAAGTCAGAGAAAGAAAAACGTAGAAAGTTTTAGAGAGAAGAAGAAGAAGAGATTGAGAGAAAGGAATTTGAGAAATCTTAAGTATTATCTGTGATTGAGTTATCTTCATACCAAAAGGGTAATTCTCCTTTTAAGTTTTCAAAATTAAGATTTCTTAAATACGTACTTTTAAGTTTTTTGTGAAAATTGGGTTTCCCAATTGGGTTACGATATGGCTTTATTTATATGGGTATGGGATCATAACGTGCTTTTCTAATATATAATCATGTTTTAAAGGATTAATTTTATTTAATTTGGCCTTAATTGGATTTTCAAAGATTTTCAGAGTTTTTCATTTTTCGTGTTTTTTTTTATAAAAAGTCATCTGTAAATGGAGAAAGTTGACAATTGATGATTTCATGGATATATATATATATATATATATATATATGAACATATGTCCATGATATAATTTATGCTATACATTCATGATTCACAGTGATTACATCAAGTAATTTTGTTAATAAATGGGTTTAATAAAAGACAGAGTGTTGAATATGGGGAATAACCCATATGGGTGAAATAGATGTGGTAATCATATGTTTATGTTTAAATTAACACATGAATATGATTTTGTATGTTAAAATAAAGAGAATGGAATTGGAATGAGTGGATTCGATGTAGTAACGAATCCGTAATGTTAGATTATATATTTTTCATTAAATTTTATAAAATTTATGAAGAATAGTGAAATTGATGGTGTTATATTGTGTAACTATGTGATTATGATTGTTAAGAACATGATATAAGTGTTGTATAATGTTTCTGTGAAGTTTATACTTCATGGGTAACGTTATTAATCAGTGTAATGATGTGAATTGGGAGAAAATGGGAGAAAATCTGTGTTCGTTCACGAACTTTAGATTCTGAAATTCCGCAGCCGCGCGGCCGCGTCGGCTGCAAGGCAAAATGGCGCGAGGCCACGCCTGTCCAAAAATTTTGAAAAAAAAATGCTAAGTGTTGGAAATTTGTGAAATGTGTTTTGAGTCTAATGAACATGAACACATGTTGTATAAATATAATAAAATATTGATATGAGTTTAATAATTTATGTTATGTAATTAATTAATAAATTAATTACGTGACTTAAACTATTATTTGTAAAGGTTAAATAATGTGTTATAAACATTAAGACATTATGTTAAATCTAATTAATATGAAGACATGTTATGTATGTAATGAGTTATTAATACAAGTTAATAACTTAAGTTACGTGATTAATTAACAAGTTAATTAATCAACGTAAACCATTATTTGAAAACTTAATAATGAGTTTGAAGAATACTATTGTAAAACAATAATCATATCGAACTTGTGATTAATTGATATTGTAAATGTGTGATAGGTAAGAGTAATTAAAGAAGTGAGAAATAATTGTAGCTTGTGCACGAGGCAAGTTTTCTATCCCTAACTTACTATTATTGTTGGGCAAGTTTCCTAAACTAAACTCTTTAAATTAAGCAATTGCTATGCTTAATTGCTATTGTTGAGCAAATTCTTGCTCTTGAATATCCAAGTTTAGAATTTCACATGAGATGCCATGATTCTTCTAAAAGTATCATTTAAGTGTACAATACTTATTCGATTGTATACCTTGAGAAGTTAATATTCAATTTGAATATCATTTATTGAGTTATCCAAACCAACTTTATTTGGTGCGGATTCTGATGTCAAACTGAGATGAATAAACCCTAATATATGGAATTAATGAAGATGCTTAAAGCGTTAAGATAGTGTGCACAGTATCAGTACGAAGGGCTGATCTCCCTAAGTAAGAGAAGTAAAGTCTATAATTTTATGACTGTTAAAGGTTGGAAAGGTTAATATACTTGACAACCTAAGACTCGGTTCAAGGTCTTAATCAGAAGTAATTTAACTCTCGATTAATATTCTTGATTCAAAAGTTGAGAAGTAATTTGACTCTTGATTAATATTCTTGATTCAAATGTTGAGCTTTCTGTTATTCAGAATTCTTTCACTCGCATGTTATTATTCTATCATATTTTATACTTGCGGGCCTCCGTGCTCACTCTTGCATAATAACATTGCAGCTAATAATGAACGAAGTGATGTACCTTCTAGTAGCAAGGCAAAGGAAAAACTAACAAGTGTTGAAGACTTGTGTTGATGTTAAGAATGTTAAAGTTCAAGATTTATGTGTGATGAATTAAGACTTATTTATTTACGTTTAAGGTTAAGTTTAACCTAGGATTTATAATGTATTATTACTTCAGATGATGTAAGATGATGATTTATTTATCTAATAAATGAATTTCATTATTTATGGGTAGATAGTTGTATGATATTGGAACAGTGAACACCAAATCCTGTGGAAATTAAGATACCGGATTTGGGGGTGTCACAAATTTACTTCTGAAGTCACATAACCCTTCCATCATACCTAAAATAAAAATATAAGAACAATGAATGTATTAGGTACAAAGGAAATATAAAAGAGTAAGTGTTAAGGGAATAAAATATAACATATTTCATTCTCATCAATAGTTGTACAATAAGGTGTCAATGTTCTAATTGAACACTTTTGCAGGAGTTTTGGAGAAGGCCATCATCGTAGAAGGTGGAAGCGATGCTCTGACCATGTATAATCAGGAATAGAAAAAGTAGAAGAATGAAGGTGAAAATAGTAAGTCTAGTGGCAGTAATGGAGGAGGTGGTAATAATGAGAAGAGGAAGTGGAATGATAACATGTCTACCGGGAACCAGCAAGGTAATCAGAAGAAGAGGGTGGTGGCTTGTTCTACCTGCGGGATGAATCACCTGGGGGTATGCATGAATGTGAAGAGGGTTTGATACAATTGTGGTCAAGAATGTCACATAGAGCCAAATTGCCCTAATCCTAAGAAGGGTGTTTGCTTCACTTGTGGGTCGAGGGATCATCTGGCTAGAGATTGTCTAAAGAAGGTAGCAGGAGGAGTAGGAGAAGGTGGAAGTAGAGGAACCAGCGGTGGTAGCACTTTAACTATCACTGGATCGACGCCAACCAACCGACCTCTGGCATTAGAACACATCCATAATGTTTTTCATGTCTCGGTGTTACGACTGTATAAGCCCGATTACAAACATGTTATCGAATATGAACCCCTGCAATTTGAGAAAGATTTATCTTACGAACAAGTTCCTATTCAGATAGACGATAGGAGAGAACAAATACTCAGAAATAAAGTAATACCTTCTGTTAAGGTAATTTGGAGAAACCACAACGCTGAAGAAGCTACGTGGGAATTCGAAGAACAGATGATGAAAACTTACCGTGATTTATTTGCTTAATCTATGTATAGTGATTCTGGGGGACAAAATCTTTGTAAGGGGGGCAGAATGTAATGGGACGAATTAATTGAATCATGATTCTGAGGACATAATCCTTTTAAGGGTAAAAATATGTGACGAATGAGATTTTTATAATTTATTTTAAATATTTATTGAATTAAATAAATATTTTGTTGATTTATTTATTGAGTTAAATAAATGTTTGATGGAATTGTGGTAGATTAATTTAATTAAATGTGCTACATTAATTAAATTAATGAGGAATAATTTTATAATTCAAAGTGTGAATTTAATTTGGATGATTAAATTAAATAAGTTGTTTTATAATTATAATGTTATTATAATTAATTTAATAATTAATTAGAGATTTAATGATTTGTCATAATTAATAATTGAGAATTTAATTATGTGACGATTTGATTTAATGTGTAATATTGTCTTTAATTTAATTGAATTTAAATAATATTATTTGATTAATTAAAGTGTGATGAATAAACTATATTATAAACAAGTTAGTTAAAATAAATGAAAAAGGAAACAAATAAGTGGCAAACCAAACATGGCCTTAAGAACATGGGAGCAGTTAAGGTCATGATGCACTTAGCTGCTACCCATGTTGCACCAGTTTATATTATACGTATAACTAAGTATTATGTTAGTCATTTGAAAACATAAGTTAGAGAAATACAAAGAGAATAGAGAGAAAACTTGAGAGAGAATTGAGATTTAGGAAGAAGCTTGGAGAATTGAAAGAAGAATTCCTATCATCTTTTATAATCTAAATAAGAAAACAAGGGTAATTTCTCAATCTCAAGCTTTAATTACATTCTTGAGTTTTATCCATGATAGTTTATTTTAGGTCTCTGTAAATGGAGTTTGATGACCAAATTATTAAGAAAGTGATTATATATGTTTATTAGCAAAAATAATCCATTTGTATATGATTTATATGTGATTTAGAGTAATCAAATCCATGAAATTGTGTTTAAATTGATGTTTTAAAATTTACAAAGAAATAATATCTTAATATGGCTGAAATGTACAAAAATTTATGTTTAAATTGCATATTAATCAGTGAATTGATGATTGATTATGTTTATACATGTAAATACGAAAAGAACGAAATTTAAACGAACTGATTTGGTGTTATAATAAATCTGTAATATGTGATTTCATGAAATTTGACGAAACTTTGATAAAATGGCAAAAACCTTAATTTTTGGTTCTTATATCCACGGTTTATATGATTTATAATGTTAAAATCTTGTTGGAAATGTTAATTAATGTTTCTATAAAGTTCATAATGTAGACACTCGAGATTTTCCTTGACCCGATACTCATCCAGTAGAAGGGTAAAACCGTCAATCAACCCAAATCCGATCCACAATATCGGTGCTCCAGTCAAATCCGATTCCTACTATCGGTAATCAAGTTCCGATAATCAATCGGACCATCAATCAAGTTTCGACAGTCAATCGGACCATCGATCAAGCTTCGACAGTCAATCGGACCGTCAATCAAGCTCCGACAATAAATCGGATCATCAAGCTCAACCCCGGTTTCAACCCGGGAGGTACCAATCAGCCCCGGCAGTAACCCGGGAAGTCAAAATTAACCCCAATCACAACCCGGGAAGTGTAGGTCATCCCCGGTCTCAACCCGGGATGTCAGGCCAACTTCAGACATCAGTCGGAAGCATCGTAACAACTCCATAGCAAAACCTGGAATGACCACATCAGCCTCAGAGACAACCCTGAAGTCAAAAGACTCGACTAGGATCCAAGTCTTGGAATCAGCTCCTGAAAGTCAACCAGCGACCATGCCAACACTACATGCAGCCCCGGGAGGGGTACAACGGTTATTTTACCAACTTTCAACCGCCTTGGTTAAACTCAAGCCAAATCGATGCCGCCAAAGTCAGAATGAACCCTAACGACTATCTCGAGTGGCAACAACGCAAGACAGTTCAACGGATAAACTGCGGGGAATCGAAGACCTGGTTATAAACCCGTCTTCCTGGACCTAAAAAATGTTTTTTCCCATGTCATTGCAACACTCTCTGGCGAGAGCTTTCCGAAAAGGTATCGCACGCCTCAAACGAACTTCGAGACAGCCAAGCGGGTTATGCGGGACCCACCTCGAGTGGTCACACATCTACCTACGGCAGTCGCATGTAGAGGTGCAGCTCCCCCCTCTATAAATAGAGGGGCAGCCCCCTCTCATTTGCATAACCAAGATGCGCAGCTGAAGCCCTGCCCGACTGATTTTTTGACTTTTACACCTATTCCAAACCCAAATATTTTCATTACAACACATAGATATACCCCTATACTACCACATATTAAAAAACCATCGGTAGATTTGGACGTTTAAGGCCTACGATTCGGCAAAAAGCCCGTAGTGTAGCCCATTGTAAGTATTTTTACGATCAACAAGTCAATACTACTACATTGCACTTTTTTACACCTGTACATCAAGTTGTATCTTCTAAATATGCCCGAAACATAGTTCCGTGATCGTTTTCACTAAAGATTAATATATTTATGTACATAAACTCTGTTTTCAACATTTCTACAACTCGGAATGACGATCCGTCAGCTCCAGTAGCTTCAATGCACTAGCACACACTGTTTTGGCAACTTCGCCGGACTGGGTTATCTTCCCAGTTCGGGTTTGGCCTTTTTCATTATATATTTAGTTGTTTATGTACGAACATTTCAATTATATCAAGCTCGAATTTCAAATCCGAGGTAGTTTATCGCTTTTATATATATTTACGCATATCTAAGCGATTTTCACCATAACTGGTCTTCGTACCAGTATTGATTGACTACATTTCTATAAATATATATATATATATATATATATATATATATATATATTAATTCAGTCCGGGCACAGGCGTGAAAACCCATCGCCCTTACTACTTTTATATATATTTTCGCATATATAAGAAGCCTTCATCATCACTGGTCATCTTTCCAGTCTTGATTGACTACGTTTCTGTCAATATATATATATATCTACATATATATTTCAATTCCAGTCCTGGCTTGCGAGTGAAAACCCATCACCCTTTACAGCTTTTATATATATCTAACTATATATATTGCTTTGTTCAATTTATTCAACTGTTGCATTTAACATTCATTTGTATATGAATTTGCACTGACATATCTGCGGACGAACTAGATTTCTCCAAATCTTTCCACTTCTAGCTTTAAACGGTTCAAACAGGTCCCAACAGAACTTGGAAGTTATAATGGCTGAGATTTCTTTCAATCTAGTTATTTTGCCAGTTTTAGCTTCAAAAGTAACCTCGCATCCCTTAGATTGCTATCTAGTAGGAACGAGATTCTTCGGCCGTGCAAACCAGAATTTACTGAATGAATCCCTGGTTCTGGCTATCTTAAGATATTTATCTACTTCTATACAAACATGAACTGTGCAGGTTTTCTAGCTACTCATATGGGAGCCTAGGAATCGTGGGATTCATGATCAAACTGATCAGAATCTAATTCCCACGATGGACAAACTCCGATTTACAGATGTACCCTGCCAGTTTTTTTTGTAAAATGTACCTGCACAGACGTTAAAATGGTTATCCAGATTTAAGGCCTCAACATACTGAAAATATGGATTGTCGTGTCAGCGTCCCTCCGATGGTTTTCATACCTATGAGGAGACCGACACTTTATATTTCTGTGGTCGAGGATGCTTCGCAGCCCGACGAATCACCATTTGCATGAAACCTTAAGGCTATAAACATAAAATTGAGAGTAGCAATATGCTTCAATTCTTATGTCAGCGTAAGGGTTATATAAAACCAGCTTTCAAAACATCACTGCCAATTCAATTCAAAAGCTTTTACAAATCAAATTAAATGATGCTTTTTGCAAAATAAATCAAAGATTGATTTTCAAATCAAATCAAACCCTTTGTATATAGCCTCAACGAAGCCTGTCAAAGCTTTTAATCAATCCAAAGGCCCAGTTTTCAAATAGCATTCACTCACGCATTCAAGTTTTAAGGGAAATATTGGAAAAAATTGAGGTACCGTGTTTACACGGGAGTCGTGGGGTGCCTAACACCTTCCCCACACTTAACCAAGCTCCCGAACTCAAAACTCTAATTTCAAAGATTAAGTTTCGACAGTGTCCAGCAATTGGGCCTCTTTTTAAATCAAATTCGGTTGAGTTGGTACAACCATTTTTAAAACTACGAACTGGCGACTCTGTTTAAATCAAATCGTCGACATATACACATGTTGGCCTCTTTCCTAAAAACCCTTCAAAACCCTTTTTGCAATTAAAAGAATAAGGGTAGAGATAACTTAGGAAGATCAATTTGAGGAAAATCGAGTTATAAATCGACCCGCGGTATTTCTTAACTTTTCCAACTTTGACAGGTGGCGACTCTTCTGGGGACAGTAGAGGGCTTAGGCCGCTTTTATTCTTTTCAAACATTTTCCTTTCAAAACTATTGAATGCGTGAAATCCTGCGTCTCCACAGTCAATGGATGAGTGAATGATGCGTCTTTCATTGAATGTATGAATGTTATGCCTTTACGTTGAATGAATGATAATGAATGCTTTAGTGCTTCGCACCCATACTAGTGCTTCGCACGAACTGTCATTGCATGCATAAGTGGTAAGGCCGATGTATGTGAATGTATGCTGTGACTCCCTCCACCACGAGGCAAACCCGGTCGGTGATAAGTAAGGACTCTGGGGACTGACTAAGTCTCCGGGGCTGCCTCCTGAAAATGCACCACCCAGATTCACTCCAGTTGAACTATCGTATTAATTTCCCTTCTAGTAGATTGCGATGATCTGGGAACCTTCATGCTGGAAAAAAGTCGCGAGAGTAACCTAGGATAGGTCAGCTTCTGATCATTCGAATCCGACGGGATGCTTCTTCATGCCTTCCTCTTTCAATTCCATGTCAAGTCTCCAATTACTGAGGAGCACAATGTAAATGACAATAATGAAAGATTTACTTTCCTGTCAAATATCCTGTCATCCAGCAATCAAAACAACAACCTCAATTTTGCAGGATAAACTTAAAACACACACATCATAAATGCATCCAGTCATTACCTACCACAGGGAACTGACACGCATACATTTTGGTGTAGGTAGGGAAAAATTGGTTCTATCACCAGATCAAAGGCCAGAAAAGCACCGAGTCCATCTACAGACATGGCTTCAAGTGCTCCACCAGAATCCACCCCTGTGTCTAGGGAAGAATTTGAAGGATTAAAAAATCAGATAGTCGAGCTAGCCGGTTTCCTTCGAGAGCAAAGCAAGGCCTTCAAAGAGAAACAATCTCAAACTCATCCAAAACCAGGAGCATCTGGTAGTGGTACTGGCGGTCAAGATATAAAAAAGGCCGAAACTCAGATCCCTGGACCCCATAACCAAGATACAATCAATAAAACTCCAAAAATCACCATCATAATCAAAAAAAAGAAGCTGGTGACATTCTTAAGAAAATGCAACAAATAGAAGAAACCACCCGGTCCATCAAAGGAACAGGGGCATTTGGCAGTGTCAACTACTCAAATCTATGCATATTTCCCGGGGCTCGGTATATCGAAAAATTTCAAGTCCTGATTTTTGAGAAATATGATGGATTAGGGGATCCTTATACACACCTGAAAGTTTTCATTGGAGAACTCGGATCCTATGCTGAGGACGAGAAACTTCGAATGCAGTTATTTCAGAAGAGTTTAACTGGAGAAGCCAGAGCATGGTATTCCCGTTTGGATAACTCCAAAATCCATAGTTGGGAAGAATCGGCCCATGCCTTTCTTAGCCAGTACAGTTTTTAATCTCAGCTAGCTCCAGATCAGTATCAAATTACCAAAATCAAGAAGAATAACACTGAATAATTCAGAGAATATGCCTAGCGATGGAGACGGGTCGCAACACAAGTCACCCCAGTCATGACTGAATCTGAAATATTCATGACTTTCATCGATATTCAAGAAGCTCCTTATTATGAAAGGGTCCTAGTAGGCATAGGAAAACCTTTCTCTAAAATGATCAAACACGATGAAATGCCCGAAATGGGACTGAAGTCCAAGAAAATAAAAGATCTAACGGCACTCGAAGCTGTTGTTGAGCATATCCAATCCGGAAATTATGGGAGTAATCCACGGAGGGTCCACAAAAAGAAAGATAAAGAAGTTTCCTTAGTGTTACAAGGACAAAATTCAAGCGGTAATTCAAACAATACACCCATTCAAAGGAGGAACTATACCCTTTCCAAGTTGCAACACAGCCTTCAAATCCTTCATTCCAGAAAAACATGGAGGTAAGACGCAGAAGGACTTTTGCCCTACTAGGTGATTCACTAGAGAATGTCTTCAAACTTCTGACAGATCAAAAGAAGATTGGCCAACTCCTTCCGCCAACTAACACTAATTCAAGGAACTTCGACCCTAACAAGAAGTGTTCTTATCAGTCCAGATCACCGGGCCATGACACCCAAGATTGTTGGTCCCTCAAGCACAAAATCATAGATTTAATTGATAATGGAGAAATTGTGGTCACAAAACCTGATCAACCGCATGTCCAAGATAACCCTCTCCCACAGCACAAGGAGGAGAGTGTCAATATGATCAACACTTCAAGTGGAGAAGGATCCAAATACCTCCGCTATGTTGAAGAATCAACTGAATCCAACAACATCAGCCCAATGAGTTGGGAAGCTTTTGAAAAACAATTCCTGATAGAGCAAGAAATAAAGTCTATCAAGGAACAAATTGAGCAGTTGGCTGAACTGGTCGTCTACCAACATCATTCACCAGAAAGATGTTGAAACAAATCCATCAATCTATTGGCAGTCGCTCTCCTCTAGCGGAAGTTAATTCCAATCAAGATCATAGCCGTACTTGTGAGCTTACACCCTGGACTGACATGGGGTTCGAAGAAGCAAGTGTCTAGCAGGTAGGAAGTTCTTATTTTAAAGGAATTTCACCAATTTGAACCAGTCAATGGAAGAAATCCTGCAAATGATGATCAACGAGGGAATTATTGAAAACTTGCAACCTCCGCTGAACCCTCAATCCAGAAAATTCAAACATGACCAAATATGTCAGTACCATTCCAACTCTCCCGGCCATGATACAGAAGAATGTTGGGCACTTCGTAACCTAATTCAAGACCTGATTGAGAAAGGTGACCTAATCAGAGGAGATCAAATCCTTGACATGACAGATAAAGATAGCATCTAGATCCCCGATGCATGGTATCAGGACACAGTGGATGCCATATCCTGCGATAAAGAATCAATCATCACACCCCTAGTACTGACAGGTAAAGGGGTCCAAGACAAACAAAATCTTACGCAGGTGGCTGCACCTCAGCCTCTAATCTTACCCTTCAGACCCCAGTATCCAATCCTCAGTCTGAAGAAGGTCCAATGGAACTACGGGGACATTGAAAACTCTACTTGAAAAAACATTTCCATCCTGTCAAAGGATAATCCATTGTACCTGCCTCAGCGAGTGATTAAACCAGTTACCAAAGCAAAAGAAAGGGTGGCTAAAGAAAAGATAAAAGAGTTCCTTAAAAAGATGGGACACAATGAAATCAAGATAGTGCAAAGCTTGAAAGACGCACCCAAGCAAATATCCATCATGGACTTGGTCCTATCATCAGAGGATCACCGTAACATCCTAGTGAAGGTTGTAACGATCATGAATTTTAAACTCCTTATTTATTAAATATGTGATTTAATTTTAACGAGTTAGTTTTGTGAGTTTATTTAAACCTTATGTGGTTATGTGAATTTGTAAAATGATTAAAGGAAGTCACTAATGAGTTATTTAAATTAGTGGACAAACCTTAAGGATTTAATATCAGAGAATGTATGAGATTATTAATAATTAAATATTCAATTTATTTGAATATAGTGGCAAGATTTGAACCTATTGGTTAATCGCAATTATGAGTAATAAATTGATAATGTGTTGATTAATAATTATTATGAACGAATAATAATTAATGAGTAAAGGATTAATGAATATAATAATATTATATTTACCTGGTTAATCATTTTATACAAGCATGTGATAAGTAAACCTTGCAATATATGGTAGTTAACTATATATTATATATAGTACAAGGTGACACATTAATACGTTTATATATTATATATGTAGACTATATAGTATGATTAATGACATTATGTGAGTTACATGTTATGTATGAATAGACATTAATATGATACGCTATCACTTTATGTTAATATCATTTTAAACTATTGTTATTAGATAATGATTTTTAATAAGTTATTATAATTATAATAAAAACAGTTATGGTAATGGAAGAATGGCCAATACATGATTGAATTATCTTTAGTGTTAATAGAAAATGCACATGGATTATCTGAATGTATACTACTTGATATATTATATCAACATTTGCTCATTAAAAGTAACATTATTATATACTATGTGTATATATATTATACTATCTAGTGTATTATTATATAACAAGTATGGGACATATATGATATACACCCATTTGCAATATTTCTGAGTTTACATTGTCCCATAATAAGAGCCATTTCCTCTTCAATTCTCCCATACATGAACAAATAATAAGCTAGCTACTCTATCTCTTTCTCTCAAATTCCACAAACATAGCCATAATTATGAGATGGGGAGTGGGATTCATGAGTGGAATCACCAACCCTCACCAACTCTTTCTTATCTATTAACATACTTGCAATCCTTTGGTTTGATTTGGTGAGTAAATGTTTTGTCTGTATTTTCAAATGCCTATAAGAGTAAGCTCTCCCCCTTGTAGTTTCTTTTGCTGAGATATTGCCTAGTAGAGTTAGTATACTGAGTTCCCATTTGAGTTAAGGAAGAATTAGTATAGCAGCAAGCTCATAGTTACAGAGGTATAACATTTACCTTCATGTTCTTCATTTTCTGATAAAATTTTAAGTTATTGATTCTTTGAATCAATCATATATTAGTTGATATTTGATTTGTGGATATGTTGCTAAGTGTTATACAAACTTCTTAATATGTTAGAATTGCAATATGTTATGATAGAAACAAATTTCGTAATTATTTTCTGAGTTGGGCTAAGTTTCTGCCGAAAACAGCCTGCTCAAGCACTGGCCGGACACCGGCGCAGCTGCGCCGGGTTTATACTTGGTACCTGCGCAGCTGCGCAGGTCCCTGTTGCCAGTTTTTGTTTCCTGCTTCCTATTAAGGCCTGCTATGTGATAACTTAGTTGCTATGGTTTAAGGCAACCATGAAAATTAGTATCACTTATATAACTATGTTTGTTGATACTACATGTATAATGTTAACCATGTTAGTATGTACTCCATGAAAGGAAAACTTGTGATTTGTAATGAAACTTATAGATTTAATTATGAATTTAGACACATACGGGGCATGTATATATTCTGATATTTTAAACATGTTCGTATGGTTTATATTGACATGAAATGCATGTTTAAAGTGTGTTCACACACTAGCATACGTGATTGCAAGATTTAAAGGTTTTCGAAATGAGAAACTTAAGACTTTTCGAAGTGAACTTGACCAAGACTTTTATCTTGTAGATTCTGACCATTTGAATATGTTTATATGGCGTTGTTATGTGTTTCAAATGAATATAAACTATATGTCGAGATGCCTTGTATATACTAAGTTGACTTAGTGTACTTATCAACAAAAAGCTTAGAACGTGAAAGATTATATCATCGATCACCATGTGGATTACGTATTGATCATGCAAGCATGTATATTAGAGTTCATTATGCCTATAGACATATTAACATGGACCTCATTTGTTTATACATGTATTTCGCATGTGCACGCATATTCATAGAAAATAAATTTATAAGGTATAACCTATGTAATTTAAGTATATATGAGTAATATACACACAATCATGCTTACTATGTATGGTTAGACCGTGATGTGGTAATATGACTATGTAGCTAACCCTCATAACATGAACTTGTATTAGTTAAAGTATGTGAATTACCGGCATGAAAATATGACTTTGAATTAGATTAGGATAAGCATGCTAGTTTCGAACTCGAGTTTATAAAACTTATGAGCTTGTGTGTTAATTTATAACTTGAAGTGCTATAGTGATGCATAGTAACTAGATAATCTAAAGTTATTAAATCTAAGACATGAGTAGATGGACTTACGTGAACTATGTGCTAGAATTATATGATAATTAGATTCTTGTTAGTGTAGACTCATATTAGTTTACATATGCTAATTGAAAGGCCGACTTATTAACGTTAGGTCGTTTCGACGCAAGTTAATTAAAGCTAGAACTTAAATTGTAGCTGTGCAATCAGGCAAGTCCTTTATTTCTTACTCCTTTACTTGAGCAAGTATCCTATCCTTCTGTTTATTTTACTCAAGGAACGTTGTAAGCGAGCTTCTTAAACTTCACTTGATTTGAATGCAAGTTCCCTTACACTCTTTATTGTCCAAGTTCCTATCCTTCTCATATTGTATTGAGTAGGTTATTATCGTATTGATGGTTAATTATTTAAAGCTTGAACTTTATTTCCATGCATGCTATTAGATGGTTTAATTACTTTACAATTATTCCACATCGATATTATTGATATTCGCACTTAGTGCATTTGAGTTCGTACAGTCTTGGACTTGTACATTTTGTAAAGTTCAATAATTCTTGAGCTGTGTTAGATAGAGTTTGAATCTTTGTTCGGTCAGACAAGTATATGAAATTTTATAAAAGCTATCCAAACCAATTGATGGTAAGGATTCTTAGACTACAAGAACACCCCTTATATATATAGGGGAGTACCCTAGGTATCTAGTATAGAGATACAAACAACAAAGTTGAATGTTATGCATATACATAGCGTACGCGAGGCTGATCCCCTCAAGTACTTATTCTGTAGCCAGTAACCAAAGGGTCAATCAGCTATTGATTCCGTTGGAGTTTTATAGTTTAAAAGTCTACTTGACTATCAGTTATTCTAAAAGCAATTATTATTCTGCTTTCGATATTCATATTGTTGAATTCATTGTCAAATATTTTCTATTCATCATGATATATCCTTTATTGTTGTATTTCAACTTGCTGAGCAAACTTGTTGCTCATTCTTGCTATATCATAACTTATATTGCAGTTAAGCCCGAGACTTCAGGGAAAGACAAGGGTAAAGGGAAGATGTAGGATTAGTTTGCAAGGAGCAGACTTTATCTTTATGTTTAATTAATTATTGTTATGTAATATGAACCCTAATGACTATTCTAGGGTATGTTTGTATGTTTTATATTTAAGGTTATCAAATCTTGGGACTAATAACACCTTTTGAATGAACGACATACGTTTATTATTTTCCGCATTTAGTTATCGTATGTTGTTTAGAGGTGGATGTTTGTATTGTATCGTGGCGACCTTACCGGGGTCAGAGGACCCGAATTCGGGGGTGTCACAAAGGTACTAGAAGAAGCCCATCTGCCACACATGGTAGACACAAAGAAATTCTGTCACGTGATAGAACACATTTTCAACAACAGTTTAATTTCCTTCACAGACGATGATATCCCGGCTGAGGGAAGGGGCCACCACAAGTCCCTGAATATAGCCATTTTGTCCTCCGGATACGTGATCGGATGAGTGCTTATTGTTGGAGGATCTTCCCTCAACATTTGTCCATACGACACATTAGAAATGATGAAGATCAATCCAAATCTGATCAAAGCCAGTCACATGGTTATTCGGGCTTTGGATGGATCTCGCAGCCAGGCTATGGGGGGAATCGAGCTTCCTCCAGAAATTGGTCCACACAACTTCTACGTATCTTTCCAGGTGCTCAACATAGCCATTGGATACAACTTGTTATTGGGTAGGCCATGGATCCATATAGCCGGAGCTGTTCCATCCACCCTCCATCAACAACTTAAGTACATTATCAACGGTAGCCTCATCACAGCGAATGCTGAACCAGAATACCCTACCCACATACATGGGGACATGCCAGTGATTAGCCTGGGCGCCGAGGTTGAGCCTACAAGTTGTCAAGCTCTCGAGGTGAGCGATATTCAATATCTACCGATTGGGGCACTAGCCCTGAAGCCTAAAATTTCCACTAAAGTATTGACAATGGGCCAAGAAATGGTAGCTGTGGGTTTTCAGCCTGGAGAAGGGTTAGGAAAAAACAAGCACGACGTCAAGATGCCAATCTAAATCCCAAGTCAGATGGGAAGAGCAGGATTGGGATTTTCATCCAGGTAAAACCACCAGAATCCACATAAACATCCCAAGGCTCAGGCCTCCACAATTCTGCTCCCAAACCACACAAATGCCGGATGGGTGAAACCTACGAGGAAGATCCCTACGAGGGCATCAGCCATGCTATTTTCTTCAATCATACCTGTCCATGAAAGGAAAGCCCTCAGGCCTGAGGCAGATAGCAAAAATGGAAAAGAAAAGATCATGTACGAAGGACGAGACCCATTCACTAACATAATGGTTATTATCAACTATGAAGGGATGAATGATGAAATCCCAGCTAGTGACGATGACGATCATGCTCATTTTCCTCGCAGCAAATAGAGGAACAATCCACAGAAAAGCCTTGGCCATATCCTAAGGGATATCTCAGTTGTTACTCAAGACGAGATAGACGAGCATACTTCCAGTATCCTCCCTATCCATGAGGATTTAACCCTGGATAATTGGAGCAGTGTCCCTTGCCTCAGTCGAAAAGGGTAAAGGGGCAGATAGTCAATCTTCCCTTAATTATGCTTTCATTTACTGCTTACTTTTGATTGCAAGTTGGAGCAGTCACTTTTGTCATGCTTTATAAATGCTATGTGTATTTAAGAAGTTGCATATATTAATGAAAGCATTTTTGTTTTCTGGACCCAAGCATTGGATGTGTGTGTCTCTGCTGATGAGATGCCAACTTGTCAACATAACTCCAACTATGATGCAAGATTGAGCTTCGACTTGATGGATCTTGATCAAGAGGAGGAGGATGACTATAAGGTGCCAGAGGAGATCAAGGAATGGGTCGAAGACAAACCCAAAACAAACCTCGACCAAACCTCCACCATCAATATAGGAACCTTCGAAACCATCAAAGAAATCCAAATAGGTTTAGACCTCACATCGGATTAAAAAGACGACTTGATCGCGCTCCTGACACAGTACCGGGATGTATTTGTATGGTCACATGAAAACATGATTGGTCTATCCACAGACATTATCATCCATTGAATGCCCATCAAATAAGGGCTCAAACCAGTCAAACAAAAGCTTAGGCGATTAAAACCTGAGTAGAGTCTCAAAGTCAAAGAAGAAATCATTAAGCAATTCAAACCCGGGATCATCATGGTATCAACATATCCCGAATGGCTATCAAACATAGTCCCTGTGCCTAAACTAGGAGGGAAGGTACGAGTCTGCATAGATTACCAAGATCTAAACAAAGCCTGCCTTAAGGATAATTTCCCAGTACCTTTTATCCACATCCTGATTAACAATACTGCGCAGTACGACATGTATTCCTTCGTAATCTGCTTTGCTGGTTACCATCAAATCATGGTTGCTAAAGAAGACCGGGAGAAAACAGCTTTTATCACTCCCTGGGGAACTTTTTTCTACCGACGACTATCCTTCGGCCTCATCAATGCCGGAGCAACGTATCAACGAGCCATAATGGCCCTCTTTCATGATATGGTGCACAAAGAAATAGAAGTCTATGTTGACGACATCATCATCAAGTCCCAGAGGGAGGATGATCATATAGACCATCTCAGAAAGCTGTTTAACAGGTTGTGCAAGTACAACCTCAAGCCAAACCCCGCTAAATGCTCTTTTGGCTCTAAGGCAAACAAACTGCTAGGATTCCTGGTGAGCAATCGGGGCATTGAGTTAGACCCTGCTAAGATCAAAGCCATTTCTGAAATGCCCGTGCCTCGTACAGAGAAGGAGATACGAGGATTCCTAGGAAGGATCAACTTCATAAGTCGATTAATTTCCCAGCTCACAGCAGCCTGTGAGCCCATCTTCAAGCTGTTAAGGAAGAATTCCTCCATCAAATGGAATGAGGATTGTCAACAAGCCTTCCTTGCCATCAAAAAGCAGCTTGTTGAAGCACCTATTTTGGTACCTCCAAGGGATGGAGTCCCCTTATTCATATACCTGTCCGTCACTGCCAAGGCCATGGGTTGTATGCTAGGACAGAAGGATGATAGTAGCAAAGAAAGAGCTATCTACTACATCAACAAAAGATTCAGCAGTGGGGAACAGAAGCATACCCTGATCGAGAAAACATGTTGTGCATTAGCATGGGCCGCAATGAGGTTGTAACACTACTCGCATGGGCACACGACGTATCTCATAGCCCGTATGGATCCATTCAAATACGTCTTCAACAAACCAATGTTAAATTACCGGATGTCTAAATGGTAGTTGATTCTACAGTAGTTCGACATTGTCTACGTGACTCAGAAGTCTATCAAAAGCCAAGGCATCGCAGATCAATTAGTAGAAGCACCTTCAAGAGGGTTTGAGACCCTGGAGACATATTTCCCAGATGATGGGATTATGACAATTCAACAACTCCAGTCAGGGAATACAGTCCAACCATAGAAAATATATTTCGACGAAGAGGTAAACATGAAGGGTTCCGGAGCTGTGCCAGTCCTTATCTCTTGTACAGTGATCAATATCCTGTGGCTACCAAACTTCAATTTGTCAACACCAACAACACGGCCGAGTACGAATGCTGTATACTGGGGTTGAAACTAGCCCAATCCATGGGAATCAACCACTTATTGGTCTTTGGAGATTCTGAGTAGGTCATCAAACAAACAACCGGCAAGTATCTCACAAAAGAACTGCATCTGCTGCCATATCATAGGCAAGGTCCTCAAAATGTCCCAGGAGTTTGAAGCAATAACCTTCGTCCACATTCCTCGGGGTCGAAATGACTTTGTTAATGCATTGGCAACGTTAGCTTCATTAATCCACATATCCAACAGGAGCGGGTTTCCCAACATTTAGTTCACAAATCAAAAAGCCCCAACATACGAGAATTACATTGGAGAAGTATCAGACGAAATATCTCTTGTATAGCAACCTTGGTTTCAAGACATCAAGGAATATCTCCGTGATGGATTTACACCCGTTGGTGCAAGTCAATCAGAGCGGAAACGGATTCTCAGAATGTCCATGAAGTTCTATCTAAGTGGAGATGCACTCTACACAAGGGATGCTGGAATAGGCCTGCTAAGATGCCTTGACAAAGAGCAAGCCCAAAGACTAATGGACAAAATCCATGGCGGAGTCTATGGTCCACACAAGAGCGGCCATCTGATGGCCAAGAAGATAATCAGAACATGACATTACTGGATTTCTCTCAAAGCTGATTGTGATGATAACGTCAAGAGATGCTTTCAATGCCAAATACATGGAAATGCAATCCACGCTCCTCCAAATGAGCTGCACAACATGAGTGCACCATGGTCTTCTTCTATGTGGGGAAAAAATGTGATAGGCCCAGTCGAACCCAAAGCCAGCAACGGTCATCGGTTCATCTTCACCATGATCGACTACTTCACCAAATGGGTTGAAGCAGCCTCTTTTCTAAAAGTCACAAAAGAGGTCATCGTCAGTTTCATCAAAAATAATGTCGATATGGACAACTGGAGGTGATCGTATCAAACAACGCCACAAACCTGGACAATCGAATGATGGTAGAAAAGTGCGGTAAGTTCCACATCAAGCATCTCAAGTCCGTTATCTATCGGCCCAAGATGAACGGTTATGTTGAAGCGGCCAACAAAAACATCAAGAAGATCATGCAGAAAATGTCCGCTAATCACAAAGACTGGCCTGACCTGCTACCTCTCACCCTGTTAGCCTATAGGTGTTGGGTTTGTACGTAACGCAATCATGCAATCAAATCACATAAATAGGGCGGAAGCGTAAAAACTAGGTTTTCAAAAATTTATACAAACCCATTGCCATGATCATTCTTGTGCATCAATTATCAGGGAATGGAGAAGGAGAAAAACAGAATTATACCTTTGAAAATCCAAGCTTCCTCAGGTACAAGTTCTACTCCTTTGATTCATTTGATTCCTCTGTAGTGGCTCCTTCCCTTGATCAATGTCAGCCACCCAAATGTTTGGCCTCTAACGGTGATCCACCAAGGAAGATGAAGAACTCAGTAAGATGGGTTATTGGCTTAACCCTTGTTTCTATCTCTATAGAATATGTGTACTCCCAACTCTTGAAAAATTCACGTACCTTATTTTTAATATAAGACTCTCTTATATAGATATTAGGTTAACCCTCCTAATCCAATTAGAATAGGGTTTTATTTATTTAATTAATTAAATACTTTTAATTAATTTATATCCTAATCTTTATTAGGATTGAGAGAGAGTACTGATATTATATTAATTCCTAAACTCCTTTAGAATTAAAAAAAAAAATAATAATATTAATAAGACTCCTCTTATTAATTTATATTTAATATTTCTAAAATATTAAATAATAAATATTAAGCTATTTAATTTATTCTATCATCATAGATTAAATTAATTATACTTAATGCATTAATCATATCATGTCATTTTCTTCTTAAATAATTCTTCTTCCCTTTATGGTGTGACCCTTTAGGTTCTCCATATTAAACCGGTTGTGACTAAATCAATTTAGAACAATTCCAATCTTATTTAAATAAATAAATTAAACTAATAATCTATTTAAATAAATAACATTTATTCTACAATAGGGATAAGCCTCCCTAGCGATCAACGACTTTCCAGATAATATAGATTTCAACATTAATCATAAAAGAACCTGTGAGTTAATAGTTACCGCACAATTCAATCCTTCCACCATACAATGTCCCAATTAAATATAAGACAGTGGATTTACTGTCAAGTCTTAATTTATTTAATCATATGTATTTCGATTAGAAAATGCACAACTCCAAATAATGCAAATTAGAAACCTCTTTCTAATTTCATTCTACCTTGGCCAAGGATTCCTGGGTTGTCATTTAACGAATCACATAGGACATATCTCCTCTTTTACTAGAGGTGGTAGATTCTTTATTGATCATTCATTATCTCCATATGTAACTCATTATACCTAAGCATACCCTATATATGCCTTAAAAGGCCTTAAGGAATTAGTCAAAGTATAATTTGTTACATACAAGATACTATGATGATCTCAAGTTCAAGGATCACACGTACTACTATCACATTAGGAATTCCTATTGACAGGCGAGTAAAACTCCATTAGGTATTCCATAGCGAGTCACGTTCAGTGAACTTATTCTCCAATAAGCACCTACATACTTGCTTTAGTGTCTCCACACAAATGACCATGAGATCAGTCATCCTCATCCAATGAGCAAGCAACATATGTACCAATCTATCTGGATTTACTAATCCCCATTTTAGTAATCCCACAATTGGGAACTATTTTAGTTTTTAAGCTTTCTAAGAATTTAGATCTCATTATCATGATCTCATCATGATTCTAAAAGCATTGCTTAAAACTATGGGTTATTTACATATTATAAAAACAGCACCATGTAGATAATTATATGCCTTAAATGAATATTTCATTAATAAATAAATAAGATTGTTTACAAAGTATGTTCTTTGTCATCATACATGATTGTCTTGTATGCACACTACTATCAATCTCCCACTTGCACTAAAGCCAATCGCCACGGTATCTCATACCCATCTTATCTAAGTGACGATCAAACTGCTGTTGTGTTAAAGCTTTAGTAAATGGATCTGCAATGTTGTCTTGAGAGTCTACACGCTCCAAGGTGACGTCTCTTCTTTCAATGATCTCCCTGATCAAGTGAAATCGCCGCAACACGTGTTTAGATTTCTGATGAGACCTGGGTTCCTTAGCCTGTGCAACCGCTCCTGGTGTTGTCACAGTATACGGGAACTGCTTCTCCAATGCTAGGAACCACACCAAGTTCAGTTATGAACTTCTTCATCCAAACAGCTTCCTTTGCAGCTTCACTTGCAGCTATATACTCTGCCTCTGTCACTGAATCAGCAACCGTTTGCTGCTTGGAACTCTTCCAACTCACTGCACCTCCGTTCAAGGTAAACACATACCTTGAAACAGATTTACTGTCATCTTGGTCTGTTTGAAAACTTGAGTCCGTGAATCCCTCGAGTTTTAATTCAGACCCACCGTAGACAAGAAAAATATCTTTAGTCCTTCTCAAGTACTTTAGGATATTTTTCACTGCCTTCCAGTGCACTTCTCCTGGATTCGACTAGTATCTGCTTGTTACACTAAGTGCGTGAGCAACATCCGGTCTAGTACATATCATACCGTACATGATAGATCCTATTGCAGAAGCATAATGGATCTTACTCATACGGTCTCTCTCCTCAGGTGTCTTTGGGGCCTGTTTCTTGGAGAGATTTATTCCATGGCTCATCGGCATGAGACCTCTTTTCGAATCTTCCATTCTAAACCTCTTTAGCATCGTATCAATGTACGTTCCTTGGGATAAGCCGAGCATCCTTTTAGATCTATCTCTATAGATCTTTATCCCCAAAATATAGGATGCTTCACCCAAGTCCTTCATGGAGAAGTTTTTAGATAACCAGATTTTAATGGATTGTAACATAGGAATGTCATTCCCTATCAGTAATATATCATCAACATATAATACAAGGAATGATACTGCACTCCCACTAACCTTCTTGTATACACATGGTTCATCCTCGTTTTTGATAAAATCAAACTCTTTGATTGTCTCATCAAAACGAATGTTCCATCTACGAGAAGCTTGCTTCAACCCATAAATAGATCATTGTAGCTTACAGACTTGATTTGTTCCAACTTTTGAAATAAATCCCTCTGGCTGTGTCATATACACATCCTCCTCAAGTTTCTCATTGAGGAAGGCCGTTTTCACGTCCATCTGCCAGATCTCATAGTCGTTGTAAGCTGCAATCGCAAGCAAAATCCGAATGGACTTGAGCATGGCTACTGGTGAGAAGGTTTCATCATAGTCAACTCCTTGTCTTTGTTTGAAACCTTTTGCAACCAGTCGAGCCTTATAGGTCTCTACCTTTTCGTCTGCTCCAGTGTTTTTCTTAAAAACCCATCTACACCCAATAGGTTTAATACCTTCAGGTGGTGAAACCAAAGACCATACTTTGTTTTCATACATGGAGTCCATTTCGGATTTCATGGCTTCAAGCCATTTCCCTGAGTCTTTATTACTCATAGCCTGTTCGTAATTCAATGGATCATCATCATTCATGATGTGTACCTCATCGTTATCCTCTATAACGAATCCATACCTCTCAGGTATCTTCGGTACTCTTCCAGATTTAAGAAAATAGGGTGTGGTACAGTAGATTCTTCTACTTGGTTAGGTACCTGACTTTGGTCCGTGGTAACTTGTGGTTCTTGAACTTCTTCAAGATATATCTTGCTCCCACTGACCCCTTCATGGATACACTCTTTCTCCAAGAAGGTAGCATGTTTCGCAACAAACACCTTTTGATCAGTTGGATGATAGAAATAATACCCTACAGTTTCTTTAGGGTATCCCACAAATCTACACTTATCGGATTTAGTCTGTAGCTTATCATTTTCAAACTTTTCGACATAAGCTGGACAACCCCAAGTCTTAATATGCTTAAGATTTGGTTTCTTCCATTTCCACATCTCATAAGGAGTCTTTGGGGCGGATTTGGTAGGTGCCTTGTTAAGTAGGTATGCAGCCGTTTCTAGGGCATATCCCCAGAAAGGAAATTGGAAGGTCGGTAAAACTCATCATGGATCGAACCATGTCCAACAGTGTTCGATTTCTCCTTTCAGATACTCCATTTAACTGTGGTGTACCTGGAGGAGTCCATTGTGAGATTATACCATTTTCTCTGAGACAATTGAGAAACTCACTGCTTAAGTATTCTCCACCTCGATCTGATCGAAGTATCTTAATACTCTTGCCCGTTTGTTTCTCTACTTCACTTCTGAACTCTTTGAACTTTTCAAATGATTCTGATTTGTATTTCATTAAATACACATATCCAAATCTTAAGTGATCATCAGTGAAAGTAATAAAATAAGAATACCCACCCCGTGCACTTGTTGTCATAGGTCCACAAACGTCTGTGTGAATCAATGCCAACAACTCTGTAACTCTCTCTCCTTTTCCACTAAAAGGAGATTTAGTCATTTTACCCAGGAGACAAGATTCACAAGTTGGATATGATTCATAATCAGATAGCTCGAGGAGCCCATCTTTATGCAACTTGGATAATCTTGTTTCATTGATATGACCGAGTCTACAGTGCCACATATATGTATAATTAATATCATCTCTTTTCCTTTTCTTAATTTGTTCAATTTAAAATATATTTTCTTGTAAGTCAAGTGTATAAAGTCCATTTCGCAAATTTCCAATACCATATAAAACATCGTCTTTATAAATAGAACAACCATTGTTCTTTATAATAACGTCAAAACCTTCCATATCCAATACAGAAATTGAAATAATGTTTTTAATAATATTTGGAACATAATAACAATTATTAAGATAAATGGATTTGCCCGAAGGCATTGCTAAACAATAAGTTCCTACAGCTAATGCAGCAACTTTTGCTCTATTTCCCACTCGTAGGATCACCTCATCTTTGTTTAGCTTTCTACTTCTGACCAGTTCCTGCACAGTATTACATATGTGAGAACCACAGCCGGTATCCAATACCCAAATAGAATTATGACTTTCAGAAAAATTAATTTCAATCATAAACAAACCTTGATTGGAAGTCTAAGCTTCTCCAAGCTTCTTCTCTGCTAGAAACTTCTTGCAGTTCCTCTTCCAATGTCCCGGCTCATTGCAATGAAAGCACATTCCTTTAGCTGGTTCAGGTTTCTTTTGCTCCTTTTCTTTCCCTTTTCCCTTAGCCTTCTTTGACTTCTTCTTTCCAGAAGACACCTTGGGCCTCTTCTTTTTATTGGAAGAATCCACCATCAAGACATGGTTCTTCTTGGATGAGAAGTGACCTTATGCAGTTTTCAGCATGTTAAGCAGCTCAGGTAAGCTGACATCTAGCTTATTCATGTGAAAATTAACCACAAACTGCGAGAAGGTCTCAGGGAGTGACTGCAAGACCAAGTCTTGAATCAACTCCCCATCCATGACGAACCCAAGCTGTCCAAGGCGTTCAATCAAATTGATTACCTTCAGAACATGAGTCTCGACGGCAGTGCCCTCGGTCATCCGAGATCGAAAGAGCTCCTTAGATATCTCATATCTATCAGTCCTACTCTGTTCACCATACAACTCCTTGAGGTGAAGCAGCATAGTAGGAGCATCCATTTTTTCGTGCTGACGCTGAAGCTCGTTATTCATGGATGCGAGCATGATGCATTGAGCCACAAATGCATCATCTTGCCACTTATTGAAAGTGGCAATCTCTTCCTCAGAGGCTGTTTCTGAAACAGATTCAGGGATAGTGGAATTTAGGACATAAGAAATCTTTTCAGCAGTGAGAACAATTCTCAGATTTCTTAGCCAGTCCTCATAATTCGGGCCGGTAAGCTTATTTGCATCAAGTATGCTTCGTAGTGAGATTAGTGATTTTGACATTTTTAAAATTCTGCATGTGAAAAGATAACATTTTAGCAAACATTCATTTTATTAACTTTGCATACCAAAATAAATTTAGGTCTTTATTTTAAATCGGTATCTCCCACTATTTTCATCAAACTATATTACCCTCACTCATATAGTTCGGCAACATCTAATTAAAGGTTTGCTAGTGAGATTAAGGATCCCATTTCAAATGTATATAACCTTGTGGATAGCACAACAAGCGATATACAAATAAATAGGTAGACAACTCTTGTCAATTACATCACCATGTAACTCCTTTTATTTTGCCTCTTAAATCATAATGGTCATGTGTGTGCACATCCGAACTAAAATGATTTAAGTTAAGTCCAGCCTAGCACTTCCATAAATTCAAAAAAGAAAAATTTTCGTCCTTGTGGATAGCACAACAAGACTAGATCGTTCAATTTTCTTGATAAGCATCAAATGTGATTAATTAACATCTTAAATATTCAATGCTCGCCTTGTGGATAGCACAACAAACTCATATTAAATATTTAATACTCTATTAACTAATCATGCTAGAAGGCGACGTTCGATATTCCAAATATCATTTGAACGCTTCAGACTTAATATTATTTCTTTGAGGGGTTTGTTATTATTTGTCTCATCTTTTTAAGCGCGCATGCACATATATATATATAAAATACGCCTCATTTTATTAAACATGCGAAGCATGTTTGTATAAAATATAATATATATAATATTTAGCATGCAATATAGAATACTATATTCTACCCGGATTGATTATGGACTTTTATTCTAGTTTGGTTCACTAGAGCCACCAAGTGAACCAAAAGGTCAAACCTAGGAGTGCAAGAATTTAAATTTAAATATAACTATTACATTGAAACCCTGGCTCCATACAAATGAGTCTTCACGCGTTCCTTGCTCCTTGGTCTCCAATTTCTTCAAAATAATTCTAACTATCTCTATTACATTAACTATTTAAAATTAAATAGAAACCTTGATCAGCAGTCAAGGGGAAGTACATAGAAAAAAGATAGAATTTACATCGAGAATAAAACTAGAGAAGACGAGGTACGCAGACCCCATTTTATAAAACCCATTCATTCAAGCATTCAACCAAAATAAAATCCAATCACATTGGTCATAGTCCATAATAAATCCCTTTTATTACCATACATATCATCATACGTATCAATAAAACTTATTCATCTCATGAAACTAAATTCATTCCATATATGTATTAATATCAGTTAATGGGCAAAAGTTTGCTAAACTTTGTTTTTGGAAAAATAAACTCCTTTATTTCATTCAAAAATAATTTCAAATTAAACTCTTTAATTTTAGCAATTCTGAAATCTCATTTCATATAAAATAAACATCTTTATTTTAAACCTTTATTAATTAAATAAACCATTCATTTAATTAAATAAAAAAAATCAGTTCCTGTCCAGTGGCGCAGCTGCGCTAAGAATGTAAAGGGAACCGGCGCAGCTGCGCAGCATGAAAACCAGGAATAGCACCCGGCGCAGCTGCGCAACAATATTGCCTTGTACCGGCGCAGTTGCGTAGCTTCGCAGAATCTAAAAAATTTTTGTTGCCCAGAACTCGATCCAATCGCATATCATACATGTATGGAATCACATAGACTGATAATTAGCACAAGATTGGCTCTGATACCACTGTTGGGTTTGTACATAACGCAATCATGCAATCAAATCACATAAATAGGGCGGAAGCGTAAAAACTAGGTTTTCAAAAATTTATACAAACCCATTGCCATGATCATTCTTGTGCATCAATTATCAGTGAATGAAGAAGGAGAAAAACAGAATTATACCTTTGAAGATCCAAGCTTCCTCAGGTACAAGTTCTACTCCTTTGATTCCTTTGATTCCTCTGTAGTGGCTCCTTCCCTTGATCAATGTCAGCCACCCAAATGTTTGGCCTCTAACGGTGATCCACTAAGGAAGATGAAGAACTTAGTAAGATGGGTTATTGGCTTAACCCTTGTTTCTATCTCTATAGAATATGTGTACTCCCAACTCTTGAAAAATTCACGTACCTTATTTCTGATATAAGACTCTCTTATATAGATATTAGGTTAACCCTCCTAATCCAATTAGAATAGGGTTTTATTTAATTAATTAATAAAATACTTTTAATTAATTTATATCCTAATCTTTATTAGGATTGAGAGAGAGTACTGATATTATATTAATTCCTAAACTCCTTTAGAATTAAAATAATAATAATATTAATAAGACTCCTCTTATTAATTTATATTTAATATTTCTAAAATATTAAATAATAAATATTAAGCTATTTAATTTATTCTATCATCATAGATTAAATTAATTATACTTAATGCATTATTACTATCATGCCATTTTCTTCTTAAATAATTCTTCTTCCTTTTATGGTGAGAGCCTTTAGGTTCTCCATATTAAACCGGTTGTGAATAAATCAATTTAGAACAATTTCAATCTTATTTAAATAAATAAATTAAACTAATAATCTATTTAAATAAATAATATTTATTCTACAATAGGGATAAGCCTCCCTAGCGATCAACGACTTTCCAGATAATATAGATTTCAACATTAATCATAAAAGAACCTGTGAGTTAATAGTTACCGTACAATTCAATCCTTCCACCATACAATGTCCTAATTAAATATAAGACATGGATTTACTGTCAAGTCTTAATTTATTTAATCATATGTATTTCGATTAGAAAATGCACAACTCCAAATAATGCAAATTAGAAACCTCTTTCTAATTTTATTCTACCTTGGCCAAGGATTCCTGGGTTGTCATTTAACGAATCACAAAGGACATATCTCCTCTTTTACTAGAGTTGGTAGATTCTTTATTGATCATTCATTATCTCCATATGTAACTCATTATACCCAAGCATACCCTATATATGCCTTAAAAGGCCTTAAGGAATTAGTCAAAGTATAATTTGTTACATACAAGATACTATGATGATCTCAAGTCCAAGGATCACATGTACTACTATCACATTAGGAATTCCTATTGACAGGCGAGTAAAACTCCATTAGGTATTCCATAGCGAGTCACGTTCAGTGAACTTATTCTCCAATAAGCACCTACATACGTTCTTTAGTGTCTCCACACAAATGACCATGAGATCAGTCATCCTCATCCAATGAGCAAGCAACATATGTACCAATCTATCTGGATTTACTAATCCCCATTTTAGTAATCCCACAATTGGGAACTATTTTAGTTTTGAAGCTTTCTAAGAATTTAGATCTCATTATCATGATCTCATCATGATTCTAAAAGCATTGCTTAAAACTATGGGTTATTTACATATTATAAAAACAGCACCATGTAGATAATTATATGCCTTAAATGAATATTTCATTAATAAATAAATAAGATTGTTTACAAAGTATGTGCTTTGTCATCATACATGATTGGCTTGTATGCACACTACTATCAACAGGACATCAATGCGCACCTCTACTGGGGCTACCCTCTATTCACTGGTCTATAGAATAAAAGCAGTCCTCCCCATAGAAGTAGAGATGGAGTCTTTATGAGTGTTAGTAGATGCTCAGATGGACGAAGATCAATGGTTGCAAGACCAATATTATCAACTGTCCCTGATACACACAAAAATGGCCACGGCCATTTTTCACGGACGATTATACCAGCAAAGGATCGCCAGGTCCTACAATAAGAAAGTCTGAATTCGGTAATTCAAAGAAAATGATTTGGTGCTAAAGAAAATTCTGGCCAATCAGGATGAAGCCAAAGGAAAATTTGCCCCAAATTGGGAAGGCCCTTTCATTATCAAGGAAGTGCTGACAGGGGGAGCCATCAGGCTATAAGAAATGGACAGGAATGAATTTCCCCAAGTCATCAATTCAGACACCATGAAAAAGTACTACATCTAAAGCACATGCATACCTGCATCTGGGTCCTATAAAACGAATCAGGTTTGGCTTTTCACTAGAGAAGCATGAACTACGAATGACCTGATCTCCCTCAACCCGGGAGTACGTAGGCAACCATTTATGGTGCAGTCAAACCAAGCAAAAATCCAAAGAACTTGCAAATCCCAGCATCAAATTCCAAAGCTCATCGAACCAAATTCAAACCCCAGATAAACTCTTTCCAAACCTTTTCAAATAAACAACCAGAACTATGAATGACCTGATCTCCCTCAACCCGGGAGTACGTAGGCATTCCTCTATGGCCCGGTTTGATCTTTAAGAAAAAACAAAAATAAAATGGAAGACCAGTTCCAAGACACCGAAGACAAATAAAAGCTAAATGCTGTCAAGCTGTCTGGCTACCAGACCCATTTGAGGAACTCCCTTGACACCTCAACTGTCAGTCCATCAAGGAGAAGCTCAAAATGCATCAATAAATACTAGTCATGACAGAAGTGGTAATCACTCAGCGATGACAATGCATATCTAAGCTGGGAAGTATCTCAAAAATATATTTCTCTGATATATAAACTGCTTTATATACATAGTGCCCTGTACATGACAGAAATGGCTGATCTAGTCTGTGCAGGAAAAATTAAGCTAGTCTATGGACCCAAGGACAAGCGAGTCAGCAATGCCAGTATGGCATCTCTCTCTGAAAATGGAGGAGCATTTGTAAGGGTAGTCCACTCAGCCTCCATACGGCTCAGAACATCCACAGTCATCTGCAAGGTGGCACTGTGGTCATTAATGTAAGCACTCATCTCGGTAACCAAACTATGGGTGTAAGATCAGAGAGCGGTACTATCAGCAATGTGGAAATCACGAGAAGCTATAACCTCATCCCTCTCTACAAAAGCTGCATCTCGATAAATCAAAGTCTCCTTAATCTCAACATATGCTGCATCTTTGGCTGAGCGAACCTCGTCTTGCTCCACAATGGCAGTATCTAAAGCAGAGCGAAGCTCCTCCCGCTCAATCAATCCAGTATCCAAAGCGGTCATGAGACCATCCCTCTTAGCAAAAGCTAAATCCCTGCCAGACAGGGCAGCCAACAGCTGCGCTCTAGCTGAATCTCTCTCAAAGGTCATCCTGAATAGAGAATCTGACTAAGCTAGATCTGTCCCTATGGGAATAACTGATGGATCACTAATCAAAGCTACCACCAACAAACAGCTCATCCTCAGTACGAGAATAGGGATCCTCTATGGGATCTTCCTCGTCAGAATCCGCAAGCGACGGTAAATGAAGCTCTGATACTACGACTGCGGTCTCTGCCTCTAACCATGCAGAATATTCTAGAGAACGACCCGGATGACTACTGGAGAACTCAGCCCTCTCTCTGTGAGTCCAACACTCATAGACTCTAACCTAGTCATCCGGGGACATAGATGAAGCTGACATCCTCTGATCAGCAGAATCCTCAAAATGATGCATACTCTGCCACTGATCAAACTGCTCCATAACTAACAAGGGATGATAAGTAGTCACACCCCTCAATCTTGCCAAGGGCAAATAATCCATGCCAGATGCATGAGTAATGAAGCTGAACGGGGTCTCCATCCCTGAGCATAATAAAACTATAAACGGATGCTCAATATCCGATAAAAATGCTAACCAAGACTCTTAGTCAACGCAATCAGGCGGACGAAAGGAGTAAACTAAGGATATCTTGTGGCTAAAATAATAGGCATGAGGTCTAAATGATCCAATCGGTCGTATGTGTGACATCAACCACATATATAGCACGACCGAGCTACCCCGAAAAAACCCCGCTGGATGGGTACTGCAATAAGTGAGCGACCTCAGAGTCTCCGCAAAGATCATAGGGATAATGGTACTCTCCTGCCTACGGGCTTTGACTACGACAACCAATCCCACATCAAGGTGATATAAACGCAATGGCATATAAACATATGCCACAATGCACATCAGCAACATGTCTATCCTGGTTGTCTGCCACTCCTCTGCAAAAATGACAAAATCTTTGACGTGACGGTCGTAGCTGTGAAGCTCACCATAGCGCTCTATAAAGAAGTCAAGGGAGATCACATGCCCTGAAACGATCTCATCCATGACTATGCTCTGCCGAAAATTGGACAGCCGAGTAAACGGTCTCCGCATATCACTGATAGCTGTCCGAGCACACGGTGACTCTAAATCCAAGCCAGTAAATCTCTAGTACACGTCCAGAGTAGGTGAAAGCTCACACCGCCAAACGCAGAACACCTGTCTCTCCGGTACACATAAGGGTAGGACGCCATCAATAAAGCCGTCTGGAACCCTAAAATATATAAGGGCATCGAACGCCCTAGCATCTGGTCTACTGTCCCCCTAGCCGAAAAGGGCAAACTATCATACCATGACCGCAACGATGCCGCCACCTTTGACAGTAGCCAATGCCCTATACGGCTAATTACAGACGTCGTCATCTGTAGCACCGTATCACAAAACCGTCTAGAGGTTAAGTTAAATCGCAGCAGACGAATGCATACACATGATACATGCATGATTACAATGATATAAATATGATGCAGCAGATAAAGATGACAGAAATATCTACAAAAAGCTATATACTGCATACATCATCCTTATATCCTGGTACAAAGTGAAAGGAAGAATACAGGGAAATGGGGCACCACCACCCAGCTAATACAGTGGTCTATCAAAATGATGGCACAGACGCCGAATAGCCAAAATAGTGGCTGACCATAAATATAGCTGCCATAGCTATCATAGGAAGTCAAAGACCTCGGTATCAAACCGATCGACCTGCTCCAGATCCTCTATCTGCACAAAGCTGCTGGGATCAGGCATATCTGGGCAGTATAAAGGAGGATTTTCCCCTATATAACTACTGCTAAATGGACTTGAAGAAGGGCCTTCTCCAGAGCTGGATGGGTTAAATGAAGATGCCTATGATGGATCTCGGCCAATGTGCCTGATAAAGAAACGAGCCTGGTCCAACTCCCTGGTCAGATGTGTTATCTGGTCTGCATAACTAGGCTATCTAATACAAGATATCAAGTCCGTCATTAGCACGGACCCCGCCACTATGTCTGCCATAAAATGGGTGGCACGAGTCTGAGCCCCGATAGTGCGAGGACTCCATTAACTGTAAAATACTGCCTGACTGTATGGGCCCTCTGTTAGATTAAAGTCACATATACCCTCCAAAGGGATGTCTGTTAAAGGCACGGATAATGGCAAGTGATGCCAAGCAGGAGGAGCAATGGGAATGCAGATCTCTCTGTGACCCTCTGAATGGTACGCTCTCTAAGATAGAGCTCCCAGCCTCCCACCATTAACTTAGGGACTCCGCGGATAGATAAATAAAACTCCCGACCAGTGGGGAAACCACCATCAAATCCGACGGTCAAGTGCTCAGATGTGTATGGCGTCCAGGTGAACGAGCCAGCCGTCAAATGCTCTAACTGTAGATGGGCATGAGTGAATCCCTCAGCAACAGGGACCTCCGTCAAAATGGAGTGATTCCATCTCCGTCCATGTGGATAGGTCTCCAGACCAAATGCTAAAATGGGCCGTAGGCAAGGAAGCCTCTTAAATGCCCAAAGCTATCCATGCAAATATCAAAAGTCCTCAGTGACCACGACTTTCAAAAATAAGTGCAGAAATCAAAAAGGTACAGAAAGATGTACTCACCAGCAAAAACTGATGGAATCCTAACCAAGCCTCTGTCACACCCTCTGAAAGTAGGTGCATGCCTCGGAGAAAATAGACAAATGTATATGAGCCCCCAATCAAAGTTACTGAGGCGCTCTACATGCTGAGTTGCGTTGATCAAAGCAAAGGACACTATCGACAAGTTGTCTGCCACAAAACAACCCCTGATGATCGACAAAAACAATCACCTCAGAATACGATCTTTAGCCCTCCGATCATCAGGCAGAGGCAACTGCAAAGTCCCGTCCTGGGCATCTATACTCAAGGGACCAGATCGGACTGCCCTGACCCTTGAATGCCGACTGAAGGACTCCCAACAGGGATCTAACTGCGGTGGGCGAAATGTCAGATACGATAGGCACTGTCTCGCCCTAAAACTTAATGCCGGTGATAAATCTCCAGTCCATAGGAGTCATCATCACCTCGCAATCAAGTAGATGAATGGACTGAGTCTGGTGGAACCAACGCTCAGACAAAGCCCTCATATACCCCCAAGGGCAACGGTGGGGCAGGATCGAGAAGAAGGCCTGAAATCCCCAACCATCTATAATATCCCTGTAATCCTCGTACAGAGTCTGATAGAGGGAGTGCACACTAAACTAGTTCCCTTGAGGCTATGTCAAGCCAGGGACCTACATTAAAAATCAACCCATATCAAAAACCTATACCTCGAGAATGGCCAGAAGATGGGAAAAGAATCCAGAAGAGAAGAAAAACTTCAAGTCGCCTCGTTGGCCTGAAGATATCTCGAAGGATGGCGACACAAGTCACCCATCAACTCCTATGTCTGCACAACAATGCCCGAGACCTCCGCACGTGGAAACTGAGTTGGAAGAGGACCAACAAAAGTAACCTCCTCGTCATACAAGTCAATAGGCTACTCGTCCTATGCTTGACGTATCCTGCTCTCTACCAATCTACGAGGCATCCTAGCTGGATGGGCATGTGGAACGACAAAAACCCTCCTCCGTCTAACGCCTGATGAAACCCTGGTAGAGCTGTCGGGTCTATCGTTATCCATCGCATACACTAGTACTTTGAAATCAGCTCAGACAGAGTGTAGTAAGCTTAAAACCTGTGGCTTATTAATCAATCAATCCATCATATATATCTATGTCCTAAAACATGCATGGATCCATCAAAAATACCCCGTACAGTCAAAACTGAATGGTTTCAAAATCTCAAAAGCTCAAAACCTGCATTGGGTCAGTAAAAAACTCCCCACATAGTCAAAAATGCATGATTTTCAAAACATATGATTTTGGAATTTTTTTACCAAAGTCTCCTTTGTAAAATGGACTGTCCACATGCACACAAGCATGCCTAGGTGGCCATTCAGTAGCACACCTAACCAAAAATAGAAACAGTTCATATTTATTGCAACAAATCAAAAACCAGCCTCGCATGGTCTCCAAAATACCATAGGCATTTTTAGTTAAAAATCCAGGCTCGATAGGCCTCAAAAAGGATGATTAGACTGACTAAAAAGCTCAAAATAGTATTGTCTCAGAAACTGAATTTTCTTACATCCAAATGTGCATTACAGTAAAATATGGATATATATGTAGACAGAAATTTTTTCACAAGTCATACAGACATACATTTTTTATACATTACGTTTAAAAGCACCCTAGGTGGTTCACATGCTTTTAACGGTCAAAAACTACGAAAGAAAGATTTAAAACATTACCTGCGCTGAGCTGAACGCGTAGGAACTGATGGATTTAGAATCCGACTGCCAGAACTCCGTAGATCTGAAAAAGAAGATCGAAAATCCTTTCACTACTCAAATGAAATACTTGCAAAATAAAAAATCTCGCAGCACATTGATTAAGTTGGGTAGTCGTAGCTCCACCTATAGCTACCGCATTTCTACCAGCGGAAGCCCAGGTGGGTCCCACTCCCCCCGGGCCCAGTTCGGTTCGAGTCAAAACAGAGTTTAAACGGGCTGCCTAGTCAAATCTGAAGAGAAATCGCTACGCGTTGAGCGGTTTGTCCAGAAATCCTACGTTTAAGTAGCGTAATCCTGACGAAAAAGGAAATTACATGAGGACCCTTGATATTCATCCCGAAGACATGTTCGGGGATCAGCAGATAAAACTGCGAAAAAACTGCGCAAAATTGCCAAAAATTATCAATTTTCAAAGTTCAGGTACTGACCAAAGCAGTTTCAGTCGTTGGCTCAGCCCCAGCAAAGTTTGGGTTACGACCGAAGCAGTTTTAGCAGTTGGCTCAGCCCCAGCGAAGTTTGAGTACTGACCGAAGCAATTTCAGCAGTTGGCTCAGCCCTAGCAAAGTTCGAGTAATGACCAAAGTGAATTTCAGCTGTTGGCTCAGCTCCAGCAAAGTTTGGGTAATGACTGAAGTTAATTTCAGCCGTTGGCTCAGCTCCAGTGAGTTCGAGTGCTGAATAAAGTTAATTTCAGCCGTTGGCTCTGCCCCAGTGAAGTTTGGGTTCCGACCGAAGCCGTTTCAGCCGTTGGCTTAGCCCTAACGCAGTTTGGGTACTGACTGAAGCAGTTTCAGCCGGTTGCTCAGCCCCAGCGAAGTTCGGGTAATGACCAAAGTCAGTTTCAGTCGTTGGCTCTGCCCCAACGAAGTTCGAATACAGATCGAAATACAGTCCAATCATTGGCTCAACCCCAATGACGCTTCAACTGACGGCTTAACCCCAGCCAAACAATAGAAAGGATCTGGCAATGGAAACAATTATAATAATCTATCACAACTGATGGAATCTATTATACACATCCTCAAAGGGGATCATTGAGGTAGTATTAATCAGAATCTGCAAAGCTATTGCAAAGGACGTCATCCCTAACAGATCAAGACGGAAAATTTTATAATAGCTTAACTCCGCCAATCTCATCAGAGTCAAACCAGTTATCGTGAATAATGTCATCCCCAGCAAAAAATGACAATGGTAGTTCACGGTAACTCCCTAATAGCATCAAGGGCTATACAAGACGGCGTCATCCCTGGCAAAGTGATAACGCGCGTAGCAAAAAGTAGCCCCATTCTACTTCAAGACACCCAGCCTTCGAAATGGCTGTGGCATGTTCTATTCCAAGTGTCTACTAATCTTTATCCTGTCCATTCCACTACGTTACATGGACATGATAAAGAGGGGCATCTATAGACACTCGAGATTTTCCTTGCCCCGATACACATCCAGTAGAAGGGTAAAATCGTCAATCAACCCAAATCTGATTCACAATATCGGTGCTCTAGTCAAATCTGATTCCTAATATTCGTAATCAAGTTCCAACAGTCAATCGGACCAACAATCAAGTTCTGACAGTTAATCGAACCATCAATCAAGCTCTAACAGTCAATCAGACCATCAATCAAGCTCCGACAGTCAATCGATTCATCAAGATCAACCCCGATTTCAACCCGGGATGTACCAATCAGCCCCGACAGTAACCCGAGAAGTCAAAATCAACCCCGATCTCAACCCGGGAAGTGCAGGTCATCTCCGGTCTCAACCACGGACGTCAGGCCAACTTCAAACATCAGCCTGAAGCATTGCAACAACTCCATAGCAAAACCTGGAATGACCATGTCAGCCTCAGAGATAACCCTGGAGTTAAAAGACTAGACTGGGATCCAAGTCTTGGAATCAGCTCCCGGAAGTCAACCAGCGGCCATGCCGACACTACAGGCAGCCCCGGGAGGGGTACAATTGTCATTTTACAAACTTTAAACTGACTTGGTCAAACTCAAGCCAAATCGATGCCGCCAAAGTCATAATGAACCCTAACGACGATCTCGAGTGGCAACAACACAAGACAGTTCAACAGATAAACTACGGGGAATTGAAGACCTGGTGATGAACCCGTCTTCCTAGACCCGAGAATTTTTTTTCCATGTTATTGAAACACTCTCGACGAGAGCTTTCCAAAAAGGTATCGCACGCCTCAAACGGACGTTCCGATCAAAAGTTAGAAAGTTTCTGACCGAACATCGCATTGCTCGGAGTGCATGTACTTCGAGACAACCAAGCCCGACACGCGGAACCCACCTCGAGTGGCTGCACCTCTAACTACGGTAGCCATATGTAGAGGTGCGGCTCCCCCCTCTATAAATAGAGGGGCAGACCCCTCTCATTTGCATAAGCAAGAAGCGCAGCGAAGCCCTGCCCGACTGATTTTTTGACTTTTACACCTCTTCCAAACCCAAATATTTTCATTCCAACACATAGATATACCCATATACTACCACATATCAAAAAACCACCGGTAGATTTGGACGTTTAAGGCCTACGATTCGGCAAAAAGCTCGTAGTGCAGCCCATTATAAGTATTTTTACGATCAGCAAGTCAATACTACTACTGTGCACTTTTTTACACCTGCACATCAAGTTGTATCTTCTAAATATGCCCGAAACTTAGTTCCGTGATCATTTTCGTCAAAGATTAATACATTTTTGTACATAAACTCTGTTTTCAACATTTCTATAACTCGGATTGACGATCCGTCAGCTCCAGTAGCTTCAATGCACTAGCACACATCGTTTTGGCAACTTCGTCGGACTGGGTTATCTTCCCAGTTCGAGTTTGGCCTTTTTTTGTATATATTTAATTGTTTATGTGCTAACATTTAAATTCTGTCAAGCCCGAATTTCAAATTCGAGGTAGTTTACAGTTTTTATATATATTTACGCATATCTAAGCGATTTTCACCTTAACTGGTCTTTGTACCAGTATTGGTTGACGACATTTCTATCAATATATATATATATATATGTATTTTAATTTAGTCTAGGCACAGGCATGAAAACCCATCGCCCTTACTACTTTTATATATATTTATGCTTATATAAGCAGCCTTCATCATTACTAGTCATCTTTCCAGTCTTGATTGACTACGTTTCTGTCAATATATATATCTACATATATATTTCAATTCCAGTCCGGGCTTGCGAGTGAAAACTCATCACTCTTTATAGCTTTTATATATATCTAACTATATATATTGCTTTGTTAAATTTATTCAATTGTTGCATTTAACATTCACTTGTATATGAACTTGCACTGACATATCTGCAGGCGAACTACATTTATCCAAATCTCGCCACTAGCTTTCAACTGTTCAAACAGGTCCCGACAGAACCTGAAAGCTATAATGGCTGAGATTTCTTTAAATCTAGTTATTTTTCTAGTTTTAGCTTCAAAAGCAACCTCGTGTCCCTTAGATCGCTATCTAGTGGGAACGAGAAGCTTCGGTTGTGCGAACTGGGATTTACTGAATGAATCCCTGGTTCTGGCTATCTTGGGATATTTATCTGCTTCTGTACAAACTTGAACTGTGCAAGTTTTCTAGCTACTCATATGTGAGGCCTAGGAATCATGGGATTCATGATCAAACTGATCAGAATATGATTCCCACGATGGACAAACTCCGATTTACAGATGTACCCTGCCAGTTTTTGCTGTAAAATGTACATGCACAAACCTTAAAACGGTTATCCGGATTTAAGGTCTCAACATAGTGAAAATATGGATTGTCATGTCAGCGTCCCTCCGATGGTTTTCATACTCATGAGAAGACCGACACTTTATATTTATGTGGTCGAGGATGCTTCGCAGCCCGACAAATCACCATTTGCATGCAGCCTTAAGGCTCTAAAGATAAAATTGAGAGTAGCGATAAGCTTTAATTCCTATGTCAGCGTAAGGGTTTGATAAAACCAGCTTTCAAAACATCATTGTCAATTCAATTCAAAAGCTTTTGCAAATCAAATTAAATGATGCTTTTTGCAAAATAAATCAAAGATTGAGTTTCAAAACAAATCAAACCCTTCGTATATAGGCTCAACGAAGCCTGTCAAAGCTTTTAATTAATCCAAAGGCCCAATTTTCAAACATCATTCACTCACGCATTCTAGTTTTAAGGAAAATATTAAAAAGATTACGGTTCCGTGTTTACACGGGAGTCGTGGGGTGCCTAACACCTTCCCCACACTTAACCAAGCCCCCGAACTCAAAACTCCAATTTCAAAGATCAAGTTTCGACAGTGTCTAGCAATTGGGCCTCCTTTCAAATCAAATTCGATGGAGTTGGTACAACCATTTTCAAAACTACCAACTGGCGACTCTGTTTAAATCAAATCGTCGACATATACACATGTTGGCCTCTTTCCTAAAAACCCTTCAAAACCTTTTTTGTAATAAAAAGAATAAGGGCAGAGATAACTTATGAAGATTAATTTGAGGAAAATCGGGTTATAAATCGACCTGTAGTATTTCTTAAATTTTCCAACGTCGACACATAACTTGTGGGTAGTATTAAATTCGTTGTTTGAGCGAAGTGTTGGCCTACTTTGAGCTTTATTATGTGTTCTTCGCGAATGAAAAGCAACTTTTGCTGTTCAGTGGCGCTGTCGCGCCGTTCCAAGACATAATTGCAGCGCTGTCGCACCATTTGAAGGCTTACTTATAGCGCTGTCACACCATATGGCGCTGCCGCGCCATGAGTAAGGCTAAAACGGGCGCTGCCATGTCGGTTGGCGATTTTGCCCAGAAAAATTTATTCAAGTGTTCAAGTTCAGAAATGTAATTTTTAAACCTAATGTAATGAACATGAAAATGTGTTAATCATATATTGAGATGTTAAAACATATTATTAACATGTCAATGATGTTTTTACGTGATTAATTGATAAGTCGAATATGTGTTTAAACTCGTTCGTGAAATCTAATAATATGTTTAAGAGTTAACGATTGTGAGTTTGATTAATATAATCGGATTCAGAGTTAAGATAGCATACTCAAGGTGCTAGTTATGTTATGATTAATTTATTTTATGAATGCAAATGGTATGTAGGATTAATTGGGAGAACATGAGTTGTAATTATAGCTTACGCACAAGGAAAGTTTTCTATCCCTGACTTGTTATCGTTACGCAGGTTTCTTAACTCTACTTCTAATTGAGCAAGTTTCTAAATCCTATTCTTATATTGGGCAAAGTTTTATTCTTGTTTATTCAAGTTAATGATTTCAATGGAAATGTTATAATCCTTCTAAAGGTAATACTTCGGTTATACAATGCTTATTTAATTGTATACCTTTGAGATTAATTATTTGATTGGAGATTCAATTATATTATTGAATCCTGAAAGAGTAGCGAACCCTTATTGATTCGACTAGTCCATAGTTGATGAGCGTTCTAAATTCTAGAACTATTATTTAAGCTTATCCAAACCAAACTTCCTTTGGTGTGGACTCTGATGTCAAACTGAGATGAACAACCCATTATAGGGGATTATTTACGCGTTAGCGTTGAGATGTTGTGCACATACATGGTACTAAGGGCTGATCCCCCTAAGCACGAGAAGTAAGGTTCATATAGTCTTACGACTGTTACAGGTTTAAAGTAGAAATACTTGATAACTTAGGACATAGTTCTTGGTCTTGTGACCCTCAGATGTACTTTTGATTCTTGTTATTTATTCTTAATTCAAAAGCCGAGCTTTTTATTACTCAGTATCCATTGATTGTCTGCATGTTATTATTATTATTATTGTTATACTTGTGGGCAATTGTTGCTCACTCTTGCATAATAACATTACAGCTAAGGTTAAAAGAGTTGACGAACAATCTACTACTAAGGGAAAGGGTAAGGAAAATAAGTGTTGAAGACTTGTTTATTTATTGGAAAATGCTATTAATAAGACTTTCTATGTTATGTTTAAGACTTATTTTCTTATGATGTTTCTGCATTTGATGTATTAAGGTTAGATGACCTTGGATTTTATTATTTAAGATGTTGTAACCCTTAAGAAATGATTTCTATTTCATTTATGAGTTTCATTTGTTTATGGGTAGTTAGATGTGTTACTATTGAATAGTGAACACCAAATCCTGTGGAAATAAAATACCCGAATTTGGGGGTGTCACAGAAAGGGTACCAAAAATCAGGTGGCGGATCATCTTTCTCGTTTGGAAAAATCAAAAATTCAGAAAAAGATTAAGTGGCCTAACCCCTAATTATGTTAACTAAAATTAAATTTGGTGTTAATAACTTCATTAAGTTATCTTAAACACAAAAATCAAAATCCTAAATCATAATTAGTGAAGATTAGGGCAAAATTAGCTTCCTAACCAACTTGAAGTTGCTCACAAGCATGTGCCACCACCACCTTTCAAAATCCTATCATCTCTGGCCTCTAAATAGGTGGTCATAGTGGCACAAGTTCAGAGGTTGGGATATTTGTGGAGGCAAAGTGTGAAAAATAACCTAAAAACCCTAATATACCAATTCTATAAATAGCAACCTTATATCAGTTCAAATTGATTAGTACATGATATTCATTTATTTTGATTCCTTTATGCAGTAGTCTATTGCATGTTTGGTTGTTAACAAGGGGTTAGTAGGTTTGTTTATGGGTTTCAGGTCAAAATGAAGATGAAACGAGGAAAATAGGAAGATTGTTGGGTTTTAAATGCTAAGTTGGATTCATGGTCTTGGCTTGGGACTTTGATTTTATTGTAGAGATATTCCTTAGCTTTTTGTAACATCTTGAATCGTCCAAATCAGATTTCATATGAAAGAGTTATGACCGTTTTACCAAGCAGAAGTTGAAACCTCAGAGTTTGGAAGCTGAAATTTATAAAGCAGTCACTTGGAGCCGATTTCAACCTTGATCCAATCAGAATATGTCAATGCTAAAAGAATAAAAGTTGTAGATCTCGTCGACAGCTTCGATTTGACAGGAAGCAGGCCCTGTAACTTCTCCTGGATCAAAAGTTATGATAGTTTTACCAAAGGACATCGCAGCAGAAAATAGACCTGCATGGACCGCGCCCAAAATAGCGCTGGCCGAGCTAGTACACCAGATTTTCTGACACTGTAGCGCGGACCGCACCCGAAATAGCCTAGGAGCAGCACGGGGAGCGCTTGGCGGCGGGGAGACAGTTTATTTAGGTGTTTTAGTGTCCAAGTTGAGTTGCAATAGGATTTCTGGATGCCTAAAGTGTTAGGGTTTCTCTTAGGACTATAAATACTTGATTATAACTTGGATTTGGAGATCTTTGGACAAGAAATTCTTGGAGGCTATTCATTCATTCAAACTCTAGTTTTGGAGTATCAAGCCATGTCAAGCTAAACTACTCAATTAAATTCGGAAGGGATGTTGAACCTTATTCATAATTAATGGTTTGATGAAGTTTACTCTATTTATTTCTTTGTATGTGAGATTTATTTTGATTATCTACATAAACTTCTTGTATGTTATACTATTTTATTAATTTGATATGGTAAGTTAGATTAATCTGATAAATATCATCTGCTAGATTAAGATATATATTAAGCAAACGATATATGTCTAATCATAAGTATCAATTAATGATACTCGGTTGTGGACAAGCTTTTGGGTATTGTTTAGGTTTTCAGAAGATAAGTTAAATAGTTCCTGATTGTGCAATTGTTACTTGGAACAATCTAATTCTCATTCTTCGTGCTTCTATTGTATTAAATCTAGACTGACAGTTATGGGTTATATGATAGTTAGGATCTTTTGTTGGCGATCGGTACATTAGATTTACACATAAGGAGAATTTCGGATAATTAGCGATCGCGGTTATCTAGGGTTGTTTATCTCATTGAAGGATGAATATTGTAAAACTTGATTAATCCATGATTGTGAAAAGGTGATACTGAACTGAAGAATTAAAGATTTTTACGTATTGATATTTCTTCTAAATTTACTTTTGTTAATTTAGTTATTCAAAACAAAATCCCAATTCATTAGAAAATCATTGGGTAAATATAAAAACAATACACGCTCTGCGTAATCGATCCTTGCTAATTGCTATACTCATTCTTTTGATAGTAGAGTAGAAGTAAGGTATTAATTTAGGAGTGCTAACGACAGCTCCCACAAACCTACGAAAATTCTCAACCAATACACTTATACTACCTGCCATAAGAAGTCTTAGCAATAGCAAGATCAAAATCAAAGCTAAGATAGCCAAATTTGCTCAAGAAAGGTATAAACCCTAATTCTACATTAGATCTTTGATGCTATGTTAGATTTGTTGTTATGTTGTTTAATTAAGTGTAATAACATGTTAGTAAGCGTTCTAGGTTGATAAATCACGTTTTCATAACATCTAGATGCATCAAATAAGTTTTTTAAGCAATCTGAAAATTTGTTAAAAACAGGCCTGACAGTCTAATGTCAGAGCCCGTAGATTTTCGTGTGTTAATGTTTATGTATGTTAATTGTTTGCTAGTTATAGTATCACATGAGCTTAGTAATCTGGAACAAGAATCAAGTTCATGGGATTAATAGAATTAAAGATATAAGTGGTCAAAGGTGGTTGACCGATCACGAAATTCTGATTTCTAGGTTACCCAGAAATCTCAAAACAGTCGAGATATGTACTTTGACCGGCTTGTATCTTTCTCTCTATATGTTGTTAAGCTATCTAAGTGCTATGTTATTGTACCCTTACATATATACTAGAGGTATGATACACTTTAACACATGATAAATACATAGGATGACTAGAATTAATGGTCAAAACCTGTTAACCGTTCACGGTTTCATTTTTTGGAAAACCCAGAAAATGAAGAACATGAAGAACAGCTTCTAACAATACTTTGATCGGCCTAGATCTATATTTTAGGAAGTTACTCGATCCAAACCATTGCTATCTCGTTCAACTATGACATATAGACTACACACTACAACAATTAAAACACATATCTAATAAACAGAATCGAAGCTATTAGCAGCACAAGATCGTTGACCGACGTTGACTGGCATTCTGGGTTACCCAGAAACCCAAGAATAGCTCTGACAGATACTTTGAGCCTTAATAACTTTCTCTGATATGCTATAGTTAGAGTCCAAACTTAGTATCATGTTGTAGTATTACATAAACACTATATCATTGAAGCACTTACAAACTTAAGATCATAACAAGCTGCTAGAACAAGCTTGGTCAAAGTGGCCACTCGGCCTTGACCAAGGCTGTTCTTCAGGCTGAAGAACACCTACAGTGACGCTTCATGTCGCTTATGACCTTTAGCGACAGATAGAGTAAAAATTAATTAAAATAAATAGAAATAATTATCAAAATAATTCTAAATAATTTTAAATTCAGTTTTAAAAATCATTTTAAGTTATAATAATTAATTTTTAATATTTTGACATAAATTTCATAAATATTTTTATAATTAATAAATAAATTAATTAGTAAAGTAATCTGAAGACACCTAAAGACTCAAGATGGTCTTCATCATTATCAGAGGAATCTGAAATATGAAGTTCTGAGTTTAAAACTTGTTTTTACTTCTTCTTTAGACTTCTGTTGCTCCGTCCTTAGAGCACCTAGTTTAAGTCACCTAGTCTCTTTGTATAAACCACCATGTTTCGCCATAGGTCCCGTCGAGCCGTTGTAAGTCTCAAGAGTGTGAGCAGTTAAGGCAAAAAGGGAATCACTAGATTCTAGGGTATGTGTTTATGTTAAGCAAAGAAAGGGGTATGTACTTAAGCGACTTTGGTATGTCTTTAAGTGGAATGTCAACAGATCTAGAGATTAGGTTTGAACAAAGTTAAAACGAAGTAGACTGTTTAGATCGAGTTCATCAGTTAGTCAAGAGTCAGCCGTGTGATCCTTGTATCAGACACAGTCTGATTAGTTTTTCTAAAAAATTTTACATAAAATTTTTTGAAATCAACAGTCGGTGACCAAAATTTCGGTGAAATTTTTTCTCCTTTCTTAAAATTAAACATAATTTTGGGGGGAAAAAGGATTGAATCCCTGGATTTTTTTTTGGGGTCGAAGTATAGGGGATGTTGATCTCTCTGAGAAGAAGATCAACAGCACCCACTGGCGAGGAAGGAGCCGGACCTCAACAGTCAACAGCCAACAGTCAGACGACGCTGGCCCCCCAGGGTCCCACAGTCATCGGATGCCCCAATCATCATCAGATGCAATCAACGCATCCGACAAAGTCAAAAAGTAAAGGACAACTTTACGTTAGTAAAGTTATTTACTTAAGTAAAAGTAAATATAATTACTTTAACTTTAGTTAAATGTTTTTAACTTTAGTTAAATATTTTTACTTTACCTTTAGTAAATGTAAAAGTAATTTACTTTTAACCTAAGTTAAATGTTTTTAACTTAAGTTAAATGTTTCTTACTTTAGTTAAATATTTTTACTTTTAACCTTAAGTAAATGTAAAAGTTACTTCGGTAAATATAAACCGGTAACTTTAGTTCTATTTAAAGGAACTCAAGTGTTAGAGTTTCCTTCGGCTTAGAAATGTAAACCATTTAGCCTCATCTGAGGTTCTCTCTCCTTCTCTCCCCCTTCTCTCTACCTTCTCTCTAGATAGAAGAAGGTCGAAGCCCTTATGGTTTCGGCCTCCCTTAATAAACATTTCCAGATTAATGTAAATAGATGATCTTAGAGGAATCATTTCTATCATAAATAGGTTTAATGACAATTGACTGAGTTTGAAGCAAGACATCCTTATAATACATAAGAGATTTATAAGGAGCCAAAGGAATAAAATGCCAACCAGTTGGGAAAAACTGGGCAGCCAACTTAACTGGATCATCAATTGATTTCATATGTCTTTCAATATGAAATAAATTGGTGGAATAAACAGGGATGTACTCAGATTGAGTACGTTGACCAGCCGGAGGATTACTAGACGAGGCATAAGGATCAATAACTTGAGGGGGCTGGGCCAAAATCGAGCTAAAGGGTTTTGAACCAGAAATAAGGGGAGTGAACCTATTAACTACAGTAAGAGGGGTAACTGGATGTGGGATTACAGCTCCCATGGGCTTCTGACTAGGAGGGCCTGGGCCTGGAGGGCCAGGACGCCGAACAATCTTATCTTTACCTCTCACACTCATTTTGAACTGGAGGGGTACCTGAATTAATAAATTCCCGAGTTAAAAAATCAGGAACTGAATTATCACAACCTTTAATATAATCAATATCAAAATCAAAGATACTTAGAATAGATTGCCATCTGGCAAAAATATGCTTAGCAGCTATATTTTTAACATCTTTTTCTAAAATATATTTTGCTGATTTGCAATCAATACGAACTAAAAAATTTTGATTTAATAAATCATTTTGAAATTTGGTAATACATAAAACTAAGTCCAAGATTTCTTTTTTAATTGTGCTATAATTTAATTGGGCTTGATTCCACGCGCCTGAGTGGAACCGAACAATTTGCTCAGAAGAAGCAGGAGTTAACTTCTGCTTCAAGATACCACCGAAGCCAATTTCGGAGGCGTCAGTTTTAACGATTTTAAAAGCTGATTCATTGGATATGCCAAGGCAAGGAAGGACCTTAACATATTTCTTGACTTGCTGAACGATGGCAGTATGCACATCAGTCCAGGGAGGAGGATTTTTCTGTAAACGAAGAAACAAAGGTTTACAGATTTTTCTCAAATTCTGATAAAACTTACCGACGTAATTAAGGGATCCTAAAAAACGCTGGAGTTGAGTTTTATCGATAATTTTGTCAGGAAATTTATCGGCGAATTGAATGACTCTTTGAATTGGTCGAACAAGACCGCGATAAATGTCATGACCTAAGAACTTAACCCTAACTTGAAAAAGACTGCATTTGGTTGGTGAAAGAACCAAACCATTGACTTTAATGGCTTTGAAGAACGAATTCAAATGTTTGAAATGTTCATCAATAGATTTAGAGAAAACAATGATATCATCAATATACACGATGATAAAATGACTGAAGGGGTTAAGTATTTCATTAAGAATATTTTGAAATTCACTGGGGGCGTTTTTCAGGCCAAAAGCTTGAACAACCCATTCATAGTGACCGAAAGGAGTGGTAAAGGCAGTTTTGTACCTATCACTAGGGTGGATACTGACTTGCCAGAAACCAGACTTGAGGTCGAATTTGCTAAAAATGGTGGCATTACTAAGGCGACTAAGAAGGTCCTCTTTATTGGGAAGGGGATACCTAATCCATTCTAAGACCTTATTAAGCGGCTTGTAATTAATGACTAAACGAGGGACACCTCTTTCCTTTTCTGCTTCATTATTAACATAAAAGGCAGGGCAAGACCAAGGGGATTTACTATGCTTTATCAAACCTTTTGCAAGTAAGTCATTAATCTCTTGCTTGCAAAGTTCCATTTGTTGATGACTCATTTGAATAGGTCTAGCCTTAGTAGGAATTAGATGTTCTTTAAATTCCTTAGCGTAAGGTAGTTTGACTACATGCTTTCTACGATGCCAAAAGGCATTAGGAGAATCGGCACATAAGTTTTTTACCATGAATAAACGAAGTTCTTCTGTCTTGTCTTGAATTTTTTCAAGTACAAGGAGATCTTCAACTTGCTTATACTTAATCTCTTGTTTTAAGTATTTTAATTGAGAAGTTTTACAGTTTAACAGGTTGAGTGACTTAGAAATGGACTCATCTTGAATAAACTTCAAGTCTCTCTCTTTAGGCTGAGTGATAAACTCAAAAACCACTTTCTGCCCAAGGTGTTCAGTAGTTAAACCATTATTGCTAGTGGTGAATGGGTATAATAAATATATAAACGGGAGACCTAAAATTATTTTATCAGTCAAGTTACGAATTAAAACAAAGGATGTTTTAAAACACATACTATCCTGGCAAATATGAACTCTAGGAAGTTTATATTTTATTTCCATACTACTACCATTGGCTGAATTAAGTCGTTCACTAGTTTTCTTATAGAACTTGGTTGGAATTAATCCTTCCTGAATGCAATTTAAATCAGCACCTGTATCAACCAGGGCAGGTAGCTGAATTGCAAAGGTTCCATCAATAACTAGGCGAACAATGATATACCTTTTTTGAATAGTTATATCCTTTAATCTTTTTAACGAATTACCTTGAACCATCAGAAGTGATTCTTCGTCTTTAACACCTGAAGACTCAGGATGGTCTTCATCATTATCAGAGGAATCTAAAATATGAAGTTCTGAACCCTTAGAGGCCAGATTAGTCATATCTCTTCTTAAATCAGATATTTCAATCTTAAGACCAGAAATTTCTTTTTTAAGCTTATTGACCTCTTGATTTAACTCCGGGAGAGTGATTTCTTTTTCAACCGTTTTAAATCTCTCTAGGGTTTTATTAAGACTAATAACAGGCTTTTCTTTAGCTTTCGTAATTTTACCCTTTCCCGAATTATTTTTAGAAAACAATTCTTTTAACTGTTTCATATATTGTAATTTTAAATCTTCATCAGTAAGTTTACTAATTAATTCAATTAACAAAGAGCTCTCTTGGTCCTCTTTGGTAAGAACATTAATAGTTTTACAACAATCAGATCTATAGTTATCAGTACAAAGGGTGACTTCATTATCTTCACTAGGAGTTTGACTATTTTCATCATTAGCAGAGGAATAAGGAACATCAGAAAGACCATTATCCTCATCAGACTGAGTTCTAATTAACTCAAAAATCGTTTCAGTATCTTCAACAGAAATATTTAACTGACTCAATTTTTGTTTTAACTTACACTCATTCTTATAGTGACCCTTTTTACCACAATTATAACATGTAATTTTACTCTTAGCATTAGATTTAGAAGTGGATTTTTTATTTCGAGTTTTCTTTCGTGACTTGGGTTTTTCATAATAACTATCTTTATTATTAGACTGACTAGATCGCTTCTTATGATGCTTGCGTTTTCTGTGGGTTTCAATTTGCTTTTTCCTATGCTTTCTACGAGAAGGGGCAATAGGTGGCAAACCATATTGTTCACAAAAAGTACCAAGTTCATATTTAGCTTTCTTTTTATCTTTAGCGGCTTGTTTAGCAATTTTAAAGTCAATACACATTTTTAAGCCTATCTTTTGAATATAACTAATTATGTCACCATAAGTGAGATTATCATAATCAATATAGCCCAAAGATTTACTAAGTTCTTCACGGACTTTATGAGCAAATAAAGAAGGAAGACCATTAACAAATTTTTCTTTCCAAAAGGGTTTGTTACTATCATTACGAAGCATAACACGTGAAATAAAGACATCTTTATACCACCTAAAATCACTTAAGGTAGGACAAGTGAGATTACTTAACTGATCATGGATCCTCTCAGTGATATTACTAGGGGTTCCAATGAAATGTTTTATTATTGTGAAAATTAACGTGTTAATACCATCCGGAACATCAAAGCCAATATCTTCTCTGAAGATAGGCTGACCATTGTCGTCTAACTGGTAAGCATGAATAATAGAATTCCTAGCGTCCTCATCCAGGTGTTTTTCCCACCAAGAGCGAAGAACACCCGTAAAACCATTGGTTAATATTTTAACGATATCAGGTTGAGTAAGATTGTTAAACGTTGCGATATAACTATTGGCTACCATAGACAAATGGTTCATCTTAGTTAGAATTTGATGCTCACTGAACCCATCAATATTCCATTCATAAATTTTGTTGGAGGAAATAGAAAATTGATTATCAAGGTTTTTTTCTTCGAACTGAAGATCAGGGGGAGTAGGTCTAGTATACCAATTTTTTGTAATACTAGTGTTATTAAAGGTTAACTTATTTAATTGTTCAGTAAGGTCAGGAACAGAAGTGACCTCAGAAATTTCGTCTGAGTCACTATTGCTTTCATCGTCAGATTCTTGAATCTGATCAATGATGGCCACGGTTCCACTGGCTTCGCCAGAACTCGAGCCAATCTTTTTAATAAGTTTATCAATACTTTTAACTAAGTCAGAATCTTTGCTAGGCAATCCCCTTCCATCTCTATTATCAGGGAGAGTTAATAAAGGCTGATCAAGTTTCTTATCAGGGTTTTTAATAAGAGTATCATCAAATTTTTCTTCAATTTTATCAAGTTGTTTACCTATGGTGGCTAAATACTGATTAGTGAAATTATTTTGTTCAATAATTTTTTTATCATCAGTTTTACCGTCAGCTACTTTGAAAGGACTAGCAATAACAGTGACATTTTTAACTTGTAGAAGAATAGTTTCAAGGGGAGGATGAGAAGCTAAAGTTTTAGATTTATCTTCTTTTACCCATTGAGATTTTGTAAGAACTTTACACTGAGAATGATGCTTATCATACCAATCATAAAATGTAAGGTTCTCTCTAGTAAGCTTAATAAATTTTTTTCAATTATGGACAATTTTATCTCTATCAGGTTTATCGTACATATTTCTGAAAATATGACGTTTTTGTTGATTTGCTTTTGAATTAAAATCAGCAACAAGACTGTTCCAATCCAATTTAGAGACTTTAGTAATGACTCTTAACTGGTGATTAATTGGGGCATCGAAATCAGAGGGAGAAGGTTTGACCGAAACGGTAGGAGACACATCATCTTGTTCTCCATCAGCCTGAAAGGCAGGAGTATAACAAGGATGACTTATCTGTCTCTGATTCAACACACCTTTCAATTTAACATCAGGAATAGAAAAGTCACTTAAAACTTCAGTGTCTCTTCTGAAGGAAGAAGGGACTGAAGAACTGGTAAATTCTTCTATAATAAAAGGTCTTCTAGTACGTTCAAAACTGATCCGAACCCTACCATCAGAAAATTGTTTAATATTTTCCAGATTTAATAAATTATTATTAACAGGTTTTTGAGGAATTTCTTGGGGAAGAATCCACTGACTAGGTAACGTAACGTCTTTCCAAAGAATAGTTTTTGGTGTTTGAATATTGGCGTTATTAGTACTACTCTGAATTAAAACAGTATGATCTTTAGGATTTTACTGAGTGCGTGAATATTTAAATTGGTTTTCATAACCTTATAATAAATTCTGTAAATCAAGGCTAAAGGTCGAGATCCCTCCATCATTTGAGTTATCTCGCCAGCAGTTTTAATATTCAAAGTTAAAGCTTTTAATAAATTAATATCAGACAAACTCAAAGGAAGGTCAGGAAAGCAATTAAAATGAATAGGACCATCATGCAAACTAGACTCCATGATTCCAATAATACTAGGAGCATAATTGAGATATCGAGCATCTCTTAAGCATAAAAAGACACTTGAGTTTATTCCTTTAATAGTTAATGGTTTAACTGCAACCTGAACAAGACCAATATGAATAAAATTATAACCTTTCTTACGATGTTTATTAATAACTTCAGGAGAAAGAAGACTACAATTTTCATATTCTTTATTAATAGCATAAACTCGTTCAACAGTTTTTACATTGTAATCAGTTTTAAAATTATCAATAAAAGTTGAATGGTAAATCTCCTTAGGAGACACACTAGGTATGTTCCAGTTATTAAGGGTTTGATTAATATTTTCATAACTATGTTCTTCTTGGTTAACTATGTTTGGAACATAAGGAAGAGAAGATCTATTACTAACCGACGAACTAGATCTGAATAATCTACTCATAATTAAAAATTAAAGTTTTAATAAATCTGTGTTCTTCCGTACATACCCCTTTCTTTGCTTAACACAAACACATACCCTATCATCTAGTGATTCCCAGAAAGCCAAAACTGCTCACACACTCGAGACTTACAAAGGCTGGACAGGGACCTATGGCAATGGAGGGTGGTTTATACAAAGAGACTAGGTGACTTCTTGAACCAAGAAAGATCAAAACTTTTGATTTTTAAAAATGACTAGGATTAAACAGAAGAAGATCAACGCTTAGAACATAGACACAACACATGGCTCTGATACCAAAGGGCGGAAGGATACGAGGAGAGGAGAAGAGTGGCGCATATACGAAGTTGAATAACAACTATAGCAAAACTATAAGAAATTAAAGCAGCAGTTCATAAGTATTATCAGAAGTTTAAATAAAATAAAATAAACTTTATTGAACTTTGAAATAATTACAAACAATTAACTTGGTTACTTACAACAAATTGACTCGATTATAGATCGAGTCACTGTTTCTGCCCAAGGTGTTCAGTAGTTAAACCATTATTGCTAGTGGTGAATGGGTATAATAAATATATAAACGGGAGACCTAAAATTATTTTATCAGTCAACGAATTAAAACAAAGGATGTTTTAAAACACATGATTTAAATATTCTAAAAATCATAATAAATTATTATAAATTATTTAAAAATAATACTAAGGCTTTAACAATTATACTAAGTAATTAAAAGCTATTTAAGTATAAAATTAATGATTTAAAAATCATTCTAATAGATAAATAAATACTTAAAAATTATTATAAGCTTTCGAAAATTATTATAATGATAAATAAATTATCTAAATTTATAATAAAGCTTATAAATAAAGTTTGACCGAGATATTAACTTAATAAATATCCGATAAGATTTTAGGACACCGAAATCATACCGAACATAGACCGAACGTATATAGTTTGAGTAGTTAGGTATTATTATCAATACTAATGATATATATAAATATGTTTAACATATTTTAGGTATCCTAAACACTTTGAGTAACGTTAGATAGACGTTCTTTGCACAGCCAAGTATTCGAATTATACCTTTTTATTACGCAAGTCTTCTATACTTAAATGTATGACGTTACTTGAATACATTTCGATATCTTATACCGAACCAAGTTGTTACCCAATTATTGTGACAGTTATTGCTATTGTTTCAGCATAACTTAATAAATGATTCACTTATTCATATGATATTGAATTATTATTTATTAAGCATAAATTGTTAAGTCAAACCAAATTATTTTGGTAAGACATCTTATACTGAGTTGAATTTACTCTAAATTAGGTCTTAATTTGTGTCTATGAATTGACACTAGAGGTAGGATGATATGCATACTCCTAGGATACTGAATAGGCTGATCCCCTATCTCAGATCCGAATACGCAGATTTCTAAGTCTGTGTGACTGACAGAAATAGTTGATATCAAAAATTCCAGAAATGGTCATCAACACTCAGTGAAGTTAAATTGTTAAACTATCGTTTATTCAAATCAAACATTGTGTCATAATTATAAATTTGTTGAGCATGTCATAGCTCATTCTTGCAAATTATTTCCTTTACAGTTTTAGATGGTAATCCCAGCACCTCTGGAACACGTAGTGGAAAAAGACCATGCTTAGATTAGTTTTATATTACTATCTTTATTTAAATGTATGCCTTATAAGACTTTTGTTGCAATAAGAACTCAATGTTGAGACCCATGTAACCGAACTTATTATATGAATTATATAGTATCATATTTTGTTTTCGCAATCGTATACTTGTACATTCTTAGATGATTATTAGTATGATTTCAGCGATACAGTATCCATGGGGATTATACATCTGAGTGAGGGTATTGGAAATATGAACTGATCATGTTATTGCTGATACTCTGGATTTTAGATGGATATGAACTACTGATATGAAAGGGATATTCATAAGATAAAGTCTATACATCCAAGTGAGGGTATCCAAACATAGAAATAGTTCTGACGAGAATTGTTATCTGTTATGGGATACTATGAACCTTAGATAGATAGGAATTATATCTTATTGAATATTTATAGTTGATCAATTAGAAGTGAACTCCAAATCAGATACTATGGGTGTATAGATTCAGAGATGTCACCTTAATTGAGTAGTCGTGAGCACCAGATCATATATCACGGGTGTATAGATTTGGGGACGTCACATTAATACAATTCTCGAGGTTGAGCTTTTTGATGTTTGGGGCATCAAATTTATGTGGCCATTGCCGTTATTTTTCAACAATCAGTACATACTGTTGGTTATAGATTATGTTTCAAAATGGGTTGAAGCAGTTGCGTTACCCACTAACGATGCCAAGGTAGTACTATGATTTCTGAAAAAGAATATCTTTACCCGATTCGGTACAACAAGAGTAATAATCAGTGATGAGGGTACTCACTTCTGTAATAAGCACTTCACTAAACTGCTTGCCAAGTGTGGGGTCAAACACAAGTTTCTACAACTTATCATCCCCAAACCAATGGTCAACCAGAAGTTTTGAATCAAAAAGTTAAGTGAATTTTGGCGAAAGTTGTCAATCTGTCTCGAAAAGTTTGGGCAATGAGATTAGATGATGCTTTATGGGCATATCGAACAGCTTACAAAAACCTATCGGAATGTCACCGTATAAAATGTTCTATAGAAAAGCATGTCATTTACTGGTAGAGCTGGAACACAATGCATACTGGGCCATTCATAAGTCGAATTTTGATTTACAAGCATCCAGTGAGAAACGATTGCTGCAATTGAATGAGATGGAGGAATTTTGGCACCACGCTTATAAGAATGCCAAATTGTATAAAGAGAAACTCAAGAAATGGCATAGCAAGAAAATCCTTGATCGGAAGTTCGAACCGGGACAAACAGTATTGCTATTCAACTCGAGACTGAGGTTATTTCACAGGAAATTAAAGACTCGCTGGTCTGGCCCTTTTATGGTTATGTCTGTCGCTCCATACAGAGTTATTGAGGTGGAGGAGCCAAATTCAAAGCGAACTATCAAAGGCTTAAGCATTACTGGAGTGGTGCCATTGATCGACAACAGACATCAGTTCGCCTCACTGATCCAGCGGGCAATTGATCAAAGTAGTAAAAGTCGGGCTGACGACTATAAACCAAGCTTTATGGGGAGGTAACCCTATGATTTTGTTTATTGTTTCATTTAGTTTCAATTTAGTAGGGTAGGAGTAGTTCTTTTAGTTGTATTACATGAATCTGCTCTTAACGGGATTATTCTATCAATTTCAAGATGCCATAAGAACAAAAGCGGTTAAATGAGCAGCATGGAGCAAAGCCAGTGGAATAACATGCAAAGCACTAGCGCCCCAGCGCAGGGAAATAACTCAAAACCAGCGCCCCAGCGCTGGTCCACAGGGAACCAATTCACTCACAACGCCCAGCGCCTAATTACTGAAGAAACAAATGTGTTTTTAGGAGCATACACAGGATGATGCTATACAAATATATTTTTTCTTTAGCCAGTATTGGCATCATGGCAACATATGGTGATGTGTATTGACCATGATAGCTATTCGTGACTATGTTTTCACCTGACATGATATTTGACTCTATTACTGACATAGTTTGGTGATATATTGCTTCTAATTAGAGTTGGATTATTTAAATTGCTTGGAACTATGCATCCCTCTATCGTCATTATTATGCCTAAATGGAACTCTACAAGGTCCAAATAGTATAATATGTTATCAATAACCACATTCATGCCCAAAGGCCACAACCTGCATTGTTGAATTGACACCACAACTCGAGTTTGGGGGTAAAATGGCTGCAGTAGTGTCATGGGGTGATTTGATTGTCTGTCAAATATTAATAAAATAACCTTGGCAGATAATTTCTTATATTCGATTGTAGGTTACTATAATGGCATCAAAGCGTCAACGTGGTGACAGATTCGGTTCATCCTCAGCTCCTCCTACCCTATTCGACAAGAAACGATTTGTGAGTGCCGAAGCTCAAGAAAGATACAATCAGATGGCATCACGATCTCTAATTCTAGAGAGAGGATTAAGGTCGAACGAGACAAATGATGGAGAAATAACTGTAATTATCACCGAGCGCAATTGGTTTGACTTCACGGAATAACCCAACACAACTATATTTGTAGTGGTGAAAGACTTCTACGTAAATGTCAAAGAGCATCACTACTACAGTGTCCGAGTTCGGAGAAAAACAGTCAGGTTTGCTAGTGAAGACATTAACCAAATTTATAACTTACCAAATGAGGGGAGCCATTGCCGATATGCAAGTTTCTTGAGTCAAGGGCCCCACTGTGAACAAATTATCCAAGAACTGTGCCAGCTGGGAACCACGTGGACCACTCATTAAAGTGGAAGTAAGATTTTTCTTATTCATCCTTTAGCCGATATGGGAAAACCTGGTTTGCCTTTATTTATGCTAAAATGATGTCGTGCACACATGTCAGTGACGTGACTAAATAAATGGTCGTATTACTCTACTGTCTAGTTAAGTGTATGAAGATGGATGTTGGCTTAATCATCCAATAATCTATTCTGCAAGCCTCAAGGGGGGGGGGGTACCACTGGCGGTCTATCTCACCCTTCTCTCATTTGTGCCTTATGTCAAAAAGCCAGGTGAAATGGAAGAACGATGAATGATTCAGCAGCTTATGCCCGTGCTAAACCATAAGATGATAATGAGGTACAAGATTTGGGAGGGTGGCGATAATCACCCTCGAGGATTAGGATTTATAATTCCACAACCTGCACCTAATCCTACGGGTTCTTCCTCTGCCGCTCCTCGCCATGCAGTTTCCGACGAGGTTAAGCGTGATATTAACGGTTGGTTCTATGACCTTGAGTCCCAAAATGTTCGACTGGCTGAACGTCAAGATGTTATATTTAGGTACAGAGTCGCATTCTGATAAGTCAGTTTTATACCTATTTATTCGGTATCTACTACTTGAATTAGTTGCTTAAAACTATGTTTTGTAGTTACTTTTCATGCATTTTGTGTTCATTTTGGAGATCTTATGCTTGGGAACTGTGTAAGCGACTATTGGTATGAAAAGGCAAGGAAATGCAATCCGGACATCGTTTGGGCTTTAATGGTCATTTCATGTTCTTGGCTTGAAACTTAGGTTTTATTGTAGCGCTTCTTCTAAGCTTTTCGGAATATCATGAATCATACCAATCGGAGTTCGGAGGCTAGAGTTATGACCTTTGTACCAACGAACGTTGAACTTCATGGTTTTGGGTTGCAATTGCACAGCTGTCACTTGGAGCCCAATTTCAACCATCATCCATCCATTATTTCTCAATTCTCAAATAATGAAAGTTGTAGATCTCTTCGATATCTTCGAGTTGACAGGTGGCAATCCACGTAACTTCTCCCGGATAAAAAGTTATGGTTGTTCTACCAGAGGTCACTGCAGCAGATTTTTTATAGCGCGGGCGCGTCATTTTATAGTGTATTTGGAGCGCGGCCGTGCCACTCCTGAAGCTGACCAGAGTTGAATTTTTCATTAAATAATTTAATTGAAGCGTAACTTGAAGGAGAGTCATATTAGGGCTTACAAATAAGAACATATTAGATGTAGAGAGGGATATCCATCCTTAGGGATCATCATTTTGTAAATATCATCATTAGATATTCTTCTCTTCCATTAGATTAGATAAACCCTAGATTAGATTAGATCTTTGGATATTAAAGCTTTTGGAAAGCATTGGAGATTCATATTGGAAGCAAAAGAACTCAGATTTGCTCATCTTAAACCCTAAATTCTCTTCTTATCTCTTTATATCTTTCAATGTTTATTCAATTGTGGATTATGGATTTCACTTCAATCATGAATTAAACTCTATTTTGAGATTATAATGGATCTTGTTGTGTAGTTTACTTTATATGCTTCCTTGTTAGTCTTGTTAATCATTGTTGGATTGTCTATTATAGTTTGTATTCAATTGCTTAAATGCCTAGCTATCAATTACCGTGATAATCCACATGAAATTAAGAAACGGATTTTGGTTTTAGATCTTATTAGAATAGCTTGTGTTTGTGGATTTTACATGGTGTTAGAGTCCATAATTTGTGTTTCGGATAGGACATATATCGAAGCACCGCTTGTAGTCGTTTGAGAACTTGCGCTTAAACCCTTATTAATGTCAAGTCACATAGATATATAGTGATTTATGTAATTTGGGTGTTCACGTGCATTCTATCATTTATGGATATATGTGATATGAACTTAGTACATCGAGAGATGGCTATATTTCGCTTTCGTGTTCTCGGCTAACAATCCGGTGATAATTAATTTGGCTTAACGGGAAGTGTATTGATTTAGATGAAACATTAGGTGAAATTGTAGTCTCATATCTTCATTATCTAGTTTCAGTCTAGGGATAGTTAATATTAGTTTAATTGCACAGTTTTATTCATAATATCAAATCATTCGTTTAAATAAGATTGAAATGGTTATGGGCTAGTGCTTGGTAAATTTTATTAGTTAATTCTGTGTGGGACGATACTCTACTTACTCTTTATTACTTGTTGAGCGTGTATACTTGCACGCATATATTGATCGGGAAAACGACCAACAAGTTTTTGGCGACGTTGCCGGGGAATTAGTTTAATAAATCTTTGCCAACATTAGCTTCAATCAAATTAGTCTTAATTTAAATATTTTATTTTTGTTTTTAATTCTCTTCTTATATTTCTCTCTTTTCAGGTACCATGGATGACTTTACTTATCAAGGGCCATACACAAGAATGACTCAACCAAGGGAAACAGGGGTTTAAGAACTCAACATAATTTCTGCATTATCAGCACAACTTGAGACACTTTCAAGGAAGTTGGACGTTGTTGCAACCCAACGTACTCGAAAGATAGTAATTACATGTGACTATTGTGCTGGCAACCATTTGAGTCATCAGAGCACCGTCCGTTTTGGACCCGTACAGTATGGGGGTGATTACCTCACCCATGATGCTTATCCCAAGTATCATCCAGATTTTGGGTATCACCCAGACTCTTCATGGAGCTATGATTATCAAGACCAATACTGCGATCCAAGTCCAACATACGCACCAGAATTCATATATCAAACTCCAACCAATGATCCTCAATACATGAATTTCGAGGTTGAAACAAAAAAGTCAAGATTGGAGGAATTGTGGTTCATAGCATCAATGAAGGAGATGATGATGAGTCAAGCAATGTCAATTCAAAATCTTCAGATTCAGATGGATCAAATGTTCATGGAGTTAATTAAGGAGAAACTAATTGAGCAAGGGATGTTAATTCAAAATCTTCAGAATCAGTTATATCAAATGTTTGAAGCCTTGAACAACTGTCCTCAAAATGATTGGTTCTATGACATGGATTCTGATACTGATGGAGAGCCCAAGTGGAGTATGCAACTTGATGAGCTACAAGAATTTGAAACCGAGGAGACAAATGGGGATAAGGAAAATAAGGCCATCAAAGAGCTAACTATAAGTCGCAAAGAATATCAGCCGACCTTGCTAGCACCCCAAATGCCTTCTCCGTTAAAGTTAAAAAATCCAGTTAGTTTTTCACATCTATGTCCCCTTGGTAGTCACGTCGACGGTAATGATCTTTATGATATGAGAGACATTACATTCTTGAATCCATGGTGGGACCGAAGAAGAGACAATTGAAGAAGAACCCGTTGTGTTTTTCATGCTCCAATGCCCCAATTTGTTCATGAACACAGCAGAGGAATCACCTAGCTTTTTGACAATGGAAATTGGGAACTTATCTACAAGAAGCAAGCTAGGTGACTTAAAATTGAAGGCTATCAATAATGGGAACTTCTCAAAGCATACGTCGGTTCTAATGGATGGAGGGTTCCTCAATTACCGTAGAGGAATTGGTTAGCTTTGGCAAGAAAAAGTCCAGCTAAAGCACTATAAAACAAGCGCTCGATGGGAGGCACACCATCCACTCTATTCTCCCTCTTGTTTAATTCTTGTTACTTATCTATCATTCCCCCCCCCCCAATGTTTAATTCTTGGATACTTTAAGTCCATTTTTGCCATAATTTGGCAAATTTCAATTATTGCATTTTTAAGAGTAGGTACATGTAGTTTACATAGTTCAATCTTGAGTATATGGAATAAGAATATGTCTCATCTTTGATGACCCTTTGTGTAGGAAATGATTCACATGAAAGTTGACTGCTTAGTCTCAATTTGCTGCAGAATCATCAGAACCAGGTCAGCGCGGCAGCGCCATCTTCCCAGCCAAACTCAGCTCGCCCGCGCCCGCGCCCTTTTATGCAAAATGTTTTTGAGCCAGACGTGCCCGCGCCCTTTCATGCCTACACCATGGTGCGCCCTCGCCAATCCCCAGAAAATTTTTCTTTTCAAAGTCTGCAGAATCGATTCAATTCAATTGCTATGAGGATGAATTGTCAAAATAGAAATCAAAAATATAGCGCACTGCAAGTGTTTCTAAAAAAGGGCTGAAAGACTAAATTGGAGTGCCAAATAAGTTTGGGGGGATTGCAGACCAAATTTCCAAGGCATTAGAGAAGTCCACGCTCAGTTCCCAACTTTTAGATCCATCCAAACTTATCCACCGCCTGATACACCATCGAATTATGAGGAGGCGGATGGATATGACGATGCCACTTAGGGGAGTAGTCTTTCACTTTTTATTACAATGAGGGCATTGTTCGTTTTAAGTGTGGGGGGATTGTTCTTCTTTAGGGTGCATATTAGTATGTTCATGTGTATTTTATATAGTTTAGTTTTTACTTATATGTTGCATCTAATAAATTGGAAAAAAATTCAAAAATATTTGTTTTTAATTGATTCATTTAGTTAGGTCATATTGCATGAATCTAAGTTTTCAGCTTGTGTGAAATTCATTTAGCCTATGAGGAGATTGGAACTGCATGATTTTTGATCAGTTTTGATTACTTAGGCTTGGTTGTAATGCTATAGCATGATGTGAATTTTAATCTATTTGAAACTGATGTATTCGAAAAGCACTTTAGAGTATCAATTACGATTTCCTCACTTTAAATGGTCACATAATTGTCTTCTTTTGGGAAATTTATGTTTTAATGATAGAGATTTAGTAGACAGTTAACAATGGATAGATGATGCAAAAGCTTAAGTTTGGGGAAAAAATAAGGGGTATGCTGATAGTAGTGTGCATACAAGCCAATCATGTATGATGACAAAGCACATACTTTGTAAACAATCTTATTTATTTATTAATAATATATTCATTTAAGGCATATAATTATCTACATGGTGCTGTTTTTATAATATGTAAATAACCCATAGTTTTAAGCAATGCTTTTAGAATCATAATGAGATCATGATAATGAGATCTAAATTCTTAGAAAGCTTAAAAACTAAAATAGTTCCCAATTGTGGGATTACTAAAATGGGGATTAGTAAATTCGGATAGATTGGTACATATGTTGCTTGCTCATTGGATGAGGATGACTGATCTCATGGTCATTTGTGTGGAGACACTAAAGCAAGTATGTAGGTGCTTATTGGAGAATAAGTTCACTGAACGTGACTCGCTATGGAATACCTAACGAAGTTTTACTCGCCTATCAATAGGAATTCCTAATGTGATACTAGTACATGTGATCCTTGGACTTGAGATCATCATAGTGTCTTGTATGTAACAAATTATACTTTGACTAATTCCTTAAGGCCTTTTAAGGCATATATAGGGTATGCTTGGGTGTAATGAGTTACATATGGAGATAATGAATGATCAATAAAGAATCTACCACCTCTAGTAAAAGAGGAGATATGTCCTATGTGATTCGTTAAATGACAACCCAGGAATCCTTGGCCAAGGTAGAATGAAATTAGAAAGAGGTTTCTAATTTGCATTATTTGGAGTTGTGCATTTTCTAATCGAAATACATATGATTAAATAAATTAAGACTTGACAGTAAATCCATGTCTTATATTTAATTGGGACATTGTATGGTGGAATGATTGAATTGTACAGTAACTATTAACTCACAGGTTCTTTTATGATTAATGTTGAAATCTATATTATCTGGAAAGTCGTTGATCGCTAGGGAGGCTTATCCCTATTGTAGAATAAATGTTATTTATTTAAATAGATTATTAGTTTAATTTATTTATTTAAATAAGATTGGAATTGTTCTAATTGATTTATTCACAACCGGTTTAATATGGAGAACCTAAAGGGTCACACCATAAAAGGAAGAAGAATTATTTAAGAAGAAAATGGCATGATAGTAATAATGCATTAAGTATAATTAATTTAATCTATGATGATAGAATAAATTAAATAGCTTAATGTTTATTATTTAATATTTTAGAAATAGTAAATATAAATTAATAAGAGGAGTCTTATTAATATTATTATTATTATTTTTATTTTAATTCTAAAGGAGTTTAGAAATTAATATAATATCAGTACTCTCTCTCAATCCTAATAAAGATTAGGATACAAATTAATTAAAAGTATTTAATTAATTAATTAAATAAAACCCTATTCTAATTGGATTAGGAGGGTTAACCTAATATCTATATAAGAGAGTCTTATATCAGAAATAAGGTACGTGAATTTTTCAAGAGTTGGGAGTACACATATTCTATAGAGATAGAAACAAGGGTTAAGCCAATAACCCATCTCACTGAGTTCTTCATCTTCCTTGGTGGATCACCGTTAGAGGCCAAACATTTGGGTGGCTGACATTGATCAAGGGAAGGAGCCACTACAGAGGAATCAAAGGAATCAAAGGAGTAGAACTTGTACCTGAGGAAGCTTGGATCTTCAAATGTATAATTCTGTTTTTCTCCTTCTTCACTCACTGATAATTGATGCACAAGAATGATCATGGCAATGGGTTTGTATAAATTTTTGAAAACCTAGTTTTTACGCTTCCGCCCTATTTATGTGATTTGATTGCATGATTGCGTTACGTACAAACCCAACAGTGGTATCATAGCCAATCTTGTGCTAATTATCAGTCTATGTGATTCCATACATGTATAATATGCGATTGGATCGAGTTATGGGCAACAAAAATTTTTCAGATTCTGCAAAGCTGCGCAGCTGCGCCGGTACAAGGCAATATTGCTGCGCAGCTGTGCCGGGTGCTGTTCCTGGTTTTCATACTGCGCAGCTGCGCCGGTTCCCTTTACATTCTTGGCGCAGCTGCGCCACTGGACAGGAACTGAAATTTTTTTATGTTTTATTTAATTAAATGAATGGTTTATTTAATTAATAAAGGTTTAAAATAAAGATGTTTATTTTATATGAAATGAGATTTCAGAATTGCTAAAATTAAAGAGTTTAATTTGGAATTATTTTTGAATGAAATAAAGGAGTTTATTTTTCCAAAAACAAAGTTTAGCAAACTTTTGCCCATTAACTGATATTAATACATATATGGAATGAATTTATTTTCATGAGATGAATAAGTTTTATTGATACGTATGATGATATGTATGGTAATAAAAGGGATTGATTATGGACTATAACCAATGTGATTGGATTTTATTTTGGTTGAATGCTTGAATGAATGGGTTTTATAAAATGGGGTCTGCGTACCTCGTCTTCTCTAGTTTTATTCTCGATGTAAATTCTATCTCCTTTCTATGTACTTCCCCTTGACTGCTGATCAAGGTTTCTATTTAATTTTAAATAGTTAATGTAATAGAGATAGTTAGAATTATTTTGAAGAAATTGGAGACCAACGAGCAAGGAACGCGTGAAAACTCATTTGTATGGAGCCAGGGTTTAAATGTAATAGTTATATTTAAATTTAAATTTTTGCACTCCTAGGTTTGACCTTTTGGTTCACTTGGTGGCTCTAGTTAACCAAACTAGAATAAAAGTCCATAATCAATCCGGGTAGAATATAGTATTCTATATTGCATGCTAAATATTATATATATTATATTTTATACAAACATGCTTCGCATGTTGAATAAAATGACGCGTATTTTATATATATATGTGCATGCGCGCTTAAAAGATGAGACAAATAATAACAAACCCCTCAAAGAAATAATATTAAGTCTAAAGCGTTCATATGATATTTGGAATATCGAACGTCGCCTTCTAGCATGATTAGTTAATAGAGTATTAAATATTTAATATGAGTTTGTTGTGCTATCCACAAGGCGAGTATTGAATATTTAAGATGTTAATTAATCACATTTGATGCTTATCAAGAAAATTGAACGATCTAGTCTTGTTGTGCTATCCACAAGGACGAAAATTTTTCTTTTTTGAATTTATGGAAGTGCTAGGCTGGACTTAACTTAAATCATTTTAGTTCGGATGTGCACACACATGACCATTATGATTTAAGAGGCAAAATAAAAGAAGTTACATGGTGATGTAATTGACAAGAGTTGTCTACCTATTTATTTGTATATCGCTTGTTGTGCTATCCACAAGGTTATATACATTTGAAATGGGATCCTTAATCTCACTAGCAAACCTTTAATTAGATGTTGCCGAACTATATGAGTGAGGGTAATATAGTTTGATGAAAATAGTGGGAGATACCAATTTAAAATAAAGACCTAAATTTATTTTGGTATGCAAAGTTAATAAAATGAATGTTTGCTAAAATGTTGTCTTTTCATATGCAGAATTTTAAAAAATGTCAAAATCACTAATCTCACTAAGAAGCATACGTGATGCAAATAAGCTTACCGGCCCGAATTATGAGGACTGGCTAAGAAATCTGAGAATTGTTCTCACTGCTGAAAAGATTTCTTATGTCCTAAATTCCACTATCCCTGAATCTGTTTCAGAAATAGCCTCTGAGGAAGAGATTGCCACTTTCAATAAGTGGCAAGATGATGCATCTGTGGCTCAATACATCATGCTCGCATCCATGAATAACGAGCTTCAGCGTTAGCACGAAAAAAAATGGATGCTCCTGCTATGCTGCTTCACCTCAAGGAGTTGTATGGTGAACAGAGTAGGACTGCTAGATATGAGATATCTAAGGAGCTCTTTCGATCTCGGATGACCGAGGGCACTGCCGTCGAGACTCATGCTCTGAAGGTAATCAATTTGATTGAACGCCTTGGACAGCTTGGGTTCGTCATGAATGGGGAGTTGAGTCAAGACTTGGTCTTGCAGTCACTCCCTGAGACCTTCTCGCAGTTTGTGGTTAACTTTTACATGAATAAGCTAGATGTCAGCTTGCCTGAGCTGCTTAACATGCTGAAAACTGCAGAAGGTCACTTCTCATCCAAGAAGAACCATGTCTTGATGGTGGATTATTCCAATAAAAGGAAGAGGCCCAAGGTGTCTTCTGAAAAGAAGAAATCTAATAAGGCTAAGGGAAAAGGGAAAGAAAAGGAGCAAAAGAAACCTGAACCAGCTAAAGGAATGTGCTTTCATTGCAATGAACCGGGACATTGGAAGAGGAACTGCAAGAAGTTTCTAGCAGAGAAGAAGCTTGGAGAAGCTTCGACTTCCAATCAAGGTTTGTTTATGATTGAAATTAATTTTTCTGAAAGTCATAATTCTACTTAGGTATTGGATACCGGCTGTGGTTCTCACATATGTAATACTGTGCAGGAACTGGTCAGAAGTAGAAAGCTGAACAAATATGAGGTGATCCTACGAGTGGGAAATGGAGCAAAAGTTGCTGCATTAGCTTTAGGAACTTATTGTTTAGCAATGCCTTCGGGCAAATCCATTTATCTTAATAATTGTTATTATGTTCCGAATATTATTAAAAACATTATTTCAATTTCTGTATTGGATATGGAAGGTTTTGACGTTATTATAAAGAACAATGGTTGTTCTATTTATAAAGACGATGTTTTATATGGTATTGGAAATTTGCAAAATGGACTTTATACACTTGACTTACAAGAAAATATATTTCAAATTGAACAAATTAAGAAAAGGAAAAGAGATGATATTAATTATACCTATATGTGGCACTGTAGACTCGGTCATATCAATGAAACAAGATTATCCAAGTTGCATAAAGATGGGCTCCTCGAGCTATCTGATTATGAATCATATCCAACTTGTGAATCTTGTCTCATGGGTAAAATGACTAAATCTCCTTTTAGTGGAAAAAGAGAGAGAGTAACAGAGTTGTTGGCATTGATTCACACAGACATTTGTGGACCTATGACAACAAGTGCACGGGGTGGGTATTCTTATTTTATTACTTTCACTGATGATCACTCAAGATTTGGATATGTGTATTTAATGAAATACAAATCAGAATCATTCGAAAAGTTCAAAGAGTTCAGAAGTGAAGTAGAGAAACAAACGGGCAAGAGTATTAAGATACTTCGATTAGATCGAGGTGGAGAATACTTAAGTAGTGAGTTTCTCAATTGTCTCAGAGAAAATGGTATAATCTCACAATGGACTCCTCCAGGTACACCACAGTTAAATGGAGTATCTGAAAAGAGAAATCGAACACTGTTGGACATGGTTCGATCCATGATGAGTTTTACCGACCTTCCAATTTCCTTCTGGGGATATGCCCTAGAAACGGCTGCATACCTACTTAACAAGACACCTACCAAATCCGCCCCAAAGACTCCATATGAGATGTGGAAATGGAGGAAACCAAATCTTAAGCATATTAAGACTTGGGGTTGTCCAGCTTATGTCAAAAAGTTTGAAAATGATAAGCTACAGACTAAATTCGATAAGTGTAGATTTGTGGGATACCCTAAAGAAACCGTAGGGTATTATTTCTATCATCCAACTGATCAAAAGATGTTTGTTACGAAACATGCTACCTTCTTGGAGAAAGAGTTTATCCATGAAGGGGTCAGTGGGAGCAAGATATATCTTGAAGAAGTTCAAGAACCACAAGTTACCACGGACCAAAGTCAGGTACCTAACCAAGTAGAAGAACCTACTGTACCACACCCTGTTCGTAAATCTGGAAGAGTACAGAAGATACCTGAGAGGTATGGATTCGTTATAGAGGATAACGATGAGGTACACATCATGAATGATGATGATCCATTGAATTACGTAAGGCTATGAGTAATAAAGACTCAGGGAAATGGCTTAAAGCCATGAAATCCGAAATAGACTATATGTATGAAAACAAAGTATGGTCTTTGGTTTCACCACCTGAAGGTATTAAACCTATTGGGTGTAAATGGATTTTTAAGAAAAAGATTGGAGCAGACGGAAAGGTTGAGACCTATAAGGCCCGACTGGTTGCAAAAGGTTTCAAACAAAGACAAGGAGTTGACTATGATGAAACCTTCTCACCAGTAGCCATGCTCAAGTCCATTCGGATTTTGCTTGCGATTGCAGCTTACAACGACTATGAGATCTGGCAGATGGACGTGAAAACGGCCTTCCTCAATGGTAAACTTGAGGAGGATGTGTATATAACACAGCTAGAGGGATTTATTTCAAAAGTTGGAACAAATCAAGTCTGTAAGCTACAACGATCCATTTATGGGTTGAAGCAAGCTTCTCGTAGATGGAACATTCATTTTGATGAGACAATCAAAGAGTTTGATTTTATCAAAAACGAGGATGAACCATGTGTATACAAGAAGGTTAGTGGGAGTGCAGTATCATTCCTTGTATTATATGTTGATGATATATTACTGATAGGGAATGACATTCCTATGTTACAATCCATTAAAATCTGGTTATCTAAAAACTTCTCCATGAAGGACTTGGGTGAAGCATCCTATATTTTGGGGATAAAGATCTACAGAGATAGATCTAAAAGGATGCTCGACTTATCCCAAGGAACGTACATTGATATGATGCTAAAGAGGTTTAGCATGGAAGATTCCAAAAGAGGTCTCATGCCGATGAGCCATGGAATAAATCTCTCCAAGAAACAGGCCCCAAAGACACCTGAGGAGAGAGGACCGTATGAGTAAGATCCCTTATGCTTCTACAATAGGATCTATCATGTACAGTATGATATATACTAGACTGGTTGTTGCTCACGCACTTAGTGTAACAAGCAGATACCAGTCGAATCCAGGAGAAGAGCACTGGAAGGCAGTGAAAAATATCCTAAAGTACTTGAGAAGGACTAAAGATATTTTTCTTGTCTACGGTGGGTCTGAATTAAAACTCGAGGGATTCACGGACTCAAGTTTTCAAATAGACCAAGATGACAGTAAATCGGGTATGTGTTTACCTTGAACGGAGGTGCAGTGAGTTGGAAGAGTTCCAAGCAGCAAACGGTTGCTGATTCAGTGACAGAGGCAGAGTATATAGCTGCAAGTGAAGCTGCAAAGGAAGCTGTTTGGATGAAGAAGTTCATAACTGAACTTGGTGTGGTTCCTAGCATTGGAGAAGCAGTTCCCGTATACTGTGACAACACCAGAGCGGTTGCACAGGCTAAGGAACCCAGGTCTCATCAGAAATCTAAACACGTGTTGCGGCGATTTCACTTGATCAGGGAGATCATTGAAAGAGGAGACGTCACCTTGGAGCGTGTAGACTCTCAAGACAACATTGCACATCCATTTACTAAAGCATTAACACAACAGCAGTTTGATCGTCACGTAGATAAGATGGGTATGAGATACCATGGCGATTGGCTTTAGTGCAAGTGGGATATTGATAGTAGTGTGCATACAAGCCAATCATGTATGATGACAAAGCACATACTTTGTAAACAATCTTATTTATTTATTGATGAAATATTCATTTAAGGCATACAATTATCTACATGGTGCTGTTTTTATATTATGTAAATAACCCATAGTTTTAAGCAATGCTTTTAGAATCATGATGAGATCATGATAATGAGATCTAAATTCTTAGAAAGCTTAAAAACTAAAATAGTTCCCAATTGTGGGATTACTAAAATGGGGATTAGTAAATCCGGATAGATTGGTACATATGTTGCTTGCTCATTGGATGAGGATGACTGATCTCATGGTCATTTGTGTGGAGACACTAAAGCAAGTATGTAGGTGCTTATTGGAGAATAAGTTCACTGAACGTGACTCGCTATGGAATACCTAATGGAGTTTTACTCGCCTATCAATAGGAATTCCTAATGTGATACTAGTACATGTGATCCTTGGACTTGAGATCATCATAGTATCTTGTATGTAACAAATTATACTTTGACTAATTCCTTAAGGCCTTTTAAGGCATATATAGGGTATGCTTGGGTGTAATGAGTTGCATATGGAGATAATGAATGATCAATAAAGAATCTACCACCTCTAGTAAAAGAGGAGATATGTCCTGTGTGATTCGTTAAATGACAACCCAGGAATCCTTGGCCAAGGTAGAATGAAATTAGAAAGAGGTTTCTAATTTGCATTATTTGGATTTGTGCATTTTCTAATCGAAATACATATGATTAAATAAATTAAGACTTGACAGTAAATCCATGTCTTATATTTAATTGGGACATTGTATGGTGGAAGGTTTGAATTGTACGGTAACTATTAACTCACAGGTTCTTTTATGAGTAATGTGGAAATCTATATTAATTGGAAAGTCGTTGATCGCTAGGGAGGCTTATCCCTATTGTAGAATAAATGTTATTTATTTAAATAGATTATTAGTTTAATTTATTTATTTAAATAAGATTGAAATTGTTCTAATTGATTTATTCACAACCGGTTTAATATGGAGAACCTAAAGGGTCACACCATAAAAGGAAGAAGAATTATTTAAGAAGAAAATGGCATGATAGTAATAATGCATTAAGTATAATTAATTTAATCTATGATGATAGAATAAATTAAATAGCTTAATGTTTATTATTTAATATTTTAGAAATATTAAATATAAATTAATAAGAGGAGTCTTATTAATATTATTACTATTCTTATTATTTTAATTCTAAAGGAGTTTAGGAATTAATATAATATCAGTACTCTCTCTCAATCCTAATAAAGATTAGGATATAAATTAATTAAAAGTATTTAATTAATTAATTAAATAAAACCCTATTCTAATTGGATTAGGAGGGTTAACCTAATATCTATATAAGAGAGTCTTATATCAGAAATAAGGTACGTGAATTTTTCAAGAGTTGGGAGTACACATATTCTATAGAGATAGAAACAAGGGTTAAGCCAATAACCCATCTTACTGAGTTCTTCATCTTCCTTGGTGGATCACCGTTAGAGGCCAAACATTTGGGTGGCTGACATTGATCAAGGGAAGGAGCCTTTACAGAGGAATCAAAGGAATCAAAGGAGTAGAACTTGTACCTGAGGAAGCTTGGATCTTCAAAGGTATAATTCTGTTTTTCTCCTTCTTCATTCACTGATAATTGATGCACAAGAATGATCATGGCAATGGGTTTGTATAAATTTTTGAAGACCTAGTTTTTATGCTTCCGCCCTATTTATGTGATTTGATTGCATGATTGCGTTACGTACAAACCCAACATATGCATGCTATATAAATATAAAAAAAATAAGAAAAAAGAAAAGAAAAGAAAATAGAATGTTGAATAAACACCTTAGTTAGTCGAGTCTTGTGCTCTTTGATATTCGACCAGTACGCCTTAGGGGATTGTCTTTACACCAAGCACCCTAAAGCCTAAGGGTTTGGGAGTCGTTGGTCGAAAGCTCGCTACATGGGTATTATTGAAAAGCCTAAGAGGGCTAGGCATTGCACAGTCAGGTGTAAACACAGGAATGCGAGAATATCGGCCTCATGAGTGAATAAAAGCATAATAAACCCTTTGTTGACTCTTAGCTTAGTTGATGCGTAGTCTTGGTTGGAGCTTAATTTGTTTACTAACTTTCTTGAGTTAAAACATTATTTTTTTTCCCTCTAAGAAGCATATTATGTGAAGTATTTGTTCTGTAGCAAGTTTAATGGTTGCTAAGCACACACACACACACACACTACATCAGTGAGGACAGGTTTTGATTTGTTGAATAATATGCATTATGGCATTGTTCTTGGTTACATTCTCTGTTTGAAGATTTTGTAGTTTCTCTGAGGCAATTCTTCTAAGCTTCATATCTACCTGGTATTTGGATTTGTTAGCAGTTAGATTAGATTGCATTGTGTTTAGTATATTGCATTTGCATTGTGTTGTGTTGCTTGGGGACAAGCAACGGTTCAAGTTTGGGGGTATTTGATAAGTCAGTTTTATACCTACTTATCTGGTATCTAGTACTTGAATTAGTTGCTTAAACCTATGTTTCGTAGTTACTTTTCATGCATTTTGTGTTCATTTTGTAGATCTTATGCTTGGGAACTGTGTGAGCGACTATTGGTATGAAAAGGCAAGAAAATGTAATCCGAACATCGTTTGGGCTTTCATTGTCATTTCATGTTCTTGGCTTGGAACTTGGGTTTTATTGTAGAGCTTATTCTAAGCTTTCCGGAACATCTTGAATCATCCCAATCGGAGTTCGGAGGCGAGAGTTATGACCCTTGTACCAACGGACGTTGAACTTCACGGTTTTGGGTTGCCATTGCACAGCTGTAACTTGGAGCCCAATTTCAACCTTCATCCATTCATTATTTCTCAATTCTCAAAGAATAAAAGTTGTAGATATCTTCAATATCTTCGATTTGACAGGTGGCAGGCCCCGTAACTCTTCCCAGATCAAAAGTTATGACTACTCTACCAGAGGTCACTGCAGCAGATTTTCTCTAGCGCGGCAGCGCCATTTTATAGTGTATTTGGAGCTCGGTCGCGCCACTTCTGCAGCTGACCAGAGTTGACATTTTAATTAAATAGTTTAATTGAAGCGTAACTTGAAAGAGAGTCATATTAGGTCTTATAAATAAGGACATATTAGATGTAGAGAGGGGATTCCATCCTTAGGGATCATCATCTTGTATATATCATCATTAGATATTCTTCTCTTCCATTAGATTAGATAAACCCTAGATTAGATTAGATCTTTGGAGATAAAAGCTTTTGGAAAGGATTGGAGATTCATATTGGAAGCAAGAGAATTCAGATTTGCTCATCTTAAACCCTAAATTCTCTTCTTATCTCTTTGTATCTTTCAATATTTATTCAATTGTGGATTATGGATTTCACTTCAATTATGAATTAAACTCCATTATGAGATTATAATGGATCTTGTTGTGTAGTTTACTTTGATATGCTTCCTTGTTAGTCTTTTTATTGGATTGTCTATTATGGTTTGTATTCAATTGCTTAATTTCCTAGCTATCAATTACCGTGATAATCCATATGAAATTGAGAAACGGATTTTGGGTTTAGATCTTATCTTAATAGCTTGTGTTTGTGGATTCTACATGGTGTTAGACTCCATAATTTGTGTTTCGGATAGACATATACCGAAGCACCGCTTGTAGTCGTTTGAGAACTTGCGCTTAAACCCTTATTAATGTTAAGTCACATAAACATATAGTGATTTATGTAATTTTGGTGTTCACGTGCATTCTATCATTTGTGGATTATATGTGATATGGACTTAGTACATCGAGAGATGGCTATGTTTCGCTTTCGTGTTCTCGGCTAACAATTCGTTCATAATTAATTTGGCTTAATGGGAAATGTATTAATTTAGATGAAACAATAAGTGAAATTGTAGTCTCATATCTTCATTATCTAGTTTCAGTCTAGGGATAGTTAATATTAGTTTAATTGCACAGTTTTATTCATAATATCAAATCATTCGTTTAAATAAGATTAAAATTGTTATGGGCTAGTGCTTGCTGAATTTATTAGTTAATTCTCTTTGGGACGATACTCTACTTACTCTTTATTACTTGTTGACCATGTATACTTGCACGCATATATTGATTGCGAAAACGACCAACACGTACAACAATGCCTAGACAAATATGTATGCGCGGCTAAACCCTACAGTCGACCCTAGCCAGTTTCCAGTTGCACCTGTTCTGCCCGTGTTTCCACTGTCAGATCAAGAGATGAGCGAGGATGAGAAATTCCCTCCCGACGAGTGACCTAATCAGGGAAGTCCTCAGTTTTAATTGCTTTATTTATCGAATGAAGACATTGCTCAATTTTAGTTTGGGGGTAGTTTTCAAGTTTCTATTTTCATAGTAGAATTGCATGTTCATAGTAGCTTGTTTTGCATCTAGATTGTGTTAGTTGCATTGTGTTTGCATGATATCACTTAAGCATGAACTGTCTGTTGTCCAATGATAAAAATACATGAATTAGGTTACAACTTAAATGAATGGGATAATAAGAACACAGTGGGCTAGAGGGTATTATTGACTTAATTTATTGACGAAAACCCTGTTTTTAGTGCACATTGCCAGTATGTCGAATTAACCAGAATTAATTGGACTGAACGAATCTGAGGCTTATGACGAATATAGATCACCCTCTACGGTTTAGTTTATTTCATAAATAAAAAATCTTGTATATTTAAAAAAGAAAGAGAATATAAAGGAAAAACCAAAAGAATAAAAGAATAAAAGTTTGACTTAGTTATCTTTGTGGCTTCTGTTACTTGAACAAGTATGCCCTTAGGAGTGTCTCTACACTTAGCACCCTAAAACCATCTGGTTTGGGAGTCGTTGGTTGAATGTTCGTTACACGAGTAACATTGAAGAGCCTAATAAAGATTAACATTGCACAAGTCAAAATAAATAAATAAAAATAAATACTTGACTAAGTTTAGTTTCGTGGCTTTTTGTTATTCGGGTTATTAGATCCAAGGGGTGTCTTAACACCTAGTACCCTAAAGCCATCTGGTTTGGGAGTATTGGTTAAAAGCTCGTTATATGGGTAACACTGAAAAGTCTAATGGAACTAAGCATTGCACGGATCATGTTTGAAAAAAAAAAGAAAAAAAGTGTATTATAAAAGATTTTTGAAATATGGGATAACTAATCTTTAGAGGGGTGTTAAATTGCTTATATCTATATTCATTTGTCCTGGAGCCTTGTTATTCTTAAGTTTAATTGATTTATAGTGAGGTTAACATGTTGATACACACACACACAGTGGGTTGGAGAAAAATTGTGTTAATAATTTTTCAAGTTAACTGATGTTGGATTTTGAATTCATTCAGGTTGTTTTTAAGGATCTTTGAGGCTGATCAAGGTTAATAATGTTAATGTTAAATCATGCTCGAGTGTGGTGTCTTGAAGTTAGTAGGTGTATTCATGTTATTCTGTGTAGTTACATTGCTTGAGGACAAGCAATTGTTCAAGTTTAGGGGTATTTGATGAGTGGGTAATATACCCATGAGTTAGATATATTTAGGCTTGATTTATTGTTATTCTTGGGGATTTTTAGGATATTTTTATTTGTTTTATTTGTATTTTGTGGACAGGAGGGCAAAACAGGAATTTGGATGCATTAATGGCAAAATAGGGAATTCTGGCAAGGCAAGGGGCAAGATGCTAATTTGTATCATAAGGCCGCAGCGCCGAGGAGCTCAAAGAGTAAAGGAACCCAGCGCGGGGGCGCTGGATGGCAGAGAAAGTTGACGAATTTTGAAGCTAAAGCTGGAAGAAGAAGGAAGAAGTCTACTTTGAATAGGAATACAACAAGGCTGACTCAATAAGGACTGAAAAGCTATAAAAGTAGGAAGGATATGGACATAAAGATACACATTCATTAAGACAGATACTGAAGCTTTCAACTTGGAGATTTTAGAGGAACGATGAAGAATTGCAGTAAAGATTGAAGGCCATCATTGAGTTTTTATTCTTCTTCTTTATCTGTAATTTAATTGAGATGTTTATTATAGGATTTTTGGTATTAATCTTCAGCATAAAACTAATTTCTTAATTAAGGCTACAATTGAACCTTTTATGCTTATGATTTGATTTTCCATATTAATCTAGTTAATGATTTATATTGAGTTGTCTATCATATTTCATGCTTATTGTCTAATTATTTGGCCAATAATTACCTATGTTATACTAGATAAATTAGGGAGATGAAATCTGGGGTTAGAACTGAGTATGATAGCATATATTCTTACACTACAAGAAAATCGGCTAAGTCCGACGGACCTAACCTCGACAGACTAACTTTCGTCGAATTTAACTCTATTTCTGACGGAATAATCGGTCGTAGTTAAGTCCCTCGAAAATAATATAATACCGAAGGAATTTCGTCGAAAGTAATATTTCCCCTGTGGCGCGAGCTTTCCAGCCAGCGCAAACCCTAATTTCGAGGGACTAACGTTATTTTCAAGGGAATTATCCGTCGACATTACCTTAAGTTCGATGGAATTATTCCCGATGGAAATTTCGTCAAAAATAACTATTAAAACCTAATTTCAGACGCCTTCTTCTCCAGCGCCTCCTTTTCTTTTTCATTCACTCCCTCTCTTTTTTCTCTCTCTCTCTTACTCTCCGGCTCCGGCACAACTGCTCCCCCCCCTCCACCCCGATCCCCCCTCCCCCCTAGCACAACCCCCAATCCCCCCTCCCACTCCCCCTCCCCTCCACTGCCACTGCCACTTCCGCCACTGCTCCTCCGGCTCCCTCCACAGCCTCCTCTGTCCACCGTAACTGACGCCGCTCCTCCCTCCACACCCTCCTCCCTGCTGGTACATTACTCATCAGATTTATTTTGGGTTAAGAAATTATAGGCTATGTTCATATGCTATGTTAAGAAATTATATGCTATAATAAGAAATTATATGCTATGTTCATATATTGTTGTGCAACTTGGCATATTGTTCATATATATTGTCCTGCAAATTGGCAAATTGTTCATATATTGTTCTGCAAATTAGGTTCAAATGAAGTTCTGCAAAAAAAAAATTGGCTGAAATTGGGTTGAAATGAAGATCTGCAAATTTTTTTTGGTTAAAATTGCCCTATTTCATTGTATATATTTGGCATTGTATATATTTGCTGAAATTTGTATATATTTTCTATTTCTGACTGGAATTTCCGACAGAATTTCTATTAAAAATGTTCAATTGCAATATTTGTGGGCCCTATTTTATTTTATTTATGTATTTTATTTAGTTTCCCAATATTTAAATAAATAAATTAATTAGCATTTAATTAGTTTTACATAATATAATATATGATAATATAATAGAATTAAATTAAATTAAATAGAATTAAATTTAATTAAATTAAATTTAATTAAATAAAATAAATTTATTTTATTTTATTTTATTTTAAATTAAATTAAATCGAATTACATTACATTAAATTAAATTAAATAGAAATAAATTAAATTAAATTAAATAAATGTAATTATTTAATTTAATTTAATTTAAATTATATTATATTATATTTAATAAACTAAATAAATTTACTTAAATATACTATACTATAATATAATATAATATAAAAATAAGTAAAATAAAATAAAATACTAAGTAGTACTTAATTAGTATTTTACAACTAAAGAAAATTAATTAAAAATTAAATGAAAGTAAAATAAAATAAATAAAATAAAATACTAAGTAGTACTTACTTAGTCTTCTACAACTAAAGTAAATTAATTTAAAATTAAATGAAATTAAAATAAAATAAAATATTATGTAGTACTTGCTTAGTTTTCTACATTTAAAGTAAATTAAATGAAAATAACTAATAACTAATAAATTAAATTAAATTAAAAACTAAGTAGTACTTGCTTAGTCTTCTACAACTAAAGTAAATTAAATGAAAATAAAATAAATTTAATTAAAAAATAATACTAAGAAGTACTTGCTTTGTCTTCTATAAAATTTATAAAAAAATACTTAGTTTTGCATTGGTAAAATAAATTAAGTAGCATTTGTTTAGTTTGCCGCAATATTCAATAAACTCAATATGACTTGTGAGCGATTGACTTTGAGTGTTAAGGTTGCATGATACCATGCAGATGTCAACTTAGAAACCCGTTTGACATTCACTCAGTAGGAGTGAATGTCGAATAGTCCTCAGTTTGGGACTGTTACTGGATGTTATGTCTTTCACTTAGGCCGGTGTCAATACAAAAATGTACGTTTTTGTTGTTTTGAGGACTTTTCGGCTGTTATCTCTATATGTTCTTTGAGTACATACTTAGATTAAGTTATTTTAATCTATTTCGTGTACTTGGAGACCATGGGGAGGTGATGCCGAAATTTTCTTAAAACAGTAGAAACGTGCTTAACGTGTTGGCACTAGTGAAGAGACGCATCCAGGAACGGGATAGAAGCCTGAATTACCCATGTCCTATAGAGGAGATGCTGCCGAAAAATATAATTCATGCATGGACCAAAGTTACAGAAAGCAAAGAAATTGTACTGAATGTGTCTTATGTGCATCATCAATATGTCAGCCGACCGGAGTTGGATGTACCGTAGGATACCAATTGATGGGAGGGGATTAGTGTCAGCTTATCGTGATGGGGGTGTCTAACATTTTGAACAAAGCAATTAAACATGCTGATGATCCGAACGGAAAAATGCGATGTTCGTGTGTCAAATGTAAAAATCTTATCTAAAAGAAAGCCGATGAGATTAGATTTGACTTATTTTCCCGTGGATTTGTGGATCGGTACACCCTATGGATTCATCAAGGGAAATCAGCTGAGTTGTGGGAATTTTCAAATAGTGTAGACAAACCAACTGAGCAGAGGGATTCAATTGTGGATAACTATGATGCCGTGGAGATGTTGGTCGATGCGTATGGGCCTAACACTATAAACTGGGCCGATAACGAGTATGTGTCAGGCAATGCTCAACAAGAACTAAATGATTCAGTTGCTGCCTTTTACAAGATGTTACATGAATTGAGGGTCCCATTGTATCCTAGAAATGACAAGCACAACAGGCTATCTTTAGTGACTAAGCTCTTATTAAGAATGATGAAAACTGCAGTGAGAGAGGTTTCAACAATTTGCTTGCTCTTATGAGCGAATTTTTACCCACGGATAATACCTTGCCTATGAATTATTACGAAGTGAAGAAGATGGTCAAGGGTTTGAATATGGGGCATTAGAAGATCGATGCTTATGAGCAGGATTGCATGTTATACTATGGGGCGGATAGAGATAAGGGACAGTGTGATATATGCAGCTTGCCTCGCTTTCGGGTGACAAAACGTGGGGGGAAGGAGAAACATGTTCCCAGGAAGATCTTACGGTACTTTCCTCTTGCGCTGAGGCTTCAACGGCTATTCATGTCGTCCCATACGGCTCAACATATGAGTTGGCATAGAATAAGGGATGTCGTGCCTGGTCAGCTGACTCACTCTGCAGATGGAGATGAGTGGAAGAAGTTTGATGAAAATTTTCCAGAGTTTGAAGTGTATGATATGAATGTCAGGCTTGGCATGGCTACGGATGGGTTTTGTCCATTTAATAATTTTAGCCAACCCTACTCTATTTGGCCAGTAATAATAGTAGCTTGCAATCTTCCACCGTTAATGTGAATGAGGGATCCGTATCTTTTCTTAACTTTACTAATTCCGAGGGATAAAAGTCTTACAAAAGACATAAACGTGTACCTCAGACCATTAGTCGATAAACTTAAGATGTTGGGGGAGACGGGTGTTCAGACCTATGATAAAGCGAAGATGCAAAAGTTTGTGATGAAGGTAGCTTTGTTGTGGACTATCACCGACTTTCCAGCACTTGGGATGATCAGTGGTTGGTCAACTCATGGGAAGCTATCATGCCCAATCTGTATGGGGGATGTGCAAGGCATACAACTACGTCATGGGAGTAAAACTAATTTCTTCGAAACTGCTCGTAGATTCTTGCCTGCAGACCACAGTTACAGAAAGTTATCTGAATAGTTTAACAAAAAGACAGAGAAAAATGGGGTTGTTGGACGTTTGTCGGGCAGCGAGATATCGGGCTGGCTTAACAATTTATTTTTTCCACCGCCAGGTAAGGAGCATGTTAAGTGGAGAGCAGTTGATTACGGAATAACTCATAACTGGACACACTCGCCCATGTGGTTTGAGTTGCCATATTGGGTCACACTTTCAGTCCGTCATTGTATAGATGTTATGCATACAGAAAAGAATGTGTTTGAGAATCTATTTTACACCGTGTTAGATGCGAGTGGTAAAACAAAAGACACTGATAAAGGACGTAAAGATTTGGTGGCAATGAATATCAGGTCAGAATTGTAGCTTCGACCTAATAACTTAAAACCAATAGCATTATTTTGTCTAACCAAGCAACAGGTTGAAGACGTGTGCAAGTGGGTAAGTGCGTTGTAGCTCTCGGATGGATATGCTTCTAACATATCTCATTGCACCAAGGTTGAGCAGCTGAAAATGTCTGGGTTTAAATCTCACGATTGTCATGTATTCATACAGAAGTTGATACTAATTACATTTCGTGAAATGTTACCTAGGAAATTTGTTGATGCCTTGGCCGAAGTATCAGCTTTCTTTAGGGATATTTACTCAACAGTAATAAGGTACAGTGATGTTGAGTAGATGGAGAAGAATATAGTGCTAAAAATGTGCAAGCTCGAAATAATTTTACCTCCAGGGTTCTTTGACTCGATGGAGCATTTGCCTATACATCTACCATATGAACTGAAACTTGGAGGACCGGTGCAATATCGGTGGATGTATCCTTTTAAGAGGTAACTAATATCATCTATTTGTCTAAATTTTAATGATTTTTACAAGGCATATTATTAGTAATAATTGCGTGCAATCATATTTCAGGTATCTGCGTCGATTAAAGTAGAAAGTAAAAAACAAAGCTAGTGTAGATGGTTCAATTGCTGAACGTTATACGGAGGAAGAACTTGTCAACTTCTGCTCTCTATACTTTAACGATGTAGTCTAAACTAAGCATACTCGTTTAAGTAGGAATGAGGTCCTTGGTGATTAATATCATTCTGATGATGAGTTAGCTATATTCACATATCCGGTAAAACCATTTGGCCATGTGACAATGACTTACTTAAGCGACAGAGATTTAAAGATTGTATCTACATACGTGCTTTAAAATTTGCCTGAATTAGTGAAAGACATCAAGTATGTATTATTATACGTACACATGTTAATACACTAAGATTATGATTATAATAAAGATTTTATTATATTATTTCAGTGCATTCGAAGAGGAAGCGAATGCTTCTAATTCGGGAATGACTCCAGCACAGTTGGAAGCATTCACTACTGAAAATTTTCTCCATTGGTTTAAGAGCATAGTTGAAGCGGATAGCGCTTATGAGCATTTCAGAGACGTTGTTTCAGGCCCGTACAAACTAATAAGTTCATTTTCTAAATGCATCGTGAATGGGTATAGATTCAAGGTTGATGACTTGAATGAAATGAGATCAGTCAATTCGGGCATTGTCGTGTTGGGAAGTTGCTACCAAGACTCCGAGTCCAATTACTATGGACGATTAGAGGAAGTGGTTGTACTAAATTATCCTAATGGTAAAAATGTTTTTACATTCAGGTGTCGCTGGCTTGATATCGTTAAGGGTGTTAAAATTGATCGTAATAGAATCGTCACGGTAGATATAAAGTCAAAACTACAGTCTAATGATGTATTCGTTCTAGCCAGCCAAGCCACTCAAGTGTACTACGCCCCGAAGGTCTTAAATTATAGGAGCCCCTGGTATACAGTTGTCACAAAAAAGACTCGTGCTTTTGATGGTACTAATCTGTTGGGAATAGATGAACCGTTGCAAGAAAAAATTAGCAATCCCAAGGTAGATGTCTTAAATGATGATGATATAGTTGGTGACCTCATTGACATACCTGATGTTGAGGAAGACGTGGTTGTCAATGACTATATCGTTGTACACGACAACGACGAGTATGAAACCGATACAGAGGCAGAGGAGCCAGAATCAGATGACAAAGTTGAGATTAATTCTGATGGGTTTGATAACGTACATAGTCTTAACTGAAATGGTTTTCTGTAATTGAACGATAATTTAATTTAGATAAATTAACTACAACTTAATTAATAGATTAATATGTTGGTTATTTCAGTAGTACGCTGATATATGGATAGACATAGGGGGGGTTCGTCGTGGTGGTGGTCGTTCAGGATCAGATAACGGCACCCACGACGAAGGATCGTCATCAGCTAGTATGTTTCCAAACTTAAATATTAAATTTATTAGAATTATGAAAATATTATATTTATATAACGTTATTTATACAGATAGAGTTCGTCGATGTCAGCGAGGAACTAACCACGGATTATTTGGCCGACCGCCGACACAGCCACACGTTGTCCTTGGTAGATGTCGACTCGGCGCAGTAAGTATCACTTTTAATCTGTCAATTGTAATAAATTAACATGTATATATATAATTACATTATTAATATAAAAATTTGTTTCATTTCTCTCGCATTATATTGTAGCATCTTGGACACTGTCGCTAAGGCGACGCTACACGCCATCTGCCTGACATACTTGCCTACTGGTTCTATACGCTTTAGCCAGTTAGCCCAGTATGATGCCTCATTAATGGACGTTGTGCTGTGCGATTTTCTCGTAAGTCAAATTACATAGCTTCAAGTAAACAATGCATTATCATTTACCATTATATACTTTTCAAATGAATTCTGATATGTCGATACAACTTTTCATATAGGTTTATTTTAGATATAAGGAGGGCATATCTCTAGTAGCCGGCGACAATGTTATTACTACACATGTCTCGAAGAACTACTCTGGCTAGCTTTACGAGATGAGACAGCGGGCGCCCCGGGCGGTTGGCGAGCAGCCTGGGACTACGATCAGAGATCATCAGTCCCGCATAGTCGGTGATCAGGCATGGGAGGCTACGTGTTGACACTGGGATGATGAGGTGTTCAAGAAAAAGTCAGAGCAAGCAAAGAAAAATCGAAGCCAGCTCCGAGTCATATACAGGACTGGCTCACAGTCCTTTGAGGAGGTGAAGTCGGTAAGTATTGCATAATTTGTTGTTTAGTTAGTCAATTGTCAGTAACATACTTAATACAGTTTTAATTAACTTAATTATTAGGTCATGGTCTCGAGCTTCGACCTACCCCCTACGATGAGTGAGTTCAGGATAGAGCCCACACTCCTAAGGACTCTCGCATGTCTCCTGCAGCCTTAGTTATACGGGTAAGACTTAGTCTAAACTTCAAGTTATTATTAATATTAAATTGTTAATAAAATAATATAATTAACTTGCGTATACAAATAATATTTTAGGATCGTTTTCAATCGCTTCGGGACGCCCGTCTAGCTGAGTTACGAGCTGCTATGGGGGATCCTGAGCCGTTAGATTCCACCACTCCTCTTCCTGAGATTGAGTTATCTCGAGATGAAGAGCTGAGACTATGGGTTGCGTCTTAGGATCCCCATACTTCGAGTACCGGCCGGTATCGCGTGTTGGGTTTGCCGAGGATAACGTGTATACCCTACCTGCAGGTAATATATAATATATCTTAATTTTTAAAATAAAATAAATTATATATATACTACATAATAAATTGGTAATTATCGCAGGCTCTAGCCAGCACCAGCGTCCGAGAGCACCAGTTGGATCATCTTATACCGGCGCTGGCTTAGGTGATGCGCTCTTCTAGAGGGTTATATCGGCGATATCGGATAGGGTTCAGACGGATCTGGCTTTTCGACGTCAGCACTTACCTACCCATTATCTCTTTCACCAGCTGGCTCAGGATATTGTAGCAGGGGCCACCATAGAGAGTAATGGATTACCACCCGACCAATTCATCGCGTTAAGCGGTGAGGTGCTCTAGATGGTGGTTACTCTACTATTGGAGGCTTTTGGTGAGCAGCCCGAGAGTCATCAGGTATTCTGCATGTTATTTTATTTTTATTTAGCAGTATTTTAATTCTCACATTATATAGACTAATGATTTATATTTTTAATCCTATCTACAAAGGTGGCGATGACGATCGGAGGGACGTTGACACTGATTCTTATACACCAGAGCATCAGCGTCGCCCATCCTTGTCTGATGATCCTCCTCCTACTAGCTAGTTAGTTTTACATGCTAGCTTATTTGTATAGATTGTATTCAATACATTGTAGAACATTTGTACATTTTGTTTAAAATTAAGTTACTTTGTACGAGTTTTATAAATTAAACAGGTTTGTGATCAGTTTGTCGTTAGCGTATTATTTGTTATAATTATTTATGAGTTAGTTGATATTTATACTTGTTATCTTAATTAACATTAGCGTATATTTGTAATCGTTATTGGACTGAACATTATGGAACGTTATAGCGTGTATTTGTAATCGTTATGGAACGTTATAGCATTGTTAGTATTAGCGTATCATGCATATATTGTCTATAGCAATATGTGATTGGATATAACAGGTTTTTACTGTTATTTGGAATTGGAAATATATTATTGTATGTATGATTGAGATGGAATAGGTTATAGGTACACTATTGGGGTTTAAACCCTGGAAATGAAAAGTACAAAAAGTAGCTAATTTTTTTTTATTTTGTAAATCTCGACGGAGTAGGCTAATTCTGAGAGAAATTCCGTCGGACTTAGTGACATGTATTTAAATAATTTTTTCATAAATATTATTCTCAATGAACTATTTCGTTGACATTAGTCTAATTCCGTCGACATTACCTATTTGCATTAAAAGCTAGCTAATTAATAAAAGTTAGGTTCAACGAACTATTCCCTCGGCATTAACTTAATTCCATCGACATTATAGTAACTACGATAGATAATTCTGTCGAGTTTAGTTCGTCAAGGTTAGGTAATTTCTACTAAATTATCGACGGAGTTAATGCTGAGGAGGCTAATTACGACTAAAATGTTGACGGATATTTCCGTCAAAAATAAAGCTAATATCGACAGAAAGTCCTTAAGATCGACAAAAAATTTCGGCGAAATTAGCCGGTTTTCTTGTAGTGTTAGTTATTTGTATGAGATAAATAATTAGGGTGGTGAATTGAATAGGGATATCGCTCTTCACTGCATATAACAATTGGGAATTGGAACTTATTGAATTTAATTATTTGGTTGTGCATAGGAATATAGCATAATTAATCGAATTAAGTAATTTTAATTGATCATTTGGAAAAGGGCTTTTAAATACATTGAATTCCTGTGAACAACTCACATGGATTTAATAATTGGAGAAATTGGATAATTAAAATATATTGCATAACTGGGGATATTATAGTCTTAAGTCTTAATCATCTGAATCAATGTGTTAAAATTAGTTAGTTAATTTAAATTAGTTTTAATTGAAAAAAAAATCACAAAATTGGGTTGTTTAAATAAAATTGGGTTGATATAATACTAGTAGTTAGAATTTATTAAATAGGATTCCTTGTGGGTTCGACACTCATTCTTATCACTTTATTACTTGTGGACCGTATATACTTACACGTAAATATTGATTGTGAAATCGACCAACATATACACGGTACAGTATTAGTATTGAACACTTACAGTATGTGCGTTGTCGTATTTTGCACGACAATTTAATAATTGTAAATATGAAAATTTGCATATGTATGGTTGTTTTTGGCGACTCAAATCAAAATGGGTTGTGTGGACCTATTTTGGGGGCGTCATATTTGGTATCAGAGCTTAGGGATATGTTCTCTGCTGGAGATTAGGGATTAGAACTAGGAGGGGAGAGACGAGTAAAATCCTTCATTAATGTGTGTCCTACCTAAGCTAAATTTTTGTTACTTAATTAGTTGAGAAATTGTGATATGCCAATTAACCTTTATTTTGAAGCTGTATTCTAGAATGATATCTGAAAATTCAGGAGATGATCAATAGATGAACCATTGTACAAAGCAAATAACCTAGAAGCTAGAATTTGAAATGAAAGTTAAGTATCATTATCTCTTCAGATTTCCAGGTACGTATGTAAATTTTGAGGATGAAATTTCTTAAGGAGGGTAGATTATAAGATCTCGACTTTTATGAAATAAAAGTCTAATTTTCTTTATAATTATTATTCAAAATTTTAATATCCCAGAATTTTCAATTAATGAAATGAGAATTATAAATAAGAAGTGAGTAACGAGAATTAAGATTTTAATGTAAAAATGTGGCGTGGTCGCGCTGCATTTATGCTTGGGAGTGGCGTGGCCAGGCAACTCCCTTTCAGGCCTAGAACTGAGTTGTTTCTAACTCTATTCAATCCTAACTATGTTGGGGTATTTTGACAACAAACAAAAGTAAAAATACAGAGTTTTGGAAACTTAAAACAAGTTTAAATCTATGTATTCTATAACTTTAATTTTTTTTATTACGTTAAATGTCTTCTCAAAAAAAGCTTAATCAGTTTATTTTACCAAGGAATGACCTATTTGTATTTGACCTTCATATCACTGCTAGGTAGGTTCCATTACACATGCTCAACCTTTATTGGGATTCATCTAGATCATTTCTTCAAAAATAATATAACTTTTTATTTGAAAACTCATATTAAATCATGCTAAACTAGGTCAGTTCTTTTATGGCTATACTAGACATCACCTAGGACCTTTATTATAACATAAGAGACTCAATTATACAAGCTTAAAGGCTCGGTACTTAAAGAAAACATCTTGGGATGACAGCAGATGATGAGTGGGTAATATACCTGTGAATTAAGTATTTTTAGACTTGATATATTGTTAGTTTTTGAGTATTTTAGGATATTTTTACTTGTTTAGTTGCTAATTTACAGGTTAGGGCAAAGCAAGGCTTTTGGCATCATCAATGGCAATTTTGTAATTATTATAAATCCTCCAGCACCGGGGCACTACATCGAGTTTGGTAAGGCTGAGGAGAAAAGGAGCAAAATTCAATTCCAAATAGGATTCTACTGAAGGGTTGATTTGGGAGGATATTTATCTATAAATGGGAGGAGACTTTTGATAGAAAGGGATATATATAGAATAGAGATTATATTTAATTAGATTAGGAACAATCCTAGTTTAGATTAGATTTGGAGATTGAAATAACTTGGAGATCATTGAAGATTAGGAGCAGGAACAAGAGGGGAGCATCAGACTTGCATACAACAAATTTTATTCTCTACTCTACTTCTATTTTTATCTTTTAATGTTTATTCAATTGTGGATTCTAGAATTTAATTCAATAAAAATGAACTAAAGATCTTGTTTAAGATTGCAACGAATCCTATTGCGTAGCTTGTTTTAGCATGCTTTTTTTAATTAATTATTGTGATTTATTCTATGATTGTCTATTATGATTTGTGCATAGGTGATTAATTATCTAATTAACAATTACTGTGATAATTTATATAAATTCGGGAGATGAAATATAGATTTAGATCTGATCATAATAGCATGTGATTGTGTTTTCTGCATGGTGATGGAATTCATAATTTGTGTTTATGATAGGAATATACCTTTACACTGCATGAAATCTGATAGGGAACTTGTGCTTTAAATTCTTTTTAATTATAATTCACATAGGAATATAGTGAATTAGTTAATTAGGGTGTTTGATTCAATTCTATCAACTGTGGATTTGGATTAATATGTTTGTGATGCATCGGAAGGTGGTTATAAATACTAATAAGTTTCTGATTAACAGTCTAGAATAGTGAGCATAATTAATAAGAAGTGTATTGATATAAGTGAGAAATAAGTGAAGTTGTGATCTTAATTCTCCATAACCTGATTTTAATCTAGCGGTATTTAATAGTAGTTTTATTAATTATTTTAATTCACAATCCTAAATCATTTGTTTAAATAAAATTAATTTGGTTACGAGTTAGTATTTGGTACTTTTTATTGAATAATTCCTCGTGGGAATAATACTTTTCTTATCATTTTATTACTTGTTGACAGCAGACTAGCACGGCCACGTTGGAATTAGACCTTGGAAGTGGCGCGGTCGCGCCACTTCAGATTATACTCTATTTTGGTCTGCTATCTACAGAACCCAGAATAAAACAACATAATTCTTATCCTTTTCTTCCTAGCTCATATTTAACCATACATCAAGTCTAGAAAATGACTATCTTTTTATTATGTTACACATAATCATTTATAACAAGCAATTCTCATTATTCTCATAAATTTTTAGAAGAATTTTCTCATTTGAGCAATAACTCAAATACCCCATAGAAGTGAACTTTAAGCCCAGGTTTCATAGCTTTAATTAGATTATAATCGTACCTAGATTTCCTTAGAACTCATTCTCAAATAATTACAGATAATATTCAATTTATCTTTTTACTTCATATATTCTTTTTCTCTCTAATTATTTAGAATATTGTAGACACTCAAAATTTTGCATTCCTGTTACTAACCATGTAGGAGGGTAGAATTGCCTTCTACGTTCCAAGGACAACCCTGAAAGTCTAAATCATCAAACTAGACCCCCGGAGACAGCCTTGGGAAATCATCAAACCAGACCGTTGGAGATAGCCCCTGAAAATCATCAAATCATCTTCAAAGACAGCCCCCCAAAGATAACCCCGAGAAAGACAGATGCAACCACGTCAAGCCCAGAACCAACCCAAAAGGGAAAAAAAGTAATTTGCCAACTCAACATTAAATCAAATCAAATTACTGAGAAGAAGGTCTCACAGAACCATCACAGCATTCCCGAGTGAAAACTGCACCAGACAGCTCAACGGACTGACTGCGAAGACTCGAAGATCTGGGCATAGACCCATCTTCCCGGATTCAAAAAAAGACAAGCCCCATGTCATTCTGTAGCTTTCAGAAAGGGCTTTCCAGAAAGGTATAGCACGCCTCCATCGGATTCCCAGATTGTAAGTTATGAAGGTTCAAGCAAACATCGCGTTGGTCAAAGTGCACGTACTTAGAGACAGTGGGGCCCACCAGGACCAGCCTCATGTAGACCTACGGCTACAAAAAGTAGACCGACGGCTGATCGGGTCTATATATATGGCCTCCCCCTTAGCTTATAAAAGAAGAGAAAGAGAAAGAAAGGGTCGCGACAAGAGAAAAAGATGATAGGATAGCCAAACAGAGCCTCTAACGGACTCCGATTCTTGTAAAACTTCTTTATAAACATTCATATACATATATACTACAACATATCAAATTTTAACCAGTGGGAAATGAGTATCGGGGAGCCAAAAGCCGTTCGAGAGCCGTTCTCGTGATATACTATAAGATTTCGCCAGATCTGTCTTCTTTAATTACTCTAATACTTATATAAGTGTTATATACATATATTTAGTAGATTATATTCATCAGGTTTGAAATTTTAACCATTCATTTCTTGTCAATAATCAGTATTTGAGCTGTATTGACTAGATACGCACTTGATCTAGACAGATCTTGCTTTTAACCGGTTCAAAAGTTATAAAACATGAACCTGGAAGCTAGAATAACTAATATCTGTACAAATCTAGTTTTCTTTCTAGTTTTTGTAAGTATTTTGCATCCACGTGACCCTAGATCTGTATCTAGAGGAAACTGGAAGCTATGAGCTACTCGTTGGATTACTAAAAAGGGGATTAGTAAATCCGGATAGATTGGTACATATGTTGCTTGCTCATTGGATGAGGATGATTGATCTCATGATCATTTGTGTGGAGACACTAAAGCAAGTATGTAGGTACTTATTGGAGAATAAGTACACTGAATGTGACTCGCTAAGGAATACCTTATGGAGTTTTAATCGCTTGATAATAGGAATTCCTAATGTGATAGTAATACAAGTGTGTTGGGTTTGCACGAAATCATGGCGCAATCAAATTGCAAAAATTAGCGGAAGCATGGTATATCATAGTTTTAAAATTTCTACAAAACCATACCCGGATCATCATTTATGCAAATTATTAATTTAAAACGATAAATAAAAAGTTATGAAATCATACCATTACAGAACGAAGCTTCCACATGTACGAGTTCAACTCCTTGTTCTTAGTGATCTCCTTGAATTTCAGGGTTGGATTCCTTCCTTTGATCAACGTTAGCCACCCAAGTGTTTGGCCTCTAGAGGTGATCCACCAAGGAAGATGGATTATTCAAGAAGGAAGGTGGTTGGCTAAACCCTAGTTTTCTATCCTTTATAGAAAATGAGTACTCTCTAACAATTGGAATTTCATCAACTGATATCTAACATAAGACTCCTCTTATATACATATTGGTCAACCCTTTTAATCCTATTAGAAATAGGATTTCATTTAATTAATTAAACTCATTTAATTAATTAGGCTTTTCAATCATATTGGAATTAATTAATTAAACTCCTTTAATTAATTTGCCTCCTAATCTTATTATGAATAAATGAGAGTACTAATATTAAATTATTTCTTAAACTCCTTTAAAAATTAAAATAATAATTATTATAATAATATTAATAAGACTCCTCTTACTAATTTATATTTAATATTTCTAAAATAATAAATAATAAACATTAAACTATTTAATTTATTCTATCACCATAGATTAAATTAATTACACTTAATGCAATATTACGATTATGCCATTACCTTCTTAAATAATTAGTCTTCCTTTTATGATGTGTCCCTTTAGGTTCTCCATATTAAACCGGTTGTGAATAAATCAATTAGAACAATTCTAATCTTATGTAAATAAATAAATTAAACTAATAATCTATTTAAATAAATAATATTTATTCTACAACAGGGATAAGCCTCCCTAGCGATCAACGACTTTCCAGAGAATACAGATTTCAACATTAATCATAAAAGAACCTGTGAGTAAATAGTTACCGTACAATTCAATCCTTTCACTATAAAATGTCCCAATTAAATATAAGACATGGAATTACTGTCAAGTCTTATTTTATTTAATTATATGTATTTCGATTAGAAAATGCACAACCCCAAATAATGCAAATTAGAAACTCATTTCTAATTTCATTCTGCCTTGGTTAAGGACAACTGGGTTGTCATTTAACGAATCACATAGGATATATCTCTTCTTTTATTAGAAGTGGTAGATTCTTTATTGACTATTCATTATCTCTATATGTAACTTATCACACCCAATCATACCCTTTTATATACCCTAAGAGTCTTAAGGAATAAGTCAAAATATAATTCATTATACACAAGATACTATGATGATCTCAAGTCCAAGAATCACTTGTACTACTATCACATTAGGAATTCCTATTGACATGTAAGTAAAACACTATTAGGTATTCCATAGCGAGTCACGTTTAGTGAACTTATTCTCCAATAAGCACCTACATATTTGCTTTAGTGTCTTCACACAAATGATCATGAGATCAATCATCTTCATCCAATGAGCAAGCAACATAAGTACCAATCTATCCGAATTTACTAATTTCATTTTTAGTAATCCCACGATTGAGAACTATTTTAGTTTTAAGCTTTCTAAGACTTTAGATCTCATTAGCATGATCATCATCATGATTCTAAAAGCATTGCTTAAAACTATGGGTTATTTACATATTATAAAAATAACATCATGTAGATAATTAAATGTCTTTAATAAATGAATACTTTTATTAATAAATAAATAAGATCGTTTCCAAAGTATATGCTTTATCATCATACATGATTGACTTGTATACATACTACTTTCAAAGTGATCCTCGTACTTAAGATCATCATATTATCTTGTGTGTAATGAATTATATTTTGACTTATTCTTTAATACCCTTAGGGTATATCAAAGGGTATGCTTTGGTGGAATAAGTTATATATAGAGATAATGAATGATTAATAAAGAATCTAACGCTTCTAGTAAAAGAAGAGATATGTCCTATGTGATTCGTTAAATGACAACCCAGTAGTCCTTGGGCCAAGGCAGAATGAAATTAAAAGGAGTTTCTAATTTGCATTATTTGGAGTTATGCATTTTCTGATCGAAATACATATAATAAAAAAAAATAAGACTTGACAGTAATTTCATGTCTTATATTTAATTGGGACATTGTATGGTGGAATGATTGAATTGTATGGTAACTATTTAGTCACAGGTTCTTTTATGATTGATGTTGAAATCTATATTATCTAGAAAGTCGTTGATCGCTAGGGAGGCTTATCCTTATTGTAAAATAAATATTATTTATTTAAATAGATTATTAGTTTAATTTATTTATTTAAATAAGATTATAATTGTTCTAATTGATTTATTCACAACCTGTTTAATATGAAGAACCTAAAGGGTCACACCATAAAAGGAAGAATAATTATTTAAGAATGTAATGGCATAATCGTAATAATATATTAAGTGTAATTAATTTGATATATGGTGATAGAATTAATTAAATAGCTTAATGTTTATTATTTAATATTTTGAAAATATTAAATATAAATTAATAAGAGGAGTCTTATTAATATTATTACAATTATTATTATTTTAATTTTTAAAGGAGTTTAAGAAATAATTTAATATTAGTACTCTAATTTATTCCTAATAAGATTAGGAGACAAATTAATTAAATAAGTTTAATTAATTAATCCGAAAGTGTTGGGAAGCCTAATTAATTAAAGGAGTTTAATTAATTTAATGAAACATTTTTTTCTAATAGGATTAGAAGGGTTGACCAATATCTATATAAGAGAAGTCTTATGTTAGATATCAGATGATGCAATTCCAATTGTTGGAGAGTACTCCTTTTCTATAGAGAATATAAAATTAGGGTTTAGCTAACCACCCTCCTTCTTGAACAATTCCTCTTCCTTGGTGGATCACCTCTAAAGGCCAAACACTTGGGTGGCTGACGTTGATCAAAGGAAAGAATCAATCACGAATATTCAAGGAGATCACGAAGAAAAAGGAGTTGAACTCGTTCCTATGGAAGCTTATTTCTACAAGGGTATGAATCTAATCTCCTTCTATTTTGTTTTACTTAATAACTATGTACAAAGGATGATCCGGGTAATTGGTTTGTGGAAAAATTTTAAACTTTGATATACCATGCTTCCGCTAATTTTGCAATTTAATTGCGCCCACAATTTCATACAAAACCTAACACAATTAATTGCAACACACACACACACATACACAATGATTAGGGAATGAAAAGACGTGGTAACCATGTTTCACGGAAGTCGGGGGTGCCTAACAGCTTCCCCCCCGCTTAAGCAAGCCCCCGAACTCTATGAATCTCTGTTTCCAAGTCCAATAATATTGAGTCCAATATTGGACCATATTGCAAAACCTTTTAAAACATGGTTGAGTTGGTACAACCATTTAACTCATACCAACTGGTGGCTCCGTCTAATTCGGACCAATAAAATCAATATTTTCAAATCGTCAAAATTTTATGTCGGACTCTTCCTAAAATATCACCCTTAAAACAAGATTAAACCACATAGAGGGTAAGAAACACCTAGGAAGAGGGATTAATTTCTCCCTGTGGCGACAAGTGGCGACTCTGCTAGGGACAGTAGAGGGCTTAAGCCACATTTTCAAAATTTTAAATTCCTTTCTTTGTGTCTGTGTATGAAATGACGTGTTTACATTGAATGGATATGAATGTCTCTTTACGATGCTTTATATTAGTGCTTCGCACAATGTCATCATTTTGCATGCGGTGAGACGCGATGAATGTATGTTGTGTGATTCCTCCACCAGGAGGCAAACCCTTTGATCACTGATTATTGGACTCCAGCGATGATTAAATCCAAGTGAGGCTCAGGAAAGGTACCACTCAGATCCGCTCCAGTTGAAAGATCGGATTAGCTTCCCATCTAGTAGATTGCGATGATCTGGGAACCTCCATTCCGAAAAGGCCGTGAGAGTAAACCTAAGATAGGTCAGCCTCTGATAAACCAAACGTGAAGGGAAGGCTCTTCATACCTTTCCCTTTCAATTCCACGTCAAAATATCAAATGTTGTAAATATCAATTCATATCAATTATTGTAAATTGTAAATTCTTTTATATCTATTATCAAATATCAACTCCAGTCATGATATCCTGTCATCAAAATAACTGACCTCTATTTTGCAAGAAAATATTTAAAAAAACCCTAAATCTGACATATTGCATAGCATGAATACTGTTCGTTTCTATCAAGACTAAAACTACCTACTTTTATTGTAGGCAAGATTGGTCCCACTACCAGATCCAAATCTAAGAAGGCAAAAAGCCTACCCACTAATATGGAAGAAAGTACCCAACAGGGGACGGGCTTCATGTCTCGAGAAGAATTCGAGGGACTTAGAAATCAGATAGCAAAATTATCTGTCTTCTTGAAAGAACAGAGCAAAAGTACTCAGGGTCAACAGATACCCACCTAAACAGAGTCCTTCGAAAAAGATGGCGGTAAGGGTACTGACTAGAAAAAGGAAGCTCAGATACCTGAACCTCGAAACAATGAAAAACCAATAAAACCTCTAAAATCATCAATCTCAAAGAAGATCGAGAAACTGGGGATATCCAAAGAAAGACTAACAAATGGAAGAAACTATTCGGTCAATCAAAGGGACTGGATCTTACGGAAGTGTCAGCTACTCAGACCTTTGCATCTTTCCAGGGGCTTGGTACCCAAATAAGTTCCAGATCCCGAATTTTGAAAAATATGACGGATTGGGAGATCCTTACACCCATTTGAAAATATTTATTGGAGAACTCAGATCCTATGCAGAGGATGAGAAGCTAATAATACAGTTTTTTCAGAAAAATCTGACCGGAGAGGCCAGAGCCTGGTATGCTCGACTGGACAATTCCAAAATTCATAGCTGGGAGGAGCTAGCTCATGTCTTCCTAAATCAATACAGCTTCCAGTCACAATTGGCTCCAGACAGATATCAGATTACCAAGGTTAAAAAGCAGAACAGGGAGTCATTTACAGAATATGCCAAAAGATGGAGACGTTTGGCTGCTCAAGTCATTCCATCAATGACAGAAACCGAGATGGTAATGACATTCATCGATATACAAGAAGCTCCATTTTATGAAAAAGTCCAAGCAGACATCAGAAAAACATTCTCAAAGATGATCAAACATGGAGAAATGGCTGAAATGGTACTGAAGTCTGAAAAGATTAAAGACCTTACTGCTTTAGAAGCCGTGGCTGAACACATTCAGGCAAACAATTATGGGAATAATCCTCGAAGAGTTCATAAGAAGAAAGAAGAGGATGTATCCTTGGTACTCCAAGGCCAAACATAGAGAGGCAACCAAAACCTGCCCATTCAGAGGAAAAATTATCCCCCTTTCCAAGCATCTATACAACCCTCAAATCCTATGTTCCAAAGAACTGGAGAGGTTAAACGTTGAAGAACATTTACACCCTTAGGGGACTCACTTGAAAATATAATCAAACTTCTGACAACACATGAGAAAATTGCTCAGCTCCTTCCACCAGCCAATCCAAGTGGGAAGAATTTTGACCCAAGCAAGAAATGTGCTTACCATTATGGGGCTCCAGGCCATGTTACCCAAGAGTGTTGGTCTCTAAAGCACAAAATCCAAGACCTGATCGACAGTGGTGAGATTATGGTGATAAAACCAGAGCAGCTACATGTTCAAGATAACCCTTTGCCTCAACACAATGAGAAGGGAGTTAACATAATCAATATGGGGAATGGAGAAGGTTCCAAGTACCTCATATATGTAGGCTGTCCTCCCCAAACAAGCAAGGATAGATATGATAAATGGGACTATTCAGAATGCCACTTTTTGATAGAACGAGAAATGAAGTCTATCAGGGAACAAATTGGTCAACTGGTAGAACTGACGATATATCAGCACCAAGTGATGCGATAGTTGATAACTTAAGTCAACCAAAGGAGAACAAATCCTCCCACGCCCAAAATTCTTCCAATTATAAGGAAGGATCACTATCGGTTCTATGAACACGAAATATGGGCATACAAAGTTGTCAGGGAAGAAAGAGTCTGAGCTTATAGAGAGTTTGCTTTCAAGAGAAAGTTCACGACTTTGGATCAGCCTATAGAAGAAATTCTCCAGATTTTGATCAACGTGGGAAGAGTCACAAAGTTGTTACCCCTAGTGGACCCTCAATCAAGAAAATTCAAATCCTTCCAAAATATGTCAATATTATTCCAACACTCCTTGGAACGATACAGAAGAATGTTGGGGACTTTGTCATCTAATTCAGAACCTAATTGAAAGTGGCGAATTGCTAAAAATAAGTCCAGGCAATTGCTTTCCTGGTGAAGAAATAATATTTCCTCCTCCGACATGGAGTTTGAAAGATATTGTGGCAGTCATTTCCTGTGAAATGGATGTATTCACAGTACCCCTTACCATTCAAGGAATATGGGATAAAGGAAGAAAGAACCCTCTGAAAGTGGCTGCACCAGAACCACTAATGTTGCCATTCAGACTGCAGTATCCCTTGATTAGCTTGAAGTCCCATGGAATTATGGGGTGAAGGAGGGATCAACATCAAATCACACTGCTGCTATATCAAAAGAAAACCCGTTGTATCTACCTCAGCGAGTAATAAAGCCAGTCATTAAAACTAAGGGTAGAGTGCCCGAGGAGAAAATTAAAGAATTTCTCAGCAAAATGGGGCATAATGAAGCCAAGATGGTGTACAGATTAAAGAGGCACCCCAACAAATATCCATGCTAGATTTGGTTTTTTTTCAGAAAGATCATCGCAAAATTATAATACAAGTGTTGGAAGAAGCACATCTGCCTAAGGCAGTGGACACAAAAAAGTTCTGTCACTTGATAGAGCACATCTTCAATAGCAATGTGAAATATTTCACTGATGATGACATACCAGTGGAAGGGACTGGTCATTGCAAGTCATTGCATATAGCAGTGATGTCCTCTAGACACGTGATAGGAGGCGTGTTGATAGATGGAGGGTCTTCCTTGAACATCTGTCCCTATGACACTCTAGAAAGAATGAAGATCAGTCCAAATCAAATATGGAGAAGCCATATAGTTATAAGAGCCTTCAATGGGTCTCGACGAAATGCTATAGGAGAAATCGAACTCCCCGTGGAGATTGGTCCACATACATTGTACATATGCTTTCAAGTGCTGAACATCACCACCGGATATAACTTACTATTGGGAAGACCGTGGATTTATATGGCAGAAGCAGTCCCATCCACCCTTCATCAATAGGTCAAATACATTATTAATGGAAATCTGGTCACTGTTAATGCCGAACTAAAGTAATTTGTCTATGTACAAGGGGATATGCCTATGATCAGCCTCAACGAAGGAGTTAAGACAACCAATTTTTAAGCATTTGAAGTGAGAAACACTCACTATCGACCCATTGGGGCTCCAACCTTGAAGCCAAGAATTTCTTTCGAAGTGATGTCCGTCGGTAAAGAAATGATGTCTTTAGATTTCTGCCCTAGCAAAGGGCTAGGGAAAAATCAACAATGGATCAAACATCCTGTCCAGATACCTATCCAGACAGGGAAAGCTGGATTAGGCTATTCCTATGGATCAAATCACAAGAACCCGCACAAGCATCAGCCGGTTCAGGCATCCACCATTCTGCTACCAGATCTCAATGATGCTGGATTTATGAAACCAAAGAGGAAAGTCCTTGCTTATGTGTTAGGCATGCTGATTCTTAAGGTTAAACTGGCCAGTGAGAAAGAAATATGGATTCCTGTTAGGGAAAACAAGGAAAGAAATGAGAGGTTCCTACTTGAAGTGCAAGATCAATTTGCAAAGATGTATTCTCTGGCACATACTAAGGGTATAAATGATAATATCCCAGATAATGACTATTCAGAAGATCAAATCCTGATCCCTCTCATAAATAGGGCTATGGAGAACAGTCTAAAGAAAAGCACTGACCCTGATGTGAATTTAGTCATGGCCATCATCAAAGAGGATGAGGATAGCTGCAACCCCTTCATCATCTCAGTTAATATGGACCTGACCCTAGATAACTGTAGCAGTATTCCGTGCATCAATCGTAAAGAGTAAAAAAGAAGAGAGTACATCTGCCCTGAAGTGTAGATATTATTACTGCTTACTTTTGTCACATAGTACTAGCAGTTACTTTTGGCATGCTTTTATTTATGTTTTGTGTGATTAAACAATGTAATATATTAAGTGAAAGTACTTTGTTTGCAGGACTCCAAATTTAAATGTGTCTAGCCTTACTAATGAATTGCCAAGTCTCAACTTGACTACTACTTTGATGTAGAGCTAAACTTTGACTTGATGGGAATTGATTAAGAGGAGATCGATGACTATGAGGTGCCTGAGGAGATTAAAGAATGGGTCGAAGATAAACTCAAACCAAAATTCGATCAAACCACTGCAGTCAATATCGGAATCTCAGAAAATCATAAAGAAATCCAAGTAGGCAATGACCTTACCCCAAACCAAATGACAGACCTGATTAACCTCCTAACTCAGTTCCAGGATGTGTTTGCATGGTCACATAAAGACATGGTCGGCCTGCCTACTGACATTGTCATTCATTGACTGCCCATTAAAGAAGGATTCAAACCTGTCAAACAGAAACTTAGGAGAATAAAGCTCGAGTGGAGTTTGAAGGTCAAAGAAGAAGTTGTCAAGCAGTTCAAAGCATGCATTATCATGGTCTCAACCTATCCAGAATGACTGTCGAATATAGTTCATGTACCTAAGCCCGAAGCGAAAGTACAAGTATGCGTGGATTACCAGAATTTGAACAAAGCTTGTCTAAAAGACGACTTCCCAGTACCTTTCATCCACATATTAATAGACAACATGGCATAGTATGGCATGTCCTCATTTGTCGACTGTTTCATCGGATACCACCAAATCATGGTTGCCAAAGAAGATAGGGAGAAAACAGTCTTTATCACCCCCTAGGGAAACTTCTGTTATAGGCGACTGTCTTTCAGCCTTATCAATGCTGGTGCTACATATCAGCGAGCCATAATGACTTTTTTTATGACATGATGCACAAGGAGATAGAGGTTTCTGTGGATGATATCATCATCAAATCCCGAAGGGAAGATGACCACATCGACCATCTAAGAAAGATATTCAACCGGCTTTTCAAATACGACTTGAAGCTGAATCAAGCCAAGTGTGCTTTCGGTGTCAAATCCGGCAAATTGTTGGGATTTCTGGTAAGCAATAGAGGCATTGAGCTGGATCCTGCCAAGATTAAAGTCATCATTAAGATGCCTGTACCCCAAATAAAAAAAGAGATATAGGGATTCCTTGGGAGAATCAATTTTATAAGCAGATTCATCTCTCAACTCATGGGAACTTGTGAGACCATCTTTAAGCTGTTGAGGAAAAATTCCTCCACAAAGTGGAATGAAGAGTGTCAAAAAGGCTTCCTCTCCATCAAGAAGTAGTTGATTAGAGCTCCTGTTTTAGTACAGCCAAGGGACAAAGTTCCCTTGTTCATGTACATATCAGTCAAATCCAACGCTATGGGCTGCCTGCTGAAGCAGAGAGATGATAGAGGCAAGGAAAGATCTATCTATTACCTCAATAAGAGATTTAGCATCCGTGAGCAGAAGTACACCTTGATTGAAAAGACCTATTGTGCTTTAGCATGGGCTGCCATAAGATTACAATATTATCTTCATGGACATACAACCTATCTCATATCCCGCATGGATCTTCTAAAGTACATATTCAGCAAGCCAATGTTGAATTGTCGATTGTCCAAATGGCAATTGATCCTCTAACAATTCGATATCATCTACGTGACTCAAAAGTCCATCAAAGGGCAAAGAATTGCATATCAATTGGCCGAAGCACCATCAGGGAACTTCAAACCCTTGGAAACTTACTTCCCAGATGATGTAATAATGACAATTCAGCAGAACCCTTGAGAAAATACCGGCCAATTTTGGAAACTATGCTTCGACCGGGCTGTAAACATGGAAGGTGCAGGAGCAGGGGCAGTTCTTGTATCAATCACGGGAGAACAGTATCCCATGGCCATCAAACTACAGTTTGTCAACACCAACAACACAGCCGAGTATGAAGGCTATATAGTGGGATTGAAACTTGACCAATCTATGGGTATCCAACAGTTAGCAATCTTTGGAGATTCTGAGTTGGTCATCAAACAAACCACCGGGGCATATCACCCCAAAGAATTGTATATGCTTCCCTATCATCAGCAGGTCATCAAGATGGTTATGGAATTTAAAGAAATAGCCTTCATCCACATCCCTCTATATAGAAATGATTTTGTGGATTCATTAGCAACATTGGCTTCCTTGATCCACATATCCGATAGGAGAGGAATTCCTGATATCAAATTTATAAGCCAAAAGGCACCAGCCTATGGAAATTACATTAGAAAAGTATCAGATGAACTGCCTCCCACCAAACAACCTTAGTATCAGGACATTAAAGAATATCTTTGAGATTTATCTACGCCCACTAGGGCAAGTCAAACTGAAAGAAAGCGGATCCATATAATGATCGTTAAGTTCTATTTGAGTGAAGATGCACTCTACAAAAGAGATGCTGGAATAGGCTTGCTAAGGTGCCTAGAAAAAGACCAAGCCCAATGACTTATGGATGAAGTCCACGGTGGAGTATGTGGCCCACATATAAGCGGTCCTTTACTTGCCAAGAAGATACTAAGAACATATCATTACTAGATTTCTATCAAAGTCGACTGTGACGATCACGTCAGAAGATGTTATCAATGCCAAATTAATGGAAATGCCATCCACGCTTCTCCAAACGAACTGCACAATATAAGTTCGCTATGAACCTTTTCCATGTAGGGGGATGGACGTGATTGGGCCAATAGAGCCTAAAGCCAGCAATGGTCATCGGTTTATTTTCACCATGATCGACTACTTCACTAAATGAGTCGAAGCTGCCTCCTTTCCCAAAGTCACTAAGGAGGTAATCGTTGGTTTCATCAGAAATAATATAATTTGTCGATACGGACAACCGGAGCTGATCGTATCAGAAAATGCTAAAAATCTGAATAACCAGATGATGAAGGAATTATGCATCAAATTCCACATCAAACATCTTAATTATATTATCTATCTTCCCCAGATGAATGTTGCTATAGAAGAAGCCAACAAGAATATCAAGAAGATCATGCAAAAGATGTCCGCCAACCATAAAGAATGGCCTAACTTATTTCCTCTGACTCTGTTAGCATACATAACGTCCATACAAACTTCTACTAGGACTACCCTCTACTCATTGGTTTATGGCATGGAAGCAGTACTCCCCATAGAAGTGGAAATGGAATCATTAAGAGTATTGATAGATGCTCAGATGGAAGATGATCAATGGATACAAGAGCAATACCACCACTTATCTCTAATAGATGAGAGAAGGGAAGCAACCATCTTCCATGGGCAGTTATACTAACAAAGGATTGTTCGGTCCTATAACAAGAAAGTCCGGCCATAAGAAAATTCGCCCCAAACTGGGAAGGCCCTTTCATCGTCAAGGAAGTGTTGACAGGAGGAGCCCTCAGATTATAAGAAATGGACGGGGAAGAATTTCCCCATCTTATTAATTCAGACACCGTGAAATGGTACTATGTCTGACTTACCTGTAAACTGCCATCTTGGTCCTGGGAAATAAAAGAGAAAAGAAATCAAATCAAATCAATTCAGGTCTTTACTAATAGGCCTGAACTACGAAAGACCTTATCTCCCCCATTCTCGGGAGTACGTAGGCAGCCATCTATGGTGCGGTCTAATCTTCAAAAGAAAACCAAACACTTTACCTATACACTCAAATATCCAATTAAATACCAGTCTCAAGACACCAAACCTTATATAAAACCCTAAATCCCATAAAACTAACATGATCAACGAACCTTTCCAAGATACCCCTTCGACATCTCAATGTTAGTCCATCAAGGAAGAGCTCGTGATACATTAAGACAACAAGTCACAAGGAAAATGGAAATCATCAAGCAAAACTCAAGATATATCTAAAGGTAAGTGAATCAAAATCTATTACCTTGCCATATAATACTGTTTATTATATATAATGTGTCCTGTACATGACAAAAATGGCTAACCTAGTCTAAGCAGGAAAATGAAAGATAGTCTATAAACTCGAGGTCAAACGGGACAACAAATCCAACATAGCATCCCTCTTTGGAGATGGAGACGCATCTCTGAGCTTATGACCTGCAGGCCTCAATGCGAGCTAATAGATCTACCGCTATCTGCAAGGTGCTACCGTGATCATCCATAAATGCACTCATATCTGAAATAATTCCCTCCGTATATGATCTGAGAGTAGTACTATCAAGGACAGAAGCATCCCTGGTAGTTCAGGAATCATCTCTATCAACACCCAAAGCATCCCTGGTAGCTCGGGCTTCATCTCTCTCAACAAAAGTAGCATCCCTGCCAAAAAGGGTCGTCAACACTAAGTCTCTAGCCTGATCTCTCTCAAAGGTCAAAAGTTATATCACCTGCTCCAAAGACTCTACAGAAGGTAGGGAAGCAGCAACTGAAGAACTAGGAACATCACTGATCAGGGTTGCTGTTAAACCAGCAAATAGCTCATCCTCGGTGGGAGAAACAGGATCCTCTATAGGCTCCTCCTCATCCGAATCAGTGCTAGGCTCTGAATAAAAAACTATAGATGATGCAATATCTTCCTCTAGCCATGCAGAATACTCCGAGGAACAACCCAGATGACTCGAGGAAAAATCAGTCCTCTCTCGATGGATCCAATAATCATAAACTCTAGATAAATCATCCTCTGACAAAGATGAGGCTGGTGACCGCTGATAAAAAGCTCCATCAAAAGAATGAACATCCTGATACTGATCAAATTGTCCCATGACATCCAGTAGATGATATGTGGTCACTCCCCTCAGACCAGCCAAGGGCAAAAAGTTCATACCCATTGCATGGGTGACAAAGTTATAAGGGGAGCTAAATCCTCAGCAATATAATATGGAGAAAAGATCCTCAATCACGATCAAGAAGACAAACCAAGACACGACATCTACACAGTCTGTCGGTCAAAAAGAATAAGAAGCAGATATCTCATGTGTCAAGCAATATCAATGGGATCTAAAAATGTCGATCGGTCTCAGATGCATCATAACTAGATGTATAACAATAATGAACTACCATTGAAGAACCCATTAGTATTGGTATGAAAAAATGAGGCTGACATCAAGGTCTCCGTTAATATCATAGGTAGAATGGTACGACCCTCTCTAAGAGCACTAACTACAGTGATCAGGCCAATATCCAGATGGTCCATATATAACGACATGTATAGATAAGTCACAACGCACATCAATAAAGTATCTACTCGGGCAGCCCACATTTCATCCTCAATAATGGAAAAATCTACTGAGTGCAGTAAATAGCTTTCTAGCGATTCGAAATGGTCGATCAAGAAATCCAGGGATACCACATGCCCTGAGGTAATCTCGTCCCAGATAATAGTGCGTCGTAAAGTGGTCAAGGTCATAAACTGTCACCTCAACTCTCTGACAACTACCCTAGCACAGGTCCGATTCAACGGGAAGTCTGTAATACGCTCATACTCCTCTAATGTAGGAGTCAACTCAAAAGTCCCAAACCTGAAGACCTATCTCTCATGAATCTAGCATGATAACATGCCCTCCACAAAGCCCACTAGAACCTGGAATGTCAAAAGAGCCATGTAATGTCCCAGCATGCGATCAACTGCCACCGGGTCTAAATGGGGCAGACTATCATACCACGACCTCAAAGATGAAGCTATCAAAGTAGGAGGATTATGCTCGATCCTGGTAATGGTGTATGAAGACATCTATAAAACTGTATCATGTAACCATCCAGGGGTCAATGCTAAACTTATCAATATACATGCATATCCATGACATATAATGTATGCATCATGATAAATAACAATGATAAATGGCAATATGATGTAATGAATAGAAAGTTCCTAAATACATCATCATCTAATAAAGATTAAATACATCATCTCTGTCTGAAAGCTAAAAATAAAAAGTACAGGGAAATGGGGCACATCTGCCAATATCTAACAGAGGCCTATCATAAGAGATAACGAGCCTATCAAAAGAATTATATGATATCTGCATCTAGCCGATCAACCTATTGTAACTCCTCCTGAGTCACCGTATCTCTGCCAGAGGGAACATCGGGTCGATACAGAGGGGGATCTGCTCTAGTAAAGCTGTCAGAATATGGGCCACCTGAGGGGCCAATGCCAAAGTTAGATGGATCAAAAGAATCTGCCTCCAAGGCATCTCTCCGTAGATATCTAATGAAAAAATATGCCCGATCTAATCACTGGGTCAAGTTGGTGATTTAATCCAAATGAGTGGGCTCTCTAACGCAGGTAATCCAGTTTGTCATCATCACAGACTCGGGAACCATATCCGCCAAGAACTGAGTGGCATGGGTCTGAGCCCCAATGGTGTGAGGAGTCCACCAGCGATAAATGGCATCTTGAGTGTAAGGACCCTCTGACAATGTAAAGCTGTCTAAGCCCGCCAGGGGAATCTCTGTGACCGACTGAGATAAAGACCAATATCATCTAACAGGAGGAAGATATGGAATTCAAATATCCCCTGTAGTGCTCCTGATAACACGCTCTCCCAAATAGAGCTCCCAGCCTCCCTCCGTCAAGAAAGGGATCTGACGAGTGGATAATATATACTCCATAACCGTTCTCAAAACCTACTGTCAGATTATCGGGGGTGTAAGGAACCCATGTAACGACATCGACGGTCAGCAACTCCAACTGTAAATGAGAATGGGTAAATCCCTCTACCACAGGGACCTCTGTTGCGGATAGGTCTCCATACCTAAAGTAGTAACTGGGCGTAGGCAAGGGAGCCTCTTATATGCCCAAAATTGGAAGTGCAAAGATCAAATATCCTCAATAATAAAGATTGACAACCCGAACGACGGGAATTGAAAGATAAAGGAGAAATTACTCACCAGTATAAATGGATAAAAGCCTAACCAAGGCTCTGTCATGCCTTCTAAGCGTAGGCGCATCCCTCGAAGGAAGTAGGCAAAGGTGAATGAGCCCCAATCAAAATCTCTAATGCGGTCCACATTACGAGTGGCGCTAACCAAAGTGAAAAAAATCATCAAGGAGTTGTCTGTTAGGAAACAACCCTTGATGATAACCAAGTATAATCGCCGAAGGATGCAATCCCTATCCCTCTGATCAGCAGGTAGAGGCTCGAATAAAACTCCATTCACAGCATCAATGCTCAAAGGGCCAGAACGGATAACCTGACCATTGAGGGTCGTAGCAGGAACTCCCAGGAGTGATCGAACCATAGACGGAGAAATATTAGCTGCTAAAGGCATCGTCTCCCCTGTAAACTCCATCCCAAGGATGAACCGCCAGTCCATCGATGCCATCATCACCTCACAGTCTAGCAGATGAATAGACTGAGTTTGGTGGAACCAGCACTCAGATAAAGCCCTTAGGTAAACCCATGGGCAGCGATGGGGTGGAATGGAAAAGAAGGCCTCAAAGCCCTAAGAGCGGACAATGGCTTGGTACTTTGGATGAAGGGTCTGATACAAAGAATGAATGCTAAACCATTTCCCCCTGGGCTGGGTGAAGCCGGGACCCTGCATCAAATGCAAAATTAAAATCAAACCAATGTCCCAAAAGTGGAAAAAGAAGAAAGGCAAAAAATAAAAATTGCTATTACCTCGTTTGCATGAAGATAAACCAATGGATGACGTCTTAAATCATCCAGCAATTCTTGAATCGTCATGCTAATAGCTGCAAGCTCCCGACGGGGAGCAAAAAAAAGAGCGGGATCCTCGAAAGAAACATCATCCTCCTCGTCTATAGCCTACGTCCTATCAACTTGAATGGGATGAATCACTGACTCGGTCAACCAATAAGGCTGCCAGGCTGGACGAGGCAAAGGGACATTAGAAGCCCTCCTCACACTTGAAAAAACCTGGCTAGAGCTGCTCGGTCTATCTTGGTCCATAACCTGAACAAAATCTCCAAATCGCCTCAGAAAGGGTGAGGTACACTTCAAATTTAAAGCCATTAAATTCAAATCATTACATCATGCATAGGTGTTGGGTAAAATCTAGTTACGCACAACACGCAAGTATACGTGGTCAACAAGTAATAAAGTGAAAGTAAAGTATCATTTCCACGGAGAAAATAACTGAAATTTATCCTAACAATTACAAATTTTATATTATCCCAATTTTATTAAACCAGTGATCAAGTGATGATATTTATGAAAAACTACCAATTAAATTATAACTACTACTACCAAGGAGTTTGAACAAGTTTTTAGAGAACTAAGCCTACAACTTCACTTAATATTTCACTTAGAATGACACAATTCCTTTTAATTCAAATAAACTATTCAAGATTATTAACTAAGAACACAATAGTACATACAACCATCTCTCAATGTATTATACCCATACCAACTTAGTTCCAAAAATTGATAGAATTAAGTAGGACACTCTAATTAACTAATTCACTATATCTCTATGTGAATTACAATTAAAGAAGGATTCAGTTCAGGTTATTATTAGATTACGTGCGATGCGTAGGTATATCTCTATCCTAAGCATAAATTATGAATCCCAACTAAATGCAAAAATCATATACATACGCTACTATGATCAGTTCTAATCCCATATTCCATCTCTCGAGTTCATATGGAGTAACAAGTAATTGATGATCAAGAAACTACGTAATTAAGCATAAACCATAGTAAATAAATCTGGAAATAGTCTCAATAATATAATATGGAAATATGTCAATTTTTTGTTACACAAAAAGCTCCATTGTAGACTTAAAAAGTAAGTTAGTAAATGCTAAATGAATAAATAACTGACATCCACAAAGTTACTAGCATTCTGAATAGAAAGAATAGATGAAGAAAGAGAATAGAAACTGAAAGTATAGTGCTACTCTTCTCCAATCTCGCCTCGTGTCCTTCGTGCCTCTTTTGCCCTACTTCGATTCTCTAACACGTGATCTCCACTCCAAATTAGGGTTCTATTAATGATAATGATAATGTCCTCTCTGCTCCTATATTTTCCATTAATAGTCTTCTAATCGCGTTCCAAATCCATCAGCCAAAGATCTCCAGAATCTGACTCGAACAAGGAAACTTTGAATTGTTTGCCGCACACTTCACCCTGGCGCACATTACTGCCTTACAATTCTGCCCCGGCGCACCTGCGCCCAGGCGAACATCTAACACACAAAACTGCGCCTCAACGAGTATGTCCGGTTCAGCCTGACTTTTCTCATTTTGGATTAATTTTTCCTTCCTCGTCCGCAGAACCTATCCCTGCACAGAACCAATAAAAACAAGTAATAATGCTCTTAAAAATACCCGAAGTATCAACGACTTAAGCATGAAAAGTAACTGATTCGTATGTATGAAACTCACTCATCAAATACCCCAAACTTAAGACTTTGCTTGTCCTCAAGCAAAAACACAAAATAAATATAAACAAACTACTATCCTACCTATATGAATGCATATACCTACAAATATTGTAATGAATGAACGTGATGTCTGATTTTCTTCATGACTAAATTAAAACTCATTATCAATCATTGACACTGTTCAAGTTAACCTGCAACACCAATCTCATCATCGGCCGACTCAAACTCACACCAATCCATTACTTAGATTCATGCAAACACTAAATGCAAAAGAAAATATATTTGAGATTTTTGAAGTTTTACTTCTTCTTTTTTATAACATGAAAGCAAATCAAAACAAAAACTATCATGCAACTAAATGAACTACATGCTCTTATCTATTATGTGACTAAATATACTAAGAAATATATATGTCAGAAATGCCCCCCCCCCCCAAAACATAAAATATGCAATGCAATCATTGTATAAAGATAAAAAAATATAAAACTGAGGACTACCCTGATAGGTCTAACGTCATGCTCGACCGGTGGTTCCTTGATCGACTCCTCAACAGGTTACAGTGGGGGATAGGCTGGTAATGGTAAGGGAGTAGAAAAGTGAAAGTCATCAGCAGAACGATTGAGGCGGGCAAAAGCAGCGGCCAAAGACGTATTAAACTCGTTCGGTGTGGCGAACATATGATCCTGCCTTGACGCCAACCCTTCAAGTCTCTGATCAAAATATAGCTGCAGATTTCAAAATTAATTACTAAAAGTGGCTTTAGTGCGGGGTGAGTTTGAAGTCCCGACTTGTTCTTGTTCTTGTTCTTGTTCCCTTTCCTCATCTAAATCCTCATCTGCATCTTCATCCCCCTCTTTACCCTCAGAATCAAAAAAGGTGAACCCAAGATCACGTGGATGAGAATGCCCTCTTTTCCAAACCGAATACCTTTAAATCATCTTCTAATCTAGACATAGTAATGGTTGTTGGATGGGCTCATTTGTCCTCTATTGTACCCTTACTAGTTCATATAATGCACAAATGAGAGAGGGATGAGGCAATCCGCCCTGCAGAGGACCTCGCAAATTTCGACGAATGGAATGATGAATGTATCGACCCACAGCTATCAAGCGATCCTTGATAATCTTGTACAAGAGCACATCCTTTTCTTTTGTAACATCACTCGTGTGCGTTAATGGTAACAGTTTGGCACACAAGAAAGCGTGTCATATCTTTCCATATAAACTGAGATGGCTGCTTTGGAAGTGAGACCCATTCGAAGACCATGTAGCGTCGGGCTTACACAACTCAGTTATTATTTGGTCATAATTTGGCCCACTTTCCTTGAGTGTCATAAACGCACAACTTAATTACGAGGGAAGATTGTAATAGTTATTTATTTCTTGCATGGTGAATGGTACCATCTTGCCCCTTACGAATGCAAAAAATGGTGATTTATCTGGGGCGTTTTCATAAAATTCCTTCACCACCGCCACCATGGCGGCATCCGACTATGCTGTGAATGTTTCCCATCTCCTCTCTTGTATTTGGTGGAGCATTTCCACGTCGAACTCATCGAGAGTTAATCCACGCTCCGAAGTCAATGCCTTTGTTGCAAGATATTCAAATCTCTCCGACGCCACTACATTAAAAAAATTTCATCTGTCGAACTACCGAGTGGGGGTGGACGGACCCTCACCTCGTTGCCTTTTCTGAGTTCTCGGTGGCATGGTGAACAATAGTGAAATCCCACTTGAAGTTCAGTGATGGATCGACAAAACTTTCGCTGAGGCCCTTTAGCAAACACCTGATGTGGGTACTGTTCTTGCTTGCCAAAACTTACCCCCAACTTCACTGTTCACACCAAATCATAGATCACCAAGAAAACTAAAGCATGCACCAATCAAATGCAATCATACCAAGCATCTCAAATATTACCAGATAATTTACACTCTTAGGTTGCAGTTTAACCCAAGAATTTTCTAACTCAAAACACAGATCATTATTGACACAATCACCAACTGAGTATTTGCCCAAATTGAAATTACCATGCCAATTGTAGAAGAAAACCTGAGTGTGCATTGTATTGATGAAATTTCCCCTCGGACAGAGTAGGAATAACTGACTCTCCCCAATTTCACCCATGAAACCCTAAGTTAAGATTTGTCTTTAAACTTAGATGAATTGGGGGAGGTCAAACTCCTTTAATTTGTGCAACACTGATATAGATTAAGATTGTGGATAAATTTGGTGAGGAATCGTGCTTGGGTCGGTTGTTAAAGGTTAAAGTGTTGTGGGGTATGTTTTGATTGAGAGGGAGTTATGCTTAAGTCGATCGAATGATGGTTTTTAAAAAATTGAAAATCGTGTACCTCGCCGGGGCAAGTTTTTTTGTTATTCCAACTATGCCGGGGCGAGTTTTGGCAGAGAGTTCTCACCGGGGCAAAATTTTCCTTTGTAAAACCTTCGCCGGGGTGAACATCCTGTTTTTGCCAAATATTTTCTTTTGTGTTCTCATCCCCTCGACTTTGTAGCATGCGTGTTATAGCATTGTTTCTCATCCTCCGTATATAAATATATGCCTCCATCCTATAACAAAATTTGTGAACCTTATTAGTGTCCATATGCGAGATCGATGCACGGAGTTACGATTAATCGAATACTATCCTAATCTACTACTATTTTACTCAATGAATACTAAAACAAACAAATTTTAATAATCAGAATAACTAATGATTGGGTTGCCTCCCATCAAGCGCTTGATTTATAGTCTTTTAGCCTGACTACTCCTCGTTTCAGGTTGGCTTGGAAAGATCAATTGAGGTTTCTTGGTGATCCAGATCACCACCCCAATAATGCTTTAAGCATTATCCATTAACTTTGAATGTTTCCGCTGAATCCCTGCTATATAGTTCAACGGCTCCGTGTGGAAACACTGTTTTTATGGTGAATGGGCCCGACCACCTGGATTTCAGTTTCCCGGGAAAGAGTTTCAATCGGGAGTTGAATAATAGTACTGCTTGGCCCAGTTCGAACTTTTTATCAATAATTTTTTGATCGTGCCACTTCTTGACCTTTTCTTTGTACAATTTGGAGTTCTCATATGCCTGCAGGCGAAATTCATCTAACTCGTTGAGTTGCAAAAGTCTTTTATCCCCTGCTGCCGTGAGGTTAAATTTTCATTTTTGGATGGCCCAGTAGGCTTTATGCTCAAGTTCCACTGGGAGGTGACATGCTTTTTTGTAAACAAACTGATATAGAGACATTCCGATCAGAGTCTTGTATACAGTCCGATACGCCCATAGAGCGTCATCCAATTTCAAAGACCAATCATTTCTATTTGGGTTTACTATTTTCTCCAAAATTTGCTTCACCTCTCTATTAGATACCTCTGCTTGGCCACTCGTCTAGGGGTGATAGGCAGTGGCAATTCTTTAGTTGACCCCATACTTGGTCAATATGGATGTGGATTAATTGTTGCAAAAGTGACTTCCCTCATCACTGATGATTGCCCTTGGGGTGCCAAATCTTGTAAATATATTTATTTGCAAAAATTGTAAAACAACCTTAGCGTCATTCGTCGGTAGCGCTACAACCTCAACCCACTTAGACACGTAGTCTACTGCCAACAAGATATACAAATTGTTATATGAAGGCGAATAAGGTCCCATGAAATTGATCCCCCATACATCAAAAACTTCCACTTCTAAGATCATGTTGAGTGGCATCTCATTCCATTTGGAAATGTTGCTCACCCTTTAACATCGATCACAATTTTTCACACACTGATGTGCGTCTTTGGACAAGGTGGGCCAATAAAATCCAGCTTGTAGTACTTTGACGACCGTTTTTTCACTTCCATAGTGTCCCCTATATACTGATGCGTGGCATGCATGTAAGATACTTTTTGCATCACTTTGTGGCACACACCACCGAATCATTCTATCTGCAAACTATAGGAACAAAAATGGCTCATCCCACATATATCACTTCACATTATATAAGAACTTCTTCTTTTGTTGGCGTGTCAAACCTGGCTGGAGAATATAACTCACTAAGTAATTGGCAAAATCTGCATACCACGAGAACTCGCCATGAATCACAAAAAACTGCTTATCCGAAAAAGTTCATTAATCAGCACTTTGTTCATCTTGGCTTGATCCGGATTCTCTAATCTTGAAAGGAGGTCAACAACTTGATTTTCTCTCCCCTTCCTATCATTGATTTCTAAGTCGAATTTTTGAAGGAGCAAGATCCAGCGAATCAGTCTAGGCTTTGCATCTTTCTTTGCAACCAAGTATCGTATAGCTGAATGATCGGTGTACACCACCACCTTAGTTCCAACTAAATACGAGCGAAATTTATCGAAAGCGTACACAACCGCAAGTAGTTCCTTCTCGATGGTTATGTAATTCAGCTGCGCATCTGTCAACATTTTGCTTGTATAGTAGATTACATGAAAAATGTTATCTCGGCGTTGTCCCAACACAGCCCCTATCGCATAATCACTAGCATTACACATCAATTTGAATGGCAAGGTCCAGTCCGGTGCTACGATCACAGGTGCTGTAGTCAATTTCTTCTTTAACTGCTAAAACACCGATAAACATTCTCCATCAAATCTGAACGATGCATCTTTCTCCAACAAACTGCATAAGGGTTTTGTGGTTTCGGAAAAATCCTTAATGAACTGGAGGTAGAATCCGTCATGCCCGAGAAAACTGCGAATACCTTTCACTGAGGTTGGCGGTAGCAAATTTTCTATCATTTCCAATTTCACTTGGTCAACTTCCAAACCCATTTCCTAGACTTTATGTCCAAGTATGATTCCCTCTTGAACATAAAATGACACTTTTTCCAGTTAAGCACCAGATTAGTTTCTACGCATCTTTTAAGTACCATGATCAGATTCTCTAAGCAGTTGTCAAAGGAATTCCCGAACACTAAAAAGTCATCCATGAATACCTCGACATTGCATTCCACCATATCTAAAAATATCTCCATCATGCATCTCTGAAAAGTTGTCGGTGCATTACACAGTCCAAATAACATCCTTCTAAAGGCAAAGGTGCCATATGGGCATATGAACGTTGTCTTCTCTTGGTCTTCTGATGCAATTACAATATGATTGTACCCCGAATAACCATCCAGCAAACAGTAGTATTCATGTCTCGCCAATCTACCTAACATCTGATCAATAAACGACAATGGGAAATGATCCTTTCGCGTTACCTTATTGAGTTTCCTGTAATCCATCCAGACCCTCCAACCGATCACTGTCCTTGTCGGTATCAACTCATTGTTTTCATTAGTTACTACTGTCATACCACCCTTCTTTGGGACACTGTACTGGGCTCACCCATGAACTATCAGAAATAGGGTAAATTATTCCAACATCGAGCCATTTCAAAATTTCTTTCTTCACTACCTCTTTTATAATCGGATTAAGCCTCCGTTGTTGTTCCACTATAGGCTTACCATCTTCTTCCATCAATATCTTGTGCATGCAGAATGAAGAGCTTATTCCCTTGATGTCGGCAATGGTCCATCCAATAGCATATTTGTATTCTCGGAGAACTCTTAACAGCTTACTTTCCTAAAAATCATTAAGCGCAGATGCAATAATAATAGGTAAAGTAGATTAATTACCCAAATATACATACCTGAGATGTTTAGCTAAAGGCTTGAGTTCAAGTGAAGGTGGTTCCTCTAAAGATGGTTTCATACGAACCGATGAAGTTCCTGCAACTTTCAACGGCTCAAATGGTATTTTGAATCTACTCATTCAAGGCTTTGCATCTAACATATGCAGATACTCAATTAATACTGGATCGTCGCTCTCACAATCCCCAAACAATAGTCATCTCCAAAAGATCGAAACTTGGTATGTGACCCTGTTCCTCCCCCACAACTTTCTTAATCACATCCATGTGATAACACTCCTCATCCTCTTTGGGGAAGTTCATGGCTTTGAACACATTGAAGGTTACCTCTTGGTCTTGAACCATCATGGTTAACTCACCTTTTTGAACATCGATGAGAGTTCTATCAGTTACAAAAAATGGTCGCCCAAGTATTATAGGAATGTCCTTATCCTCTTCATAATCCAAGATGACAAAATCAGTTGGGAATATAAATTTGTCAACTTTTACCAGAATGTCTTAAATAATTCCCCTTGGATATGTCACCGATCAGTCCACAAGTTGTAAAGAAATGTTCGTCGTTCTAGGTACCGGTAGAACCAACTGAGTGTTATACTAATAACGGCATGAGATTGATACTTGTACCTAAGTTACACAAACATTTGTTAAAGGCAAAGCTACCTATCGTGCAAGGAATGGTGAAACTGCCCGGATCTTTCAATTTGGGTGGAAGCTTCTTTTGCAATAAAGTGCTGCACTCCTCGGTTAACGCCATGGTCTCAAAATCCTCCAACTTCTTTTTCTTGGATAAGATATCTTTCATGAATTTGGCGTAGCTAGGCATCTAGTCTAATGCTTTCGCAAACGGAATATCGATATGTAAATTTTTGAACACTTCTAGAAACTTAGTAAACTGCTTTTCTAATTTATGTGTCCGGATTCGTTATTGAAAGGGTGGTGGTGGGTAAACTGTTGGCGTAACAACTACCTACTCTTTCACCACTAGTTCTTCTTCTACCTTCTCCCCTCAACTGTTTCCTCCATATTTTCCTCAACATTCTTCTCCGTAGTCCGATTTTCTGCATTTTGCTCAACTAACTGTTTTCCGCTTCAAAGGGTGACAACTTGGCATTGCTCTTGGCCTCCCCTAGGATTCTTTTCGGTGTCGCTTGGCAAGGTTCCTTGAGGTCTATTGTTTAAAGCACTTGCAATTTGTCCCATTTGAGTTTCAAGATTTTTAATTGCAACCGCCTGAGTTTTCATTGGCGCCTCATTACCTGTTATGTATTTCATAAGTACCTCCTCTAAATCTGTCTTCTTCTCATGTTGCGGAGCAGACTGTTGGTGCTGATTTTGAAAACTGGGGTGTATACTGGTCGAGGAGCTTACTGCTGATTCTGATTCTGATTGTTGCTCCATGAAAAGTTGGGATGGTTCTGAAAATAGTATGCATACAAGCCAATCATGTATGATGATAAAGCATATACTTTGGAGATAATCTTATTTATTTATTAATAAAAGAATTAATTTATTAAAGGCATTTATATATCTATATGATGTTGCTAATGAGATCTAAATTCTTAGAAAGCTTAAAACAAAAATAGTTCCCAATCGTTGGATTACTAAAAAGGGGATTAGTAAATCTGGATAGATTGGTACATATGTTGCTTGCTCATTGGATGAGGGTGATTGATCTCATGATCATTTGTGTGGAGACACTAAAGCAAGTATTTAGGTGCTTATTGGAGAATAAGTTCACTGAACGTGACTCGCTATGGAATACCTAATGGAGTTTTACTTGCCTGTCAATCGAAATTTCTAATGTGATAGTAGTACAAGTGATCCTTGGACTTGAGACCATCATAGTATCTTGTGTGTAATGAATTATACTTTGACTTATTCTTTAAGACCCTTATGGTATATCAAAGGGTATATCAAAGGGTATGCTTGGGTCTAATAAGTTACATATGGAGATAATAAATGGTCAATAAAAAATCTACCACTTCTAGTAAAAAAAGAGTTATGTCCTATATGATTCGTTAAATGACAACCCAGTAGTCCTTGGCCAAGGCAGAATGAAATTATAAAGGAGTTTCTAATTTGCATTATTTGGAGTTGTGCATTTTCTAATCAAAATACATATAATTAAATAAAATAAGACTTGGCAGTAATTCCATGTCTTATATTTAATTAGGACATTGTATGGTGGAAGGATTGAATTGTACGGCAACTATTTACTCACAGGTTCTTTTATCATTAGTGTTGAAATCTATATTATCTGGAAAGTCATTGATCGTTAGGGAGGCTTATCCCTATTGTAAAATAAATATTATTCATTTAAATAGATTATTAGTTTAATTTATTTATTTAAATAAGATTAGAATTGTTCTAATTGATTTATTCACAACTGGTTTAATATGGAGAACCTAAAGGGTCACACTATAAAAGGAAGAATAATTATTTAAGAAGGTAATGGCATAATCGTAATAATATGTTAAGTGTAATTAATTTAATATATGGTGATAGAATAAATTAAATAGCTTAATATTTATTATTTAATATTTTAGAAATATTAAATATTAATTAATAAGAGGAGTCTTATTAATATTATTACAATTATTATTATTTTAATTTCTAAAGGAGTTTAGAAATTAATTTAATATTAGTAATCTTATTTATTTCTAATAAGATTAGGAGGCAAATTAATTAAGGGAGTTTAATTAATTATTCCCAATGTGGTGGGAAGCCTAAATTAATTAAAGGAGTTTAATTAATTAAATGAAACCATATGTTTAATAAGATTAGAAGGGTTGACCAATATCTATATAAGAGGAGTCTTATGTTAGATATCAGTTGATAAAATTCCAATTGTTGGAAAGTACTCCTTTTTTATAGAGGATAGAAACCTAGGGTTTAGCCAACCACCCTCCTTCTTGATAATTCCTCTTCCTTGGTGGATCACCTCTAGAGGCCAAATACTTGGGTGGCTAACGTTGATCAAAGCAAGGAATCTAACCCGGATATTCTAATGTGTGGGTTTTATACCTATGAATCGGACATCTCTTAAGCTTAATTCTTTGTTAACTTTAAGTATTTTTAGTGTTATTTTACTTGTTTTTGTGTTTGTGTTGTAGGAAACAGCTTCGAAGGGTAAAAACATGAAAAATGAAGCTTAATGGCATTTTCGTAATTTCAGTCACTGTACCACCGCTCCCTCAGGCTTTCATATGCCAAAACACCCGCTGAGGCGGCGGTCACATTATCAATAGTGGACGCCCGCCGGGGCGGGCAGTCCTAGTACAAAAAGCCCTCTAGGGCGGGCATGTCAGGAAGAAAAAATGGATTTTTAGAAGTTGGCTCGGAATAAGATTATGAGCGTTGATTGGGAGAAGGATCATAAGAGGGCTATAAAAGGAGAAGAATACACCAGGATTAAGGAGTTAGATTCCATTAGATTAGTTTAGATTAGATTTCAATTAAATTAGATACAAACTTTAGTTGGGATTGGATTGGAGATTAAAGCAACTTGGAGACCATTGAAGATCAAGAGCAGGAGCATGAGAATTGCTGACAACATACTCTATTCTTTTGTCTACTCTTATTTTTATCTTTTAATGTTTATTCAATTGTGGATCATGGATTTTGACTTAATTATGAGCTAAACTCTATTTTGAGATTATAATCTTGTTGCATAGTTTACTTTAAATTGCTTCTGTGTTAGTCTTACTCATTATTATTAGATTGTCTGTTATGATTTGTGTTAAATCGCTTAATTGCCTAGCTAACAATTACCATAATAACCCATATGAAATCGAGAGATGGATTATGGGTTTAGATTTGATCATAATAGAATGTGATTGTATTTTCTGCATGGCGTTGGAATTCATGATTTGTGTTTAGGATAGAGATATACCTTTACACCACATGTAATCTAATAAGAACTAGTGCTTAAATTCTCTTTAATTGTAATTCACATAGATATATAGTAGATTAGTTAATTAGGGTGGTCATCTTAATACTATCATTTATGGATTTAAGTTGGTATGGGTATGGTGCATGGAGAGATGGTCATATTTTACCTTAGTATTCTTGATTAACAATCCGAGATATTTAATTTGATTTAATGGGAAGTGTATTGATTTAAACGAAATAATAGGTGAAATTATAGTCTCAAGTCTTCATATTCTATTTCATTCTAGGGGTAATTAGAATTAGTTTAATTACATATTGTTAATTCGAAGTACTAATTCATTCGTTTAAATAAGATTGAGTTGGTTACGGGTTAGTATTAGGTGATAGTTGATGAGTTAAAATTATGTATTGCAAGTGCACAGTATCTATTGTAGATTTAGCAAGTGCAGGTCAACCCACAGAGACTAGATCAATCCTTCAATATATCCTTAATTAATATTTTAGGCAAATTAGAAATAAATATGGTGGTGATGACTAACTAACTAAATTATGCAAACTAATAATTACTAATGAAAACTATTAATGAGAAAAGATACCTAGGAATCTAAATCCACTAAATACTAACATAATAAACAATTTCTTATTTTCTAAATTAATTCCCAAATTATTTTCCTTTCCCTTTAAAAAATAATGATTCAAATAATTAATATGGGTAAGCATAAGTTATGAAAAATTCATAGATTAACTATAACTTATCAAAACCTCGAAATCAATATAAAAATCATATGCAATTTGTGCGACGGAAAATATGAAGGAGAAAATAATTAGGCATTAATTTTGGAACGGAAAGAAATTAATTATTATGAAATACCTAATTTCATCATCATCCTAGGTGTTAAAAATTTAGCTATCCATTATGTATGAACAAATTTAATATTTAAATTAATGTTGATTGCATGTAGATAAGATTAAAGAAATAATAATTAATTAAAATTATTACTACTAATATAAATTAGAAAGAAGACAAAACAAAAATAAAATAAAATATTATACTAATGTCATCACATAACAAAGCAACAGTGGATTAATGTTATTCTAAATTAGCTACTGTAAGGCACTGAAAAGAAGGTAGAAAAAAAAACAATCTATTGCTCCTTGTTTTCGAATGTATTAAAAGAAATCAAAGGAAAAAGTCCCCTCCCTCTCTAAAATAAGAGATTTATTTATAGGGAAAAATAAATTATAACCTAATCTAAGATACATTGAACTTGACCTTCTTTTCTCTATCTTCAAATTGACTTCAACTTCTTCATAATTATCCTCCAAAAGTCCCATGAAATCTTTTATTTGCTCTCCAAGATACACAAGATAAATCCTACAAAATCAAATAAAATGTATTAGTTAAATAAAATAAACACACAAAATAATAAATATGGGAATATTAAAATGTATTAATTATGTGTCTATCAATAGTTATTAAATAATTCCCCGTAGGAACGATACTTTACTTTCACTTTATTACTTGTTGACCACGTATACTTGTGTGTTGTGCGTAACTAGATTTTACCCAACTTATTCAATGAGATCACGAAGAACAAAGGAGTTGAACTTGTACCTATGGAAGCTTCGTTCTACAAGGGTATGAATCTAAGCTTCTTCTTTTTCGTTATAATTAATAATTGTGCATAAAAGATGATTCGGGTAATGGTTTTATAGAAATTTTTTAAACTTTGATATACCATGCTTCCACTAATTTTGCAATTTGATTGCGTCATGATTTCGTACAAACCCAAGAGGTTCCTTGCCCCCGGATTGTATGTGTTCTGATACGTGTTTGGTGGGCGATTGTAACTAACCACAAACTATACTACTGCCGGATTAATTGCACAATGATCTGTTGGATGCTGCCCTGCACACAACTCACATACCATATCCATCTGTTGCATATTCCCGCCTGACATTGCATCCATCTTCTTTGATAGGGTTGATATTTGAGCTAACAGAGCTGTTACTGAATCCACTTCCAAAATCCCTGCTACATTGGATTGTGCCAATCTATCAGTCGGCCACTGATAGTTGTTTGCTACCATTGTTTCTATCAATTCATAAGCTTACACAAACTTCTTTACCATAAAAGCTCCCCTTGATGCTGCATCAATGTTGGTCTAGGTATGACCGCCTAACCATTGTAGAAGGTATTCATCTACATCCACTTAGGCAGTCCATGGTGGGGACATTTTCTCAACAACTCTTTATACCTTTCCCAGACTTCATATAATGGTTCACTCTGCTGCTGTGCAAATGTAGAAATCTCAGTTCTCAATATGGCTATTTTTGCTAGCGGGAAGAATTTAGCCAGAAATTTCTATGCCAAATCATTCCATGTGGTAATTGACCCCGATGGTAGAGAATGGAGCAAACTCTTCGCCTTGTCCCTGAGAGTGAACGGGAATAGCCTCAGTCTAATAGCATCATCCGTCACACCATTGCACTTGAAGGTATCACAAATTTAGATAAAACTGACTATGTGATCATTCGGGTCGTCATTCGGTAGACCCCCAAACTGACAAGTATCCTGCACCATTTGTATAGTACCAGGCTTGATCTCGAAATTGTTAGCATTAATAGCAGGCCTGGTAATACTTGACTAAATTTCTGTAACTTGCGGTGTGGTATAGTCCCGTAGTGCTTTCTGTTCTTCTTCAGCCATGTTGTCCGGTGTTTCAAGTGTTTCTCGAGTTTTCTCAATCCACTTACTCAACCTCTGAAATTGCTTGTCGATGTCGCCCTCGTAAGGTAACAATTCAGGCTTCTTTGATCGAGTTTGCATGCACTACTCAAGGGTACCTGAAACAATAAAAAATAATAATAATAATAATTGTTTAACTAAAACTGATTTAATTAAACTGATATTGAAAGTAATAAACACAGTTATATTCCCTGGCAATGGCGCCAAAAACTTGTTGGGTAAAATCTAGTTACGCACAACACGTAAGTATACGTGGTCAACAAGTAATAAAGTGAAAGTAAAGTATCGTTCTCACGGAGAAAATAACTGCAATTTATCCTAACAATTACCAATTTTATATTATCCCAATTTTATTAAACAAATGATCAAGTGATGATATTTATGAAAAAATACCAATTAAATTATAACTACTACTACCAAGGAGTTTGAACAAGTTTTTAGAGAATTAAGCCTATAACTTCACATAATGTTTGACTTAGAATGACACACTTTCTTTTAATTCAAATTAACTATTCCAAATTATTAACTAAGAACACAATAGTAGATACAACCATTTCTCAATGTATTATACCCATACCAACTTAATTCCAAAATTGATAGAATTAATTAGGACACCCTAACTATCTAATTCACTATATCTCTATGTGAATTACAATTAAAGACTGTTTCAGTTCAGGTTCTTATTAGATTACGTACGATGTGTAGGTATATCTCTATCCTAAGCATAAATTATGAATCCCAACTAAATGCAGAAATCATAAACATACGCTACTATGATCAGTTCTAATCCCATATTCCATCTCTCGAGTTCATATGGAGTAACAAGTAATTGGTGATCAAGCAACTACGTACGTAATTAAGCATAAACCATAGTAAATAAATGTAACAAACGAGAATTTTTGGATATTAATTTTAAATATTTATTGAATTAAATAAATATTTTAGTTGATTTTTTTATTGAGTTAAATAAAGAATTGATGTGTTTATATTGTGGAGTAAAGTAAATAAGTGCAATATGTAAGACCCCGAATTTTATGAAATAAAAGTATTTAATTTTCTTATAATTATTATTCTATCCAGTAAATGGTTAAATTGATAAAAGGTTAAAGTTAAGGGTGATATGGGCAAATTTTACAAAGTAAGCAAGTGGTCATAAAATATTCATTGTGTCGGGGAATATTTGTTCGGTCGGGGAATATTTTTTTTGTCAGGAAATATTCGTACGACGGCGCAATCATTGGTTGACCTCATAACGGAATAATTGTCGGATATAGAAAGTGACAGAAGTAACTTTTTTATAAATTTAACTGGAAAACTTTTACCGTTAAACTGTTAAAATACCCGGTGGTTAAAGTACAGTAATAGCACACGATTTTGCACTGTAATTTCTAATTATTGATTCTTACATAAGAAGTCACTCATTCAATAATTGTTACAGTAATTACTGTTCAGTATTTTATATTATTTATTCAATAATTGCTACATTGATATTTGATATTATTGATTCAATAATTGTCACAATAACCACTGCACAGTATTTCACATTATCAAATCAATTATTCATATTATTTGAATAATATTATTAGATAGCATTATGGGCAATGTCTAGAAAGTTCTGTCGAAGAAAGGGGTTAGGTTATATAATTGTGTGCCAATAAGGAGAAATCCTTATCAGAAAGCCCCCTCTTTCTTGGGAACGACCTGGTTGTCAATATTGTGATTCTATAATATTATTTGTGAATAATAATTGATTATCGATAAATATGATAAGTAAATATTTATTCAATTTTGATATAAATGGAGTAATTTTTAGTAAGAGACATTTGTTGAAAGTTGACATTTTATCTTCTCCGATAAAATAATTTATTCAAATATATTATTATAATATTACATTATAATAGTATAATGTGATAATATAATAGTATAATTTTATAATTTAAATGATAACATTATTATAGTAAATTCATGGTATAAAAATAAAATGAGGTGGAAGAAAGCAAATTGAATTTGAATTATTTTTTTTTATCATTATAAATGTTTTTTTGAACTTAAAACATGTAAAAGGGGGTGGAGGTGATGTTGTAGTCCTTTTTGTTTGCTGAGATTTTTTTTTTCAAAGATGGGTGGCATGGAAATTATCTGTATATTAATTTTGTCAGAGATGGTGTGCTAGCATTTTTCTATAAATAGGGTGCTTAGTTAAGAAATGAAAATCACACTAGAATCAGAAAATTCTTTCTCTATACTATTGAGCATATTTCTTGTGAGTATTAAGATATTTTAAGTGTTGATAACAGTGCAAAATTTCTTCAACATAATCCCCGTTATTCCAGTCAGAACTACTTTCCTATTAAGGTAAATGATATTATTTTTCTCGTAAAAGATGTTTTCGTTCAGTATTCGTAAAGAATATTATTTTCATTCATATTTCATATTATGAAAGTGATAATATTTCATTTCATATTCCTAAATTTAAACTTACTACGGTAAATATTGCTTCAATAATTCCTGAAATAATCAGAAATTCCTTGTGTTTTGCGCTTCATCTAATATCATTTCATCAGAATATTCGTCTGAACTTTCTTATAAAATTTTTACATTTTCATGTCGAGGTACTATTTATACGTACGATACTATTCATACATACGGTACTATTCATACGTACGATACTAATCATAGGGTACTATTCACGAGAATTTTTTTTCTGTCTAAATTATTTTTGATATATGAATATCATTCTTGAATTTTGCTCCACAAATGATTATTATGTTGACAAATTGAACATTCTTGAAATTTGATCCATGTTTTTATCTTCATTTTTGAACTCGGGATAAATTCTCTAATATTTATCATTTATCTCACTGGATTTATTCTTTATATCATTTTCATCATCCTCAGTCTTAAATTTTGGTGAAAGTTATCTTTGGCCCGTAGTGCAATGATGAACTGTTGAATATTGATGAGTATCTTTGGCCCGTAGTGCAAAGATGAGCTGTTAATTTATGAATATCTTTGGCCTATAGTGCAAAGATGAACAGGTGTTTGGCATGATCACGACCACTGTTGATACAAATGAATATCTTTGGCCCATAGTGCAAAGATGAATTATTGATTTGAAATATTTATTTATTGATGTTACTGGGAAAAAATATTAATGATGGACTTTTAAATCATAGAAGATAGTAGACATCATTCTCTACTTGACTCTTCTAATGGATTGTTATTTTCGATGCAGTCGTTGATCTAAAACTTGTTGTCCATAATATTCTATCTGATTTATTGAAGGCTAACGATAATCTATTCTTCATTATCTTAGTCATAATATTATATACTGGGCTAGTTGAGTTCACCCTTTTCTTCCATTGTTCTCTCCAGGAAATGAGAATATCGCGGGGACTAGTCGAAAAATAAAGTGATGATCCGAGATAGAGCTATAGAAGTCCTCACTATTTTATAAAATAGTGTTATAATAATTGTAATGAGGACTTATTTGAGTGTTTATATTTTCGTATTATATAAGATCTGTATTGAAGCTCATAGTTTGTGTGGTCGTATTTTGCACTACTATTTGTTATAAGAAAATTTGTATTCAGATTCTGTACCATGTATTTGGCGACTCAGAATGGGTTACGTGAACCTATTTTGGGGGCGTCACAGTTGGTATCAGAGTTAGGGATATGATCTCTGGCGGAGATCTAAGAATAGAACTAGGAGGGGAGAGACGAGTAAAATCCTTCGCTAGTGTGTCCTACCTAAGCTTATTTGTTATTTAATTGGTCGGTCAGAATATATGGATAATATGTGACATGCCAATTTCTTTAATTAACCCTTGTTTTTTGTGGCAGTATTTAAGAATGACATCTGAAAATCAGGAGATAAACTCATAAAGAGTTTTAAATGATGAATTGAGGAGATTTATTTCAAGAATAAATATTGGAGTATAATATCTTGTTATAACAAAGATGTTTATTGGGGAGTACTAATTAAGTTATTGAACTTGATTGTAGGATGCTAGGCGAAGAAGAAATTAGAGATATCTATGTGGTGAGTGAAGAATTAATAGTTGCACTCGAGTTAGTCGTAGAGGTAGCAACTGAGAGTGTGGAAGAAGAGGAACCTGAGAAGGATTTATAAGGAGAATTTTATGATCAAAATGTAGAATTGCAAGATCGTATTCGTGAGTTAGAAGAGCAGGGTCAAGAACGACAGGCGGTCGTGGAACAAAGGGATGCAATAATTCAAGATTTTACTACCCAATATGCGAAGCTTGAACAGAAGCCCTTTTTGGCAGAGCATATGATGATAGAGCTGGAATATGAGAATGCAAATGTCAAAGATCAGCTGAAAGAAGAAACAACTGAACGAGTGAGAATGGAGGATGCATGGGTAAAAGCCGCACGATGCGTTGATTTGTAGAAAGAGACGTCCGATCCAAGAAGGCCAAAATAGATTATATAGATTTTACTTTTTGGACAGCAATAGGGAGAATCCATCATCGATTTTGGAATTACTCTGTGAGAGCGGTCAACCCCAATTCGATATGGATCGAAGATTAATGATTCAGATCATGGATCAGGAGTACAGTGAAGCAGTTGAGGGTGGAATGTGCGCTATAGCGAGGTCAAGTACAGCTGGGATGGTGACACCAAAGGCTGTCCCAGACAAGTTAAAGTCGACGGTTCAAAGAAGAGCGTTTGTCGTGACTTCCCAAAAAGTGAGGAACCCGAACGAAGTTATCAAGGGTAAGCTAATCATAAACTCTTGCGAAGTCTATATCTTATTAGATACCAGTTCAACCCCTGACAAATTAGACTTTGATTTATCTGTTGAAACTTCGTTGGAAGAAACCTTCGTTACATCCACAGCTTACAAATCTTGTTTGATTCAAATTGGCACCCTCACATTACCTGATGATCTCATCTCTTTGAAAATACTTGCATTTGATGTGATTTTAGAAATCGACTGGTTAACCACTCATCATGCTAAAATTGATTATTTTTGTAAGGTTGTTAACTTTCATATTTCCTAACCAACCTGTTATGCGAATTCAAACAACCAAACCACTAAAATCAATCACTGTCATTTTAAGTCATAAAGCATTTCTTTTATTAAAAAACGGATGTCAGACTTTTTTAGCCCATGTCACCGATTTAAACAAGAATACGTCAGATTTGAATGATATTTCTATTGTTAATAAATTCCCTGACGTATTTCACGAAGAACTTCCTGGCCTACCCCCGGAACGTGAAGTTGAATTTTTTATTGACCTTAAACCTGGTACAAAACCCATTTCCAAAATCCCATATTGAATGGCTCCTATTGAACTTCAGGAGTTAAAGGTCCAACTATAGGAGTTGTTAGACATCAGCTTTATACATCCTAGTACATCGCCTTGGGGTGCTCCTGTTTTATTCGTAAAGAAGAAAGACGTGAGTATGCGACTTTGTATTGACTATCGGGAGTTAAACTATGTCACCATCAAAAAGAGGTATCCGTTACCTCGCATTTGATGACTTGTTTGACCAGTTGCAAGGTGCGCAATTCTTTTCAAAGATTGATCTTCGTTTTGGATATCATTAGTTAAATATTAAAGCTGATGACATTCCAAAGAATGCCTTCAGAACTCGATATGGGCATTACGAATTTCTAGTTATGTCTTTCGGATTAACCCATGTCCATATTGCGTTTATGGACATGATGAAATGAATATTCAAGAAATATTTGGATCATTTCGTGGTTGTCTTTATTGATGACATCCTAATATACTCCAAAAGCATCAAATATTTCTTCATTCATAACGAACTCAATATGCGACTACGACGTTGGCTTGAGCTGTTGAAAGATTACGACCATACCATCCAATACCATCCTGGAAAAGCGATCGTGATAGCTGACGCGTTGAGTAGAAGATCATATGCGGGTACGAGTGCGATATTGTCAACACAAAGGTGATAGTAGTGTGCATACAAGCCAATCATGTATAATGATAAAGCGCATACTTTGTAAACAATCTTATTTATTTATTAATAAAATATTCAATTAAGGCATTTAATTGTCTACGTGGTGCTGTTTTTATAATATGTAAATAACCCATAGTTTTAAGCAATGCTTTTAGAATCATGATGAGATCATGCTAATGAGATCTAAATTCTTAGAAAGCTTAAAAACTAAAATAGTTCCCAATCGTGGGATTACTAAAATGGGGATTAGTAAATCCGGATAGATTGGTACGTATGTTGCCTCCTCATTGGATGAGGATGACCGATCTCATGGTCATTTATGTGGAGACACTAAAGCAAGTATGTAGGTGCTTATTGGGGAATACGTTCACTGAACGTGACTCGCTATGGAATACCTAATGGAGTTTTACTCGCCTGTCAATAGGAATTCCTAATGTGATAGTTGTACAAGTGATCCTTGGACTTGAGATCATCATAGTATCTTGTATGTAATAAATTATACTTTGACTTATCCTTAAGGCCTTTTAAGGCATATATAGGGTATGCTTGGGTATAATGAGTTACATATGGAGATAATGTACGATCAATAAAGAATCTACCATCTCTAGTAAAAGAGGAGATATGTCCTATGTGATTCGTTAAATGACAACCCAGGAATCCTTGGCCAAGGTGGAATGAAATTAGAAAGGAGATTCTAATTTGTATTATTTGGAGTTGTACATTTTCTAATCGAAATACATATAATTAAACAAAATAAGACTTGACAGTAAATCCATGTTTTATAGTTAATTGGGGCATTGTATGGTGGAAGGATTGAATTGTACGGTAACTATTTACTCACAGGTTCTTTTATGATTAATGTTGAAATCTATATTATCTGGAAAGTCGTTGATCGCTAGGGAGGCTTATCCCTATTGTAGAATAAATATTATTTATTTAAATAGATTATTAGTTTAATTTATTTATTTAAATAAGATTAGAATTGTTCTAATTGATTTATTCACAACCGGTTTAATATGGAGAACCTAAAGGGTCATACCATAAAAGGCAGAATAATTATTTAATAAGGTAATGGCAAAATCGTAATAATGCATTAAGTATAATTAATTTAATCTATGGTGACTGTAACGACCCCAAAATTCATACAATACAAGTCTCGACATCGGTCGTTAACAATACATCCTTATTCAGACTTTACATCATTAATCCATGATACAATCACTAAAAATACAGAATATTTAAAACTTTTATATTATTCCTTCTTTATTATCCCTGAATCTCAACCTTTATCATTACATAACTTTGATTCAACCTTATTTCATGAATCGATTCGTCAGAGTTATTATAAACTAAAACTTACAACCACATTCAATAACCTTATACATCGGATAAAATTTAAACTTTACAACTCAACATCTGTTAGGCATCATACATTATCAAGTACATTATCTGAAACCTTAAACAGGGTCCAAAATAAAAATAATTCAGCCAAAGTATATAAATCTTCATGCGTTACATCTGATTTATTTCTTTCAAGTAGCACATAGCGTTACCTTGAATCCTTAACCTGCAAAAGTGATTATTTGCAAGAATGAGCTCGACAGCTCAGCAAGATCTAACAGCTTTCATGCATCACATAGCACATAAATACATGCTCAATATACATCTCATAATAATTAAAGTAACATGGCATACATGCTCTACTTCACATAACAAATATAAAGATTGAGTTCCTTAATCAACATTCTTTAATCAATCAATGTAGTCATAAATTGACTTTAACATTTCATGCTTACGACACATATACAACATATCATGCTATTTGTAAAATAATTTAAAACAGTTCATCATCAAATTCACGTAGAAAATAAGAACTGAAAGACTTGCCTTGATCGTTGTTTACCAATAACAGTTTAACAGCTTACAGATATCTACACTTCACGTGCCCTACACAATTATATAATCATGCACATCAATTATCAGTCACATAGCAATGCATATTAGTTATAACGTAAACTTTACTCTACATCTCATAACCCTTCCTATTATCAATACACAATGTTCAATTTGATTGTGTTAACTATCGACTTATATTTCACTATGATTCTTTTTCGTAATATTCGAAATTCATTCAAGTGTTTAAGTCTTGCTAGGACTACCTATTGGTTTTATATTAACCACATTTCATATATTATAATATTCGTTTCATTAGAATCGAAACACTATTTAAGTGTATTACCACATTACACGGCGTTTCGACGTTTATACGTCACACGCCTAACTCGCCTCTTCTGCATGTGCTTTGCATGCTCCTATATTGGGTTACATTACTCTATAATGTTTCATTCTTATTAAAAACATAATATTAAACAAGGTCATACACACTCGTTACGGCATTGAGACGCTTGCACGTTCGTACGCCAAACTTGCCTATTCGAACACCCAAACGACACGCATTTGTGCACGCTTAGCACGCCCAACCAAATTGTCTAATACTCAAAGGTTAACGTTAAGTATTATTATAATACCTAATAGTCATGTTATGAAAGTTAGAACATCATTTTACATGATCGGGAGCATTACATGTGCTTATGTGCATGCCCGACGCCCTCCGATTGCCTCCAAAAACACATCAGTCCCACAAATGACCATTTTGACCCTATCTAACGACCTCAAATTAAAAGGCTTAAAGAACAAATGTTGTAGGTCTACTCGTGCTCGTTCCGGATCATCTTGAATCACCTCAATCCGAGTTCGTATGAAAAAGTTATGGCTGTTTTTCCACAGGAGGTCAAAACTAGTCCCCGACTAACTTTCCTCCCGGCGCAGCTGCGCCCCAATCAGCCTTGGGGTGAGCGCAGCTGCGCCCCTGGCAGCGTGTTACGCGACTTTTTCCTCCAGTATGTTGTTCTGGCGAATTCTCTAACCCTTTCCTCCTTCCCATCTTCATAAATTGTGTTATACACATCCAATTGAGTCCGTTTTCGACTCTATGGATTCGTAATTCATAGAACTACGACATAGCAAGGATATTCATAATTTATAGAAACATTAAGAACCTAAATTTTTACTCAAAACTCATGTTCATATTAGTATTACATGTTTTAACATGTTTTAGCGAAATCATTCACCACGAATTAGATTCCTAACCAAATCAATCCGTTTAAACTTCATTGTTTTTGTCTTTCAACATACTAACAACATCTATAATCAATTTCAGATTACACAATTGATTTAACCATCAATTTAAGCTTGAAAATGGACCAAAATACATATACTAAGCCATAACCCAAATTTCTTCATCTTCCAACACATCTTTATGAATTTGATTTCTTAAAAATCACTTTTAGATTATATAAAGCATATTAAACATATCCATTAACATCTATAACCAATTCCTTAACAAATTAAACATAGAAATCCAATTTCTCAACGAAAACTCAAGAGAATGAAAAAATAGATTAATACATTTTGATTCTTCTAAACCTTGTCTAGATGAATTGAAAAACCTTGTTTATTTTGATTTTTTTAGCATATCTTCTTCTCCAATTTCACAGAGAACTTCTATTCTCTCTCATTCTCTCCTCTGTTTCTCCCTTTCTCTTTTCTTCTTTCAGTTTAGGCTTAGAAACAAAACTCGTAACTCATATAACTGATAATATAATACGTATATTACTAATACTTATTATATTACTTAATATACAATTAAATTAGGGGTTATAGAAATCCAAAAGCCACAAAGCCATGTTTGGCTAGCCCCTTCAAACATCCTTTTAATTTATTTTAATAATTCTCCTTATCATATGGTATATCTTCTTTTCTCTAAATGTCACACTTTAACTATGTTGCTAAATTATTTAGCTAACTACATTGAATAATTATACGATTATAATATGTATAACTATTACTCCATACATTACGAAATTATATACATAACCCTCAACTTAAAATAACCCTTTCCATTAAAATAATTAATATTTATTACCTTTATTTTAATTAACTCACATGAATTATATAATTATAATATATAATTATTTAATTCCTTTTCTCGCATAACTTGTCTCAATACAATTTATTTAATCCATACATCTAATCACTACTTAAATATTAATCAATTTATTTAATACTATCATACTTAAATAAATTATTCCATAATAATTTTCATTGAATATTTATTTTACTCCATAAATATTTTAACTAAAATATTTATTTTATTTGATAAATATTTTAATTATTTACGAGATTCACAATCGTATTACACTAACATATTACGTTTATATGTAACATACCTTCCTCTCTCATTTTATTAAAACAAATATATTCACAATAGTGAATTACTCACATCATTTATGAAATTTAATTCATAACAATTATAGTGCCAACAAGGCATAATAATTAAATTATATTATTTCATAATATAATATCAACTTAATTAAATTAACTAATTTTATTCAGTTAATTTTCTTTTCGTAATAATTTCATTTAACTTCTTCAACAGTTAAATTAAATTAACTATTAAACCTCATTCTTCCAACATATGAATATATATATATATATATATATATATATATATATATATATATATATATATATATATATATATATATATATATATATATATATATACTTACATGCAAAATATGCCATAATAAGAATTTCATTCATTAAATTCTTATTTTAACAATTTTTGAAAATTTTGGTTGTCACAGTGATAGAATAAATTAAATAGCTTAATGTTTAATATTTAATATTTTGGAAATATTAAATATAAATTAATAAGAGATGTCTTATTAATATTATTACAATTATTATTATTTTAATTTCTAAAAAGGTTTAGTATTTAATTTAATATCAGTACTCTCATTTATTCCTAATAAGATTAGGATACAAATTAATTAAATTTAATTAATTATTCCCAATGTGGTGGGAAGCCTAAATTAATTAAAGGAGTTTAATTAATTAAATGAAATCCCATGTCTAATAGGATTAGAAGGGTTGACCAATATCTATATAAGAGGAGTCTTATAATAAATATCAGTTGATGCAATTCTAATTGTTGGAGAGTACTCCTTTTCTATAGAGGATAGAAAACTAAGCCAACCACCCTCCTTGATAATTCATCTTTCTTGGTGGATCACCTCTAGAGGCCAAACACTTGGGTGGCTAACGTTGATCAAAAGAAGGAATCTAACCCGGAAATTCAAGGAGATCACGAAGAACAAGGAGTTGAACTCGTACCTGTGGAAGCTTCGTTCTACAAAGGTATGATTCCATAACTTCTTATTTATCGTTTTAAATTAATAATTTGCATAAAGGATGATCCGGGTAATGGTTTTGTAGAAATTTTTTAAACTATGATATACCATGTTTCCGCTAATTTTTGCAATTTGATTACGTCATGATTTCGTACAAACCCAACAAAAGGCCCATTTTTCATGACTTACAAAGGATGGAGATAAAGTTAAAGACTCCAAGGACCCATGTGATGATGTCAAATATACGAGTAGAACTGACTCATGGCTCCATTCGAGTCGTTGTATGGACGAAAGCGTCATTCTATAGTATTCTGGGACGAGGTGGGGTGAGGCAACATTGTTGGGACCGGAGTTAGTACGTATGACTACGGAAAAGATCCAAATGATCCGGCAACATATACAAACAGTACAAGATAGACAAAAGAGTTATGCTGATCTTCATCGAAGAGACGTGAAATTTAATGTCGGATGTGACGCCCCCAAAATAGGTTCAATACCAACCCATTCTGAGTCGCCAAATACATGGTACAGAATTCAAATACAATCTTTTATAACATACGGTCGTGCAAACTACGACTACTAAAATTGTGAATTTCAATACAAATCGTATATAATACGAAATATAAACATTCAAATTCACTCATTATTAATTATAATCATTATCCCACTATTTTATAGAATAGTGAGGACTTCTACTGATCTAACTCTGACCATCACTCTGATCCCCCGACTAGTCCCCGCGATATTTCCATATCTTGAAGAGAACAATGGAAGAAAAGGGTGAGCTCAACTAGCCCAGTAAAGAATATTATGACTAAGATAATGAATAATAAATTATCGTTAGTCTTCAATCAATCAGATAAAATATAATGAACAACAAGTTTTAGATCAATATTCGCGGCGAAAATAACAATTCATTAGAAGAGTTAAGTAGAGAATGAAGTCTACTATCTTCTATGATTTAAAAGTCCATCATCAATATTTTATCCCTATAACATAAATCAATATATATCTTAAATCAATATTCATCTTTGCACTACGGCCAAAAATATTCATCTAGTAATCATTCATCTTAGCACTACAGGCCAAAGATATTCATCAAGTAATCTTTCATCTTTGCACTACAGGCCAAAGATATTCAGTTATATCACCATTTAGGACTGAGGATGATGAAATACAATATAAGGAACGAATCCAGTGAGATAAAGGACAAGGATTAAGGATTCGTAATTTAGTTTATCGAAGTTCAATAATACTCCGTAATAATCAATTGTGGAGCAAAATTCAAGAATGAAGTTCAAAAGTTGGATGCAATCAAAAAAAAATTATTTTTTTTACCGTGAATAGTAACTCATAAATAGTAACTCGTGAATAGTAACTCGACATGAAAAGAGAAGAATTTCACGAGAAAGTTTAGAAAATTATTCCGGTGAAATGAAACTAGATGAAGCGCAAAACTCAAGAAATTTCTGATCATTTCAGGAATTCTAGAAGCAATACTTACCGTAGTAAGTTTAGAGTTAGGAATCTGAAATGAAACAATATACGAAACTGCAATTGGATTTCCACCCATCTGGAGGTAGTCCGCTCAGACAGATTATTTTCACAATTTAATAACAACTGAATACGAAGGGTTATTCACCAGGCATGCGGTAGTCCGCGTAGACAGGTTATTCTCACAAAATAATAAAGAATGGAATAACAACAGGACTTCACCATGCATGCGGTAGTCCGCGTAGACAGGTTATTCCAACAGAATCATAAAGAATGGAATAACAACCCTTACGAATATTGAAAGAAAATAACTCTCTTCATGAATACGAAAAAAATAATACCCCTTACCTTAAAAATTTGGAGACTGCACTAGTATAATAGCAGAATACTCTTCTTCTTTCTCTATTATTCTCCCTATATTTTCTCTCTCTATAGCTTTAGTGAATTGGTGAGAAACAATGAAGAAATAAGTTTCTATTTATAGGCTCGGCAGAGTAAGGGTAAAATAGTCTTTTTGCCATAATTTATGACATCATCGCTTACATCATCGATCATATGACATCATTGCTTACCTCATCGCTCTGATGACATCCTTGCTTACCTCATCGCTCCGATGACATCATTATTTGCACCATAAGAGTTCAAATTTAATTTGCATTCTTCCAGCTCGTTTAACTTTTATACCATGAATTTACTATAATAATGTTACCATTCAAATTATAAAAATCATACTATTATATAATCACATCATACTACTATAATGTAATATTATAATAATATATTTGAATGAATTATTTTATCGGACAAGATAAAATACCAACTTTCAACAAATGTCACATGTTAAAAATTCCTCCTTTTAAATTCACATTGAATAAATATTTCCTTATCTTATATATAAAAAATCAATTATTCACAAATAATATTACAAAACTACAATATTGACAACCAGGTCGTTCCCAGGAAAGAGGGGGCCTTCCGATAAGGATTTCTCCTTGCTGGCGCGCAATTAATCAACCCCTTTCCTAGACAGAACTTCCTTAGACATTGCCAATAATGCTATCTAATAATGTTATTCAAATAATATGAATTATTGATTTGATAATTTAAAATAATGTGCAATGACAAATATTGAATCAATAATATAAAATAGCAAAGTAGCACTTATTGATATAAAATATCAACGTAGCAAATATTAAACCAATAAAATATTATGCAATTATTGAATAAATAATATAAAATATTGAACAGTAATTACTGTAATAATAATTGAGTAAGTGCCTTCCTACGTAAGAATTAATAATTCAAAATAATGTGCAATACCGTGTGCTACTGTGCAACACCACGTATTACTGTATTTTAACCACCGGGTATTTCAACGGTACTAACGGTAACAGTTTTGTCGTTATTTTTATAAAAAGGTTACTTCTGTCACTTTCTATATCAGACATTCATTCTGTTGTGGGTCCACCAATGACTGCGCCGTCGTACGAATATTCTTCGACAAAAAGAATATTCCTCGATCAAACAAATATTCCCCGACACAACGAATATTTTATAACCACTTGCTTACTTTGTAAACTTTGGACATTTCACCCATAACTTATCACATTTATCAAATCACACCTTACTATTTCAAAATAATATATAAAGAAAATTAAATCTTATTCATAAAATTTGGGGTCTTACAACCTCCCCTCCTTATGAAATTTTGTCCTCGAAATTGACGTACGTACCTGGTATGTCGAAAATGTGAGGATACCTCGTTTTCATTTCCGATTCTAACTCCCAAGTCATTTCCTCAATATCATGGTTCCTCCACAAAACTTTAACTTGAGGTATAACCTTTGAGCGTAGGACATGTTCCTTCCTATCCAAGATCTTAACAGGTACCTCCTCGTATGTTAAATCTTCGGCTATCTCGTCTGGTTCTAACTCAATAATGTGGTTTGGATCTTTCACATATTTTCGAAGCACAGATATGTGAAAAACATTATGAACACGAGACATGCTTGGAGGTAAGGTAAGGAAAGTCTATAGGCCACATTTCCTACTCGGTCAAGGATTTCAAATGGACCAATGAATCGTGGGTTGAGCTTTCCTCTCTTTTCGAATCTCATAACTCCTTTCCATGGAGCAACACGTAATAATACATTATCTCTGACATTAAACTCACGTCCCTTCGATGAAGATCAGCATAACTCTTTTGTCGATCTTGTGTAGTTTGTATACGTTGCCGAATCATTTAAATCTTTTCGTAGTCATACTTACTAACTCCAGTCCCAAAATTGTTTCTTCACCCACCTCATCCCACCATACTGGAGAATGACATTTTCGTCCATACAACGCCTCGAATGGAGCCATGCCTATACTTGCCTGATAACTGTTGTTGTAGGAGAATTCCACCAATGGTAGGTACTTATCCCAACTCCCTTTGAAGTCTAGAACACAAAGTCTTAATAGATCTTCAAGAGTTTGGATAGTCCTTTCCGATTGCCCGTCCGTTTGTGGATGATATGCCGAACTAAATCGTAAATCTGTGCCCATAGCTTTCTGCAAGCTGACCCAAAATCATAAAGTGAATCTTGGGTCAGGATCCAAAACTATGGATACTGGCATGCCATGTAATTTCACAATCTCATTCACGTACATACGAGCAAGGCGTTCAAGAGAATAAGTCTCTCGTATCGACAAGAAATGAGCAGACTTGGTTAATCTATCAACAATAACCCAAATCGCATCTATGCCTTGAGAAACCTTGGGAAGACCCGTAACGAAATCCATGGTAATGTGTTCCCACTTCCACTTTGGAATCTCAAGTGGTTGCAATGGACCCTTTGGCACTTGATGCTCCGCCTTGACACGTTGACCCGTTAAACACCTCGAGATGAACTCCGCGATCTCTCTCTTGATATTGCTCCACCAATATGTATGTCAAAGATCACGATACATTTTGGTACTTCCATGATGGATTGCAAACAGTGTGTTGTGTGCCTCCATCATGATTCTATACTTCAAATCAGAATCATCAGGAACACAAAGTCTGGAGTTAACTCGAAGTATTCCTTCTTCATCAATCCTTGCTTCTGGAATAGCACCTTCTTGCACCTTCTTCCTTATATTCATCAGCTCCGGGTCTGTAGCTTGAGCAGCTTTAACTTTATCAATCAAAGCTAGTTCTACGCGTATACTTGACATCATCGCATGGCTATCTCCATCCCTTGTAAATCACACAAAATAGGCCTTGAAAGCATCGCATTCATTCCCGCATATGATCTTATACTCAACGCATCAGCTACCACATTCGCTTTTCTAGGATGGTATTGGATGGTATGATCGTAATCTTTCAACAACTTAAGCCAACGTCGTTGTTGCATGTTGAGTTCCTTCTGGGTGAAGAAATACTTGAGGCTTTTATGATCTGTATAGATCTCCACCTTGTCCCCATACAGGTAGTGTCTCCAGATCTTCAACACGAAAATGACTGCTGCTAACTCTAGATCATGAGTAGGATAATTCCTCTCATATTCCTTGAGTTGTCGCGAGGCATAGGCTATTATATTCCCATGTTGCATGAGAACACATCGTAACCCTTTGCCCGAAGCATCGTTGTAAATGACAAATCCATCCGAACGAGATGGTATCGTCAGAACAGGTGCAGAATGAGTCTCCTCTTGAGCTCTTGAAAGCTCTTCTCGTATTCCTCGTTCCATACGAATTTTGTATCTTTTCGAGTCAGCTGAGTTAATGGAGTAGCGATTCGAGAAAATCCTTCCACGAATCTCCGATAATAACCAGCTAAGCCCAGAAAGCTACGTACTTCGGTCACCGACTTCGGTTGCTCCCAACTTTGTATTGCTTCAATCTTCGTCGGGTCCACAGATACTCCACGTTTTGATACTACGTGCCCAAGGAATGCTACCTCCTCAAGCCAGTACTCGCATTTCTTCAACTTGGCATACAGCTTATTTTCACGAAGCCTTTGAAGTACCAGCTTCAAGTGGTGCTCATGATCTTCACGGCTTTTGGAATAGATGAGGATTTCATCAATAAAGACAACCACGAACTGATCCAAATATTCCTTGAATGCACGGTTCATCATATCCATATAAGTAGCAGGAGCATTAGTCAATCTAAAAGATATGACTAAGAATTTATAATGCTCGTATCGAGTTCTAAAAGCAGTCTTCGGAATATCCTCAATTTTAATCTTCAACTGATGATATTCAGAATGAAGATCGATCTTTGAAAAGAATTGTACACCTTGCAACTGGTCGAACAGGTCATTCGTACGAGGTAACGGATATCTATTCTTGATGGTGACATGGTTCAACTCCCGATAGTCAATACAAAATACCATACTCTTGTCTTTCTTCTTTACGAATAAAAAAGGAGCACCCCAAGGAGATGTACTAGGACGTATAAAACCGATGTCTAACAACTCCTGTAGTTGGACCTTTAACTCCTGAAGTTCTATAGGAGCCATTCGATATGGGGTTTTAAAAATGGGTTTTGTACCGGGTTCAAGGTCAATAAAGAATTTAACTTCACGTTCCGGGGGTAGACCGGGAAGTTCTTCGAAAAATACATCAGGAAACTCATTAACAACAGAAATATCAGTCAAACCTGGCGTATTCTGGTTTAGATCAGTGACATGGGCTAAGAAAGCTTGACATCTATTTTTTAATAAACGAATAGCTTTATGTCTTGAAATAACATTAATTGATTTTAGTGGTTTGGTTGCTTGAATTCGCACAATAGGTTGGTTAGGAATATGAAAACTAAAAACCTTACGAAAATAATCAATTTTGGCATGATAAGTGGTCAACCAGTCAATTCCTAAAATCACATCAAATGCAAGTATTTTCAACGATATAAAATCAACAGGTAGGGTGAGGGTACCAATTTGAATCGTGCCAGATTTGTAAACTATAGATGTAACAAAGGTTTCTCCCAACAGAGTTTCAACAGATAAGTCAAAGTCTAATTTCTCATGTCTCAAGTTCAAACGTTGAGCACAAGCAGGTGAAATAAAAGAGTGGGTAGCACCAGTATCTAATAAAGTGTAAACATCGCAAGAGTTTATTATCAGTTTACTCGTAATAACCTCGTTCGGGTTCCTTGCTTGTTGGGCAGTCACGACAAAAGCTCTTTCAAGAACCACTGACTTTGACTTGTCAGGGATAGCCTTTGGAGTCACCATCCCTACTGGACTTGGTTTTGCTACATGACACACTCGAGCTATGTGCCCTTCCTTTCCATAGATATAACACACCTTGGATTGTTGTGTGCAGTTGGGGCTGATGTATCCCTCTCGCCCGCATTTATAGCATACGACCGGCTGTCGTTCTCCTCCCCTAGAAACGGTTGATGTTGGTGTTGCTGTCGATGCTTTCACGTTCTCATTGTTGTACCTTCTCTTCTTGAAATCTCCCCCCGACTCACTTCTTCTATTATCATGGCCACGATTACCACCGGAGTGGTTACCGCTTCTGGCGTGATACTTTCCTCCCTACTGGTTGTCATTGTTTTGATGACTGCTGCCACCAGTACGACCTTGGTTGTCGTCCCTTAGTTGAACATAATGATTATTTCATTCTAATAACTGGGCCATGTTCACTAAATTTGAATATAGAGAAAATTTGTGAGAAATGAGGTATTGATGAATCTCAGGTTTTCAAACCTCTCAGAAACATCCGCGTCATACGTTCCTCATTCTCCACCAAATGAGGTGCAAACCGGGATAACTCCGCGAACTTAGCCTCGTACTGGGACACAGTCATGTTGTTCTATTCCAGTCTGATAAACTCTACCTCTTTTATATAACGAATACTTTCTAGGAAAGTACTTGTCATTAAACAGTTTCTGGAATTCCCCCAAGACATCTTGAGTGCGGCAGGCTAGGTACGCTTCACAGATTCTCACCAGTAATCTGCCTCTCTACGGAACATAAAGGTGGCAAATTGAACATTCTGTTCCTCCGTGCATCCCAAGACATCAAATATCTTGGTAATTTGCTTATCCAATTTTCTGCCTTGATTGGATCTGGCTTTCCCTGAAACTCTGGTGGTCCCAACTCTTTAAGCTGTTTGGCAGTGACAAGCCGCGAGTTATTATTTCCACCTGTATTATGAACACGAGTCTCCCTCGTCTGGTTTTGCATGAACTGCAAAAAACTTCTAAACATTCCGTCATTTATCATTTCTTCAGTGGGGTTGTTTACAGGAGAATTGTTGCCTTCCTGTTGCACGTTCTCTTGGTTGGTGATTAAAGGTGTCTCAACAGTCTCATTCACTCAATTGTTTAGATTTTCAGCTGCCATTCTCAAATACTGCCACAAAACAAGGGTTAATCAAATAAATTAACATATCATCTATTAACCCTATGTTCCAACCGACTAATTAAATAATAACTAAGCGTAGGTAGGACACACTAGCGAAGGTTTTACTCGTCTCTCCCCTCCTAGTTCTATTCCCAGATCTCCGCCAGAGATTATATCCCTAAGCTTTGATACCAAATGTGACGCCCCCAAAATAGGTTAAATACCAACCCATTCTGAGTCACCAAATACATGGTACAAAATTCAAATACAATCTTTTATAACATACGGTCGTGCAAACTACGACCACACAAACTGTGAATTTCAATACAAATCGTATATAATATGAAATATAAACTTTCAAATTCACTCCTTATTAATTACAATCATTATTCCACTATTTTATAGAATAGTGAGGACTTCTACTGATCTAACTCTGACCATCACTCTGATCCCCGACTAGTCCCGCGATATTCCCATTTCTTGAAGAGAACAATGGAAGAAAAGGGTGAGCTCAACTAGCCTAGTAAAGAATATTATGAATAAGATAATGAATAATAAATTATCATTAGTCTTCAATAAATCAGATAAAATATAATGGACAACAAGTTTTAGATCAATATTCGCAGTGGAAATAACAATTCATTAGAAGAGTTAAGTATAGAATGAAGTCTACTATCTTCTATGATTTAAAAGTCCATCATCAATAATTTATCCCTGTAACATCAATCAATATATATCTCAAATCAATATTCATCTTTGCACTACGGCCAAAGATATTCATTTGTATCACCAGTTGGTCATGTTCATCTCAACACCTGTTCATCTTTGCACTACGGGCCAAAGATATTCATCAAGTAATCATTCATCTTTGCACTACAGGCCAAAAATATTCATTAAGTAATCTTTAATCTTTGCACTACAGGCCAAAGATATTCAGTTATATCACCATTTAGAACTGAGGATGATGAAATACAATATAAGGAAAGAATCCAGTGAGATAAAGGACAAGGATTAGGGATTCGTAATTTAGTTTATCCAAATTCAATAATACTCCGTAATAATCAATTGTGGAGAAAAATTCAAGAATGAAGTTCAAAACTTGGATACAATCAAAAAAAATATTTTTTTATCGTGAATAGTAATTCGTGAATAGTAACTCGACATGAAAAGATAAGAATTTCACGAGAAAGTTTATAAAATTATTCCGGTGAAATGATACTAGATGAAGCGCAAAACTCAAAAAATTTATGATCATTTCATGAATTCTAGAAGCAATACTTACCGTAGTAAGTTTAGAGTTAAGAATCTGAAATGAAATAATATACAAAACTGCAATTGGATTTTCACCCGTCTGGCGGTAGTCCGCTCAAACAGATTATTTTCACAATTTAATAACAACTGAATACGAAGGCTTATTCACCAGGCATGCGTTAGTCCGCGTAGACAGGTTATTCCCACAGAATAATAAAGAATGGAATAACAATAGGATTTCACCATGCATGCGGTAGACCGCGTAGATAGGTTATTCCAACAAAATAATAAAGAATAGAATAACAACCCTTACGAATATTGAAAGAAAATAACTCTCTTCATGAATAAGAAAGAAATAATACCCCTTACCTTAAAAATTTGGACACTGCACTAGTGTAATAGCAGAATACTCTTCTTCTTTCTCTCTTATTCTCTCTATACTTTTTCTCTCTATAGCTTTAGTGAATTGGTGAGAAATAATGAAGAAATGAGCTTCTATTTATAGGCTCGGCAGAGTAATGGTAAAATAGTCTTTTCGCCATAATTTATGACCTCATCGCTCCGATGACATCATTGCTTACCTCATCGCTCCGATGACATCCTTGCTTACCTCATCACTCCGATGACATCATTGTTTGCATCATAAGAGTTCAAATTCAATTTGCACTCTTCAACCTCGTTTAACATTTATACCATGAATTTACTATAAAAATGTTACCATTCAAATTATAAAAATCATACTATAATATAATCACATCATACTACTATAATGTAATATTATAATAATATATTTGAATGAATTATTTTATCGGACAAGATAAAATACCAACTTTCAACAAATGTCACATGTTAAAAATTCCTCCGTTTAAATCCACACTGAATAAATATTTCTTTATCATATATTCTAAAAATCAATTATTCACAAGTAATATTACAGAACTACAATATTGACAACCAGGTCGTTCCCAGGAAAGAGGGGGCCTTCCGATAAGGATTTCTCGTTGTTGGCGCGCAATTAATCAACCCCTTTCCTAGACAGAACTTTCTTAGACATTGCCAATAATGCTATCTAATAATATTATTCAAATAATATAAATTATTGATTTGATAATTTAAAATACTGTACAATGACAAATATTGAATCAATAATATAAAATAGCAAAGTAGCACTTATTGATATAAAATATCAACGTAGCAAATATTGAACCAATAAAATATTATGCAATTATTGAATCAATAATATAAAATATTGAACAGTAATTACTATAACAATAATTGAGTAAGTGCCTTCCTACGTAAGAATCAATAATTCAAAATACTGTGGAATACCGTGTGCTACTGTGCAACACCACGTATTACTGTATTTTAACCACCGGGTATTTCAACAGTACTAACGGTAACAGTTTTATCTTTATTTTTATAAAAAGGTTACTTCTGTCGCTTTTTATATCTGACATTCATTCCGTTGTGGGGTCCACCAATGACTGTGTCGTCGTACGAATATTCTCTGACAAAAAGAATATTCCTCGACCAAATGAATATTCCCCGACACAATGAATATTTTATAACCACTTGCTTACTTTGTAAACTTTGCACATTTCACCTATATAACTTATCAAATTTATCAAATCACACCTTACTATTTCAAAATAATATATAAAGAAAATTAAATCTTATTCATAAAATTTGGGGTCTTACATCGGAGACTATGTATTGTTACGTGTTGCTCCATGGAAAGGTGTTACGAGATTCGAAAAGAGAGAAAAGCTCAACCCACGATTTATTGGTCCATTTGAAATCCTCGATCGAGTAGGAACTGTAGCCTATAGACTAGCCTTACCTTCAAGCATGTCTCGTGTTTATAACGTTTTACACATATCCATGCTTCATAAATATGTGAAAGACCCAAACCATATTATTGAATTAGAATTATACGAGATAGCCTAAAATTTAACGTATGAGTAGGTACCTATCAAGATCTTGGCTAAGAAGGAACATGTTCTACGCTCAAAGATTATACCTCAAGTCAAAGTTTTATGGAGAAACCATGATATTGAGGAAATGACCTGGGAGTTAGAATCGGAAATGAAAGCAAGGTACCCTCAGCTCTTTGAAATTCCAAGTACGTACATAAATTTCGAGGACAAAATTTCATAAGGAAGGGAGATTGTAAGACCTCGAATTTTATGAAATAAAAGTATTTAATTTTCTTATAATTATTATTCTATCCAGTAAATGGTTAAATGGATAAAAGGTTAAATTTAAGGGTGATATGTGCAAATTTTACAAAGTAAACAAGTGGTCATAAAATATTCATTGTGTCGGGAAATATTCGTTCGGTCGAGGAATATTCTTTTTGTCGGAGAATATTCGTACGACGACGCAATCATTGGTTGACCTCGTAACGGAATAAATGTCGGATATAGAAAGTGACAGAATTAACCCTTTTAAAATTTAACAGCAAAGCTTTTACCGTTAAACTGTTGAAATACCCGGTGGTTAAAGTACAGTAATACGCGTTGTTGCACAGTAGCACACGGTTTTGCACAGTAATTTCTAATTATTGATTCTTAAGTAAGAAGTCAATAATTCAATAATTGTTACAGTAATTACTATTCAGTATTTTATATTATTGATTCAATAATTGCTACGTTGATATTTTATATTATTGATTCAATAATTATCACAATAACCACTGCACTATTTCACATTATCAAATCAATAATTCTTATAATTAGAATAATATTATTAAATAGCATTATGGGTAATGTCTAGAAAAAAGATTAGGTTATATAATTGCGCGCCAATAAGGAAAAATCTTTATCGGAAAGCCCTCTCTTTCCTAGGAACGACCTGGTTATCAATATTGTGATTCTGTAATATTATTTCTGAATAATAATTATTTGTTGATAAATATGATAAATAAATATTTATTCAACTTTGATATAAATGGAGTAATTTTTAGCAAGTGACATTTGTTAAAAGTTGACATTTTATCTTCTCCGATAAAATAATTCATTCAAATATATTATTATAATATTACAATATAATAGTATAATGTGATAATATAATAGTATAATTTTATAATTTAAATGGTAACAATGTTATAGTAAATTCATGGTATAAAAATAAAATGAGGTGGAAGAAAGCAAATTGAATTTGAATTGTTTTTTTATCATTATAAATGTTTTTTTACATGTAAAAGGGGGTGGAGGTGATGTTGTAGTCCTTTTTGTGTGCTGAGATTTTTGTTCTTCAAAGATGAGTGGCATGGAAATCATCTGTATATTATTTTATCAGAGATGGTGTGCTAGCATTTTTCTATAAATACGGTGCTTAGTTAAGAAATGAAAATTACACCAGAATCAGAAAATTCTTTCTCTATTCTATTGAGCGTATTTTTGTGAGTATTAAGATATTTTAAGTGTTGATAACAGTGCAATATTTCTTCAATATAATCCCCGTTATTCCTGTCAGAACTACTTTCCTATTAAGGTAAAGGATATTATTTTTCTCGTAAAAGATGTTTTCGTTTAATATTCGTAAAGAATATTATTTTCTTTCATATTCCATATTATGATAGTGATAATATTTCATTTTATATTCCTAAATTTAAACTTACTACGGTAAGTATTGCTTCTATAATTTCTGAAATGATAAAAAATTGCTTGAGTTTTGCGCTTTATCTAATATCATTTCACTTGGTATGAACTTTCTTATAAATTTTTTACATTTTCATGTCGGGGTACTATTTATACGTACGATATTATTCATACGTACGGTACTATTCATATGTACGGTACTATTCATACGTACGGTACTATTCACGGATTACTATTCATGAGAATTTTTTTTCTGCCCAAATTATTTTTGATATATGAATATCATTCTTGAATTTTGCTCCACAATTGATTATTATGTTGACAAATTGAACATTCTTGAAATTGAATCCATGTTTTTATCTTTTTTTTTGAACTCGGGATAAATTCTCTAATATTTATCCCTTATCTCACTGGATTTATTCTTTATATCATTTTCATCATCCTCAGTCTTAAATTTTGGTGAAAGTTATCTTTGGCCCGTAGTGCAGAGATGAACTATTAAAAATTGATGAGTATGTTTGGCCCGTAGTGCAAAGATGAGCTGTTGATTTATGAATATCTTTGGCCTGTAGCGCAAAGATGAACAGGTGTTTGGCATGATCATGACCACTGGTTATACAAATGAATATCTTTGGCCCGTAGTGCAAAGATGAATTATTGATTTGAAATATTTATTAATTGATGTTACAGGGATAAAATATTAATGATGAGCTTTTAAATCATAGAAGATAGTAGACATTATTCTCTACTAGACTCTTTTAATGGATTGTTATTTTCGTTGCAGTTGTTGATCTAAAACTTGTTATTCATAATATTTTATATGATTTATTGAAGGCTAACGATAATCTATTCTTCATTATCTTAGTCATAATATTCTTTACTGGGCTAGTTTAGCTCACCCTTTTCTTCCATTGTTCTCTTCAGGAAATGAGAATATCGCAGGGACTAGTCGGGGAATAGAGTGATGATTCGAGATAGAGCTGTAGAAGTCCTCACTATTTTATAAAATAGTGTGATAATAATTGTAATGATGACTTATTTGAGTGTTTATATTTTCGTATTATATACGATCTGGATTGAAGCTCACAGTTTGTGTGGTCATATTTTGCACGACCGTTTGTTATAAGAAGATTTATATTTGAATTATGTACTATGTATTTGGCGATTCAGAATGGGTTGTGTCAACCTATTTTGGGGGCGTCACACAATATATTAATTAAATTAATGTTTAATATTAAATTTATGTGTAAGTAATTTTGTGATGAAGTTCTAATTTAATTGAGATAATTAAATTAGATGAATATTATGTGGTATTTGATAATAAGAATATAATGATTTAATTATAGTAATATCTAATTTAATTTAAATAATTAAATTATAGATTTAATAATTTGTTACATGAAATTATGATTAATGAGTAAATTATAATTGTGTGAAAATTTAATTTATATGGTAATTTTATTTAAGTAATTGATGTTAGCTTTAATTTAATTAAATTGGGATAATGAGATTTAATTAAATAAAGTGTGACATTTAAACTATGTAGTAAAAAAGTTATTAAATAAATTAAAAATTGTTTTAATTTAGTTTAACCAAACAATACACTTAAATCTTTTTTAATTCTGTTTTACCAAACAAGGCCTTAGTTCTAAAAATCTATTTTTTTTTAAAAAGGTTTTGCCAAACAAGCCTTATGGCTTTTGATTTTTGAAAATTAGTAACTGATATTTATACTTAATAGAATGTCTGTTATATATTATATAATTATATTATATATTTATCAGTTATATGTATATTATATTATCCATTAAGTTAAACTATCAGAGTAAGAGAAGCTAAAAGAGCATAGAAAGAAAAGAGAGAAAAGAGAGAAGAAGGAGAAAGCTTTGGTAAATCAAAACACATAATCATCATCATCATCATCATCTTCTTCTAAAAGGTATAATCTAATTAAATTATTGTTCTTCATTGATATTCATAGTTTAGTTCTCTGTAATTAGAGTTTTTATGATAATTGGAATTTATAGTTGATGATTTGGTTAGATAAGTGTTATATGAATTAGTAGATGTTTATAATTCATTATATGTATGCTATAAACGATTTTTAGAAATCAAGATATTATAAAACAAGTTTTAAAGGAAGAATTTATGTTCTTAGGAAGTTTATATGTTTTGGTTGATTTTTAGAGTGAAAATTGATGATGTAATTATGTTTTAATCTGAAAATTGAGAGTTGTTTATGATATTATCTTTAAAAACAAAAACAATGCATGTGTTATGGATTGATTTGGTTGAAAATTGAATCCATGGTGAATTATTTAGTTAAATGTATGAGTTTTGGAAAATAGCAAAATTTGGATTTAAAAACCTTTGATCTGGTTGCTTAGATGGTTTTTGTTGTTGGAGTCATGTTATGCATGTGTGTTGTTGCATTTATGTGGTTTATATTTGTTGGGTAGCCCTGAATTGCCGTTTGTTGGAGTTTTGGGGAAGAACAGTGCAGCAGAGAGTAACCTGCAACGTTCATGTCTACGTTCCGCAGCAGCAAAGGCAGGAACGACGCAGCTGCGCCTGCTGAGCTTCCTGAGTCAAGTACCAGTGCAGCTGCGCCGGTGCCAAGGCTTAGGGAAGCGCAGCTGTGACTGCCCCCAAATTCGAACGCACGCGCCTCGAATTCGATTCGTCACGTGCTAAATAACTAATAACACAATAACATCTCACGCAACAAAATACTAGAATAAATTACATTTATTCAATATAATTATTCGGGTCCCATGGTCTCATAACTTAAACATCTCTTACATAGCTTAAACACACTTAAACATAGCTTAGACATAGTTAATACATAATACAAATTAAGTCTTATTACATCATCATAATATTTTTAACTAAGTACAAAGCTACTCCATAGCCTTGCCCTTGCCCTTATCAGTGCCCGAGGGTTCACCTTGCTCTGCCTTAACTGCAATATTTTTAGGGAAAGCAAGAATGAGCAACAAGTTTGCTCAGCATGTAATATAGCAATAATGGATCAGTTTTCAATCTCCCATGGGTACAATAATAGTTGATAGTTCAAGAGTAGCAAGAAGTATCAATAGTTCTCAACAATAGTTGCTAAGGACAAAAAGATATCAATAAGATTCAACGCTTAGTCATTTCAAGATTTCAAAATAATGAATACTGAGCAGTCACTAAGGACTATGAACTTCTACTAGAATTAACAGTAATACGGTGATAATCCATCAAAAACAAGTACAACAGGTGATCAGCCTAAAGTACCCTATGTCATGTATAACATTTAATCGTACTCAAGTGCGCACGTCGGTCTCCCGACTAATATATAGTTTTCCCTTCAATGAGGGTTGTTCATCTCAGTCAATTATAAGATTCCGTACCAAACAATTGGTTTGGATCGTTTCCAAATTCATAATATAGGCCTAGCAGAATCAAATGGCAGAGACCGCTCTTTCAACGTATATAAGAACAATTATAAGTTCAATACTCGAAAAAAAGGCTCGAAGAATATAAACAGACTCTACCTTAAGCTATGAAGCATTAAGCCATAAGATATGAATCATACTTTCAGTTGTTTACTTGTACGACCAATAATATCACAAGCTTAAGTAATGCTTAATAAAGAATAAGGTTCGAATACTTACATAAAGTAAATGCGTTGGTTATGATATTTGTCTTATGCGTAGTTTATCAATATATAGCTTATCAACACTTTTGGAATCCTATTATAACATAGTTACGTATATAGGATATTCATTAGTTACGTACATTGAATAAATATTCTTGATATGTAAGTTAAACACATACATAAGAGTCTAACTTAGCCGTACAATCCTATATGTATGTTATTACATACTTTACATACACGTAGCACAAAATCTGTTTGTAAGATACTAACCAATTAACATTACTCGAAATCCTTGTTTGACTTAGCTTTTGAAAGTTTATAAACACTCATCCATTATACGGTTCTATTGATAGCATGCTCATTAACATTGGATTCACCAATGAACATATATAACAATTTAGGACATCAATACAAGCATGCATCAATTTTTAGATTGTAAACAAAACAGTCAGACTACACTGTAGGGTGGTGCGGTCGCGCTTGGTTTGAACTAAGTTTCAGATTGCATGGCCTAGCTTGCTAACCCTCATACTTTGATGTTGACACAAGCAGTATATACATGATATGATAGGTTTGATTCTTATATCTTTCCTTCAACCTAGTTCATATCAATTCTCCACTAACAAGGCTTTAACGTGTTTGGTTAACAAGGTTTCTCACGCTTGGCCTTTATACTTCTGCAATGAGGTCAATAAGTCTCAATTATACATGTTCGAGTTATTCTAGTCATATAATTCAAGGTAGCACATTTCTACTTCATTTAGACTCGTTCTAAATCATGCTTGATTAGTTCACATACGCATGTGGCTAATTAGGTATTCATGTCAATCGTGTCTATATGAATGCGTTATCCTATCATGATAGTCATAAATTTCAGAATACATATAAGGTGGTTATCAACCAAACTAGTTTTCAAAATTCTTAAGTTTTCTTTGAAACCTCATGTCAAACTAACTAATCATACAACGTGACTTCACATGCTATATATCATGCTCATGTACATACATAATTAGACCACATAAGCATGCTTACAAGTTCAGAATTCAAAGTGTGCATGGTTCATTGAGTTTGCACCTTGAAAACTCTAAGTTTTTCTTAGAAAGTCATCAAAACCAAGCTATGGTACGTGATTATATGCAAGGCCACCTAAACTAGCAAGTTAGGGACTTAAATAATCTTAATTAAGTTAAACTAGCATGCTCCATTCATCAGAAAGCATAAAATGGAATTCTTCTTCTGCAGATCGGCGCGGTCGCGCCGTGTTTTTACTAGGGCGTGGCGCGGCCGTGCCACTCCGTTTCCAGGCAGAAATGTTGCTGTTAGAACAGAGCTTCAAACCAACTCTCAAATTAATTCATGATACAAGCTTGAAACCATCTACATTACTTCTATAACATGCATACAACTCTACTAACTTACTAACATCATCTTACATACCCAATTAACAAGAATTCATGCACTTTTAAGAATTGATCAAACTCAAAATTAAGAACATGCTTTGATAATAAGTTACCTCTTGAGCTTTAAATTCTCAATTATAACTTCTGATTTCTCTTAATGTAGCACTCACTCAATATCTTACTTATCAGAAAATTTGGCAAAACAATTGTGAAGAGGAGAGTATCAATTTATAGAAAATCTAATATCCATTCAAGAACTTTGTCCATCATTTCAAACTAATGGGAAGAAGAAGAACACATTGGATTGAGAGGAGTTAGTGGAGTACCAAATCATGGATACTATTTAGCCCACTCCCTTCTTCATTATTAGCTAGTTTGCTGAGTTTGACAGGAGAAGGATATAGGCCATTGGGCTACACACGTGATGAAGGAATGAGATAATGAAAGTGGGACAAGTCCCGTTCCTCAGCATTTTGACAATTTAGTATACCAACACTTAGGTTTAATAGACACACACATATTATATACCTTGGTTTTAACTTTAATTGGGTGTATACATGGACGTTTAATGATACAATAATATCACATTGTAGCAAGTTGGGGGTATATATTTATACATATTATATAATCCATGTACATTTTGATAATATTAAAATATGATTTAATTGAGTATTATCATACCACATTAGCATAAACTTTATTATTTCAATTATACTTAATTGTTGAAATAATCATTAAATAACAATTATTTATTTAATCTAATTTAATATTGCACAAAGTACACATAACATGTGGTCACATAGGTCCATTTATGTAACTTAGGTGATTCATTCTATTTTGTTTCATATTATATAGACATAGTTACTATATAATATATAATTACATATCGTTGCACTTAGCAGTTAATTTAATCTTATCACATTAATTAAATACTTAATCATTAATATCCTATTACTCATAACAACAATTAATTAATATTATTATATTAATTAATCATTCCTTATTTAATTCCTTTTTAATTTAATTAATCCATCATTATTTCCATCATCGTGCCACACAAGGCATTTCACGAGTTCATCATAAACTCCCCACATTTCTCAATTATCATAAATTCAGTTTAATTTAATAGAGTTACTCACTTCATGCTATATAAACATTTATATGAAATAAATATTCACATTTTTATTAATATCAATATTAATATTTATTCATGAAATTCACGGTTCTTACATCCTACCCCTTATGAAAATTCTTTCATCGGAATTGGTACAAGGTTACACAAAAAGATGGGGATAGTCTCTCCTCATCTTATCTTCTAATTCCCACATGTCCTCCTCGGCATCGTGGTTACGCCAAAGTACTTTTACAGAAGATATAACTTTGTTTCTTAGTGTTTCCTCTTTCCTATCTAATATTTGGACAGGAATTTCTTCATGCGCCAAATTTTTTTCTACTTGAATGGGCTCGTAGGAAATCACGTGCTTGTAGTCAGGCTTGTACGGCCGCAACACGGAGATGTGAAACACGTTGTGGATGTTTTCCAGTTCGGGTGGTACTGCAACTTTATATGCCACTTTGCCCACTCGCTTTAATATCTCGAATGGTCCTATAAACCTCGGACTTAATTTTCCCTTCTTACCAAATCGTATCTTTCCTTTCTAGGGAGATACCATCAAGAAAACAAAACTACCGACTTTAAAGTCTCGGTCTTATCGATGCAAATCTGCGTACTTTTTCTGACGATCTTGAGCTGCTACCAATCTGGCTCTTATTACTGTCACCATGTCTACGGTTCATTGTACTAACTCTGGCGCCAACATTCGTCGTTCTCTGACTTCGTCCCAACATAACGACGTTCTACACTTTCTCCCGTAAAGAGCTTCGTATGGTGGGATGCTGATACTCGCATGGTAACTATTGTTATATGCAAATTCTACTAAGGGTAGGTGATCGTCCCAATTCCCTTTGAAGTCCATCACACAAGTTCTAAGCATATCCTCCAGCTTTTGTATAGTCCACTCACTCTGTCCATCCGTCTGTGTATGATATGCAGTACTCAACCTTAACTGGGTTCCTATCCTCTCTTGTAAACTTTTCCAGAAGTTTGACGGGAAGCGCGGATCTCGATCAGAGACAATTGACACCTGGCACTCCATGTCGTGAAATAATTTCCTTTACGTACAGACTCGCTAACTGATTCAAATTATATCAAATTTTGATATGCAGAAAATGAGCAGTCTTCGTTAATCGATCCACGATAACCCAAATGGCATCAAACCCTTTCTACGTGACTGGAAGTCCTACCACGAAGTCCATCGTAATCTGCTCCCATTTCCATTGTGGTATTTCCAACAGTTGAAGTAGACCACTCGGCCTCTGGTGCTCTGCTTTGACCCGTTGGCAAGTAAGACATCTACTGATGCACTGTGCGACTTCTCGTTTCAGATTGGGCCACCAAAAATGTTGCCTTCAGATCTCGATACATCTTTGTGCCTCCCGGATGAACAGAATACGTCGTATTGTGTGTCTCGTGTAAAATTTCCTCTCTCAATTCTGTTATCGCTGGCACCCACACTCTCCCTTTAAATCTCAAGATACCGTCTTTATCCATCTTGAATCTTTTTTCTTCAATTTCGGCGATCCTCTTTCTTATTTTCTCGCATTCTTCATCCTTCCCTTGTGATTCCTTTATTCTATGCAATAAGGTTGGACAAGCTTCCATTACAAATAACTTCTCTTCAGACCTCCGTGGTCCCTTTATCTCTATTTCCAATTTCTCCATTTCCCTTATTAACTCCTCTTAAGTCGTTAATTGGAACAATTTCTCCATTCCTTTTCTGCTTAGCGCGTCGACAACTACGTTTTCCTTTCCCGGGTGATAAAGAATATCGCAATAATAATCCTTGATCAATTTTAACCACCTTCTTTGTCACATGTTCAACTCCTTCTGTGTGAAGATATATTTTAGACTTTGCAAGTCTGTGTATATCTCATATTTCTCTCCGCACAGATAATGTCTCCAAATATTTAACGCAAAAACTATTACTGCTAACTCTAAGTCATGAGTAGGGTATCATTTTTCATAATCCTTTAGTTGTCGTGATGCATACGCAATGACCTTGCCATGTTGCATGAGCACACAACCAAGTCCCTTGTGCGATGCATCACTATACACCACGAAACCTCCAGCATCGTCTGGTAATGATAATACAGGCGCTTTGCTTATTCTCTTCTTCAGCTCCTGAAAAACGTTCTTCGCATTTTTTCGTCCATACGAATTTCACCGTCTTCCTTGTTAGATTGGTCAACGGGGTTGCTATCTTAGAAAATTTTTAGATGAATCTTCGATAGTACCCAGCTAACCCTAAGAAACTTCTTATCTCTGTTGGTGTCCTTGGCTGCTCCTAATTATTCACTGCCTCTACCTTTGCAGGGTCTATTGAAATTTCATCCTTATCTACCATGTGTCCTAAGAATTGAACCTTCTCCATCAAAAATTCACATTTTGAAAATTTCGCATACATTTTCTCTCTTCTTAACGCTTCCAAAACCATCTTCAGATGTTCGGCGTGCTCTTCCTTCGTCTTCGAGTAGATCGAGATATCGTTGATGAAAACTACCACGAACTTATCCAAGTATGGCTTGAAGACTCGGTTCATCAAGTCCATGAATACTTCCGGAGCATTAGTCAATCCGAATGACATTACCAAAAACTCGTAGTGTCCCATAACGGGTCTGAAACGCCGTCTTTGGTATGTCCTCCTCCCGTACCTTCAACTGGTGATAACCTGTTCGCAGATCAATCTTTGAGAAACACTTCGCTCCCTTCAATTGGTCAAAAAGGTCGTCTATCCTAGGTAATAAATAACTATTCTTTATCGTTACTCTATTCTATTCTCGATAATCGATAAAGAGCCTCATCGATTCGTCCTTCTTCTTAACAAATAGTACCGGTTCTCCCCAAGGAGACACACTCAGCCGTATGTAACTCTTATCCAACAACTCTTGCAATTGTATCATCAATTATTTCATTTTTATTGGCGTCATACGATATGGAGCTTTCGAAAACGGTGCAGTTCCCGGTGCTAAGTCTATTACGAATTTGATTTCTCTGTCTGGTGGAAGACCAGGCAGATCGTACGAAATTACATCTTAGAATTCTCTCACTACAGATATATCCTTAATTTTTACTCCCTTTTTTCGAGTATCTACAATGTAAGCTAAGTAACTTACACATCCTTTCCTTAACAATTTCTTGGTCTGCATCATCGTAAGATAAAAAGATTGCTTAAGCGATGACCTACTATAAAACACCTACCTTAGACTTATTTGGAGTCTGAAGGTTCAGCATGGTTATATAACCAATTCATTCCTAGTATCACGTCAAATTCTCCCAATCTAATCGGAATTAAGTCTACGCTCAGCTCATGATCTCTAATGGTTGTGTGACAATTTCGGTATATGAATTCTACAGGGATTACTTCCTTATTTGTAATATCTATGTTCAAAAGATTTCCTAATCATTCTCGGGGTAAGTTTAACCGACTAGAAAATTCTTCAGACACAAATGAATAGGTAGCACCGAATCAAATAATACATAAGCATTTATATTATTGATTGGGATAATACTTGACACCACGTCCTTTGCAGCAACTGCATCTTGGACCGTCATGTTAAAGGTTCTGGCTGCTGGGCGGTTGGATTGTGTTGGTCCGCCGATCATTAGCTTGCTGCCTCCCCCTTGCTGGCCACTTCCTCCATTATTCCCCTTCTTTGGGCAATCCTTGATCTGGTGCTCAGTTGAGCCACAAGCAAAACATCCCTTGATCTTCATTGGCTTTGGGCAGTTGGGCGAAATGTGTCCCTCTTGGCCATAGTTGTAACAGGTACTCCGCCCCTTCTAGCACTCACCCTGGTGATTCTTTCCACACTTCGGGCATCCTTCAGCCCTTTTCTTAAACCCACCATGAAAATTTCTTGACTGATTTTTGTTGTTGTTGTTATTCTCCCACTTCCTCTTTCCTAAGTTACTTCCCCCGCTACTGCCTCCTCCACGGCTTTCTCCCCCAGTGTTCTTACCCTTCTTCTCTTTGTTATACTGACTTAGGGCTTCACTACCTCCCTCTGCAATTTTAGACTTTTCCAACAACGTGGCAAAAAAATCAATCTGGAGAACCGACACCTTGTTAAACAACCAAGGTGTCAGTCCTTGTTCAAATCATCTGGCTTTCCTCTCTTCATCCCCTACTTGGTGTTCTGCAAACCGGGCTAGCTAATTAAACTTAGCCTCGTATTGCGCCACCGTCATATCTCCTTGCTTAAGCTCTAAGAACTTTACTTCCATCTTATTTTACATGCTCTTCAACAAATAGTTCTCGAAGAATAGAGTCTTGAATCTATCCCATGCTACAGTCCCTTCTCCTACTCTTTGCTGATTTACCTCCCACCAGTAGTTTGTTTCACCTCTCATCATGTAGGTAGAGAACACCGTCTTTTGATCTTCACCCACCCGAGCGATGGTGAAGGCCTTCTCTATTTCCTTAATCCACGTTTGCGCCATGATCGGATCAGTAGTACCTTCAAACTCTAGAGGTCCTACGCTCCTAAAGTCCTTAAAGTTTGTAACTGGAACTACTTGGGGATTGGGGCGAACAGGTTCATTGTTCCTTCCCCTAAGAGCCTCCTCTAACAAATCAACTAATTTCTGAATGGGATCTACTTGCTCTCTCTCGTTTTTAACTGACTCCTCTGGTGCAGTTAGTCTACGTCTGGGCGACATTATCTGCATCACAAATTTCATTCTTATTATTTATTTATATTACTTAAGTATTTATTTAATGCCAAAAAGGAATAAATTTTATAACACGTTTCTGAAATAAGAACATTTATATTCATATGCCAAATCATTACATTAATATGATCATCCCTAGCATACTTCTATAAATGTCATTATATATCCCCTGATATCATAAAAGATTGGGAAAACATTAACATACTACCCCTCTAACATAAGCCTACTCAGGGTTTACATATCTATCCCATATCTTACACAAAAGATTAGGATTACATCACAATATATACATAATATAAAGTAACTACAACTTCTAGACTAAACTAATAGGTTTCATCCCAACATTTCGCGCTCCACAGCGCTCTTGTACTCTATCTGTGCTATGTATGCCATCAACTCCCTACTCGTAGTGTGTCGGGTCTGTCCCTGCTCCATTAGGTAGTGGTATACACCATCGATCACCCTCTCTATGGCCGAGCGAAACACGTAACCCATCTTGTTCACATTCCTCTTCTTACACCTCACCTCATCTTCTAAGTCCTCTGCCCTGCCGTTAGCTGCTTCCCACTTCTCCTCGAAGTGGATCCTCTCCATCACCTCCAACTCTAGCTGAGTACGGAGAGCCTCCTTCTCCGCCTTCTCTCTCAATTCCCTCTGGTCAACCTCTTCTAGCTTTCCAGCCAAGTAAACATTCCTAGATATTGACTTGTGAAACAGAGTCCCCATCTGAATCCCTGCCTCCTTACGGTAAGCAATCTCTACCTCCAAATCCTGTATCGCTAACTTCCTCTGGTGGTCCTCGTCCCTCAGTTTTTGGAACTCAGTCTCTCTCTTAAACTCTGCAGTCTAACTCTAAGATCCGCTCCTCGTACTCGCCTAGCATCCTCTCCTCGATCTTAGCCTCGTCAGAGTCCTCCATAGGCTCGTCTTCCATGGGCTCCTCCTCTGAATCTGACTCCACCTCAATCTCTTCCTCGTCGTCAAACTCGGACGGTGCAACTGCCTGCACAGGCTCAGCCTCTAAAGGTGCCTCATATACGATATGTATATCTCGGGGCTCCTCCTCGGTCACTCTACTAGGTCTACCTATGTCCGTCATCCTACAACCACAAACACAAGACAACAAACAGCAAACTCCATTAGAATGTTAAATAAAACATAAGTTCATTGTATATAATGAAATTATATTTCATAACACACTAAGTCTTTCCAAGAAAACTCTACATGAGTTTCATCCCTTCTATCTTCTAAGTTCTTCTAAAGTTATAATCTAAGGACTCTCGCTCCTAAGGCTTATAACTAACGCTCTGATACCAACCTGTGACGCCCCCAAAATTGGACCGCACGCAACTCAAATTCGGTTCGTCACGTGCTAAATAAATAATAACACAATAGCATCTTACGCAACGGAATACTAGAATAAATTACATTTATTCAATATAATTATTCGGGTCCCATGGTCTCGTAACTTAAACATCTCATACATATCTTAAACACACTTAAACATAGCTTAGACATAGTTAATACATAATATAAATTAATTCTTATTACATCATCATAATATTTTTAACTAAGTACAAAGCTACTCCGTAGCCTTGCTCTTGCCCTTATCAGTGCCCGGGGGTCTACCTTGCTCTGCCTTAACTGAAATATTTTTAGGGAAAGCAAGAATGAGCAACAAGTTTGCTCAGCATATAATATAGCACTAATGGATCAATATAGTTTTCAATCTCCCAAGGGTACAATAATAGTTGATAGTTCAAGAGTAGTAAGAAGAATCGATAGTTCTCAACAATAGTCGCTAAGGACAAAAAGATATCAATAAGATTTAACGCTTAATCATTTCGAGATTTCTAAATAATAAATACTGAGCAGTCACTAAGGACTATGAACTTCTACTGGAATTAACAATAATACGGTGATAATCCATTAAAAATAAAGTACAACAGGTGATCAGCCTAAAGTACCCTACGTCATGCATAACATTTAATCATACTCAAGTGCGCACGTCGGTCTCCCGATGAATATATAGTTTCCCCTTCAATGAGGGTTGTCCATCTCAGTCAATTATAAGATTTCGTACCAAATAATTGGTTTGGATCGTTTTCAAATTAATGATATAGGCCTAGCCGAATCAAATAGCATAGACCGCTCTTTCAACGTATATAAGAACATTTATAAGTTCAATACTCGAAAACAAGGTTCGAAGAATATAAACAGAGTCTACCTTAAGCTATGAAGCATTAAGCCATAAGATATGAATCATACTTTCAATTGTTTACTTGTACGACCAATAATAGCACAAGCTTAAGTAATGCTCCATAAAGAATAAGGTTCAAATACTTGCATAAAGTAAATGCGTCGACCCGGCCCAGGTGACTAATCCGACCCGCTGGTTGGGAAACACCATGTTAGCAAAAAAAATGTGCCGGTTAGGATACTTGCCTTATGCGTAGTTTATCAATTTATAGCTTATCAACATTTTTCAAATCCTATTATAACATAGTTACGTATATAGGATATTTATTAGTTACGTACATTGAATAAATATTATTGATATTTAAGTTAAACACATACATAAGAGTCTAACTTAGTCGTACAATCCTATACGTATGTTATTACATACTTTACATAAACGTAGCACAAAATCTGTTTATAAGATACTAACCAATTAACATTACTTGAAATCCTTGTTTGACTTAGCATTTGAAATTTTATAGACACTCATCCATTATACGGTTCTATTGATAGCATGCTCATTAACAATGGATTCACCAATAAACATATATGGCAGTTTGGACGTCAATACAAGCATGCATCAGTTTTCAGATTGTAAACAAAACAGTCAGACACACTGTAGGGTGGCGCGGCCGCACTTAGTTTGAACTAAGTTTCAGATTGCATGGCCTAGCTCGCTCACCCTCATACTTTATTGTTGACACAAGCAGTATATACTTGTTATGATAGGTTTAATTCTTATATCTTGCCTTCAACCTAGTTCATATCAATTCTCCACTAACAAGGCTTTAACGTGTTTGATTAACAAGGTTTCTCACGCTTGGCCTTTATACTTGTGCAATGAGGTTAATAAGTCTCAATTATACATGTTCGAGTTATTCTAGTCATATAACTCAATGTAGCATAATTCTACTTCATTTAGACTCGTTCTAAATCATGTTTGATTAGTTCATATACGCACGTGGCTAATTAGATATTCATGTCAATCGTGTCTATATGCATGTGTTACCCTATCATGATAGTCATATATTTAAGAATACATGTAAGGTGGTTATCAACCAAACTAGTTTTCGAAACTCTTAGGTTTTCTTTGAAACCTCATGTCAAACCAACCAATCATGCAACGTAACTTCACATACTATATATCATGCTCACGTACATACATAATTAGACCACATAAGCATGCTTACAAGTTCATAATTCAAAGTTTGCATGTGGCACCCCCGAGTCCGGGTTCTCTAACCCCGATTCGGTCGTCACGATACAGTATAAACACCCACCTCTAAATAACATACAATAACTAAATGCGAAATAAAATAAACATATGTCGTTCATTCAAAAGGTGTTACTAGTCCCAAGATTCGATAATGTGACGCCCCCAAATCCGAGTACTTGAAACCCGAACTTGGTGCTACACAATATCATTTCTTTGAGCGGAATAATATAAATAACAAACTTAATATACATATCAGAGTTGTCTAATCCCAGGTACACGACCTTTAAAGCATTTCGTTACAAGATAGCTAATAAATATTATCGTCTAACTATTACATATGATACCATAAAACTTATTCTGTCAGCTTTCCCTTTCCTTTGTCCTTGTCAGAACCTTCAGGTCGATCACGCTTAGCTGAAAACATTTAATTTAAAGCAAGAATGAGTATTCAATTGCTCAGCAAGTAATAGCAGTTAATAAACTTTTGCTAAAAGAAGTAAATATTTTCTTGAAAGTATACTTTTACAACGAATCAATAGTTGTGAAGTCATTTGCAACAACTGGTAATATCATATCAAATCGTTTAAAATTTTGAAACGACGTAGTGACTATAAATGCTGAGCGGTCAATGGACCATGAACTTTTATTTTTTTCCATTTTCGAAAAGGTTTAAATAGAAATTCATTTGCAAACCGCTCTGGTCTTATGGACAGGTAGGGTGATCAGCCCCGTTATGTCCTGTATGGATCAATACTATCTGTTTGAACGATAAATGTGTTCACTCTGTTCGCCTTGGGCACAAAAATAATTTCTCTATTATGGGTTGTTCATACTCAGTCTGGAGTCCTCACTAAGCACTTCAGTTAGACGATCATATCATAAACAATACTATTCAATAGTACAATTCAAACTATGTCTAGCCGAGTCAATTAGCTTAGACAGTCTTTAAACCTATAAATTTATACCGAAGTTTAATAGTATGTAACAGGATTTGTCATATCAAAGAATTTCAATTTCAAAAGTTCTTGCTTGAATACAATAGTTTATACAAGTTGGGACACTTGTATGATAACCGACAATAATGAGATATTAAAATAATAATTGAATTGTATAAAATTCCACAATATGAGAATAATTGCATAAACGAATCATGGATATTATTACGGATATGAATAATTGACAATAATTATTCATGAACATGCTTTGTATTTGATAATTTATATTGAATTGGAAACTAGCATAATATATACATGTCTGCACGAATAACAATAAGAATTTGAGTAAAGTTAGAGAACTTGCCTTGATAACTGATTACTACTACGTAGTATAACTTAAGCTTTTAATATGAAGTCCTATAATCAATAGAATTATTCTTATAATTAGAATAATACAACTTAACACATAATACTTCTTAAACATGTTGCCACATATTCATATCAGTCATTAAAATATATAAGAACATATACCTAGTCAAACTATGCCAATTTGGTTTGAGTTCGGTATCGTTTCGGCATCCTGATTGCATTATCGGATAATTAATGAATTTCTTTTTAATAAAACTTTGTTCAAGAACTTAAATATTATATTAGATAATTTAATTATCATTTATAATATTTTTCCAAACATTAAAATCATTTATAATGATTTTTCAAACACTTATATCATTTTTAATGATTTAATTGTTAAATAATTTCATTATCATTAATATTTAAATAATTTAAAATATTAATGAACTTCATGTCAATACTTTAAAAGTTATTTATTATAACCTGAAAATATTTTTAAAACCTTAACATTACCTTTAAATGATTTTTAAGATGTTAAAATCATTTTTAAATAATTACCATTATTATTAAAATATTAATGTATTTTATTTCCAAATATTAAAAGTTTATTTATTATAACTTAAAATATTTATTTCACCTTTAAATGATTTATAAAACATTTAAATTATTTTCAAATAATTTATTTAATATAATTATTAAATAAATTCATTATCATTAATATTAAAATATTAATGAAATTCTTATCAAAATATTAAAAGTTATTTATTATAACTTAAAATACTTTAATATCATTTTTAATGATTTTTAAAAAACTAAAATCATTTTTAACTAATTTATTTAATATAATTATTAAATAAATTTATTATTATTAATATTAAATTATTAATGAAATTTATCTCAAAATATTAAAAGTCATTTATTATAACTTAAAATATTTTTTAATACTTTAATATCATTTAAAATGATTTTTAATATATTAAAATTATTTTTAACTAATTTATTTAATATAATTATTAAATAAATTAAATATCATTAATATTTAAATAAATTAAAATATTAATGAATTTTATGTCAAAATATTAAAAGTTAATTTTTATAACTTAAAATAATTTTATAAATTTTTAATAATTATTTCTATTTATTTTAATTAATTTTTATTTAAAATTGTCGTGTAAAGTCTATAGCGACAGAAACCGTCGCTATAGGTGTTTTTCAGCCCCTCAAGAACAGATAAGTCAACCCGGAGGAGGCTACTTTGACCGTGTGTAGATTCCATTTGGTTGATTTTCTGGGCAAGAAAGTGTATTGGTATTGTAGTGTTGATGTAGTACTACACGTACATAACAAGTTTGGGGACTAACTATATCATATCAAGAAGATATTGATGGTCAAACCACCATGTCAGGGCTGTTCTTCATTTCTGGATTTTCCAGAAATGAAGTCAGTGTCGAGCATTGACTTTCAACCCTTAATAACTTTGATCCTGTGGATGTTTATAGTGTCAGAGTGCTTCGGTTATGTAGTACATATGTTATAGTCCAAAGTAAAATCACTTTTAAGGTTCAAAAACACATCACAAGGAAGATCTAGGCTGGTCAAACGGCATGGTACAAACTATTCTTCACAATTTCTAGAATTTCTAGAAATTCATAATTCGTGTTCGGTCAAAGCTATTTGACCGTTAATATCTTTCATTCCATTGATGCTAGGTATGATCTAAGGACATAAACTTGTAGTTCACATACCAAATACCAAAGTTTTGCACTTTCATGAACAACTAACAACACATGAAGGAGATCTGGGCTTGGGAAAAACCTGTCAGACCGTGCATGAATTTTCTAGGTTACCCAGAAACAGAATTCGTGTTCGGTCAACGGGTTTTGACCAACAATAACTTGCATTCTAGACATGATATAAACATGATTTCTTTTGCAGTTTACTAATCACAAAACATACTACACATACGAAGCATTAAACACAACAAATCATTAACAGGATGGGATTTATAGGCCCCGACTTTGGGCTGTCAGAGCACAAAATTAGGGTTCTTGGCAATTTTGAGAAATTCATGATTTTGAGCCTTTTGATGTTTTGAAAGTGCTGTTTCTCAACCCAGATCATCAATACACATAACATACTACATATTTAAAGAACTAATCATAACATCTAATGTAGATTTAAAGATCTAGCATTAGGGTTTTCATTTTGTACCTTTTTGAACAAACTTTGATTTCCACCTTCTGATCTTGATCTTGGATTGCTATGAAGTGTTTTTGTTTGATATTGGGACAAGGTTTGAGAGAGAATTTCGTGGCTTGGACAAAGAGAGAGAGTCCTGGTTTATGAGAGATAAAAATGAAATGTTTTTTTTCTTTTCTTTCCTTTTCTAACTTTTGATTCAATTAATCTAGGCTTGCTAGGTGTCATGCAATGACTGATACATTTGATTTGCAAGATGTACCAAATCTTGGAGTGATGAGTCATTGGATTATAGCAAGATTTGCAAGTTACTTCATTAAAATAATACTTAAAAGGTTATTTAAGTAACTAATAAATAAATTTTAAGGGCATTTTTGTCCATGAGGCATACTTCTAGGGTTTAACTCTTAGGTTTTAACCCTTAGGATTTCTCAAATAATTCATAGGATTTGAAAAATTAACTAGGAATTAAATAAAAATGTAATTAGAACACACTAATTTCAAAATTAGGGTTTTTAATAGAAATTAGGGTTTTGTAAAAATTAGGGCTTCTTGCTATAATTAGGGTTCCCAAATTTATGAATTAGGGTTTCCTGATCATTATCCTTAATCACATAATATCCACACTTTCATTTAAATACAATCATATTAAATACTATGTTTAATATTTAAACAAAATAAATAAATAAATTATTAACATATATTCATATAATTATGTTAATTATCATAATTATAATTAAAATCTATAATCATAAATCATATTACTATACTTACATATATTTGAAGACAAATATAATTAATAATTATATTTAATATCCAAATTCTTTAAGAAAATAATTTCTTATTATTCATAACATAAATATACTTTCCTTTTAATTACAATAATATAATAATTGTATTAATTATGAAATTCCATAACATAGATCAAAAATTAGGGTTTATTATCTATAATGACACTTACCATATATACCATTATTAATTAAGTTAAAATAACTAACTTAACTAATCTTGATAAATTCATATAATAAGTAATTATTATAATAATTCTAAGAATCATTTCATATATTATTTAAATAATATATTAATCATATTTTCATGTAAAATAAATAATAAAATATTTTTACTATCAAAATTAATTTATTATAAGAATATAATTTATAATAATCAACCATTCCTTTATCGAAAAATTTATTTAAAATCATTCATGCAATAAATAAATATATATTTATCACATATATACATATTCTTTACCTTACACATATTCCCATCTTTATTTTGATAGAAATAATATTAAAAAAATATTATACGCAAAAATTTCTTATGTAATTATATAAAATCTTGGGTTATTACAGATAACCTTAATACAACCTTACAAACATACCCTAGAATAACCATTAGGGTTCAAATTACATAAATGATAATTTAAACTAAGCATAAAACAAATACGGCTACTTGAAGTCTATTACTTCATCTTTTTTTTACCCTTGTCCTTCCCTGAAGTCTCGGGTTTAACTGCAATAAAAGTCATGATATCGCAAGAGTGAGCAACTAGTTTGCTCAACAAGTTTAAATACAGCAATAAAGGATGTATCATGATTAAAGGAATATATACAAGAGGAATTCAACAATATGAATTTCGGAAGCAAGGAGAATTATTGCTTTTAGAATAACTGATAGACGAATAGACTTCGAACTATAAACGTCCAATGGAATCAATTGCTGATAGACCCTTTGGTTACTGGCTACAGAATATGTACTTAAGGGGATCAGCCTCGTGTACGTCATGTATATGCATAACATTCAACCCTGCTATTTGTATCTTTATATTAGATACCTGGGGTACTCCCCTATAATATTAGGGGTGTTCTCTTCAGTCTAAGAATCCCTGCCATCAATTGGCCTGGGTAGCTTTTATAAAAATTTCATGCAATTGTCTGACCGAACAAGGTTGCAGATTCTATCTTAAGAAGTTCATGAATTATAGAACTTTAAACAATGTACAAGTCCAAGACTGTATGAACTCAAGTGCACCATGTGCGAATATCAATAAAATCGATGTGGAATAATTGTAAAGAAATTAGACCACCTAAATCATACTTGGAAATAAGGTCCAAGTGTCAATAAATAACTAGCAACACAATAATAACCTGCTCAATACAATATGAGAAGCATAGGAAACTTGCACAATAAGGAGTGAAGTTCAGAAACTCGCATTCAATATAACAATCAAATGAAGTTAGGAAACTTGCACAATAAAGAGTATAAGTCAGGGAACTTGCCTGTTTGCTCAGCTACAATATTTTAGCTTTAATTAAATTACGTTGAAACGACCTAACATTAACAAGTCGGTCTCTCAATTAGCATTATGTAGACTGGTATGAGTTCACACTTACAAGAATATAATCTTGTCTTAGATTAATAACTTTAGAATATCTAGTCTATATGTATTAACATAGGCTTGAACATATAGCACTTAAATTTAAGCATGCAATACAGTTTAAGATACACATATTACAAGGTTCTGTCCATAATTCGAAGTTATATGGTTTAATGTCGGACATTCTTACACTCTAAGCAAATCAAGTTCATGCCTCAAGGGTCAACTACTAAAGTCATAGTACCACATATCGAGACTAAACAATACTTAACATGCATGCTCGTGCGTATACCACATGTGTATACCTTAATCACATAGTTTATGCTTTAGAAATTCATTTTCTATGAATATTGTTGCATAGGTGAAATCCATGTTTAGCCAATGATGCTCATGTCAACATATCTAGAGGCATATGAATCCTATTATTCATGCTTGCATGATCAGAACGTAACTCGCACAGTGTTTAATAATATTAGTCTTCAAATTCTAAGTTTGTCCTTTAAAATCACCTTCACTTTCAATCATGCTAGTGTGTACTCAACACTTTAGACTAACTATTCATGTCTATTTAGACCATGCGATCATGCTTACTAAATCAAAATACACACATGATACACATATATCAAAGTTCATATCTCAAACTATAAGTTTCATTTTAAAATCATAAATCTTCGTTCCATAATATATACTAACATGGTTATACATGCTTCATGCTACACCAAGATACTCATATATGCATGTTAATCTCGTTCTTATGCTTGCCTAATGAGATACCACATGTTAGCACATAGCAGAATCTGTAACAGAAATAAAATTCAAACTTCAGGATCCTGGCGCAGCTTCGCTGCGTCCCAGCACAAAGCTGGCGCAGCTGCGCCGGAGCTCGGCAAGGCCAGAAGCTGCTTCTGCTAAGCAGTTAACAAAACCAACTCAACATTCCTTCAACACTTCGATTCTATACCAGCCATAATGAAGTCCTATCATGTTTATAATCTTATATAACACTTAACAAATATATTCCATAATTCAATTAAAAGTTAATTCACATAATTGAAAAGTTGACATTGAAGAACAAGAATGGGAAATGATAGTAATTATACCTTTGCTATTATGGAATTGCACTTGCTACTATATTAACTCCTCCTTGATTCAAATGAAAACTCAGAATGCAAGCTCTACTTAACAATATCTCAGAAAAAGAATATGAAGAAGGTAAGGGTCTTATTTATAGAGTTTTGATTGTCCATACAATGCTATCTCCCACTAATTCAAACCAATGGATTGCAAGATTGTATAATGGTTAATGGATGGTAGTTGAGTAGCTGCTAAACCCCATCATGAAACCCACTCCCTCTTGCATGATTAGCTACAATTGTTGAATTTGAGAGAAGAGGTATAGAGTAGTATAGGCTTCATGAGCTTTCACTTGTGGGAGAGAAGAGTGACTCTAATATTGGGACAAGAACAAAGAACTCAACAACTTGTAAATGTAGTACAACACTTGGTTTATAAACCTATACATATATATATATATATATATATATACACTTAGGTTATATAATATATGTACACATTTCATCCCATATAACTTAGGTTACAAATGAAATTTCTAATTACAATGTATTAAGTAGGGGTACTCATATATCAACATATAATCCATGTACATTTCCTTAATACCGAATATATTAAGTATTATTATTACTCATTATCATAACGGTTATTATTACAATTATAATAACTTATTGAAATCATTGTCAATTAACAATTGAATTTACTATACGTCAGTAGGGTATACATTAATGTTCACCCACACACATTATTACATAAGCACTATTATTATGTAACTCACATAATGCAACTAATCTTACTATATAGTCTATATGTATAATATATAGCCACATTAATGCGTCACCTTGCACTTTATACAATATAGAGGTAACTAGCTTATATTATTGGTTTAATTATTGCATGCTTGCATAAAATAATTAATCGGATAAATATAATCTTATCATATTTATTAACCCTCTACTTATTAACATTCTATTTCTCATAATAATAGTTAATCGACATATTATCAATTAATTACTCGTTAATCGACTGTCCTTTCACAATAACAATTAATCAACACGTTAAATCCTTTCACTATATTCAAGTAATTTGAATATTTAATTACTAACAATTATATCAATTCTTCTGCTATAAAACCTTAGGGTTGGTCCACTAATTTAATAGACCATTAGTGACTCCCTTAATATATCCTAGCAATTTTTTGGCATAGGCTCAATTCACATAACCACACAAGGTTTAAATAAGCATACAAAACTAACTCATTAAAATTAAATTATATATATTTAATTAATAATGGAGTTTAAAATTCACGGTCATTACAGTGCATGGTTCATTGAGTTTGCACCTTGAAAACTCTAAGTTTTTCTTAGAAAGTCATCAAAACTAAGCTATGCTAAGTGAATATATGCAAGGCCACCTAAACTAGCAAGTCAGGGACTTAGATAGTCTTAATTAAGTTAAACTAGCATGCTCCATTCATCAGAAAGCATAAAATGGAATTCTTCTTCTGCAGATCGGCGGGGTGGCGCAGTGCTTGTACTAGGGAGTGGCGCGGCTGCGCCACTCTGTTTCTAGGCAGAAATGTTGCTGTTAGAGCAGAGCTTCAAACCAACTCTAAAATTAAATCATGATACAAGCTTGAAACCATCTACATTACTTCTATAACATGCATACAACTCTACTAACTTACTAACATCATCTTATATACCCAATTAACAAGAATTCATGCACTTTCAAGAATTGATCAAACTCAAAATTAAGAACATGCTTTGACAGTAAGTTACCTCTTAAGATTTAAATTCTCAATTCTAACTTCTGATTTCTCCTTAATGTAGCACTCACTCAATAGCTTACTTATCAGAAAATTTTGCAAAACAATTGTGAAGAGGAGAGTATCAATTTATAGAAAATCTAATATCCATTCAAGAACTTTGTCCATCATTTCAAACTAATGGGAAGAAGAAGAACACATTGGATTGAGAGGAGTTGGTGGAGTAGCAAATCATGGATACTATTTAGCCCACTCCCTTCTTAATTATTAGCTAGTTTGCTGAGTTTGAGAGGAGAAGGATATAGGCTATTGGGCTACTCACGTGAGGAAGGAATGAGACAATGAAAGTGTGGCAAGTTCCGTTCCTTAGCATTTTGGCAATTTAGTATACCAACACTTAGGTTTAATATACACACATATATTATATACCTAGGTTTTAACTTCAATTGGGTGTATACATAAACTTTTAATGAAACAATAATATCACATTGTAGCAAGTTGGGGGTATATATTTATACACATTATATAATCCATGTACATTTTGATAATACCGAAATATGATTTAATTGAGTATTATCATACCACATTAGCATAAACTTTATTATTTCAATTATACTTAATTGTTGAATTAATCATTAAATAACAATTATGTCAACGTTGCAAAATTTAAGAAATACCGCGGGTCAGTTCATAACCCAAGTTTCCTTTATATAGATCTTCCTAAGTTATCTCTACCCTTATTCTTTTTATTGCGAAAAAAGATTTTGAAGGGTTTTTTTAGGAAAGAGGCCAACATGTGTTTATGTTGACGATTTGATTTGATTTAAACAGAGTCGCCAGTTGGTAGTTTTGAAAATGGTTGTACCAACTCAATCGAATTTGATTTGAAAAAGGCCCAATTGCTGGACAGTATCGAAACTTGATCTTTGAAATCAGAGTTTTGAGTTCGGGGGCTTGGTTAAGTGTGGGGAAGGTGTTAGGCACCCCACGATTCCCGTGTACTCACGGTACCACAATCTTTTCAATATTTCCCTTAAAACTGGAATGCGTGAGTGAATGCTGTTTGAAAATTGGGCCTTTTGATTGATTGAAAGCTTTGACAGGCTTCGTTGAGCCTATATACAAAGTGTTTGATTTGATTTGAAAATCAGTCTTTAATTTGATTTGCAAAAGCATTTAATTTGATTTTTTGCAAAAGCTTTTGAATTGAATTGACAGTGATGTTTTGAAAGCTGGTTTTATCAAACCCTTACGCTGACATAGGAATTGAAGTATATCGCTACTTTCAATTTTATCTTTATAGCCTTAAGGCTGCATGCAAGTGGTGATTTGTCGGACTGCGAAGCATCCTCGACCACAGAAATATAAAGTGTCGGTCTCCTCATGGGTATGAAAACCATCGGAGGGACGCTAACACAATAATCCATATTTTCACTATGTTGAGACCTTAAATCCGGATAACCGTTTTAAGGTCTGTGCATGTACATTTTACAAAACAAACTGGCAGGGTACATCTGTAAATAGGAGCTTGTCCATTGTGGGAATCAGATTCTGATAAGTTTGATCATGAATCCCACGATTCCTAGGCTCACATATGAGTTACTAGAAAAGATACACAGTTTAAATTAATACAGAAGCAGATAAATATCCCAAGATAACCAGAACCAGGGACTTATTCAGTAAATCCCGATCCGCACAGTCGAAGCGTCTCATTCCCACTAGATAGCGATCTAAGGGACGCGAGGTTGCTTTCGAAGCTGAAACTATAAAAATAACTAGATTTAAAGAAATCTCAGCCATTATAGCTTCCAGGTTCTATCGGGACCTGTTTGAACCGTTGAAAACTAGAATTGGCGAGATTTAGATAAATCTAGTTCGCCCGCAGATATGTCAGTGCAAATTCATATACAAATGAATGTTAAATGCAGCAGTTAAATAAATTGAATAAAGCAATATATATATATATAAATATATATGTAAAAGCTGTAAAAGGGCGATGGGTTTTCACTCGCAAGCCCGGACTTGAATTGAAATATATATATATATATATAAACTGTAAATAGCCACGAAATAATCCAGGCTGTGACATAAATGAAAAATATTTATATAAACAGTAAAAAGGGCGATGGGTTTTCATGCCGGTGCCCGTACTAGAATTGAAATTGATAGAAAGTAGTCACCCAGTGACTGGGGAGAGCACCCAGTATGGGGAAGTGTGCAAAAGCAATAAAATGGCCACAAAATAGTCCAGGTCGACTAAATATATATATATATATATATATATATATATATATATATTGACAGAAATGTAGTTAACCAGGACTGATATGAGTACCGGTGATGGTGAATGTCGCTTATATATGCGTAAATATATATAAAAACGGTAAACTACCTTGGATTTGAAATTCGGGCTTGACAGAATTAAAATGTTAGTACATTTGCAGTTAAATATATACAAAAAGGGTCAAACTCAGACTGGGAAGATAACCCAGTCCAACAAAGTTGCTAAAATGTGTGTGCTAGTGCATTGAAGCTGCTGGAGTTGACGGATCATCAATCCGAGTTGTAAAAATGTTGAAAACAGAGTTTATGTATAAAAATATATCAATTTTTGACGAAAACGGCCACGGAACTAAGTTTCGGGCATATTTAGAAGATGAAACTTTGTGTGCAAGTGTAACACAATGCAAAGTAGTAGTATTGACTAGCTGATCGTAAAAATACTTACAATGGGCTACAATACGGACTTTTACAAAATCGTAGGCTTTAAACGTCCAAATCTATCGGTGGTTTTTTGATATGCAATAGTATATGGGAATATCTATGTATTGGAGTAAAAATATTTGGGTTTGGAAGAGGTGTAAAAGTCAAAAAATCAAATTGGGAGGGGGCACATTTATTTATAGGCCAGGGAACCTTCACTCTACCTGCGGCAGCCGCAGGTTGAGCTGCAACTCCCCTAGGTGGGACCACGTGCCCGGCTTGGTCGTCTAGAAGTATGTGCACTCCGAGCAATGCGATGTCTGGTCGGAAATTTTCTAACTTTTGGTTGGAGCGTCCGTTTGAGGCGTGCGAAACCTTTTTGAAAAGCTCTCACCAAGAGTATCGCAATGACATAGGAAAAAACATTTTTTGGGTCCTAGAAGACGGGTTCATAACCAGGCCTTCGATACCCCGTAGTTTGTCCGTTGAGCTGTCTTGCGCAGTTGCCACTCGGGATCGTCGTTAGGGTTCATTCTGACTTTGGCGACATCAATTTGGCTTGAGTTTGACCAAGTCGGTTGAGAGTTGATGAAATGACCATTGTACCCTTCCCGGGGCTTCCTGTAGTGTCGGCATGGTCGCTGGTTGACTTTCGGGAGCTGATTCCAAGACTTGGATCTCAGTCGAGTCTTTTGACCTCAGGGTTGTCTCTGCGGCTGACGTGGGCATTCCAGGTTTTGATATAGAGTTGTTGTGATTCTTCAGATTGATGTCTGAAGTTGACCTAATGTCCCGGGTTGAGACCGGGGATGACCTGCACTTCCCGGGTTGAGACCCGGGTCGAGTTTAATTTCCCGGGTTGCTGTCGGGGATGAACTGACTTTCCCGGATTAAGACCAGAGATGGCTTAACATGTCCTCGGTTGATGTCGAGGTTGCATTGACTTCCCGGATTAAGACCAGGGTTGACTTTACGGCCAGATATTGAGGTCGGGGTTGATTGGTACCTCCTGGGTTACTGCTGGGGTTGATTTTGACTTCCTGGGTTGAGACCGGGGTTGATTTTGACTTCCTGGGTTGAGACCGGGGTTGATTTTGACTTCCCGGGTTGAGACCGGGGTTGATCTTGATGATCCGATGGACTGTCAGAACTTGATTGATGGTCCGATTGACTGTCGAAGCTTGATTGATGGTCCGATTGACTGCTAGAGCTTGATTGATGGTCCGATTGACTGTCGGAGCTTGATTGATGGTCCGATTGACTGTCAGAGCTTGATTGATTGTCCGATTTACTGTCGGAGCTTAATAGATGGTCCGATTGACTGTCGGAGCTTGATTGATGGTCAAATTGACTATCGAAGCTTGATTAATGGTCCGATTGACTGTTGGAGCATGATTGATGGTCCGATTAACTGTCGGAGCTTGATTGATGGTTCGATTGAATGTCAGAGCTTGATTGATGGTCTGATTGACTATCGGAGCTTGATTAATGGTTCAATTAACTGTCGAAGCTTGATTGATGGTCCGATTAACTGTCGAAGCTTGATTGATGGTATGATTGACTATCGGAGTTTGATTTATGGTCTGATTGACTGTCGGAGTTTGATTGATGATATTGGGATTCAGATTTAGGTTGAAGGACCAATGTTGGTGGCCAGATTTGGATTGATTGACAGTTTTTCCCTCCTACTGGGTTGGTATTGGGGCAAGGAAAATTTTGAGTGTCTACAGATGCCCCTCTTTAACATGTCCATGTAACGTGGTGGAATGGACATGATAAAGATTAGTAGACACTGGAAATAGAGAGTGCTAGATCCATTTTGAAGCTGGGCGTCTTGGAGTAGAATGGGGCTACTTTTGGCTGTGTGCGTTATCACTTTGCTGGGGATGAAGCTATCCAGTATAGCCATTGACGGTATTAGGAAGTTATTGCGAGCCTGTTTTATCATTCTCGGCGGTGGATGACATCATTCACGATAATTTATTTGACTTTGATGAGTTTGTTGAAGATAATTTATAAAAGATTTTCCCGTCTTGACCTGCTGGGGATGACGTCCTCTGCAATAGCTTCGTAGATTCTGAGGGGGTGAGCTATCACAGATTTTCCCGTTTTGACTTGCTGGAGATGACGCCCTCTACGATAGCTTTGTAGGTATTTGAGGAAGTGGCTAGGATTGATATTACCTCAGTGATCTTCTTTGAGGATGTGTATAATAGATTCCATCATCTGTCCTTTGTGAAGATGGATTATTATATGACTCTCACCAGTAGATCATCTCCCGACATCTCATGGGACTAGCCTGAAGGTTGAAATTGACTTCAGTCGGCACCCGAACTTTGCTGGGGTTGCACCAACAGTTGAGTTGTCATCAGTCAATACCCGATGCCTCGCTGGATTGGAACCAACGGCTGAGTTGTCACCGGTTAGTACCCGATGCTTCGCTGGACTGGAACCAACGACTGAGTTATCACCGATCAGTACCCGATGCTTCGCTGGTGCTGAGCCAACGACTGAGTTGTCACCGGTCAGTACCCGATGCTTTGCTGGGGCTGAGCCAACTGCTGAAACTGCTTTGGTTAGAACCTGAACGGCTGAAACTATTTTGGTCGGAACCCGAACTTTGCTGGGGCTGAGCCAACGGCTGAAACTATTTCGGTCGAAACTCGAACTCCGCTAGGGTTGAGCCAACGGCTGAGTTGTCACCGGCTAGTACCCGATGCTTCGCTGGGGCTGAGCCAACGGCTGAAACTGCTTCAGAAATGCCATTTTTGGCAGTTTTGGGCAATTTTTGCATTGATTTGTTAATCCTCGAACATGGCTCCGGGATAATTGTTAAGGGCCTCTATGGATTTTCCCATTTTTTCAGGATTGCACTGCTTGAACGCAGGATTTTAGGACAAACCGCTCAATCGCGTAGGGATTTCTCTTCAGATTTGATTCGGCGACCCATTTAAACTCCGTTTCAATTCTAACTGAACCAGGCCCGGAGCAGGTGGGACCCACCTGGACTGCCACAGATAGAGGTGCGGCAGCCGTAGGTGGAGCTGCGGCCACCTGGGCTACTTAATGTGTTGTGGTATTTTTATTTTGCAAGTTTCCTGTTTGAGCAGCGAAAGGGTTTTTGATCTTCTTTTTCAGATCTACGGAGTTCTGGCAGTCAGATTCTGAATCCATCAGTTCCTACGCATTCAACGCAGCGCAAGTAACGTTTTCCATCCTTCTTTCGTAGTTTTTGACCGTTAAAAGCATCCGAACCGCCTAGGGTGCTTTTAAACGTAATGTATAAAAAATATGTCTATATGACCTGTCAAAAATTTTCTGTCTACATATGTATGCATATTTTACTGTAATGCACGTTTGGATGTAAGAAAATTTAGGTTCTGAGACAGTCAATTTTTTCACTTTTTGATCAGTTTAGTCATCCTTTTCGAGGTCTAGTGAGCCTGGACTTTCAACTAAAAATGCCTATGGTATTTTGGAGACCATGTGAGGCTGATTTTTTGATTTGTTTTAGTACATTTGAACTATTTCTATTTTTAGGTAGGTGTGCTACTGAATGGCCACCTAGGCATGCCTGTGTGTATGTGGACAGTCCATTTTACAAAGGAGACTGGCAAAAATTTTCCAAAATCTTAGGTTTTGAAAACCATGTATTTTTTACTCTGTTGGGAGTTTTTACTGACCCAACGCAGGTTTTGAGCTTCTGGTAGTTTGAAAACATGCAGTTTTGACTGTACGGGATATTTTTGATGGACCCATGCATGTTTTAGGACTTAGATATGTAAACTGGATTGATTGATTAATAATCCACAGGTTTTAGACTTACCACACCCTATCTGAGGTGATTTCGAGTACAGGTGTATGCGATGGATCGCGATAAACCCGGCAGCTCTACCGGGGTTTTATCAGGCGTTAGATAGAGGAGGGCTTCTGCCGTCCCACAGGCCCATCCAGCTAGGACGCCTCGCAGATTGGTAGAGAGTAGGATACGTCTAGCACAGGACGAGCAGCCCATTGACATTGATGACAAGGAGGCTGCTTTTGTTGCTCCTGTTCCAGCTCAGGTCCCACGTGTGGAAGTCCTGGGCATTGCTGTAAAGACACAGGAGTTGCTGGGCAACTTGAGTCGCCATCCTTCGAGATATCTTCAAGCCAACGAGGTAACTTGAAGTCTTTATTCTCTCTGGATTCTTTTTCCATCTTCTGGCCATTCTTAGGGCACAGGTTTTTGATATGGGTTGATTTTTGATACAGGTCCCTAGCTTGACACAACCTTGAGGGAACTGGTTTAGTGTGCACTCCCTCTATCAGACTTTGCATGAGGATTATATGGAGATCGTGAATGGCTGGGGATTTTAGGCTTTCTTCTCAATCCTGCCCCGCCGTTGCCCTTGGGAGTATCTGAGGCTTTGTCTGAGCACTGGTTTCACCAGACTCAGTCCCTTCATCTGCTTGATTGCGAGGTGATGATGACTCCTATGGACTGGAGATTTATCACCGGCATTTAGTTTGAGGGAGAGACAGTGCTTGTCGTGTCTGACATTTTTCCCACCGCAGTTAGATCCCTGTTGGGAGTCCCTCAGTAGGCATTCAAGGGTCGGTCAATCCGATCTGGTCCCTTAAGTATAAACGCCCAGGATGGGACTTTGTAGTTGCCTCCGCCTGATGATCGGAGGGGTAGAGATCGCATTTTGAAGAGATTATTTTTATCGATCATCAAGGGTTTCTTTGTGGCGAACAACTCGTCGACGGTGTCCTTTGCTTTGATCAGCGCCACTCAGCATATAGAGCGCCTCAGTGACTTTGATTGGGGCTCCTATACCTTTGCCTATTTTCTACGGGGCATGCGCCTGCTTTTAGAGGGTGTGACGGAGGCTTGGTTAGGATTCCATCAGTTTTTGCTGGTGAGTACATCTTTCTATATCTTTTTGATTTCTGCACTTATTTTTGACAGTCTTGGTCATTGAGGACTTTTGATATTTGCATGGATAGCTTTGGGCATTTGAGAGGCTTCCTTGCCTATGGCCTGTTTCAGCATTAGGTCTAGAGACCTATCCACGTGGACGGGGATAGCACTACTCCATTTTGATGGAGGTCCCTGTTGCTGAGGGATTCACTCATGCCAGTCTGCAGTTGGAGCTTTTGACGGCGGGCTCGATCACCTGGACGCCGTATACTTCTGAGAACTTACCGTCGGATTTGATGGAGGTTTCCCCACTGGTCGGGAGTTTGATTTATAGACCCGCAGAGTCCCTATGTTGACAGAGGGAGGCTGGGAGCTCTATCTTGGAGAGCGTGCCATTCAGAGCGTCACAGGGGAGATCCGTATTCCCATTGCTCCTCCTGCTTGGCATCATTGGCCATTGTCTGTGCCTTTAACAGACATCCCTTTGGAGGGTATAGACGACTTTGATCTATCAGAGGGCCCATACTGCCAGGCAGCCTTCTACAGTTGGTGGAGTCCTCGCACTATCGAGGCTCAGACTCGTGCCACCCATTTTATGGCAGACATGGTGTAGGGGTCCGTGATAATGACGGACTGGATAGCTTGTATTAGAGAGCCTACTCATGAAGACCAGATAGCACATCTGAATAGGGAGTTGGACTAGGCTTGTTTCTTTATCAGGCACTTTGGCCGAGATCCATCAGAGGCATCTTCATTTGACCCATCCAGCTCTGGAGCCAGCCCCTCTTCAGGTCCATTCAGTAGCAATTATACAGGGGCAGATCCTCCCTTATACCGCCCAGATATGTCTGATCCCAGCAGCTTTGTGCAGACAGAGGATCTGGAGCTGGTCGATCGATTTGATACCGAGGTCTTAGACTTTATGTGATAGCTATGGCATCTATATTTTTGGTCAGCCACTGTTTTGGCTATTCGGCGTCTGTGCCATCATTTTGATAGACCACTATATTAGTTGGGTGGTGGTGCCCTATTTCTCTGTATTCTTCCTTTCACTTTGTACCACGATATAAGGATGATGTATGCAGTAGATAGCTTGTTGTAGATATTTCTATCATCTTTATCTGTTGCATCATGTTTATATCATTGTCATCATGCATGTATCATGTGTATGTATTCAGATAGCTGCGATTTGACTTGACCTCTGGACGGTCTTGTGATACGGTGCTACAGATGACGACGTCTGCAGTTAGCCGTACAGAGCATTTGCCACGGTCAGAGGTGGCGACGTCATCGCGGTTATGGTATGATAGTCTGCCCTTTCTAGCTAGGGAGACAGTTGACCAGATGCTGGGGCATTCGATGGTCTTTGTAGATTTCTGGGTTCCAAACGGCTTTATTGATGGCGTGGGGACCGGAGAGATAGTTATTCCACATTGGCCGATGTGAGCTTTCACTTACTCTAGAGGAGTACCAGAGATTTACTGGCTTGGATTAAGAGTTGCCGTGTGCTCGGACGGCTATCAGTGATATACGGGGACCGTTTACTCTGCTGTCCGGTCTTCGACAGAGCATAGTCATGGATGAGATCATTTCAGGGCATGTGATCGCCCTTAACTTCTTGTTAGAGCGCTATGGTGATCTTGATATCTATTACCGTCACGTCAGAGATTTTGTCATTTTCGCAGAGGAATGACAGACAGCCAGATAGACATGTTGTTGATGTGCATTGTGGCGTACGTTTACATGCCATTGCGTTTAGATCACATTGATGTGGGATTGGTTGTTGTAGTTAGAGCCCTTTGGCAGGGTAGTACCATTATCCCTATAATCTTGACGGAGACATTGAGGTCGCTTACCTATTGCAGTACCCATCCAGCGGGGTTTTTTTTGGGGTAGCTCGGCCGTGCTGTATATGTGGTTGATGTCACACATACGACCGATTGGATCATTTAGACCTCATACCTATGTTTTAGCCACGAGATATCCTCAGTTTACTCCTTCCATCCGTTTGATTGCGTCGACTCAGATTCCTGGTTAGCATTTTTGTCGGATATTGAGCATCCGTTAACAGTTTTGTTATGCTCAGGGATGGCAACCCCGTTCAGCTTCATTACTCATGCATCTGGCATGGATTATTTGCCTTTGGCAGGATTGAGGGGTATGACTACTTATCATCCCTTGGTAGTTATGGAGCAGTTTGATCAGTGGCAGAGTATACACCATTTTGAGAATTCTGCTGATCAAAGGATGTCGGCTTCATCTATGTCACCGGCTGACTTGGTTAGAGTTTATGAGTGTTGGACTCACAGGGAGAGGGCTGAGTTCTCCAGTAGACATCAGGGTTGTTCTTCAGAGTATTCTGCATTGTTATAGGCAGAGATCATAATCGCAGTAGCAGAGCTTCATTTACCTCTGTTTACGGATTCTGACGAGGAGGAGCCCATGGAGGTTCCTGATTCTCCTACTGAGGATGAGCTATTCGTAGATTTGGCAGTAGCTTTGATTAGTGATCCCCAAGTTATTCCCACAAGGACAGATCCAGCTTTATCAGATTCTCTATTCAGGATGACTTTTGAGAGAGATTCAGCTAGAGCGCAGTTGTTGGCTGCCCTGTCTGGCAGGGATTTAGCTTTTTCTGAGAGGGATGGTCTCAGGACCGCCTTGGATACTAGATTGATTGAGCAGGAGGATCTTCGCTCTGCTTTAGATATTGCCATTATGGAGCGAGACGAGGTTTGCTCTGCCAGAGATGCAGCATATGTTGAGATTGAGGAGACTTTGATTTATCAGGATGCAGCTTTTGCAGAGAGGGATGAGGCTATAGCTTCCCATGATTTCCACATTGCTGATAGTACTACCCTCCGATCTTACACCCATAGTTTGGTTACCCTCCATCCTCAGAGAGAGATACCATGCTGGCATTGCTGACCCGCTTGTCTTTGGGTCCATAGACTAGCTTTATTTTTCCTGCACAGACTAGATCAACCATTTTTGTTTTGTACAAGACACTATGTATATAAAGCAATTTATATATCAGATAAATATATTTTTGAGATACTTCCCTGCTTAGATATGTATTGTCATCGCTGAGTGATTACCACTTCTGTTATGACTCGCAGTTGTTGATGCATTTGAGCTTCTCCCTGATGGACTGACAGTTAAGGTGTCAAGGGAGTTCCTCAAATGGGTCTGGTCACCAGACAGCTTAACAGTATTTAGCTTTTATTTATCTTCGGTGTCTTGGAACTGGTCTTCAATTTTTTTGTTTTTTCTTGAGGGTCAAACCGCGCCGTAGATGGCTGCCTACGTACTCCCGTGTTGAGGGAGATTAAGTCATTCGTAGTTCTGATTGTTTAATTGAAGAGGCTTGAAAAGAGTTTATCTGGGGTTTGAATTTGGTTAGATGAGCTTTGGAATTTGATGATGGAATTTGCAGGTTCTTTGGATTTTTGCTTGATTTGACCGCACCATAGATGGTTGCCTACGTACTCCCGGGCTGAGGGAGATCAGGTCATTCTTAGTTCCGACAATTCTAGTGAAAAGCCGAACCTGATTCGATTTGTAGGACCTGAATGCGGGTATGCATGTGCTTCACACGTAGTACTTTTTCACTGTGTCTAAATTGATGAGTCGGGGAAATTCGCTCCCGTCCATTTCTTGTAGCCTGATGGATCCCCCTGTCAGCATTTCCTTGACAATGAAAGGGCCTTCCCAGTTTGGGGAAAATTTTCCTTTGGCTTCATCTTGATTAGCCAGGATTTTCTTTAACACCAAATCATTTTCTTTGAATTGCTTAATTCAGACTTTCTTGTTGTAAGACCTGGCGATCCTTTGCTGGTATAACTGTCCGTAGAAAATATTTATGGCCCTCTTTTCGTCTATCAGGGACAGTTGATGATATCGATCTTGCAACCATTGATCTTCATCCATCTGAGCATCTATTAACACTCGTAAAGACTCCATCTCTACTTCTATGGGGAGGACTGCTTCCATGCCATAGACCAGTGAATAGGGGGTAGCTCCAGTAGAGGTGCGCATTGACGTCTTGTAGGCTAACAGGGTGAGAGGTAGCAGGTAAGGCCAGTCCTTGTAATTGGCGAACATTTTTTGCATGATCTTCTTGATGTTTTTGTTGGCCGCTTCGACATCACCGTTCATCTTGGGCCGATAGATGACGGAGTTGAGATGCTTGATGTGGAACTTGCCACACAGTTCTACCATCATTTGATTGTTCAGGTTTTTGGCGTTGTCTGATACGATCATCTTCGGTTGTCCATAACGATAAATGACATCGTTTCTGATGAAATTGATGATGACCTCTTTTGTGAATTTAAGAAAAGATGCTGCTTCCACCCATTTGGTGAAGTAGTCGATCATGGTGAAGATGAACCGATGACCGTTGCTGGCTTTGGGTTTGACTGGACCTATCACATCCATTCCCCATATAGAAAAAGACCATGGTGCACTCATATTGTGCAGCTCATTTGGAGGAGCATGGATGGCATTTCCATATATTTGGCATTAAAAACATCTCTTGACGTGATCATCGCAATCAGCTTTTAGCAATATCCAGTAGTGTCCTGTTCTGATTATCTTCTTGGCCAGCAGGTGGCCGCTCATGTGTGGACCACAGACTCCGCCATGGACTTCATCCATTAGTCTTTGGGCTTTCTCCTTATCGAGGCATCTTAACAGGCCTATTCCAGCATCCCTTTTATAAAGTACATCTCCGCTCAGATAAAACTTCATGGCTATTTTGAGAATCCATTTCTGCTCTTATGGGCTTCCACCAGCGGGTGTAGATCCATCACGGATGTATTCATTGATGTCTTAAAACCAAGGTTGCTTGACAGGAGGTATTTCATCTGATACTTCTCCAATGTAATTCTCGTACGTTGGGGCTTTTTTATTTGTGAACTGGATATTGGGAAACCCGCTCCTATTGGATATGCGAATTAATGAAGCCAACGTTGCTAGTGCATCGGCAAAGTCATTTCGACCCCGTGGAATATGGATGAAGGTTATTGCTTCGAACTTTTGGGACATTTTGAGGACTTGCCAATGATATGGCAGCAAATGCAGTTCTTTTGTGAGATACTTGCCGGTGGTTTGTCTGATGACCAACTCGGAATCTCCAAAGACCAATAAGTGTTTGATACCCATGGATTGGGCTAGTTTCAACCCTAGTATACAGCCTTCGTACTCGGCCGTGTTGTTGGTGTTGCCAAATTGAAGTTTGGTAGCCACAGGATATTGATCACCTGTACCAGAGATAAGGACTGCCCCAGCTCCGGAACCTTCCATGTTTACCGCTCCGTCGAAATACATTTTCCATGGTTGGACTATATTCTCTGACTGGAGTTGTTGAATTGTCATAATCCTTTCATCTGGGAAATATGTCTCCAGGGGCTCGAACCATCCTGTAGGTGCTTCTGCTAATTGATCTGCAATGCCTTGGTCTTTGATAGACTTTTGAGTCATGTAGACAATGTCAAACTGCTGTAGAATCAACTGCCATTTGGACAGTCGATAATTTAGCATTGGTTTGTTGAAGACGTATTTGAGTGGATCCATGTGGGATATGAGATACGTCGCTTGCCCATGCAAATAATGTTTCAATCTCATGGCAGCCCATGCTAATGCACAACATGTCTTTTCGATCAGGGTGTATTTCTGTTCCCCACTGCTGAATCTTTTGCTGATGTAGTAGATAGCTCTTTGCTACTATCATCCTTCTGTCTTAGCATACAACCTATGGCATTGGCATTGACGGACAGGTACATGAATAAGGGGACTCCATCCCTTGGAGGTACCAAAACAGGTTCTTCGACAAGCTGCTTTTTAATGGCAAGGAAGGCTTGTTGACAGTCCTCATTCCATTTGATGGAGGAATTCTTCCTTAACAGCTTGAAGATGGGCTCACAGGTTGCTATGAGCTGTGAAATGAACTGACTTATGAAGTTGATCCTTCCTAGGAATCCTCGTATCTCCTTCTCTGTATGAGGCACCGGCATTTCAGAAATGGCTTTGATCTTAGCAGGGTCTAACTCAATGCCCCGATTGCTCACCAGGAATCCTAGCAGTTTGCATGCCTTGAAGCCAAAAGCACATTTGGCGGGATTTAGCTTGAGGTTGTACTTGCGCAACCTGTTAAACAGCTTCCTGAGATGGTCTATGTGATCATCCTTCCTCCGAGATTTGATGATGATGTCGTCAACATAGACTTCTATTTCTTTGTGCATCAGATCATGAAAGAGGGCCATTATGGCTCGCTGATACGTTGCTCCAACATTGATAAGGCCAAAGGATAGGCGTCGATAGCAAAAAGTTCCCCAGGGAGTGATAAAAGATATTTTCTCTCAGTCTTCTTCAGTAACCATGATTTGATGGTAATCAGCAAAGCAGTCTACGAAGGAATACATGCCGTACTGCGCAGTATTGTCAATCAGGATGTGGATAAAAGGTACCGGGAAATTATCCTTGAGTCAGGCTTTGTTTAGATCTCAGTAATCTACACAAACTCATACCTTCCCTCCAGGTATAGGTACGGGGACTATGTTTGATAGCCATTCGGGATATGTTGATACCATGATGATCCCGGCTTTGAATTGCTTAACGATTTCTTCTTTGACTTTGAGACTCCACTCAGGTTTTAATCGTCTGAGCTTTTGTTTGACTGGTTTGAACCCTTCTTTGATGGGCATCCGATGGATGACAATGTCTGTGGATAGACCGATTATGTCTTCATGCGACCATGCAAATACATCCTGGTACTATATGAGGAGTTCGATCAGGTCGGCTTTTTGATCTGAGGTGAGGTCTAAACCTATTTGGATTTCTTTGATGGTTTCGGAGGTTCCTATATTGATGGTGGAGGTTTGGTCGAGGTTTGGTTTAGGTTTGTCTTCGACCCATTCCTTGATCTCCTCTGGCACCTCATAGTCATCTTCCTCCTCTTGATCAAGATCCGTCAAGTAGAAGCTCAATATTGCATCATAGTTGGAGTTATGTTGACAGGTTGGCATCTCATCAGTAAAGACACACATATCCAATGCTTGGGTCCTGAAAACAAAAATGCTTTCATTAATATATACAGCTGCTTAGATACACCTAGCATTTGTAAAGCATGACAAAAGTAACAACTCCAGCTGTGCAATCAAAAGTAAGCAGTAAATGAAAGCATGATTAAGGGCAGATTGACTGTCTGCCTCTTTACCCTTTTCGACTGAGGCAAGGGACACTGCTCCAATTATCCAGGGTTAGATCCTTATGGATAGGGAAGATGCTGGAAGTGTGCCCATCCGTCTCATCTTGAATGACAACTGAGACGTCCTTTAGGATATGGTTGAGGCTTTTCTATGGATTGTTCCTCTGTTTGCTGTGAGGAAAGTGAGCACGATCTTCATCGTCACTATCTGGGAGTTCATCATTCATCCCTTCGTAATTGATAATGACTTTCCTATTAGTGAATGGGTCTCGTCCTCTGTACAGGATCTTTTCTTTTTTCTTTTCGCTATCTGCCTCAGTCTTGAGGGCTTTTCTTTCAAAGGCAGGTATGATTTAAGGAAATAGCATGGTTGATACTGCAATCGGGATTTTTGTCACAGGTTTCATCCATCCGGCATTTGTGAGGTCTGGGAGCAGAATTGTGGAGGCATGAGCCTTGAGATGTTTGTGTGAATTTCGGTGGTTTGACCTGGATGAAAATCCTAATCCGGCTCTTCCCATCTGACTTGGGATTTGAATTGGCATCTTAATGACGTGCTTGTTCTTTCCTAACCGTTCTCCAGGTTGGAAACCTGCAGCTACCATTTCTTGGCCCACTGTCATTACTTCAGTGGAAATTTTAGGCTTCAGGGCTGGTTCCCCAATCGTTAGATATTGAATATCGCTCACCTCAAAAGCTTAAAAACTTACAGGCTCAACCCTGGCATCCAGGCTAATCATTGGTATGTCCCTATGTATGTGACCACGGTATTCCGGTTCAGCATTCACTGTGATGAGGCTGCCGTTGATAATGTACTTGAGTTGCTAATGGAGGGTGGATGGAACAACCCCGGCCATATGGATCCATGGCCTACCCAACAACAAGTTGTATCTGGTGGCTATGTTAAGCACCTGGAAAGAGACGTAGAAGGTGTGTGGACCAATTTCTAGAGGAACCTCGTTTTCCCCCATAGTCTGGCGGTGAGATCCATCGAAAGCCCGGATAACCATGTGACTGGCTTTGATCCGGTTTGGATTGATCTTCATTCTTTCCAACGTGTCGTATGGACAAATGTTGAGGGAAGATCCTCCGTCAATAAGTACTCCTCCTATAACGTATCTAGAGGACATAACGGCTATATGTAGGGATTTGTGGTGGCCCCTTCCCTCAGCCGAGATATCATCGTATGTGAAGGAAATCACATTGTTGTTGAAAATGTATTCTATCATGTGACGAAATTTCTCTGTGTCTATCGTGTATGGCAGATGAGCTTCTTCTAGTACCTTCACTAGGATGTTACGGTGATCCTTTGATTATAGGACCAAGTCCATGATGGATATTTTCTTGGGTACATCTTCCAAGCTTTGTAATATCTTGATTTCATTATGTCCCATCTTTTTGAGGAACTCTTTTATCTTTTCTTCAGCCACTCTTTCTTTTGCTTTAGTAACTGGTTTAATCACCCGCTGAGGTGGGTACAATGGATAATCTTTTGACAGGATAGAAATGTTGTTTGAAGTAGAGCTTTCAATGTCCCCGTAGTTCCATGGGACCTTCTTCAGACAGAGGATTGGAAATTGAGGCCTGAAGAGCAAAATTAGAGGCTAAGGTGCAGCCACCTTCACAGAATTTTGTTTGTCTTGGACCCCTTTACCTGTCAGTACCAGGGGTGTGATGATTGATTCTTTATCGCAGGATATGACAGCCACTATTTCTTGATACCATGTATCGGGGAGCCAGAGGCTATTTGTCATGTCGAAGATTTGATCTCCTCTGATTAGGTCACCTTTCTTAATCAAGTCTTGAATTAGGTTACGAAGTGCCCAACATTCTTCTGTATCATGGCCGGGAGAGTTGGAATGATACTGACATATTTGGTCAGGTTTGAATTTTTTGGATTGAGGGTTCAGCGGAGGTAGCAAGTCTGCAACCATTCCCTCGTTGATCATCATTTGTAGGATTTCTTCTATTGACTGGTTCAAATTGGTGAAATTCCTTCGAAATAGGAACTTCCTACCTGCTTGGACACTTGCTTCTTCAATCCCCTTGTCAGTCCAGGGTGTAAGCTCACAGGTCCGGCTATGATCTTGATTAGAATTAACTTCCGCTGGAGGAGAGCGACTGCCAATAGATTGATGGATTTGCTTCAACATCTTTCTGGTGAGTTGATGTTGGTGGACGACCAGTTCAGCCAACTTCTCGATTTGTTCCTTGATAGACTTTATTTCTTGCTCTATTAGGAATTGTTTTTCAAAAGCTTCCCAACATATTGGACTGAGGTTGTTGGATTGAGTTGATTTTTCAACATAGCGGAGGTATTTGGATCCTTCTCCACTTGAAGTGTTAATCATGTTAACACTCTCCTCCTTGTGCTGTGGGAGAGGGTTATCTTGGACGTGCGGCTGATTGGGCTTTGTGACCATAATTTCTCCATTATCAATCAAATCTTGGATCTTGTGCTTGAGGGACCAACAATCTTGGGTGTTATGGCCCGGTGATCAGGAATGATAAGCACATTTCTTGCTAGGGTCGAAGTTCCTTGCATTAGTGTTAGTTGACGAAAGGAGTTGTCCAATCTTCTTCTGAGCTGTCAGAAGTTTGAAGATTTTCTCGAGTGAATCCCCTAGTGGGGTGAAAGTCCTTCTGCATCTGACTTCCATGTTTTTCTGGAATGAAGGATTTGAAGGCTATGCTGCAGCCTGGAAAGGGGTATAGTTCCTCCTTTGAATAGGTGTATTGTTTGAATTACTGCTTGAATTTTGTCCTTGTAACACCAAGGAAACTTCTTCATATTTCTTTTTGTGGACCCTCCTGGGATTACTCCCGTAATTTTTGGATTGGATATGCTCAACAATAGCTTCGAGTGCTATTAGGTCTTTTATTTTTCCGGGCTTGAGTCCCATTTCGGCCATTTCGCCGTGTTTGATCATTTTAGAGAAAGGTTTTTCTATGCCTGCTAGGACCCTTTCATAATAAGGAGCTTCTTGAATATCGATGAAAGTCCTGACTATTTCAGATTCAGTCATGGCTGGGGTGACTTGTGCTGCGACCCGTCTCCATCACTGGGCATATTCTCTTAATGATTCAGTGTTATTTTTCTTGATTTTGGTAATTTGATATCGATCTGGAGGCAGTTGAGATTGAAAACTGTACTGGCTGAGGAAGGCATGTGCCAGTTCTTCCCAACTATGGATTTTTGGAGTTGTCCAGACGGGCATACCAGGCTCTGGCTTCTCCAGTTAAACTCTTCTGAAATAACTGCATTCGAAGTTTCTCGTCCTCAGCATAGGATCTAAGTTCTCCGATAAAAACTTTCAGATGTGTGTATGGATCTCCCAACCCATCATATTTCTCGAACTCGGGGGTTCTGAATTTCTCAAGATAACGTGCCCTAGGGAATATGTTGAGGTCGGAATAATTCACACTGCCAAATGCCCCAGTCCCTTTGATAGACCGGAAAGTTTCTTCCATTTGTTGCATTTTCTTGAGAGCACCAGCTTCTTGTTCTTTGCCCAGGATGGTGATTTCTGGAGTTTTGTTGATTGTATCCTGGTTTTGGGGTCCAGGGATCTGAGTTTTGGCCTTTTCTGTATCCTAACCACCAGCACCACTACCAGATGCTCATGGGTCTGGATGAGATTGAGATTATTTTTTTTGAAGGCCTTGCCTTGCTCTCGAATGAAACCAGCTAGCTCAGCTATCTGATTTTTCAATCCTTCGAATTCTTCACTAGACACAGGGGTAGATTCTGGTGAAGCACTTGAAGCCATGTTCGTAGATGGACCGGGTGCTTTTCTGGCCTTTGATCTAGTGATAGGACCAATTTTTCCCTACCTACACCAAAACATAGGCGTGTCAGTATCCTGTGGTAGGTAATGACTGGATGCATTTATGATGCGTGTTTTTTAAGTTTATCATGTAAAACCGAGGTTAGTTGTTTTGATGGCAGGATGACAGGATATTTGACAAGAAAGTAAATCTTTCATTATTGTCATTTACATTGTGCTCCTCAGTAATTGGAGACTTGACATGGAATTGAAATAGGAAGACATGAAGAAGTATCCCGTCGGATTCGGTTGATCAGAAGTTGACCTATCCTAGGTTACTCTCGCGGCTTTTATTTCGGCATGAAGGTTCCTAGATCATCGCAATCTACTAGAAGGGAAGTTAATCCGATCGTTCAACTGGAGCGAATCTGGGTGGTGCATTTTCAGGAGGCAGCCCAAGAGTCTTAGTCGTCCCCAAAGTCCTTACTTATCACCGACCGGTTTAGCCTCCTGTTGGAGGGACTTACAGCATACATTCACATACATCGGCCTTACCGCTTATGCATGCAATGACAGTTTGTGCGAAGCACTAATATAGGTGCGAAGCACTAAATCATTCATTCTCATTCATTCAATGTAAAGGCATAGCATTCATACATTCAATGAAAGACATAGCATTCACTCATCCATTGACTGTGGAGACGCAGGATTTCACGCATTCAATAGTTTTGAAAGGGAAATGTTTGAAAGGATTGAAAGCAGCTTAAGCCCTCTACTGTCCCCAGCAAAGTCTCCACCTGTCGACGTTGGAAAATTTAAGAAATACCGCTTGTCGGTTCATAACCCGAGTTTCCCTCAAATCGATCTTCCTAAGTTATCTCTACCCTTATTCTTTTTATTGCGAAAAAAAGTTTTGAAGGGTTTTTTAGGAAAGAGGCCAACATGTGTTTATGTCGACGATTTCATTTGATTTAAACAGAGTCGCCAGTTGGTAGTTTTGAAATGGTTGTACCAACTCAACCGAATTTAATTGGAAAAGAGGCCCAATTGCTGGAAACTGTCGAAACTTGATCTTTGAAATAGGAGTTTTGAGTTAGTGGGCTTGGTTAAGTGTGGGGAAGGTGTTAGGCATCCCACGACTCCAGTGTAACCACAGTACCGTAATCTTTTTAATATTTCCCTTAAAACTGGAATGCGTGAGTGAATGCTGTTTGAAAATTGGGCCTTTTGATTGATTGAAAGCTTTGACAGGCTTCGTTGAGCTTATATACGAAGGGTTTGATTTGATTTGAAAATCAGTCTTTAATTTGATTTGCAAAAGCATTTAATTTGATTTTTTGCAAAAGCTTTTGAATTGAATTGACAGTGATATTTTGAAAGCTGGTTTTATCAAACCCTTAAGGCTGCAATAGGAATTTAAGCATATCGCTACTTTTAATTTTATCTTTATAGCCTTAAGGCTGCATGCAAGTGGTGATTTGTCGGGCTGCGAAGCATCCTCGACCACATAAATATAAAGTGTCGGTCTCCTCATGGGTATGAAAACCATAGGAGGGATGCTGACACGACAATCCATATTTTCACTATGTTGAGACCTTAAATTCGGATAACCGTTTTAAGGTCTGTGCATGTACATTTTATAAAAAAAAAACTGGCAGGGTACATATGTAAACTGGAGTTTGTCCATCGTGGGAATCAGATTCTGATCAGTTTGATTATGAATCTCACGATTCCTAGGCTCACATATGAGTGACTAGAAAACCTGCACAGTTCAAATTTATACAGAAGCAGATAAATATCCCAAGATAGCCAGAACCAGGGACTCATTCAGTAAATCCACACGGCTGAAGCGTCTCGTTCCCACTAGATTGCGATTTAAGGGACTCGAGGTTGCTTTCGAAGCTAAAACTATAAAAATAACTAGATTTAAAGAAATCTCAGCAATTATAGCTTCCAGGTTCTGTCGGGACCTATTTGAACCGTTGAAAGCTAGAATTGGCGAGATTTGGATAAATCTAGTCCGCCTACAGATATGTCAGTGCAAATTCATATACAAATGAATGTTAAATGCAGAAGTTGAATAAATTGAATAAAGCAATATATATATATGTAAAAGCTGTAAAAGGGCGATGGGTTTTCACTCGCAAGCCCGGACTGGAATTGAAATATATATATATATATATATATATATATATATATATATATATATATATATATATATATATATATATAGCCGCGAAATAATCCAAGCTCTGACAGAAATGAAAAATATATATATATAAACAGTAAAATGGACGATGGGTTTTCACGCTGGTGCCCGTACTAGAATCAAAATTGACAGAAAGTAGTCACCCAGTGACTAGGGAGAGCATCCAGTATGGGGAAGTGTGCAAAAGCAGTAAAATGGCCACAAAATAGTCCAGGCCGACAGAAAATATATAAATATATATATATATATTGACAGAAATGTAGTCAACTAGGACTGATATGAGTACCAATGATGGTGAATGCCGCTTATATATGCGTAAATATATATAAAAGCTGTAAACTACCTCGAATTTAAAATTCGGGCTTGACAGAATTGAAATATTAGTACATATGCAGTTAAATATATACAAAAAAGGGCCAAACCCGGACTAGGAAGATAACCCAGTCCAACGAAGTTGCCAAAATGTGTGTGCTAGTGCATTGAAGCTGCTAGAGCTGACGGTTCGTCAATTCGAGTTGTAAAAATGTTGAAAACGGAGTTTATGTATAAAAATGTATCAATTTTTGATAAAAACGGCCACTGAACTAAGTTTCAGGCATATTTAGAAGATGAAACTTTGTGTGCAAGTGTAACACAGTGCAAAGTAGTAGTATTGACTAGCTGATTGTAAAAATACTTACAATGGGTTGCAATACGGACTTTTTGCCAAATTATAGGCTTTAAACGTCCAAATCTATCGGTGGTTTTTTGATATGTGGTAGTATATGGGTATATCTACGTGTTGGAGTGAAAATATTTGGGTTTGGAAGAGGTGTAAAAGTCAAAAAATCAAACTGGCAGAGCTTCGCTGCGTTCCAGCTTTTCTTGAAATGAACGGGGGGCACGTTTATTTATAGGCCATGGAGCCTCCACTCTACCTGCGGCAGCTGCAGCTCTACAGCTGCAGGTAGAGCTGTGGCTCCCCTAGGTGGGGCCCACATGCCCGGCTTGGTTGTCTCAAAGTACGTGCACTCCGAGCAATGCGATGTCCGGTCGAAAACTTTCTAACTTTTGATCGGAACGTCCGTTTGAGGCGTGCGATACCTTTTCGGAAAGCTCTCACCGAGAGTGTCGCAATGATATAGGAAAAAACATTTTTTAGGTCCAAGAATATGGGTTCATAACCAGGTCTTTGATTCCCCGCAGTTTGTCCGTTGAGCTGTCTTGCGTAGTTGCCACTCGGGATTGTCGTTAGGGTTCATTCTGACTTTAACGACATTGATTTGGCTTGAGTTTGACCAAGTCAGTTGAGAGTTGATGAAATGACCGTTGTACCCCTCCCGGGGCTGCCTGTACTGTCTACATGGTCTCTGGTTGACTTTCGGGAGCTGATTCCAAGACTTGGATCTCAGTCGAGTCTTTTGACCTCAGGGTTGTCTCTGAGGCTGACGTGGTCATTACAGGTTTTGATCTGGAGTTGTTGTGATGCCTCAGGTTGATGTCTGAAGTTGACCTAATGTCCCGGGTTGAGACCGGGGATGACCTGCACTTCCCGGGTTGAGACCGGGGTTGAGTTTGACTTCCCGGGTTGCTGTCGGGGATGAACTGAGTTACTCACTTCATGCTATATAAACATTTATATGAAATAAATATTCACATTCTTATTAATATCAATATTAATATTTATTCATGAAATTCACAGTTCTTACAGCAGCTACGCCAGACTCTGAGCAGAGGCAGTTTACTTTATTTGTTTGTTCAGTCTTTAAAATCTAATCTAATTTGGTCTAATGATGATAGTTATGTGTTAGACACGTAACAAGTTCCTATAACATATTCTTAACATGTTTTTGATGATTTCAAATTGAAAAGTAAGTAAGTTGTGAAAACTTTAAGTTATTATTTGATAAAGTCTAGAGATGTTGAATATGTGTTGTATTGTTTTACTAAGATTTGTGATTTTAGAGTTGTGTATGATGATGGTCAAAACTTGAACTAAGATAACGAGTTCAACTAAGATGAAATTTAAGTTGTTAAGTTAATGTTAGTGTAGCTAATCGGCATTACAATTCTAATGGTATGTGTAGGGTATTCGAGAAGCGTGAGTATTAATTGTGTAACTAAGCATGAGGCAAGTTGTTCTATCCTTTCTTGTTTACGTTTATACAAGTTATTTTATTCTCTATTGTTATCAAGTGAGCAAGTACTCTAATTTCCATATTGAGCAAATATCTTATTGAAGTTCATTATTGAAAATAATATAACCTTGCCTTAATTGTTCAAGCAAGGTTTTATTATATCTTTCAAATACTTTAAGTTTAATTCTAAAGCATTACTATTGAACATGATGTCTGTTGTTGTGACTCATAGTTATTTTATAATTATTTTGTTATCAAGTTCTTAAATTATTATAAGTTGATTCAACTACTCCTTAGTTGACGATAGTTGAACTCTAAATTACCCTTTGAGCTTATCCAAACCAAACTTTCTTTGGTGCGGACTTGTTAATCAAAACTGAGATGAACAACCCTATTAATAAGGGATTACCATGCGAAAGCGTTAAGATGTTTCTGCACAATACATGGTACGAAGGGTTGATCCCCCTAAGTACAAGTTAAGAGTCCATATAGTCTAATGACTATTAAAGGTTTACATAGAAATACTTACAACCTGGGACACAGTTCAAGGTCTTATGACCCTCAGATGAATTCTAAATTCTATATTCAATTCTTGATTATCGATGATAGAAATATAATTTAATTCAATTGAAGCTATTTAGTAATATGTCATCACTATTGATTGTTATTTCCAGTGAGCTTTTGTTTGCTCACTCTTGCATTTATATAACCATTGCAACCAAAGTTGAGAGAGTTGACGAACCGTCAACTAACAAAGGAAAAGGGAAGATGAACAAGTGAAGACTTGATCATATTTGATATGATTTGTAATAAAACTTAATTTTATTAAGTGATGTTTTAATTTTTGGATTAACGTTGTTTAAAGGTTAGAAACCCTGGGAATGTTTTTGACAAGGTTGTAACTCTTTTGAAGGAAGATTTTAATTATTAAGGTTATAAATTATTTATTTATTTTGCATTCCTTACTTACGGGCAGTTAGTTATATTTTTTTTGGATAGTGAACACCAAATCCTGTGAAAATGAAGTACCCAGATTTGGGGGTGTCACAAGTTAGTATCAAAGCTTTAGGTTATGAACCTTAGGTGGGGAACCTTAGGAAGTAGCCTTATAGGAGATCGAAAAGATGGTGATGATAGTTAAAGATAATAAACTACCTTACGTGCTATGGGTTTACTTTTATGTACTAGAAGAGTATCGATCGATATCACGTAATAAATAAACTTTAAAATTTTGCGTCAGGATGACAAATGTTGGAGAGTCCAGTCAGGCTAGAGAGGAGTTACCCAAGATGCCTAGGGATGAGGAGCTCCAAGACATCCATACTATTTGGGAGTAGTTGGTTCAGAGAGAGCCATCTCCAATTATTATAGTAGTGGGTCAAGAGCATGAGCCAGTCTTACACCGAGATGACGAGGATGAGTTAGAGGAGGAGGAGGATCCTGAAGAGGAGGTTCCACTTAACTCTATTAGCGCTGTGATGTATGAGGAAGTCTACAACCGTAACATTGAGCTGCAGGGTAGAGTAAGAGAGCTAGAGGAGCTGGTGGACCAGAGTCAGACCACCATATACTAGAAGGACAAAAACGATTCAAGAACTGGTTGATCAGCTTGGAAACGCGAGGTGGGATTTAGTTCACGCGAAGAGCGAAAGGGATGATACACTGGCTGAACTAGAGAAGCTAAAAAATGACATCAAAGAAGAGTCAGCGAAAAGTGCCAAAGCAGTGGATGCATGCTTGAAGCCTACTCAACGTGCAGATCGAGCTGAAGACGAGGTTCAAGCAAAGAAGGCCAAGTTAAAAGAGACGGACTATGCGTTTCATTCAGCTATAGATAGGGCCCAGGATCTTGTCTTTTATTACCCAGCTTAGTTCAAGGATTTGTCGTGGTATATGGTGGATCGCAAAACAGTGTTTCGGGTGATGGAAGAAGAACGTGGAGAGGCTGTGCGACGTCTTAATATGCCTGGATATTAGAGGAATAACCATGTGTTTCTTTGTGTAGTAAATAATGTAAATCCCAGAATTTAAGATAATAATGGGATAAGATAATGATGTTATCCTGCAACTTGTTTCAGTTCAGGAAAGATAATGTAAGTAGCAGAGATGCTATCTATTCTATGTTTTAAAAACTATGAATGAATAAGATATCAAAGTTTATTGACGTGCTATGTGTTCAACTATGAATTAATTTATTTTAAATATTTAAGTTTGAACTTGAATATTTAAGAGATGAGTAATCTTATAAGAGTATGTCTTAATAGAAAGATGCCCCCTAGAAGAAGAAATACGCGTCTACAACAAGAGGGTTCTACAAACAACAAAAACAACGATGGAGCGAATGCCAATCCACTTCAACAATTAGTGAATTTACTAACGGGAACGCTTGCAAATCAGCCGCAAGTTCAAACCACGACGTTCAAGGAATTCAAAGCGGTAGAACTGCTAGAATTTCAGGGATCGGTGAATCCGATAGAGGCCCAAACGTGGGTGATGGAAATGGAGAAGTTCTTTGATGTGGCCAAAATTAACGACGACTAGAAGGCTGCTTTCGCGACAGTCATGCTGAAGTCGGAAGCTAGTTACTGGTGGCAGGCCAACAAGACTCGAGGAGGAGAAGGTGTGATAGCATGGGATCGATTAAAAGAGATGTTCTTTGAAATGTACTTTCCAGTAAGCTCGAAGAACCAGATGAAGGTTCAGTTTCTAGAGCTGAAATAGGGAACGATGACGGTGCCAGAGTACGCCGCGATGTTCAACAAGCTGGAAAGGTTTGCAACATACCAGGTCAGTACTGACGAAAGAAAGGTGAGAAGATTCGAGCAGGGATTGAAGCCCTGGTTATACAGTAAAGTCTCCATGTTCCAGCTGAACACGTTTGCTGCAGTATTGGAGAAGGCGATCATCGCAAAAGGTGGAAGCGATGCCTTAACCAAATACAATCAAGACCAGAAGAAGAAAAAGAATGACACTGAGAACAAGGCTGGTGGTAGTGGTACCAACAAGAAAACAAAGTGGAATGACAACACATCTGTTGGGAGTCAACAAGGAAGCCAGCAGAAGAGAAGAATTAAAGCATGTGCTACATGCAGGAAGAATTACACTGGAGTGTGCTTGAGGAGAAGGTGAGTATGTTTCAACTGTGGTCAGGAAGGCCACATTGCGCCAAACTGTCCTATCCCGAAGAAGGGAGCTTGTTTTACATGCGGGTCTAAGGATCATATGGCCCGGGATTGCCCAAAGAAGCCATCTGGAGGGTCGACAGGCGGGAGAGGAAATAGCAGAGGCAGCACTTTGGCTATTGTTGGACCACCGCAGATGAGCCGACCCACTGCCATAACATTCAACATGACCGTGCAGGATGCTGTGCAGTTAAAAGCTGTGATGTCAGGTATTATTCCGGTCAATAGTATTAATGCTTATATATTATTTGGTTCGGGTGCTACTTGTTCATTCATATCTGATGACTTTGCTAAGACTTTAGACTTACCTAAAGAGGAATTAATTTATTCCTTGAACATAAAGATTGCGAATAAGGACATTATTCCTGTCAGGTTTGTATACAAGAATTGTAGATTAGTCATTAAGGGTAATCAGTTGATGGTAGATTTGATTCTGATTAAACTTGGGGAATTCGATGTTATACTGGGTATGGATTGGTTTTTTAATTATGGGGAGGTAATTGATTGCCAGAAGAAGTCTATGAACCTTACGACTCCGTCGAGGTAGTGTTTTATGGCAATAAATCGCCTAGACAAGCGGGTTGCCTTACGATTATACAAGCCAAGAAGTTATTAAAGCAAAGTTGTGTAGGGTACTTAGCCTACATAGTGGATACTTGTAGGGAGAGTCCAAAGATAGAAGAGATATCAGTGGTTAGGGAGTTTGTGGACGTATTTTCGAGCGATTTGCCAGGACTTTCGCCAGATAGAGAGATAGAGTTTATGATTGACTTAGCACCGGGAACTGATCCGATATCAAAAGCCCCGTACAGAAAAGAGTGAAAGACAAATGTTTTACGTAGTCAATTCGACGGGTATGCGAGTTTGCCAATGATTAAACGTAAACACGTTTAATTAATGAATGTTGATCAAAATAGAGTACTACAGGATGATCACCTGGATGTGCTCGTAAGATATATCGGGCTTACGGCCTTAGTGTCGGGTTGTCCTTTTTAAAATGGGAACCAAGTGTTGGTTCGTGGTCTTTGACCAGGCAACATTTCGAAGAGACTATATGTCCTGGGAATGGTTTTAAAGAAATTAAAATGATATTTTGATTGTTCAGAAGTACTTCATAGCTATTGTACAGCTATTAATGTGGAAGAAGTATAATTCTTGATTTTGTGGTTTCAAGATAATATGTTAACTTGCTGAGCTGTTTATGCTCATTCTTGCTTAAACTAAATGTTTTTCAGCGAGGAATAAACGGACCAAATGATCCGGGAAAGACAAAGGCAAGTCCAAGATGGACCATTAGAGATCCTTGTAATAGCATAGTATTAGTACTGTATTACTGATATTATTACATAGAACAATGTAATGGTTACCGAGAACTTGGGAAGGAATGAATAGAATTTATGTTTAGTAAACTCATGCTTGATATTGAAGTCTTTTAGTGGAATGTATGAGTAGATTGCAGTACCGTGCAGCACCAGGTCCAGGGTTTGAAGGTACCCGAATTTGGGGGCGTCACATGTTCAGTCTTTCTCGACTTGGATTTGTTCATACTCGACTACGTGCTTGTAATCCGGCTTATAGGGACGTAATACCGATACGTGAAACACGTTATGGATATGTCATAACTCTGGAGGTAATGCTATCGCGTATGCTACCTCTCCTACCCTTCTCAAAATCTCAAAAGGTCCTATGAACCTAGGACTCAACTTTCCCTTCTTCCCGCAGCGTATCTTCCCTTTCTAAGGCGACACCTTCAGGAACACATACGAACTGACTTCAAACTCTTTGTTCTTCTGATGTGGATCGGCATACTTTTTATGTCTGTCTTGAGCTGCTACTAGCCGATTTCGTATCAGTTTAACCACTTTGGCCGTTTGTTGCACCATCTCTGGTCCTAACATTCGACGCTCTCCTACTTCATCCCAACACAGTAGCGTTCTGCACTTCCTTCCATACAACGCTTTGTAAAGCGGCATGTCTATACTTGTGTGATAACTGTTGTTGTAGGCGAACTCTACTAATGGTAGATGATCGTTCCAACTCCCTTTGAAATCCATAACGCAAGACCTTAGCATATCTTCTAGCGTTTGAATTGCTCTTTCACTTTGTCCATCCGTCTGTGGATGATACGCCGTGCTTAACCTCAGTTGTGTTCCCATCTGCTCTTGCAAACTCTTCCAAAAATTTGATGTGAATCGCGGGTCGCGATCTGACACAATCAAAACTGGCACTCCATGTCTTGAGACAATCTCCTTGACATAAAGCTTAGCTAACTAGTCTAAGTTGTACCTGACTCTTATCGACAAGAAATTAGCCGACTTCGTCAAACGATCCACTATTACCCAAATAGCTTCGTATCCTTTTTGCGTCGTTGGAAGTCCCACCACAAAGTCCATCGTGATATACTCCCACTTCCACTCCAGAATCTCCAATGATTGTAGCAAACCACTGGGTCATTGATGTTCGGCCTTAACTTTATGACAAGTTAAGCACCTACTGATATACTTTGTTATCTCCCTCTTCATATTTGGCCACCAAAAATTGGTTCGAAGGTCTTGATACATCTGGGTACTACCAGGATGAATCGAGTACCTCGAGTGATGTGCTTCATCCATGATTTCTTCTTTCAACTCTGGCTCACACGGAACCCAAATTCTTTTTTCAAATCTCAATAACCCTTCATTATCAAGACTATACGTATCCTCGATACCGTCTACAATCTTTTTCTTCATCCGTTCGCACTTATCAGTTTTGAGTTGCACTTCCTTCACCTTTTCTACGATAGTAGGTTGAACCTCCATCGCAAACAGCTTCTCCCCTTCCTCACTTGGACATCTCACTTCTAATTCCATTCTCGCCATCTCTGTTATCAACTCATCCTGAGCTTATAACATCGACAGCTTTTCCCGACCCTTTCCCTGGGTGATACAGGATTTCACAGTCGTAATCCTTTATCAACTCCAACCACCTTCTCTACCTCATATTCAACTCCTTCTGTGTGAAGATATACTTCAGACTTTTATGGTCTGTGTAGATCTCACATTTCTCCTCGTATAGGTAATGCCTTAAAATTTTTAAGGCAAAAACCACTGCGGCAAGTTCAAGGTCATGAGTAGGATAACCTTTCTCATATTCCTTCAACTGCCTAGATGCATACGCAATGACCTAGCCATGTTGTATGAGCACGTAACCCAGTCCTTTATGCGACGCATCACTATAAACTACGAAATTCCCCATCTCATCCGGTAAAGATAATACCGGTGCTTGACTTAACCTCTTCTTCAGCTCTTGAAAGCTGTCTTCACACTTCTCTGTCCACACATACTTCACAGTCTTTCTGGTCAAATTTGTCAACGGGGTAGCTATCTTCGAGAAGTCCTGAATGAACCTCTAATAGTAACCCGCTAACCTTAGGAAACTTCGCACCTCGGTTGGCGTTTTTGGTTGTTCCCAGTTAATAACTGATTCCACCTTCGCTGGATCCAATGAAATCCCTTCCTTATATATGATGTACCCTAGAAACTACACTCTTTATAACCAAAATTCACACTTAGTGAATTTCGCATACAACCTCTCCTTTCTTAGTGCTTCCAACACTAATCTCAAATGTTCAGCGTGATCTTCCTTTGTCTTGGAATAGACTAGGATATCATCAATGAACACCACGACGAACTTGTCCAAATATTATTTGAACAATCTGTTCATCATATCCATAAATGCGGCTGGAGCATTCATCAACCCAAATGACATCACTAAGAACTCGTAATGGCCGTAACGAGTCCTAATTGTTGTCTTAGGTATATCCTCCGCTTTAACCTTCAACTGATGATACCCTATCCGTAAATCTATCTTTGAAAAATATTTTGCCCCTTTCAATTGATCAAAGAGATAATCGATCCTGGGCAATGGGTACTTATTCTTTATCGTTAGTTTGTTCAACTCTCGGTAGTCAATACAAAGCCTCAACAATCCATCCTTCTTCTTTACAAACAGTACCGGTGCTCCCTATGGAGAAACACTCGGTTGAATTTACTTCTTGTCCAATAGTTCTTGTAATTGAATCATCAACTCCTTCAATTCCACTGGCACCATATGATACGGTGCATTTGAAACTGGTGTCATCCCTGGCGCAAGGTCTATAACGAACTCGATCTCCCTATCGGGTGGAAGACCTGGCAAATCACTTGAAAAGACGTTCGCATATTCATTGACTATAGGTATATGTTCTAATGTCGCTTCCAATCGCTGGGTATCAACAACATGGAACAAGTAACCTTCGCATTCCTTCTTTAACAATTTCCTGGCTTACGTCATGGTTAGACAACAAGAGTGTCCCGGTGATTTACTACCGTAGAACACTACCTTGGATTTCTTAGAAATCCGAAGGTACACACTCTTATTTTGGCAATCTATCATCGCCCCATGGTTAACCAACCAATTCATCCCGAGAATTACATCGAATTCTCCAAACTTTATCGGTATAAGGTCTACCGACAATTTGTTACCTCTAATCTCTACACAACAATTCCTATAAAAAGAATCAACAGGAATTGCTTCCTCATTTGCTACCTTAATATTCAAAGGTATTACAAGTTTTTCGGGGAGTAATCCTAATCATTTAGCAAACTCACATGATATGAAAGAACACGTAGCACCCAAATCAAACAATATATACGTATTTATGTGGTTGACCGGGATAATACCTGCTACAACGTCGTTCGATGCAACTGCATCCTAGACCATCATGTTAAAAGTACGAGCAGTCTGTCTACCCTATGGTACTACTCCACCAATCGCTAGCTTACCAGCGCTGGCTCCTTTCCCACCATCCGAACCCTTATTCGGACAGTTCCATGCCATATGGTCCATAGATCCACACACAAAGCAATCGCAGCTCTTCTTAGGACTGGGACAATAAGTTAAAATATGCCCCTCCTGTCCGCAGTTGTAACACACTGCCTTTCCCTTGAGGAAGACTCCCAAATGAGTCTTACCGCAAGTCTTTCATGCCTCCATCTTCCTCTTAGGAAACTCCTGATTTACTCTAGTATTCCTGAAGCTAAAACCCTTTCTCTTCTGGCCACTCTCGCTGGCTCCCTCGATTTTGACTGACACGTTAGTCTTAGCATTATTCTTTTTCTCCTTGTGGTATAAGTTCAACGCCTCACTACCACCCTCGGCTATAATAGCCTTCTCCAACACAGCTCCAAAGGTAACACTTTGGAAAACCGAGATTCGGTTATAGAGCCAGGGTTTCAATCCCTGCTCGAATCGTTTCGCCTTCTGTAACTCCGTGTCCACTTGGCGTGGAGTAAACCTAGCCAGTTCATTGAACCTGGCTGCGTATTGGGGAACTGTCATATCCCCTTGCTTCAGTTCTAGGAACTGAATCTCCATCCTCCCCCACATGCTTGTGGGGAAATAGTTCTCGAAGAATAACTCCTTGAACCGTTCCAACGTAACCACTTCTTTTCCTGCCCTACCCTGGTTGGCCTCCCCCTTCAACATGTAAGTCGCAAAAGAAGTCTTTTGCGCCTCACCAACATTTGCTATGACAAATGCCCTCTCGATTTCTTTTACCCAAACCTGAGAAGCTATAGGGTCCGTAGTTCCATAGAACTCAGGTGGACCTATAATCTTAAACTCCTTGAAGGTAGTCCCATGACCTACCCCAGGATTAGCGTGTAGGTTATCTCTCATTTTATTGAGAGCTGTAGCGAGTAGATTCACAAATTCTTCCATCGGGTTATTATTCCCCCTCCTCGTTATGAGGTTCTTCTTCCTGATTTCTTTGACGTCTTCTTGGTGGCATTTTCTGTTAATGCAAAAACATTTTTGTTATTTATTCCTTCATTCGGATATTATTAACAATCAAATAATAACTCCATCACATTGACAAGCATTTCAATAAACTTGTATATTAATATGCTTCTTCGTAGTATAATACTACATCGTTCATTACATGGCCTCAGCTATTTACAATACTATCCCGCAATTACTTTTCAAAAGTTGGGATTTACAAAAGACTACCCTTGTTTATACAAAAGAGGGTTTTACGTCATTACTATTTACACACTATTTACATTGCTAACTATAACAGGACTACATCTGCCTCATGACATTCTTGTAATCCGCATCGGCTATACTGGCCACTATGTCCTGGCTAATCGTATGCCGAGTATGTCCCTCTTACACCAGATACTCAGCAATTTGGTGCTGGTAATCCTCGTGCGAACTCCTATAAATGTAGGACATTCGACTAATTTTCTGCTTCTTGTTCAGAAGCTCTGCTTTTAGTTCATGGACCTCTAGCTTTAGATCCCGGACTTTGTCCTTGGCCAGCACCCTTTTGTCATGCTCGACCTCCCAGAAGACCTCCATGTCTTCCTTATCCTCCTGTACATCGTGAACCTCTTGCTTGAGGTCACGTACTTCCTTAATCAGTTGGACGTTCCTGTCCAACACTGCCATAAATAGAGCCTTCATGGACTCCGCCATCGTAGACTCTTCCACCACCTCCTCAGTAGGAAGTATCATATTAATCGGCACTGTCTCCACCTCTTTTTCTGACATACCATTAAACAATGATGCGAAGTCAAAGTTATCAGAATATTCGGACGGATCCACCTCCTCCGGATCTGTCTCCTCCAGAATTACTACCGATACCTCTACTATCGGCATCGATACAACCTCTATAAAGTTTACTGAATCCTCACTAACTTCCTGTACCTCGTTATACACATCCATAATACCTGATATCTACAATAAGACATAAATAACTGGATTAGTATACAATCAAAATATTAACAACATATATCACATTTAATATTTTTAAGGTTAAACCCTGGTAGAGTTTACTTACTTCTAACCTCTACTTCCTTCTCAAGGTTATAGCCTAAGGTTTTTCCCCATAAGTTTTATAACCTAAGGCTTTGATACCAACCTGTGACGCCCCCAAATTTGGGTACCTTCAAACCCTGGATATGGTGCTACACGGTGCTACTATCTACTCATACATTCAATCAAAAGACTTCAATAACACGCATGAGTTTACTAAATATTACATTCTATTAATCCACTCTCAGGTTCTTATAACCATTACATTGCTCAGTGTTATAATATCAGTAAGTACAATACTAATACTATGCTATTACAAAGGATCACTACTTGTCCATCTTGGACTTGTCTTTATCTTTACTGGATCCTTCGGTCTATTCACTCTTAGCTGAAATTATTTAGTTTTAAGCAAGAATGAGTATAAATAGCTTAGTAAGTTAAACAACATATCTTGAAATCACAAAATCAAGAATCATATCACTTGGTCTTCAATAACTGTACAATAGTTATGAAGTACTTAAGAATAATCAAAATATCGTTTTGATTCCTTTAAAACCATTCCCAAGGACTTATAGCCTCTTCGGAATCTATGTTGGTTAACGACCATGAACCATCATGTAGTTCTCATTCATGAAAGGAACAACCCGGCACAAAGGCCGTAAGTTCGATATAGCTTACGAGCACATCCAGGTGATCAGCCTGTAGTACTCTATGTTGATCAACACTCACATATTAAACGTGTTTACGTTTAATTGGTGGCAACCTCACGTGCCTATCGAATTAACAACATAAAAACATTTGTTTATTCATACTCAGGTTTACCTGAGAATCCTTACCAAGCAATTGGCATAAGATCACAACATTGTATATATCTTGGAAAGATTTGTGGAAAAACCCACCAAAATATGCTAAGTCTCAGTCTAGCCGAATCAAATGGCATCGACTATTCAATCAACAGTTTATGCATAAGCAATCATGCATAATGACAACTTGTCCAACCATAACGTATAGACAAGAGTTTAGAAACTTGCGTCAAATATAACTTTAACAAGGTTAGGAAACTTGCCTTTGCGTCTTTAACATTTAAAAGTAGTCTACTCGGTCTTTACAACGTCTACAAGTATAATACATAGCATACCAATGAGAATTCATAGTTGATAAACAATGTATAACCTAACTTCTCCTTCTTGTATAACTTAAGCGAATTGTTATGCTAATAACATTCGTTCAAGTTATTTAACATTTATTACGGCTTATTAAAATCTATATGTCATAAATCGACTTTCGTCGATCATCGTAAAGCACAATGACAGACGAAACCCTAACCGATTTGTTAAGTTAATCACATTCCCGTTGGATCCCCATTAACGGACTCCGTATAGTATTTACATGAGTTTTAACTTCATTCGATGTCATTAATGCATTATGTACCTCTATTACATGTTATATAACCTTAACGTACGTTCACAACTCGATTACTATTCATAGTTCACATATAGAATTTTGAGTTTTAAATTGAAATACGTTTTGTCAACGTTTAATTCATAAAATCATTCTTAAACATGTTGTTTAATTAATTTCTCTTTATGAATATTCATTATATAGTTGCCCTATATTTACCATGTAGAAAGCTAAGTTAAGAAATTTACACGTCAAAAGTTTTTTTCTTAAGGGTGTTGCAGCGCCAGCCATAGGCTTAAAGTCGGCGATGCGGTGCTGGCTCGCAGAATCTTTTACCCTGTCCCGGCACTGCAGCGCTGGGACACAAGGCATGGGCGGCGCTGCAGCACCGGCCCCCAGCCTTTGAAAATTTTGATTTTCAACGAGTTCGTAACATGATCGTTTCAACTCGGAATTGGTTTGTTCCAAAGCCAATAGTTCATAAATTTTAAGTTCTATCATTCTATCAATTCGAAATTCATTTCTGAATCCGTCGACGAGAATTTAGCCAATTAGTCCATTTTTACACGTTCGTTAAACGTTCGTGAACGTTCGACGCTTAATTCTTCGTTTTAAGTCCGAATTGGTTCGTTCTTGCTCCCGCAAGTCTTATTTACCTAATTACATGCGTTTTAATTGAAAACCATCATTTCTGAATTATACGGCGACTTTTGACCTCTATTCCAGGAAATTTATGTTTTCGACGATTAACATCTAATCGCGTAACTTTCGTCGAATCTTCGTTCTTCTATATTTCTACTTTAAACCAATTGGAATCAATCCATTGGTTGATTATTAATGATTCTAACCATTCTAAACATTTATGTTTTAATGGTTTAACATGTTCATCATTCAAATTCTCATAAATTTACTAAGTTCTTCATTCGTTTTTAATCAATTCTTATAATTTCATCATGCATGGCTTGTTAGTGTCCTTATTTCACCATTAAGTCATCCTTATAACTTCTTATTACTCCTTCTTTCCCAAATCACTTCTCTATCAATACTATTATTGAAAGACAAATGAATTTTCTAAATTTTCTCACCTTATACCTTTGTTAGTTCTTGTTTGATTGAGTATGGAAACTCAAAGACTTCTTAGCTCCTTGGTTGATTGGTTTGCTTAATAAAGCACAAGCTATCTTCTTCTCTCTCTCTATATATATGTGTATCAAATTGTTCAACCAACAAAATGGCTAGCAAATGCTCCCTATATATAGAATTGGCTAGCTTAGGGTAGTTTGGTCATTGGACCAAACCTCCTTTGACCATCATCTTCTTATGTCTTTCCATGTGCTAGCATGTGCAAGCACATGCCACCCCACATGTCACCCATGTTCCCATAGGTTGCCCCATGGGTTTAACTCACCCGTTTATCCAACGGTTCGACCCACGGGTTTAGTTATTAAAATTAATTCCATTTGAATGAATTTACTTCATATAAAATTTGTATTATACGTCGTATTAATTCTCTTATCCTCGTCGTATTATACTTGTACAATATCTTGTATTATACACGTATTCATTCAGTATAATAATCATTTATTATTATACTTTAACAATTATTCTTTAGGTTTAACTTTCCCTAACACTTAGGATTTTAAGTCCTCACGTAAAAACTTCGTGAGCCATAAATGAAATATTATTACATATTTCATCTCGTCTTAAAATCCTATCATTATGCGTTTCTCAGAATTTTAATAATAATTTCAGAGCAGAAATAGATGAATAGTGATTTTCTCCCGAGAAAACTTTTCTCGGCTAATTTAACTTTTCAGGGTATATTACCGTTAAATCTTTCGACAAAATATCATTCTGACATTCCAAACTCTCAAAAAGGCTTGGGGTCTCAACCCCTAACCCTTAGGATCAAACCCTAACCCTTAGAGTTTCATGAATAGTGCCTATTTCGTCTTTTTCTCAGAAATATTTTATTTTCGTCTTATAAATTCACATCAATTATTTCTAGCACGTAGCCAGAATACTAACCATTTCTACATTCTTTAGGTCATAGAACGACCCTAGTTTAGATTACTCAGTTTAATAAACAAATAATCAAATTTTATTCAATAAATCAAATAAAATTCATTTACATAAACGTTCGATTTTCTCGGACATTACAGATCACTTGTACTACTATCACATTAGGAATTTTTATTGACAGGCAAGTAAAACTCCATTAGGTATTCCTTAATGAGTCACATTCAGTGAACTTGTTCTTCAATAACTGTCTACATACTTGCTTTAGTGTCTCCATACAAATGATCATGAGATCAATCATCCTCATCAAATGAGCAAGCAACATATGTACCAATCTATCCGAATTTACTAATCCCATTTTTAGTAATCCAACGATTGAGAACTATTTTAGTTTCAAGCTTTCTAAGAATTTAGATCTCATTAGCATGATCAACATCATGATTCTAAAAGCATTGCTTAAAACTATGGGTTATTTACATATTATAAAAACAGCATCATGTTGATAATTAAATACCTTTAATAAATGAATACTTTTATTAATAAATAAATAAGATCGTTTCTAAAGTATATGCTTTATCATCATATATGATTAGCTTGCATGCATACTACTTTCAATCTCCCACTTGCACTAAAGCCAATAGCCATAGTATCTCATACCCATCTTCTCTAAGTGACGATCAAATTGTTGTTGTGTTAAAGCTTTAGTAAATGGATCTGCAATGTTGTCTTGAGAGTCTACATGCTCCAAGGTGACGTCTTCTCTTTCAATGATCTCCCTGATCAAGTGAAATTGCCGCAACACGTGTTTGGATTTCTGATGAGATCTGGGTTCCTTAGCCTGTGCAAAAGCTCTGGTGTTGTCACAGTACAAGGAGACTGCTCCTCCAATGCTAGTAACTACACTAAGTTCGGTTATGAACTTCTTCATCCAAACAGCTTCCTTTGCAGCTTCACTTGCAGCTATGTACTCTGCCTCTGTCACTGAATCAACAACTGTTTGCTGCTTAGAACTATTCCAACTCACTACTCCACCGTTCAAAGTAATACATACCCCAAAACGGATTTACTGTCATCTTGGTCCGTTTGAAAACTTGAGTCTGTGAAGCCCTGGAGTTTTAATTCAGACCCACTGTAGACAAGAAATACATCCTTAGTTCTTCGTAAGTACTTTAGGATATTTTTCACTGTCTTCCAGTGATCTTCTCCTGGATTCGACTGATATCTTCTTGTTACACTACGTGCATGAGCGACATCCGATCTAGTACATATCATACCGTACATGATAGATCATATTGCTAAAGCATAAGGAATCTTACTCATACAGTCTCTCTCCTCAGGTGTCTTTGGGGCCTGTTTCTTGGAGAGATATATTGCATGGCTCATCGACATGAGACCTCTTTTGGATTCTTCCATGCTAAACCTCTTTAGCATCGAGTCAATGTACGTTACTTGGGATAAGCCAAGAATCCTTTTAGATCTATCTCTATAGATCTTTATCCCGAAAATATAGGATGCTTCTCCCAAGTCCTTCATGGAGAAGTGTTTAGATAACCAGATTTTAATCGATTGTAGCATAGGAATGTCATTCCCTATCAGTAATATATCATTAACATTTAATACAAGGAATGAAACAGTGCTCCCACTAACCTTCTTGTACACACATGGTTCATCCTCATTTTTGATAAAATCAAACTCTTTGATTGTCTCATCAAAACGGGTGTTCCATCTACGAGAAGCTTGCTTCAATCTATAAAAGGATCGTTGCAACTTACAGACTTGATTTGTTCCAACCTTTGAAACAAATCCCTCTGGATGTGTCATATACACGTCCTCCTCAAGTCTCCCATTGAGGAAGGCCGTTTTCATGTCCATTTGCTAGATCTTATAGTCATAATAAGCTGCAATCGCAAGCAAAATCTGAATGGACTTGAGCATAGCTACTGATGAGAAGGTTTCATCATAGTCAACTCCTTGTCTTTGTTTGAAACCTTTTGCAACCAGTCGAGCCTTATAGGTCTCTACCTTGCCGGCCGCTCCAGTCTTTTTTTTAAAGACCCATTTACACCCAATAGGCTTAATGCCTTCAGGTGGTGAAACCAAAGCCCATACTTGGTTCTCATCCATGGAGTACATCTCGGATTTCATGTCTTCAAGCCATTTCCCTGAGTCTTTATTAATCATGGCCTATTCGTAATTCAATGGATCATCATCATTCATGATGCGTATCTCATCGTCATCCTCTATGACGAATCCATACCTATCAGGTATCTTCGATAATCTTCCAGATTTACAAATAGGGTGTGGTACAGTAGGTTCATCCACTTGGTCAGGTTCCTGACTTTGATCCGTAGTAATTTGTGATTCTTGAACTTCTTTCAAGATATATCTTACTCCCACCGACCCCTTCATGGATAAATTCCTTTTCCAAGAAGGTAGCATGTTTCACAACAAACATCTTTTGAACAGTTGGATGATAGAAATAATACCCTAAAGTTTCTTTAGGGTATCCCACAAATCTACACTTGTCGGATTTAGTTTATAGTTTAGCATTTTCAAACTTTTTGAAATAAGCTGGACAACCCCAAGTTTTAACATGCTTAAGATTTGGTTTCCTCCCTTTCCACATCTCATATAGAGTCTTTGGGGCGGATTTGGTAGGCACCTTGTTAAGAATGTATGCAATCGTTTCTAGGGCATAACCCCAGAAGGACATTGCAAGATCGGTAAAACTCATCATGGAACAAACCATGTCCAACAATGTTAAATTTCTCCTTTCAGATACTCCATTTAACTGTGGTTTACCTGGTGGATTCTATTGTGAGATTATACCATTATCTTTGAGATAATTGAGAAACTCACCGCTTAAGTATTCTCCACCTCGATCTTATTGAAGAATCTTAATACTTTTGCCAGTTTGTTTCTCTACTTCACTTCTGAACTCTCTAAACTTTTCAAATGATTCAGATTTGTATTTCATTAAATACACATATCCAAATCTTGAGTGATCATCAGTGAAAGGAATAAAATAAGAATACCTTCCCCGTGCATTCGTTGTCAAAGGTCCACAAACGTCTGTGTGAAATAACGCTAACAACTCTGTAACTCTTTCTACTTTTTCACTAAAAGGAAATTTAGTCATTTTACCCATGAGATAAGATTCACAAGTTGGATATGATTCATAATCAGATAGCTCTAAGAGCCCATCCTTATGCAACTTGGATAATCTTGTTTCATTGATATAACCGAGTCTAAAGTGCCACATATAGGTATAATTAACAACATCTCTTTTCCCTTTCTTAGTTTGTTCTATTTGAAATATATTTTCATGCAAGTCAAGTATATAAAGTCCATCTCGCAAATTACCAACCCCATATAAAACATTGTTATGATAAATAGAAAAATTGTTGTTCTTTATTATAATTTTAAATCCATTCATATCTAATTCATAAAAAGAAATAATGTTTCTAATGATATTCGGAACAAAATAACAATTATTTAAATAAATGGACTTGCCCGTAGGCCACTAAATAATAAGTGCCTACAGCTAATGCAGCAACATTTGCTCCATTTTCCACTAGCAATACAACATCATCCTTGTTCAACTTTCTACTTCTGACCAGTCCCTGCACAGTATTACATATGTGAGAACCACAGCTAGAATCCAATACCCAAGTAGAATTTTAACTTTTTAAAAAACTAATTTCAATCATGAACAAACCTTGATTAGAAGTTGAAGCTTCTCCAAGCTTCTTCTCTGCCAGAAACTTCTTGTAGTTCTTCTTCCAATGACCCGGCTCATTGCAATGGAAGCACATTCCTTTGCTAGCTAGATCAGGTTTCTTTTGATCCTTCACTTTCGCCCTGCCCTTAGCCTTCTTAGATTTCTTCTTTTCAGAAGATACCTTGGGCCTCTTCCTTTTCTTGGAAGAACCATCCACCATTATGACATGGTTCTTCTTGGATGGGAAGTGACCTTCTGCAATTTTCAATATGTTAAGTAATTCAGGCAAGCAGACATCCAACTTATTCATGTGAAAATTCATAACAAATTATGAGAAGGTCTTAGGGAGTGACTGCAAGACTAAGTCTTGACTCAACCCCCCATCCATGACAAACCCAAGCTATCCAAGGCGTTCAATCATATTAATCACCCTTAGGACATAAGTCTCGACGGCAGTGCCCTCAGTCATCCGAGATCAGAAGAGCTCCTTAGATATCTCATATCAAGCAGTCCTAATTTGTTCACCATACAACTCCTTGAGGTGAAGAACCATAGTAGGAGCATCCATGTTGTCATGTTGACGCTGAAGCTCGTTATTCATGGATGCGAGCATGATGCATTGAGCCACAGATGCATCATCTTGCCACTTCACAATAACCTCAGAGATTGTTTCTGGAACAGTTCCAGGGACAAGTGAATTTAGGACATTAGAAATCTTTTCAGCACTGAGAACTATTCTCAGATTCCTTAACCAGTCCTTGTAATTCGGTCTGGTTAGTTTATTAGCATCAAGTATGCTTCGCAGTGAAATTAGTGATTTTGACGTTTTTAAATTTCTACATGTGAAAAAAAAATATTTTAGCAAACATTCATTTAATTAATTTTACATACCAAAATAAATTAGGTCTTATTTTAAATTGGTATCTCCTACTATTTTCTTCAAACTATATTACCCTCACTTATATAGTTCGGCAACATCTAATTAAAGATTTGCTAGTGAGAATAAGGATCCTATTTCAAATGTATATAGCCTTGTGGATAGCACAACAAACCATATATAACAAAATAGGTAGACAACTCTTTGTCATTTACATCAACATGTAACTCCTTTTTATTTTGCATCTTAGATCATAATGGTCAAATGTGTGCACATCCGAACTAAAATGATTTAAGTTAAGTCCAACCTAGCATTTTCATATGTTCAAAAAAGAAAAATATTGTCCTTGTGGATAGCACAACAAAACAATATTGTTTAATTTTTTTTATAAGCATAAAATGTGATTAAATTAACATCTTAAATACTTAATACTTGCCTTGTGGATAGCACAACAAACTCATATTAAATATTTAATACTCTATTAATTTTATCATGCTAGAAGGCGACGTTCGATATTCCAAATATCTTTGAACGCTTTAGACTTAAAATAATTTCTTTAAGGGGTTTGTTATTATTAGTCTCATCTTATTTAGCGTGCATGTATTGGGTTTGTACGAAATCATTGCGCAATCAAATTGCAAAAATTAGCGAAAGCATGGTATATCAGAGTTAAAAACATTTCTACAAAACTATTACCCGGAACATCCTTTATGCAAATTATTAATTTAAAACGATAAATAAGAAGTTCTGGAATTATACCCTTGTAGAACGAAGTTTCCACAGGTACGAGTTTAAATCCTTGTTCTTCGTGATCTCCTTAAATTTTCGGGTTAGATTCCTTCCTTTGATCAACGTTAGCCACCCAAGTGTTTGGCCTCTAGAGGTGATTCACCAAGGAAGAGGAATTATCACGAAGGAGGATGGTTGGCTAAACCCTAGTTTTCTATCCACTATAGAAAAGGAGTACTCTCCAACAATTGAAATTGCATCAACTGATATCTAACATAAGACTCCTCTTATATAGATATTGTTTAACCCTTCTAATCCTATTAGAAATAAGTTTTTATTTAATTAATTAAACTCCTTTAATTAAATACGCTTCCCAATCATATTGGGATTAATTAATTAAACTCTTTTAATTAATTCGCCTCTTAATATTATTAGGAATAAATGAGAGTACTAATATTAAATTAATTCCTAAACTCCTGTAGAAATTAAAATAATTATAATTATAATAATATTAATAATACTCCTCTTATTAATTTATATTTAGTATTTTTAAAATATTAAATAATAACCATTAAACTATTTAATGTATTCTATCACCATGGATTAAATTAATTACACTTAATGCATTATTACGACTATGTCATTACCTTCTTAAATAATTACTCTTCCTTTTATGGTGTGACCCTTTAGGTTCTCCATATTAAACCGGTTATGAATAAATCAATTAGAACAATTCTAATCTTATTTAAATAAATAAATTAAACTAATAATCTATTTAAATAAATAATATTTATTCTACAATAGGGATAAGCCTCCCTAGCGATCAACGACTTTCCAGATAATATAGGTTTTAACATTAATCATAAAAGAACCTCTGAGTAAATAGTTACCGTACAATTCAATCATTCCACCATAAAATGTCCCAATTAAAGATAAGACATGGAATTACTGTCAAGTCTTATTTTATTTAATCATATGTATTTCGATTGGAAAATGAACACCTCCATATAATGCAAATTAGAAACTCCTTTCTAATTTCATTCTTTATTGGCCAAGGACTACTGGGTTGTCATTTAAAAAATCACATATGACATATCTCTTCTTTTACTAGAAGTGATAGATTCTTTATTGACCATTCATTATCTCCATATATAACTTATTACACCCAAGTATACCCTTTAATATACCCTAAGGATCTTAAGGAATAAGTCGATGTATAATTCATTACACACAAAGTACTATGATGATCTCAAGTCCAAGGATCACTTGTACTAATATCACATTAGGAATTCCTATTGACAAGTAAGTAAAAATCTATTAGGTATTCCATAGAGAGTCACGTTCAGCGAACTTATTCTCCAATAAGCACCTACATACTTACTTTAGTGTCTCTACACAAATGATCATGAGACCAATTATCCTCTTTAAATAAGCAAACAACATATGTACCAATCTATCCGGATTTACTAATCCCCTTTTTTAGTAATACAACGATTGGAAACTATTTTAGTTTTAAGCTTTTTAAGAATTTAAATCTCATTAGCATGATCAACATCATGATTCTAAAAATATTGCTTAAAACTATGGGTTATTTACATATTATAAAAACAACATCATGTAGATAATTAAATGCCTTTAATAAATGAATACTTTTTATTAATAAATAAATAAGATCATCTCTAAAGTATATGATTTATCATCATACATGATTGACATTGTATGCATACTACTTTTAGCATTCAAATATATATATATATATATATATATATATATATATATATATATATAATACGCGTTATTTTTTTAAAACATGCGCTTGATGGGGAGGCAACTGTTGGGTTTGTACGAAATCGTGACGCAATCAAATTGCAAAAATTAGCGGAAGCATGGTATATCAGAGTTTAAAAATTTCTACAAAACCATTACCCGTATCATCCTTTATGCAAATTATTAATTTAAAACGATAAATAAGAAGTTATGGAATCATACCCTTGTAGAACGAAGCTTCCACAGGTACTAGTTCAACTCCTTGTTCTTCGTGATCTCCTTGAATTTCCGGGTTAGATTCTTTCCTTTGATCAACGTTAGCCACCCAAGTGTTTGGCCTCTAGAGGTGATCCACCAAGAAAGAGAAATTATCAAGAAGGAGGGTGTTTGGCTTAGTGTTCTATCCTCTATAGAAAAGGAGTACTCTCCAACAATTAGAATTGCATCATCTAATATCTATTATAAGACTTCTCTTATATAGACATTGGTCAACCCTTCTAATCCTATTAGACATGGGATTTCTTTTAATTAATTAAACTCCTTTAATTAATTTAGGCTTCCCACCACATGGGAATAATTAATTAAATTCATTTAATTAATTTGTCTCCTAATCTTATTAGGAATAAATGAGAGTACTAAATATTAAATTAATTACTAAACTCCTTTAGAAATTAAAATAATAATAATTGTAATAATATTAATAAGACTCCTCTTATTAATTTATATTTAATATTTCCAAAATATTAAAGAATAAACATTAAGCTATTTAATTTATTCTATCACCATAGATTAAATTAATTATACTTAATGCATTATTACGATTATGCCATTACCTTCTTAAATAATTATTCTTCCTTTTATGGTGTGACCCTTTAGGTTCTCCATATTAAACCGGTTGTGAATAAATCAATTAAAACAATTTTAATCTTATTTAAATAAATAAATTAAACTAATAATCTATTTAAATAAATAATATTTATTCTACAATAGGGATAAGCCTCCCTAGCGATCAACGACTTTCCAGATAATATAGATTTCAACATTAATCATAAAAGAACCTGTGAGTTAATAGTTACCATACAATTCAATCCTTCCACCATACAATGTCCCAATTAAATATAAGACATGGATTTACTGTCAAGTCTTATTTTATTTAATTATATGTATTTCGATTAGAAAATGCACAACTCCAAATAATGCAAATTAGAAACTCCTTTCTAATTTCATTTCACCTTGGCCAAGGATTCCTGGGTTGTCATTTAACGAATCACATAGGACATATCTCCTCTTTTACTAGAGATGGTAGATTCTTTATTGATCATTCATTATCTCCATATGTAACTCATTATACCCAAGCATACCCTATATATACCTTAAAAGGTCTTAAGGAATAAGTCAAAGTATAATTTGTTACATACAAGATACTATGATGATCTCAAGTCCAAGGATCACTTGTACTACTATCACATTAGGAATTCCTATTGACATGCGAGTAAAAGTCCATTAGGTATTCCATAGCGAATCACGTTCAGTGAACTTATTCTCCAATAAGCACCTACATACTTGCTTTAGTGTCTCCACACAAATGATCATGAGATCAATCATCCTCATCCAATGAGCAAGCAACATATGTACCAATCTATCCGGATTTACTAATCCCCTTTTTAGTAAACCCACGATTGGGAACTATTTAAGTTTTAAAACTTTCTAAGAATTTAGATCTCATTAGCATGATCATCATCATGATTCTAAAAGCATTGCTTAAAACTATAGGTTATTTACATATTATAAAAACAGCAACATGTAGATAATTAAATGCCTTTAATAAATGAATATTTCATTAATAAATAAATAAGATTGTTTACAAAGTACGTGCTTTATCATCATACATGATTGGCTTGTATGCACACTACTATCAATCTCCCACTTGCACTAAAGCCAATCGCCATGGTATCTCATACCCATCTTCTCTAAGTGACGATCAAACTGCTGTTGTGTTAAAGCTTTAGTAAATGGATCTGCAATGTTGTCTTGAGAGTCTACACGCTCCAAGGTGACGTCTTCTCTTTCAATGATCTCCCTGATCAAATGAAATCGCCGCAACACGTGTTTAGATTTCTGATGAGACCTCGGTTCCTTAGCCTGTGCAACTGCTCCTGTGTTGTCACAGTAAATGGGAACTGCTTCTCCAATGCTAGGAACCACACCAAGTTCAGTTATGAACTTCTTCATCCAAACAGCTTCCTTTGCAGCTTCACTTGCAGCTATATACTCTGCCTCTGTCACTGAATCAGCAACTGTTTGCTGCTTGGAACTCTTCCAACTCACTGCGCCTCCGTTCAAGGTAAAAACATATCCCGAAACAGATTTACTGTCATCTTGGTCCGTTTGAAAACTTGAGTCTGTGAAGCCCTCGAGTTTTAATTCAGACCCACCGTAGACAAGAAAAATATCCTTAGTCTTTCTCAAGTATTTTAGGATATTCTTCACTGCCTTCCAGTGCTCTTCTCCTGGAATCTGCTCATTACACTAAGTGAATGAGCAACATCCGGTCTAGTACATATCATACCGTACATGATAGATCCTATTGCAGAAGCATAAGGGATCTTACTCATACGGTCTCTCTCCTCAGGTGTCTTTGGGGCCTGTTTCTTGGAGAGATGTATTTCATGGCTCATCGGCATGAGGCCTCTTTTGGAATCTTGCATGCTAAATATCTTTAGCATTGCATCAATGTACGTTCCTTGGGATAAACCAAGCATCCTTTTAGATCTATCTCTATAGATCTTTATCCCCAAAATTTAGGATGCTTCTCCCAAGTCCTTCATGGAGAAGTGTTTAGATAACCAGATTTTAATCGATTGTAGCATAGGAATGTCATTTCCTATCAGTAATATATCATCAACATATAATACAAGGAATGAAATTGCGCTCCCACTAACCTTCTTGTACACACATGGTTCATCGTCATTTTTGATAAAATCAAACTCTTTGATTGTCTCATCAAAACGAATGTTCCATCTACGAGAAGCTTGCTTCAATCCATAAATGGATCGTTACAGCTTACAGACTTGATTTATTCCAACCTTTGAAACAAATCCCTCTGGCTGTGTCATATACGCATCCTCCTCAAGTTTCCCATTGAGGAAGGCCGTTTTCACGTCCATCTGCCAGATCTCATAGTCGTTATAAGCTGCAATCGCAATCAAAATCCGAATGGACTTGAGCATAGCTACTGGTGAAAAGGTTTCATCATAATCAAATCCTTGTCTTTGTTTGAAACCTTTTGCAACCAGTCGGGCCTTATAGGTCTCCACCTTGCCGTCCGCTCCAGTCTTTCTTTTAAAGACCCATTTACACCCAATAGGCTTAATGCCTTCAGGTGGTGAAACCAAAGTCCATACTTTGTTTTCATACATGGAGTCCATTTCGGATTTCATGGCTTCAAGCCATTTCCCTGAGTCTTTATTACTCATGGCCTGTTCGTAATTCAATGGATCATCATCATTCATGATGTGTACCTCATCGTCATCCTCTATAACGAATCCATACCTCTCAGGTATCTTCGGTACTCTCCCAGATTTACGAACAGGGTGTGGTATAGTAGGTTCTTCTACTTGGTCAGGTACCTGACTTTGATCCGTGGTAATTTGTGGTTCTTGAACTTCTTCAAGATATATCTTACTCCCACTGACCCCTTCATGGATAAACTCATTTTCCAAGAAGGCAGCATGTTTCGTAACAAACACTTTTGATCAGTTGGATGATAGAAATAATACCCTAAAGTTTCTTTAGGGTATCCCACAAATCTACACTTATCGGATTTAGTCTGTAGCTTATCATTTTCAAACTTTTTGACATAAGCTGGGCAACCCCAAGTCTTAATATGCTTAAGATTTGGTTTCCTCCCCTTCCACATCTCATATGAAGTCTTTGGGACGGATTTGGTAGGTACCTTGTTAAGTAGGTATGCAGCCGTTTCTAGGGCATATCCCCAGAAAGAAATTGGAAGGTCGATAAAACTCATCATGGATCGAACCATGTCCAACAGTGTTCGATTTCTCCTTTCAGATACTCCATTTAACTGTGGTGTACCTGGAGGAGTCCATTGTGAGATTATACCATTTTCTTTGAGACAATAGAGAAACTCACCGCTTAAGTATTCTCCACCTCGATCTGATCGAAGTATCTTTATACTCTTGCCCGTTTGTTTCTCTACTTCACTTCTGAACTCTTTGAACTTTTCAAATGATTCTGACTTGTATTTCATTAAATACACATATCCAAATCTTGAGTGATCATCAGTGAAAGTAATAAAATAAGAATACCCACCCCGTGCACTTGTTGTCATAGGTCCACAAACGTCTGTGTCAATCAATGCCAACAACTCTGTAACTCTTTCTCCTTTTCCACTAAAAGGAGATTTAGTCATTTTACCCATGAAATAAGATTCACAAGTTGGATATGATTCATAATCAGATAACTCAAGGAGCCCATCTTTATGCAACTTGGATAATCTTGTTTCATTGATATGACCGAGTCTACAGTGCCACATGTAAGTATAATTAATATCATCTCTTTTCCATTTCTTAGTTTGTTCAATTTGAAAAATATTTTCTTGTAAGTCAAGTGTATAAAGTCCATTTCGCAAATTTCCAATACCATATAAAACATCGTCTTTATAAATAGAACAACTATTGTTCTTTATAACAACGTTAAATCCTTCCATATCCAATACAGAAATTGAAATAATGTTTTTAATAATATTCGGAACATAATAACAATTATTAAGATAAATGAACTTGCCCGAAGGCATTGCTAAATAATAAGTTCCTACAGCTAATGCAGCAACCTTTGCTCCATTCCCCACTCGTAGGATCACCTCATCATTGTTCAGCTTTCTACTTCTGACCAGTCCCTTCACATTATTACATATGTGAGAACCACAGCCGGTATCCAATACCCAAGTAGAATTTTGACTTTCTGAAAAATTAATTTCAATCATGAACAAACCTTGATCGGAAGTCGAAGCTTCTCCAAGCTTCTTCTTTGCCAGAAACTTCTTGCAGTTCCTCTTCCAATGACCCGGCTCGTTGCAATGGAAGCACATTCCTTTGCTAGCTGGATCAGATTTCTTTTGTTCCTTTATGTTCACTTTGCCCTTGGTCATCCGAAATCGGAAGAGCTCCTTAGATATCTCATATCTAGCAGTCCTACTTTCTTCACCATACAACTCCTTGAGGTGAATCAACATAGTAGGAGCATCCATGTTTTCGTGCTGACGCTGAAGCTCGTTATTCATGGATGCGAGCATGATGCATTGAGCCACAGATGCATCATCTTGCCACTTTACAATGGTGGCAATCTCTTCCTCAGAGGCTGTTTCTGGAACAGTTCTAGGGACAGGTGAGTTTAGGACATAAGAAATCTTTTCAGCAATGAGAACTATTCTCAGATTTCTTAGCCAGTCCGTATAATTCGGCCCGGTAAGCTTATTAGCATCAAGTATGCCTCGCAGTGAAATTAGTGATTTTGATATTTTTAAAATTCTGCATGTGAAAAACAACATTTTAGCAAACATTCATTTTATTAATTTTGGATACCAAAATAAATTTAGGTCTTTATTTTAAATTGGTATCTCCCACTATTTTTATCAAACTATATTACCCTCACTTATATAGTTCGGCAACATCTAATTAAAGATTTGCTAGTGAGAATAAGGATCCCATTTCAAATGTATATAACCTTGTGGATAGCACAACAAGCGATATACAAATAAATAGGTAGACAACTCTTGTCAATTACATCACCATGTAATTCCTTTTATTTTGCCTCTTAAATCATAATGGTCAAGTGTGTGCACATCCGAACTAAAATAATTTAAGTTAAGTCCAGCCTAGCACTTCCATAAATTCAAAAAAGAAAAATGTTCGTCCTTGTGGATAGCACAACAAGACTAGATCGTTCAATTTTCTTGATAAGCATCAAATGTGATTAATTAACATCTTAAATACGCAATACTCGCCTTGTGGATAGCATAACAAGCTCATATTAAATATTTAATACTCTATTAATTTATCATGCTAGAAGGCGACGTTCGATATTTCAAATATCATTTGAACGCTTCGGACTTAATATTATTTTTTTGAGGGGTTTGTTATTATTTGTCTCATCTTGTTTAGCGCGCATGCACATATATATATAAAATACGCGTCATTTTATTAAACATGCGAAGCATGTTTACATAAAATATAATATATATATAATATTTAGCATGCAATATAGAATATTATATTCTATCCGGATTGATTATGGACTTTTATTCTAGTTTGGTTCACTAGAGCCACCAAGTGAACCAAAAGGTCAAACCTAGGGGTGCAAGAATTTAAATTTAAACGTAACTATTACATTTAAACCCGGGCTCCATACAAACGGGTCTTCACGCGCTCCTTGCTCCTTGGTCTCTAATTTCTTCAAGATTATTCTAACTATTTCTATTACATTAAACTATTTAATTTAAATAGAAACCTTGATCAACAGTCAAGGGGAAGTACATAGGAGGGAGATAGAAGTTTACATCAAGAAAAAAAAATTAGAGAAGACGAGGTACGCAAACCCCATTTAATAAAACTCATTCATTCAAGCATTCAACTAAAATAAAATCCAATCACATTGGTCAAATAGTCCATAATCAATCCTCATTTATTATCATACATATCACCATATATATCAATAAATAAATATTCATCTCATGAATTAAAACATTCCATATATATATGAGTATCATTTAATGGGCAATTTTAAATTGCATGAAATCCAATTTCAAGATTAAAATAAACTCTTTATTTTAATTATAAAATTATTTAGAATATAATATATAAATATATCATATTTATTTTTTTTAAAAAGATGTCACCTTCTTTTATTAAAAGAGTCCTGCAGGTTTATTAAAAAAAAGTCCTTTCTTGATGGGTCACCTTCTTTTTGGAGTAAGAAAGAGACAACACCTTTTCTTTGCAGAATTCAAGATTAGCACCAAAAAAAAATTGTGATCCGTCCCAAAAAAAAAGTCATTTTTTTTCCTTAAAAAAAAATAATTTTATACAATAAAATTATGCCCAATAAATTATTTTAAATACATACCCATATGTATATGAAATCAAAAATAAATTAATAATTGCATAAAGATTTGGCTCTGATGCCACTGTTGGTTTTGTACGAAATCGTGACGCAATCAAATTGCAAAAATTAGCGGAAGCATGGTATATCAGAGTTTAAAAATTTCTACAAAACCATTACCCGTATCATCCTTTATGCAAATTATTAATTTAAAACGATAAATAAGAAGTTATGGAATCATACCCTTGTAGAACGAAGCTTCCACAGGTACTAGTTCAACTCCTTGTTCTTCGTGATCTCCTTGAATTTCCGGGTTAGATTCTTTCCTTTGATCAACGTTAGCCACCCAAGTGTTTGGCCTCTAGAGGTGATCCACCAAGAAAGAGAAATTATCAAGAAGGAGGGTGTTTGGCTTAGTGTTCTATCCTCTATAGAAAAGGAGTACTCTCCAACAATTAGAATTGCATCATCTAATATCTATTATAAGACTTCTCTTATATAGACATTGGTCAACCCTTCTAATCCTATTAGACATGGGATTTCTTTTAATTAATTAAACTCCTTTAATTAATTTAGGCTTCCCACCACATGGGAATAATTAATTAAATTCATTTAATTAATTTGTCTCCTAATCTTATTAGGAATAAATGAGAGTACTAAATATTAAATTAATTACTAAACTCCTTTAGAAATTAAAATAATAATAATTGTAATAATATTAATAAGACTCCTCTTATTAATTTATATTTAATATTTCCAAAATATTAAAGAATAAACATTAAGCTATTTAATTTATTCTATCACCATAGATTAAATTAATTATACTTAATGCATTATTACGATTATGCCATTACCTTCTTAAATAATTATTCTTCCTTTTATGGTGTGACCCTTTAGGTTCTCCATATTAAACCGGTTGTGAATAAATCAATTAAAACAATTTTAATCTTATTTAAATAAATAAATTAAACTAATAATCTATTTAAATAAATAATATTTATTCTACAATAGGGATAAGCCTCCCTAGCGATCAACGACTTTCCAGATAATATAGATTTCAACATTAATCATAAAAGAACCTGTGAGTTAATAGTTACCATACAATTCAATCCTTCCACCATACAATGTCCCAATTAAATATAAGACATGGATTTACTGTCAAGTCTTATTTTATTTAATTATATGTATTTCGATTAGAAAATGCACAACTCCAAATAATGCAAATTAGAAACTCCTTTCTAATTTCATTTCACCTTGGCCAAGGATTCCTGGGTTGTCATTTAACGAATCACATAGGACATATCTCCTCTTTTACTAGAGGTGGTAGATTCTTTATTGATCATTCATTATCTCCATATGTAACTCATTATACCCAAGCATACCCTATATATACCTTAAAAGGTCTTAAGGAATAAGTCAAAGTATAATTTGTTACATACAAGATACTATGATGATCTCAAGTCCAAGGATCACTTGTACTACTATCACATTAGGAATTCCTATTGACATGCGAGTAAAACTCCATTAGGTATTCCATAGCGAATCACGTTCAGTGAACTTATTCTCCAATAAGCACCTACATACTTGCTTTAGTGTCTCCACACAAATGATCATGAGATCAATCATCCTCATCCAATGAGCAAGCAACATATGTACCAATCTATCCGGATTTACTAATCCCCTTTTTAGTAATCCCACGATTGGGAACTATTTAAGTTTTAAAACTTTCTAAGAATTTAGATCTCATTAGCATGATCATCATCATGATTCTAAAAGCATTGCTTAAAACTATGGGTTATTTACATATTATAAAAACAGCAACATGTAGATAATTAAATGCCTTTAATAAATGAATATTTCATTAATAAATAAATAAGATTGTTTACAAAGTACGTGCTTTATCATCATACATGATTGGCTTGTATGCACACTACTATCAGCAACCCCATCTAAGTATCAAAAATTTCCTTATTATTTTCATTCAGTGTTGTTTTCTTTAGTTATCATTAGTGCACTTGGTTTTCCTTAGAGTAATTGTAGATGCTGAATTAGTATGTTAGTATAATTGTTAGTTTGATTAGTAGTCTATGGCTAATAGTTAGAATGTTTGTGTTGATTCACTGATATGGATGTTTGCCTGTGCAGGAAATTAGAAGGATGGCGCCGCAGCGCTAGCAAATTCACTAAGCTTCGCGCCACAGCGCTGTGCTCATTATCCAAAAATTTCACATCGCGCCACAACGCCAATCACTTTAGAAAATTTCCCACTGTAGCGTCGGTCCAAGTTGGTAAAAGTTGATAGTTACTGGAGAGTTACGCTGCAGCGTTGAGCTTTTTAACTGAACTTCACACCGTAGCGCCAAGAAGTCGCGCCGCAATGCCTAGGTTGACGCCGTAGCGCCAAGGCTGATCTGAGGTCACGTCGCAGCGCCATGCACAGCGCCGCAGTGCCACTAGCGTGTTTTTGAGTTTAAACAAGGCTTTTGAGTTCCTTTTACAGTAGTTCAGTTCCCCTCTTTTCTCTCAGAGACATCCTCTTTCTTCCAAAGAGCCATTCGGCAAATCAACCGTCACCCTTCAGTTTCTTACCGTTCGGCGGCCATCCAACCATTGTGCAGTTACTCTCCTTCTGCCGCCTACCTCTTTATAAGCAGTATGAGGTCAGGAATTCTTCATAGAGCAAAAGTTTGGGATTTCGATTGTTAAAATTTATCTTTGTGTCCTTGGAGTTTTGTTGACAATGGGTTCAAAGCGGCCTCGCACTAGTATAGGTCCTCCTCCGGTATCCAGAACCCCTCCTTCCCTTTGGGATGCTGTAAAATTCCCAAGTGAGGAAGCCTGGAAGCGCTATGCTCAAAATTTTTCAAAGCGGAGTTTGGTGCCTCAAAGAGGGCTAAGGCCAGATGACAAGACAGACGGCGATATGAATTCCATGATTATAAATATGAAATGGATTTACTTCACCAAGCCGCTCGAGTCCCCAGTTATTTCAGTGGTAAAGGAATTCTATGCAAATGCTAATGCTGATTGTCCTTCAACGGTGCCGGTTCGGGGTAAGTTGATCAAATTTGACAGTTGTACCATCAATACTGTGTATGGGACTCCAAACTATGATGGTAGCGACTACCTAGAGCCTGGGATGTGGAGTTATAGTACAGATGAGATAATAACCAAGCTCTGCAAGCCTGGTACCGTTTGGAAAACCAACGAATTCCACGGTGAAAAGACCTCTTTCCCCCATTAAGCCTTAAGTCGTTATGGTAAGGCATGGTACTCCTTCATTTGTGCCAATATCATGCCAACACGCCACCTGAGCGATGTAACAAGAGAGAGGGCAGTTCTGCTGTATGCAATTATCATGGGGCTGAAGGTAGATGTGGGGGTTCTTATCCAGGATTCAATTAAAAAGGCCATCAGGAGCAACGTTAATTCCGGACTCCCTCACCCGTCTCTAATCAGACGTCTATGCAAAAGGGCGGGTGTGGTATGGGAGAAATACGATATCACTCAGCCACCTATGGCTGTCATTAATCATAACGTTATAGCCCGATATGGAGTATAGGATGGGGGACCTCCGTCGCACCCAAAGGGTCAGGGCTATTTACCGGGACCTCTACCGCTTCCCTCCTCTGAGGCCGGTACCTCCACTCAAGCGCCTGAGCCCCCATCTTCTGAGGCTATGCCACCCGGGGCCCTAACAGAGATTTTGAGCAGCCTTAGCTTTCTGCACTGCAAGGTTGATACTGTGGCTCAATGGCAGAGCCAATTCAATCACTACCATGCGGAGTTCGCGAATATAATTTCCAGTATCTATTATGCCCAGGGAAGAGATGACGCAGAGTCCATGCTCTTTCAATTTCCAAAACCTCCAATTTTCGCGCCTTATCCACCACCATTTCCGGCCAGAGAGGAGAATCGCGAGGAGGAGTCAGCGGGTGACGATGATGATGATGCTGCGGAGGTTGAAGGCCAGTGAGGACATTAGCAGATTTCAAGCTTGGGGTAGATTCCTTTTTAAGTATTATTATATATGAATTGCTGTTATGCTTCTTTTGGGAGGTATAGCCCCAGACTATGTTTTATTTATGCAGTGTTTGTGGATGTTTGTGGTTGTTTGATGTTTGTGGTTGTTTATGGTTTATTTTGGGATGCAGGCTAAGATGCATTAGTACGTTGGTTTTATTAAATATATATATATATATATATATGAATGTTTTGGTTTATAATATATGAATACTTTTATTTTATTTTGTATATAGTATTTTGCGATTGCGATAGATATCATGTCATTTTGTTGTTGTGTTTATAGCCATATTTTGGGGATTGCACAGATAATTGGTATACTTGATGCCATGTGTTATGGCTTTACCTTATTTTGGCAGGGTGTTTTTTTTTTCTTTTGTTACTTCTTGCCTAAATATTTTGATTAACCCTTTTACCCCGTTCTGTAACTGTATATATGCTGGGTGAGGGTGTTATAGCTATTAATTTTTGATCGTGGCTAATGACAGGCGCTTTATAGTTATATCTTTCTTTTAGAGTCGTGCCAAGCATATATGAGCTAGGGGTGTGTTAATTCGTTAAGTCGAGACTGTTATTGATCCGTCCTTTTTAGCAAGCACCGACCAACTGTGCTAACTTTTTATTTTTTGAATTTAGTTTACGTGTTGATTGCTTGAGAGTATGTTCACTTTTATAAACATTCATTTTTACAAGGTAATAAAAGACTTAGATGCTTATACAGTTTTGGATCTTGGATTCTGGCATGTTGACATTTTAAAAAAAATGTAATAAAAGAATAAAAAGAAAAGAAGATTGAATATCGAAAGTCTTGCGGTAGGATCGAGATGGAGCGTGAAACGCACTCGCCCATAAAAGCAGGACCGATATTGAGATGGAGCATAAAATGCACTCGCCAAATAATCTTCGGATTTTATAAAGTTTAAATTGGCTTCTGTTGATTACGTGACCTTTGATGCTCGAGTTATTAGATTCATAGGGATGTTCTACACCTAGTGCCCTAAGGTCGTCTGGCGTGGGAGTCACTGAACAAAAGCTCATTACTGGGTAGCTCTGAAGTCTAAGGTAATTAAGGACTATCCGATTCAGATTTTACTGTCTTCATGCTAAAGCCTTTTGATCCTTTCCTGCACTTGCATTTTAGTCTTAATGCTTGTTGAATGTTTAAGTTATGAAGTGTGCATATTGGTATTAACGGTCGACTGTGCGATCTTATTTGAGCTATTTTTAGTTAGGATGGTTGGTCTCCATGCGCACACACATAGAATGGATCGAGTACAGTCTCATACTTGCAAATTTGATATTAAGCCCTCATTCATATCGGTGTTTGTCCTATTCTCAGAGAGGCTCTATAATTGCGCTTAGAAGCCGTGGTAATATTCTATAGGAGTAGTTTCCATTTACGTCTTCCAGTAATGTAGGTGTGGATGTTATATAGTTTTCTTGAGGACAAGCAAAAGCTTAAGTTTGGGGGTATTTGATGAGTGGTATTTATATCGCGAATCAAATTCTCTGAAGCTTAAGACGCTGCTTATTTTATGTTATTTGTTTTGCTTTTATATATATTTTGTTGTTATTATGCTTATCCTGTATGATGCAAGGCTGTTTAGGTCATTTCCAGCTTATAAGGGCAAAATTGTCATTTTTACCCTCTGGCACCGTAGCGCCAGAGCCTTGCCTTTTCCTCGCGCCGTAGCGCCGCCTCCTTGTCCAAGCTGACGTCATCTGGCGCTGCAGCGGCCCTGGTCCTTCATGAGCTCGTGCCGTAGCGTGGGTGCAGCACCACCCAACAGCTTTAGTCTCCGCGCCGCAGCGCCACCTCCGGCGCCCAGTCAGTGACTCGCTTTTAATGACCTAAAGCAAGAGCAGTAAAGAGAGAGACAGATATAGAAAAGAAAGACGGCGGCAAGGAGATTGATTATAGAAAGAGATAACAGAGTAGTATTAATTAGTTTCTAGAACATAAAGAAGCTATGCTTCAAGGGAGAATAGTTATTGCATCCTACACAGCTCAGAAGTTACGCGGAGAAGAGAAGAATTGGAGACAGAATACCTCACAAGAGGAGTTCTCTTATTCCAAATCTCTCATTTATTTGTGTATTACTGATCAATGTTGAATGTTATAGAAATGTGTATTAGCACCATGGTAATGAACTAATTCCTTTTTAGGATTGCAATGTAACTATTGTTTAGCCTAATTAACTTTCTCATTTATATTAATGAATCATTTTGGAATGGGTTGTTGTATTTCTTGCTTATTGACTGATTGCTTGACAGAGTTTTTGGTATTGATATTAATGGATATTGAAATATGGACATTAATATCTAGCTTTTAAAATACAAGAACACTTGTTATGACCTTGCCTAAGGGAATGTGTGCATAAACTGCTTAATAGGATAGACATATCTCTATTTGCCTTGTGTAGCCTTGAGACTAAGCTTAATGACCCTAGTCTAGTTATTTTCACCAATAGACATATTGTGATTCATCTAGCTAGGGATGTGCATTTGGCCTTCGACAGAAGCGTATGCGTAGTTCTGTTCTAGGCTGACCATTCCTTGATTCTTTTGTAATGTGGAGAGTTAGGAGATTAGGCGACGCATTAGGGGAATTGTAATCCTAACTTGACTCCCTAGTACAACTACTTCTCTTACCTCCTTTAGTTGTAATCACATAGTTTAACATACCATCTCTAATCACTTGTTTAGATAAGACAGTATAGAACTTACATTAGTATTTGATTTGCACTTAAGACTTCGTCCTCGTGGGTACGACACTCCACTTATCTTATATTACTTGTTAACTGCGTATACTTGCGCGTTAATTGTCGTTACATATATCTAACAACAACTATTACATTTAAACCCGAGCTCCATTACAAAACGGGTTATAACGCGCTCTTTTCTCATTGGTCTCCAATTCTTCAACATAATTCTAACTAGTCATATTACATAAATTGTTTAATTTAAATAGAAACCTTGATCAGCAGTCAAGGGGAAGTACATAGGAGGGAGATAGAATTTTATATCATGAAAAATTAGAGAAGACGAGGTACGCAGACTTCATTTAATAAAACCCATACATTCAAGCATCCAACTGAAATAAAATTCAATCACATTGGTCAATAGTCAATAATCAGCCCCATTTATTTTCATACATATCAGCATATGCATCAATAAATAAACATTCATCTCATGAATAATAAAATCATTCCATATAAGTATCGATATCATTTAATGGGCAAAAGTTTGCTAGATTTTGGTTTTAAAACAAAATAAACTCTTTTATTTTAATCAAAAACTAAATTCAAATTAAACTCCTTTAATTTTTTAGCAATCTAAAATTATATTTCAGATAAAATAAACATTTTTATTTTAAACTTTTATCAATTAAATAAATAATTTACTTTAATTAATGAAAAGTAAAATTTTTAAAATCTGCAGAGTGGCGCGCCCGGGCCCAAAATAAACTGGGACGCGGCGCGGCCGCGCTGCGTAACAGAAACAGCAAACTTCGATTTTTGTCCAGAAAATTTGATCCAATCTCACATCAATTCATACATGGAATCATAAAATTGATAATTAGCACAAAGTTAGGCTCTGATACTACTGTTGGGTTTGTATGTTACGCATACATGTAATCAAATTACACAATCAAGGGCGGAAGCTCAATAAATTAGGTTTTAAAGTTTTATACAAACCCTCACCATGATCATGCTTTGTGCTCAATTATCAATCAATAGAAAGAGAAGAATAAATCAGAATCATACCCTTGTAGAAACTAGCTTCCACAGGTACGATCGAGTTCAACTCATTGCTCTTCGTGATCTCCTTAAATCTCCTGGATTGATTCCTTCCTTTAACAATTGGAACTACGTCTTCAGATATCTAATATAAGACTCCTCTTATATAGATATTGGTTAACCCTTCTAATCTAATTAGAAATTGGGTTTCATTTAATTAATTAAACTCTATTAATTAATTAGGCTTCCCAACACATTGGGATTAATTAATTAAACTCCTTTAATTAATTTGCCTCCTAATCTCATTAGGAATAATTAAGAGTACCAATATTAAATTAATTCCTAAACTCCTTTAGAAATTAAAATAATAATAATTGTAATAATATTAATAACACTCCTCTTATTAATTTATATTTAATATTTTTAAAATATTAAATAATAAATATTAAGTTATTTAATTTATTCTATCACCATAGATTAAATTAATTACACTTAACATATTATTACGATTATACCATTACCTTCTTAAATAATTATTCTTCCTTTTATAGTGTGACCCTTTAGATTCTCCATATTAAACCTGTTGTGAATAAATCAATTAGAGCAAGTCTAATCTTATTTAAATAAATAAATTAAACTAATAATCTATTTAAATAAATAATATTTATTCTACAATAGGATAAGTCTCTCCCTAACGATCAACGACTTTCCAGATAATATAGATTTCAACATTAATCATAAAAGAACCTGTGAGTAAATAGTTACAGTATAATTTAATCAATCCACCATATAATGTCCCAATTAAATATAAGACATGGAATTACTGTCAAGTCTTACTTTATTTAATTATATGTATTTCGATTAGAAAATTCACAACTCTAAATAATGCAAATTAGAAACTCCTTTCTACTTTCATTTTGCCTTGGTCAAGGAATACTGGGTTGTCATTTAACGAATCACATAGGACATATCTCTTCTTTTGCTATAAGTGGTTGATTCTTTATTGATCATTCATTATCTCCATATGTAACTTATTACACCCAAGCATGCCCTTTAATATACCCTAAGGGTCTTAAGGAATAAGTCAAAGTATAATTTATTACACACAAGATACTATGATGATCTCTAGTCCAAGGATCACTTGTACTACTATCACATTAGGATTTCCTATTGACAGATAAGTAAAACTCTATTAGGTATTCCTTAGAGAGTCACGTTCAGTGAACTTATTCTTCAATAAGCACCTACATACTAGCTTAAGTGTCTCCATACAAATGATCATGAGATCAATCATCCTCATCTAATGAGCAAGCAACATATGTACCAATCTATCCAGATTTACAAATCCCCTTTTTAGTAATCCAATAATTGGGAACTATTTTAGTTTCAAGCTTTCTAAGAATTTAGATCTCATTAGCATGATGACATCATAATTCTAAAAGCATTGCTTAAAACTATGGGTTATTTACATATTATAAAAACAGCATCATGTTGATAATTAAATGTCTTTAATAATTGAATAATTTTATTAGTAAATAAATAAGATCGTTTCCAAAGTATATGCTTTATCATCATACATTATTGGCTTGTATGCATACTACTTTCAAACGCGTCGGTGGCTGATTACTGGACTCAAGAGGAGACTAATCCCGCATGGCTCAGAAAAGGCGCCACTCAGATCTGCTCCAATTGAAAGATCGGAATCATTCCCATCTAGTAGATTAAGATGATCTGGGAACCTTTATGTCGAAAAGCCCGTGAGAGTAACCTAAGATATGTCAGCCTCTGATAAACCAAAAATGAAAGGAAGTCTCTTCATGCCTTTCCTCTTTCTATACATGTCATATATCAATTCCTATCAAATATTAAATGCCAATTCCTGTCAATTTTTTGTCAAATATCAAATCCTGTTATAATTGTCATGTCATCTTGTCATCAAAACAACTGACCTTTATTTTGTAAGAAAATATTAAAAAAAAACCCTAAAAACTGACACATTACACAACATGCATATTGTTAGTGTCTATCAAGACTAAACTACATACTCTTTTTGTAGGCAAGATTGGTCTTATTACTTTATCAAAGTCTAAAAAGGCACAAAGCCCATTTACAAACATGGCTGAAAGTGCCTCACATGAATCTGTCCCACTATCCCGAGATGAATTCGAGGAACTTAAAAAGGAGATAACAGAAGTGGCTATCCTGTTAAAAGAAAAACTTAAAACCACTCAAGAACCAAAGAATCAAACTCAACCAGAGTCCTCCGATCAAAGGGGCAGTCAAAGTTTCAATAAAAAGGTAGAAATTCAGATGCCTGAACCTCGTTCCAATAAAGGAACTAACAAAACCCCTGAAATCACTAATCTCAAAGATGATCGAGAAACTGGTAATATTAGGAAGAAAGTCTAGCAAATGGAGGAAACTATTCGGTCCATCAAAGGGACTAGGACATATGGAAGTGTCAACTACTCAGATCTATGCATATTCTCAAGGGCTCGTTATCTGGATAAATTTCAAGTCCCAGATTTTGAAAAGTACAACTGGTTAAGTGATCCTTACACTCATCTAAAAGTGTATATTGGAGAACTCGGGTCCTATGTAGAGGATAAAAAGCTGAGAATGAAGCTATTCCAGAAAAATCTGATTAGAAAAGCCAGAGCATAGTACGCCAGACTTGACAACGCCAGACTTGACAACGCCAAAATCCACAGCTGGGAAGAGCTAGCTCATGCCTTCGTAAATTAATACAGTTTCCAGTCACAAATGGCGTCGGATAGGTATCAAGTGACCAAAGTAAAAAAGCAAAACAATGAGTCTTTCCGGGAGTACGCCCAAAGATGGAGGCGTATGGCAGCCCAGGTCAGCCCACCTATGACAAAAACTAAAATGGTGATGACATTCATTAACATACAGGAAGCTCTATATTATGAGAGGGTCCTAGCAGGAATAGGAAAACCATTCTCAGATATAATCAAACATAGAGAAATTGCTGAAATGGGGTTGAAGTCTAGAAAGATCAAAGACCTCACGGCTCTAGAGGCAGTGACTGAGCTCATCCAAATTAGAAATTACGGGAATAACCCTAGAAGGACTCACAAGAAGAAGGAAGATGTATCCTTAATACTACAGGGTCAAACTCGACGAGGCAGTCAAAACCCGCCCATTCAAAAATAAAATAATTACCCTCTATTCCAATCATCTGTAAATCCTATAAGTTCTTCATCCCAGAAAGCCGGAGAAGTAAGACGTAGGAGAACATTTACACCCCTAGGGGACTCACTAGAGAACATACTAAAGCTTCGAACAACACAGAAGAAGATCACTCAACTCCTTCCCCCCTGCAAATCCAAATGGGAAAAGCTTTAACCCAGGAAAAAAATGTGCTTACCATTTTGGGTCCCCTGACCATGAAACCCAAGAATGCTGGTCTCTGACACACAAGATACAAGACGTGATAGATAGTGGTGAGATTGTGGTGACGACACCAGAACATCCACATGTCCAAGACAATCCTCTGCCTCAGAACAACGAGGAAGGATTGAACATGATTAGTATGGGGAGTAAAGTAGGTTCCAAGTACCTTTAGTACATCGGAGAGTCATCACAACTAATGTGTACCCTAGTTTCTATCTCTATAGAAATAATGTGTACTCTCCAACTCTTGGAATTTTCATTAACCATTAATCAAAATAAGACTCCTCTTATTTATAGATGTAGGCAACCCTCCTAAACCTTTTAGGATTAGGGTTTTATTTAATTAATAAAACTCTTTTAATTAATTAGGATTCATAATCTTATTAGGAATAATTAATTAAACTCTTTTAATTATTTGTCTCCTAATCTTATTAGGAATATGAGAGAGTACTTTTATTAATTAATTCTCAAACTTCTTTAGGAATTAAACTAATAATAATAGTAATAATAATAATAAGACTCCTCTTGTAAATTTATATTTCCAAAATATTAAATAATAAATATTAAGCTATTTAATATATTCTATCACCATAGATTAAATTAAATACACTTAACTGAAAGTAGTATGCATACAAGCCAATCATGTATGATGATAAAGTATATACTTTGAGACAATCTTATTTATTTATTAATAAAAGTGTTATTCAATTAAAGGCCTTTAATTTATCTACATGGTGCTGTTTTTGTTAGGTTTATAAAATTCATGGATACAATTAAATTGCATAAAATAAGCAAAATCATGGTAAATCAGAGTTTTCAAATTTTACAAACCATATTACCGGATCATCCTTTATGCACAATTATTAATTAAACAAAAAGATGGAGATTAATATTAATACCCTTGAAGATTCTAGCTTTCTCAGGTACGAGTTCAACTCCAAATCCTTTTTGCATTCTACTTGAATCCATCAGGTTGATTCCTTCCTTTGATAAACGTTAGCCACCCAAGTGTTTGGCCTCTAGAGGTGATCCACCAAGAAAGAATAAAAATTCAAGAAGAAGGGTGTTTGGCTAAACCCTAGTTTCCTTCTCTCTAGAAAAAGAGTGTTCTCCCAACTCTTCGAATTAAAATGTCTAACCTTATTCCATAATAAGACTTTCTTATTTATATATGTAGGCAACCCTCCTAAACAATTTAGGATTGAGGTTTTATATTAATTAATTAAACTCCTTTAATTAATTAGGCTTCCCAATTCTATTAGGAATAATTAAACTTTTTTAATTAATTAACCTCCTAATCTTATTACGAATATATATATGAGAGAGAGAGAGAGAGAGAGTATCTTATTAATTAATTCTCAAACTCTTTTAGGATTAAATAATAATAATAATAGTAATAATAATAATAATAATAAGACTCCTCTTATTAATTTATATTTAATATTTTCAAAATATTAAATAATAAATATTAATCTATTTAATTTATTCTATCACCATAGATTAAATTAAATATACTTACCTTATTATTACGATTATGCCATTTGCTTCTTTAATAAATATTCTTCCTTTTATGGTGTGACCCTTTAGGTTCTCCATATTAAACTGGTTGTGAATAAATCAATTAGAATAATTTTAATCTTATTTAAATAAATAAATTAAACTAATAATTTATTTAAATATATAACATTTATTCTACAATAAGGATAAGTCTCCTTAGCGATCAATGACTTTTTAGATAATATAGATTTCAACATTAATCATAAAAGAACTTGTAAGTTAATAGTTACCGTACAATTCAATCCTTCCACCATACAATGTCTCAATTAAATATAAGACATGTAATTACTGTCAAGTCTTATTTTATTTATGATAGGTCTCCAAATCTTAAGTATTTTATTTTGATGATAACAAATTAGGTTAATAGGTCAAAAGGGTAGAATCCTCTCCATAGGATTAAAAGTGTTAAAATAATTTTTAATTACCTCAAATATTTTGACCAAAAATATTTATTTTCAAAAACACTTCCTTTGAATTTATTTTATGACCTTGATAAAATAATATCAAGTGTTAATAAAATGAGTTCATAAAGTAACATTTCCTAAGGCAAAGAGATTCCTATTTCTTTTCGAAATGATTTTAAAATTTTTCATGGGCAAAATTAATTTCCAAATATATATATATATACTAAATATGTAAAAGTACATAATATATATATATATATAGAAACCGTGCATGTGTGTGCATGGAAATGTGTGTGCCTAAAACTATAATCGTGTGTATGTGCATGATGTGTGTGCCGAATTTTTAAGGAGTGTGCATGTGTGTTGGTGAGTGTACCATGTATGTTTGTGTGCTGCAAAGGCTTATGCCTTAAAGCTTTTGCAAGTTGGCAAGATCTTGAGTCATAAGTTATAAACATTTGTTTTGGGCATGTAGCGACTCATAAGTAATGAACAAAAATTGTTGGGCCAAACAAATTTTTAAAATCGGCAAACGCAATATTGATCCGAGCCCTTCATTTTGAAATCATACAATCCAGACCTTCTATTTCAAAAATGGATTTCCAAAATTACGATTTTGCCCTAACCTCAAAAATCCCATAAATAGGAGGCTTTTCTATTCATTTCAGCTAACCAATTTTACATATCTAAAAAGCTTACTCTTTTTGCGTACACTCTGTCCGAATAAGCTTTTGCTCTCTTCTTGTAATCAAAGATCTAATTCTATATTAGAAGAGAAAAATTGGTCAAAGTATCTGAGATAAGTTGTTAAATTATTATTGCTTATATTATATCATACTTGCATAGATAATCAGATATAAACTGCGATACACATTTATATATATCTATATGTCATCTATCATATTAAGTAAAAATTCAGTACTTGGACACCGATATAATTTGAAAGTTATTTCTTTGAAATTCTCCAAACGGTCTTTAAAATCCCAAGTGGCCTTTTACTATTATAAATAATCTATATAAATATTATATAATATTTATATACAGTTATCAAGTTGTGAATCAAAAAATTTAGTCAGTACTTGGATACCGATTTAATCCGGATGTTATTTCTTTAAAATTCTCTGGATGGTCTTTATAATCCCAAGTGGCCAAATTATTCACAACGTAGATCAAATATAATATAATATATATATAAGTGGGTGAAACAAGTTTGTTCAAGTATTATCTAAATTGATCATATCATTATACTTGATAAACTGTCATTAAATATACTGCTCATATAATTGTTCATAAATTATTGTTACATTATATTAGTGTGTGTGGTTATTTAAATTCAAAGTCACATTTATATAAAACCATAGAAACACACTCTTTATAAAGAAAAATCTTTTTCTTAATCCATAAAAAAATATTCTTTATTAAAGAAAAAGAAAATCTTTATTACAAGTGCTTAAATCCTTTATCTACTTTCACAGAAGCACATCACATAAAAGTTTTTGAAATTTTATCATATACTTGAATTCTATATCTGCTTATCTGAGAAGTATTTGTTCTACAATTTTATCTGCTTACTATTAGAAGCAAATATTCAAACAAACTTTTTGTAAAAAGAAAAGGTTGAGTTAGTTTATTTTATACTTGTGAGAAAGACAAGAATTCTTTGACCAAGACCAGAGTCTTAGAGAGGTCAGTTGTGAGTTAGGTCTCTAGTGTACTTGTGAGGTGATGAAGAGATTGTTGTTTCAAGACCAAGGTGTAGAATAGTACTAAACTCAAAAGAAGATTCAACTAAGATTGAGGAGGAGCTAAGAGTTCGCTGTCCAAGATAGTTAGTTGTGGATAGTTGTAAGTTTATCTTTAAAATTTTGTACAGGCTTCTCCGCCTATTGAAGGAGTATTTATTACAGGGAGTAATAGGATCTCAAGTCCTGGAGAGGAGCTTGAGACTGGACGTAGCAACATACCCGAGCTGTATGTTGTGAACCAGATAAATATTTGTGCATTGTGTGATTGAATTTTAATCTGCTTATTAATTTCTTAAAATTAACCCACTAAAATTCAAAAAGGCCAAAGATAATTTTTAAACAGTGATAATCTATTCAATCCCCTCTTCTAGATTATTATTGGACTTTCAATTGGTATCAGAGGGGTGCTCTTTAACTTGTTTGTTAAGTGATTACAGGCATACCTAAGAGTAGATCCATCTATGGCCTACACAAATGCTACCGGTTGCGGAGAAGGACTATCAATGTCAAGACCTCCACTATTTGATGGCACAAACTTTGCCACCTCAAAAAATAGGTTCAAAATCTACTCCAAATCACAAGGAATCAAAATTTGGCTGGCAATAGAACGAGGTGTAAAGATTCCCACAAAAATCGAAGATGAAAAGCTCGTCGAAAAAGATGCTGGGAAATTCACCACCGAGGATGAGGAGATTATGAATATCGCCTCCAAAGCTGAACAAGTACTAACCAGTGCTCTTATAGAAAAAGAATACAAAAGAGTTAGCAACTGCAAGAATGCTAAAGATGTAATATCCGAGAGTATTATGTCTTTTAACAATTATCAATAAACGAATTTATGTGAAATTCTTGTGTGTTTTCTTTTATTAGATGTATCTGTGTTATACATACATGTGTTATTTTATGATATGTGATGAGGAGTATTTAAATGGTTAGTTCAGTTTAATGCAACTATTTAAATTGGTTAAGTATGGAATTAATTCTATTAATTTCGTGGGATGGCTTTAAAGCATGATTTTGAGATCAGAGTGGAATTTAGAGACGCGGACTGCGTATTTGAGTCCGGGACGTCGAATTTAGTCAGGTTAGACTGTAACCACGAAAATGTGTCACGGTTGAATTTTTGGTCAAAGTCAACCGGTTGACTTTTTCGGGTAAAAAGTCAACCACGAATTTCGGAGAGGATTTTGACGAAACAGATAGTTCCATGACGTCCGGGACGTCGACTTTAGTAGGAATCGATATAAGTATCGCAACGTTTTGCTACGAGGGGCAAAATGGTCAAAATAATTATTTAATTGATTTAATTGATTATAATAATATTTTATGTGGTACAAGTCAGCAGCTGGTGGGACCCTTGTGACTCACGAATTGGGACAAGGGAAGGAGTATACGTATATTACATATAGCTAAGGAGGGAGTACTTCATTTTACTCCTTAAAACCAAAAAATCCTTTCATTTTCTCTAACCCCCACATTCTTCTTATTTAATTGCTAAACTAATGTTCTAACTTAATGTTGTAACTACTGAATTGAGAATGGAAGAGGCAAGGGAAGCTTATACTAATGATTTCTATGTATACTCTCCACCTAAAATTCTATTTCTTTCTTTTGTAAAATATCCTACCGTGAGTTGAGAGTGAGAGAGGAAAGAGCTTGAGAGGGTGGCGAATTCTGGAGTTTGCAGAGACTAACCAAGCAAAGAGAGTCATTAGAGGAATTCGAACAAAAAGAATTCATCAAAGAGGTAGCCATGAACTCTCTTTTTCATGTTCTTAAGTAAAAATGAGAAAATATGCATATGAGACCTTGCAAATGATTTGTTTTGATTTTGTGAGGCTATGTTCATGTTGGTTACTGATATGTGGGTGTAGAGAACGAAAGTTCTGGTTTAATTCATGTCTCTTACACATTAAATCGTATGAATTTATGCCATGCATGCTAAGTGTTTGCTAAAATGCCTCTTAGATGTCAAATTGTTCAAATCATGGTAATTTAGTGAAGTTAAAGGTTGGGTTACGTGTATATATGTTAGTATGTGTGGTATGGACAGTAGGAATCAACCCCATGCATGCTAGAATCAAAATCACAAAATTTGTCAAAGATGGCTTAACATAGAATCTGTGACTTTTCGGGGTTTTCGGAGCCTTGGAATCATGGTTTCTATGACCCGATTAATGTGTGTAATAATTTTGTAAAATACTGTGTAGTATGATGTATAACCTGACCAAATTTCATAAGAAACGGAGTTAAATTGAGCAAGTTATGATTTTCGAGAGCAAGCATGTTGGAAATAAAAATCTGCAAATTTCTGGGTTTTCCAGAATTTTTCTAAGTGTTAGAACCTGTCCTGGCACACTTTTTAAGGTAGCCGGTTTGTGGTCTTAATTTGCTATTTTCTGGAATGTGATATTTTTGTAAAATAGTATGCTAGATGAAGTATGTTGTGTCCAAGTTTCATGGTCATATCATGTATGGTTTAATCGGAATTAATTCGCTAAGATGGCTGCTCAAAACTGCAAAAATTTTCTGGGCATGAAGAGCAGAGCAGCTGCGCCGTTCATACGGCTTAACGATGCGCAGCTGCGCCACTCAAAGATGGGCTCCGGGTTTTCCAGGCAGCGCAGCTGCGCCGGTAACACGGCTTGAGGCTGCGCAGCTGCGCCGGTCCGGGTCGGGTCTGGTCCGGGTCGGGTCTGATCCGGGTCGGGTCTGATCCGGGTCGGGTCGGGTCGAACCGGGAAAAATTCCAGAAACTTATTTTTACTCAGATTCTCATATTGAACCACTTTATCTATATGACGCAACATGATATATGATTAAATTAGTTTGATGATAGCATACGTGGTAGTTGATTAATGAAATTATAATGAAAGGAAATCATTTTCTTTCGAATTAGAGTTCAAGAACCTAATGGCTTAATGTGACACATATGATTAGGTTACGTGAAGGTTAATTGCTAGCTTTAACGATAGCAGACGTATCAGGCAAGTTTCCTAACCCTAATTTCTATTGGGTATTTATTCAATCCTTACTCATTTTTATCGCAGTAAGGGTAAGTATTGGACTTGTGCTAGCTATTTATTCGTGCAAGTTCCTTTGTTGTGAAGTTATACAACTTCAATTATCTTGCAAGCTTATCGATGATTACTCAGTTATTATTCTAACAACCATGCTTATAAGTTTCATGTCATTATCGAACTGTTTCTAAGTATGTTTCCTGGCCTTTGTTTTCGGCTAGTTATTATTGATGAAAAATGATTTAATTCAAATCTTTCGAAGCTATTTAATGTTTACCAATCCAAATTGCTTTGGTGCGGTCTCGCATGAATACTAAGATGAACAACCCGAATAAATGGGCAAACAGATGTCGGGCATATAGTCCCATTTATGCTTATGCAGTTTAAACTTTATACTTGTGCACAATGTAGGGTACGATAGGCTGATCACCTGGAGTACTTGCAGAGACCGTTTACAATCTATTTGATTGTTAAACCGTCTGATGGTTTTCGATGAAACAAAGCAATGTTCAGGGTATTTAACACCCCTTAGTATGCTATGGAGAATTCTAAACTCTTATCTTTGATATTCTTGTTTAACACTTGATAATTCTTTCAACTGTTGAGATATTGTCATACAGATGTCTTTACTCCTGATGTATGTTTTCAAACTTCTTTATATACTTGCTGGGCAATTTGTGCTCATTCTTGCTTAAACCTTTCAGTTAAGGATGAGAAGGCTGAGGGCTCGGGCAAGGACAAGGGGAAGACTAAGATAAAATGATGCTAGTTACCTTATAAAATAAGTTATATTTCCGCATATGATGTAATGTAGCGATAAACGCTACGTTTAAGTTTTGGTTTATTAAAGGTTGTAAAGACTTGGGATTTTATTTTGAGTAAGTACGTAATAGTTATAATATTACTATTATTATTGCTGGAGTTTACTTAGATAGATGAGGATGTATGTTGTATCGTGAGCACCATGTCCTGTAATCGATGTTACACGGATTTGGGGGCGTCACAGGTTGGTATCAAAGCCGTAGGTTATAAACTTTAGGTGGGGAACCTTAGACTATAACCTTAGGGAAGTTAGTGGAGGTAATAAGGAGATGAACTCACGTAGAGTTCTAAGTGTAGTGTCGAAGCTATTTTTCTAAAAACAAAATCAATATCTATTTTTAAAATACTAATTGAGTTCTTGTCTTGATTGTAGGATGTCAGGAGAAGAGGAGGTTAGATATATTCACGTAGTGAGTGAGCAGTTGGTGACAGCTGTACCTGAGCCTATAGCTGAGGCAGCAGCTGAGTCAGACCCAGAGGAGTATCCTGAAGAGGAAGAGGAGCCCGGGGACGACTCCGAGGAAGCACCTGAGGATGGTTTACTAGATGAGTTGATGGATAGGATTACAGATTTGGACGACAAGGTCCATGAGTTGGAGGAACTGTATCAGGGGGAGCAGCAAGCTGCAGCATTACTTGAGGCATTGGTGCACCACCTGATAATTAGGAACGGGGATCTGGCTGACAAGTTGCGAACAGCAGGTCAGAAGGCGAACAGGCTGAAAGACGAGAAAGAAGCTATCAGGACCCACTTGGGACATACCATTAATGGGCTAGAGTCAAGGATTCAGAGTCTCCAAACTGACAAGCAGATCATTACCACATTCTGGGAAGATGAGAGAAGAGGCCGTGCTCAGGCCGAGAAGCTAACAAGCGAGTTAGAAGGAGAAGTAAGAGATAAGAAGGTTAGGATGGATAGAATGAAGTACGCATTTAAGTCAGCACATGGGAGGTTCCAGCATAGGGTGTATCACTTTCCACGTGAGGAGTACCGGTCTAGACATGCCATAAGCCGTGGGCTGGTGCTGGAAATAGCGGATGAAGAGCATGAAGACGCCATTAGGCGGGGTCTTTAGTTTGTTCGTGTTAAACTTTTACTAGTAGTGTGTAGAACGCTTATCTATGAAATAAAACTTGGTTTCCAATGTTACTAAATATGATGGTTAAAGTGATGTAAATGGCTTAATGCCATAAGATGATGAAATACCTTGGGTATTATGTTTATAAATAAATAAGCTTTTATTTAAATATGTGATGTGATGATTAAGTTTTTATATGAATTATAAATATTGTAGGAATAAGTTATGGGATAATAACACTAAGTTTATTTAAACAGAGAGATGGCTAGAGGAAGACATCGTCAACAAGTACCAGAAGGGTCAGGCGGTAATGCTGGGGGTCCACCGAACCCCATGCAATAATTTGTCGACATGTTAGTTGGGGCACTTCAGAATCGAACCCCGAATACCAATAACCCTCCAGCGGGCCAGGTGGCACACTTTAAAGACTTCAAGAGCGCGGGACCACCTGAGTTCAAAGGAACCACCGAACCTATCGAAGCCCAAACTTGGGTCAAGGAAATTGAAAAGGCATTCGCTATTGCTAGCGTAGGAGATGATCAGAAAATAATCTTCGCCACTTACATGCTGAAGGGTGAAGCCAATTTCTGGTGGGAGGCAAACCAGATCAGGGCGGGAGAAGGTGTGATATCTTGGGAAGAGTTTAAGAAGATCTTCTTCGAAAACTATTTCCCTACGAGTATGCAGAGTCGTATGGAGATGCGATTCTTGGAGCTGAAGCAAGAAGACATGACCGTACCCCAGTACGCCGCAAAGTTCAATGAACTGGCGAGGTTCGTGCCTCATCAGGTCGACACTGAGGAGAGGAAAATGAGGAGGTTTGAGTAGGGTCTCAAACCATGGTTATACAGTAGACTTTCGGTGTTGCAGACGAACAGCTTAGCGACTCTCCTGGAGAAGGCTATAATTGCTGAGGGCAGAAGTGAAGCCCTAATGAAGTTTAATAAGGAGAAAAAGAAGAAGAATGAAGGAGGGAATCGCGGGGAAGGTAGCAGCAGCAGTGGTGGAAACAAGAGGAAGTGGAACAACAACAACAACAATAACAATTTTAACTCGGGAAACTCTGGGGGAAAACCAGGTGAAGTAAAGAAGAGAACTGAGGCGTGTAAGGAGTGTGGGAGGAATCACTCGGGTGCATGTCTAAAAGGGAAGAATGTCTGTTTCAATTGCGGGCAAGAGGGGCACATCTCCCCAATTGCTCTGCACTAAAGAGGAATGGATGTTTCAATTGTGGAGCATTGGATCATCAGGCAAGGAATTGCCCAAAGAAGAATTCAGCAGGAGGAAATGGAGGAAGGGGACCAAGCGGTGGAAATCTCACAATTACTGGACCACCAACTCAGAATCGACCAACAACAAGGACTTTCAACATGACGGTTCAGGATGCAGTCGCATCCAAGGACGTGGTTTCAGGTATCATTCCGGTCAATGATATATCTGCTTACATATTATTTGATTCGGGTGCTACTTGTTCCTTCGTATCCCATGAATTCTCCCAACGATTAAACATACCCCAGGAAAAATTAGAATATCCTTTGAACATAGAAGTCGCTAATAAGGAAGTCATTCCCGTTAGCCATGTCTATAGGAATTGTGTTGTAGATATCAGGGGATATAAGTTGCCTGTGAATTTAATTTCGATTCAATTAGGGGAATTTGATGTAATTCTAGGAATGGATTGGTTATTTAACCATGGAGCGATGATAGATTGCCAGAAGAAGTGTATAAATCTTATGACTCCAAATCAGTCTAAGGTAGTATTCTACGGGGGTAAGTCGCCGAGACACTCGAGTTGTCTGACGATGTTGCAAGCGAGGAAGTTGCTAAGGAAGGGAAGTGTAGGATATTTGGCCCATATCGTCGATACACGGAAAATAGGTGTAGGAATGGGACAGATACCAGTAGTGAATGAATTTTTGGATGTATTTCCGGAAGAGTTACCAGGGCTTCCACCGGATAGAGAGGTCGAATTCGTTATAGATTTAGTACCGGGAACGACCCCGATTTCGAAAGCCCCATACAGAATGGCACCGGCAGAGATGAAAGAGCTGATGGTACAGTTGCAGGAATTATTGGATAGAAAGTATATTCAACCGAGTGTGTCTCCTTGGGGAGCACCAGTTTTATTTGTGAAAAAGAAGGATGGATCGATGAGACTTTGTATCGACTATCGAGAGTTGAACAAAGTGACGATCAAGAACAAGTATCCATTACCTAGGATAGATGATCTGTTCGATCAGTTGAAGGGAGCGAAATATTTTTCCAAGATCGACTTGAGGACGGGATATCACCAATTGAGGGTGAGGAAGGAAGATGTTCCTAAGACAGCATTCAGGACTCGTTACGGTCACTACGAGTTCCTGGTGATGTCATTTGGATTAACGAACGCGCCGGCGGCATTTATGGACATGATGAATCGGGTATTCAAGCAATACCTAGATAAATTTGTGGTCGTGTTCATAGATGATATCCTGATCTATTCCAAGACTCAGGAGGATCATGCTGAACACTTAAGGTTGGTATTGGAGGCGTTAAGGAAGGATAAGTTATACGCAAAATTTTCAAAGTGCGAGTTTTGGTTGAAGAAAGTTCAATTTTTGGGTCACGTGATCGATAAGGACGGAATCTCTGTGGATCCAGCAAACGTAGAAGCGGTGCAGAATTGGGAGCAACCAAAGACACCGATGGAAGTAAGAAGTTTCTTAGGACTGGCAGGCTATTATAGACGGTTTATCCAAGATTTTTCGAAGATAGCAGGAACTTTGACGAATTTAACAAAGAAGACGGTCAAATTTGTCTGGACAGAGAAGTGTGAAGAAAGTTTTCGGGAACTTAAGAAAAGATTGAGTGAGGCACCGGTGTTGTCTTTACCAGACGATACAGGTGATTTCGTGATTTTTAGTGATGCGTCTCACAAAGGACTTGGCTGTGTGCTTATGCAACATGGTAAAGTTATTGCATATGCATCGCGTCAGTTGAAGGATTATGAGAAGGGATATCCTACCCATGACCTGGAATTGGCAGCGGTAGTATTTGCCCTAAAGATTTGGAGGCACTATTTATATGGTGTAAAGTGTGAAATATACACGGACCATAAAAGTCTGAAGTATATCTTCACGTAGAAGGAGTTGAATATGAGACAGAGAAGATGGTTGGAACTAATAAAGGATTATGATTGAGACATCTTATATCATCCGGGAAAAGCTAACGTGGTCGCAGATGCGCTAAGCAGAAAGGGCAGTGGTAGGTTGGCAATGCTAACGGCTCAAGAGGAGTTGATTAGGGAAATGGCCAGTTTGGAACTCGAGGTAAAGAGTCCGAGCGAGTCAGATGGGAAGTTGTTCGCAATGGAGGTTCGACCGACTCTATTGGACAAAATCAATGAAGAACAAAGCAGCGATGAAGAATGCGAGAAGGTGAGGAAAAGAATTTCAGATGGAGAGGAGCTTAAGTTTAATGTGGGTGGTGATGGATTATTAAGGTTTGAGAGGAGAATTTGGGTGCCAGCGGTAACTGAATTAAAGGAAGAAATCTTGCAGGAAGCCCATAGCTCAAGTTACTCAATTCACCCGGGAAGCACAAAAATGTATCAGGATCTTCGCCAACATTATTGGTGGCCCAATATGAAGAGAGAAGTGGCAGAGTGCGTCAGCAGATGTTTGACATGCCAGAGAGTTAAGGCGGAACATCAGAGACCGAGCGGGTTACTTCAACCATTAGAAATTTCAGAATGGAAATGGGAGCATATCATGATGGACTTCGTGGTAGGACTTCCAAACACACAGAAGGGTTACGATGCAGTTTGGGTAATCGTTGATCGATTGACCAAGTCAGCGCATTTCTTGCCAATCAAAATCAGATATACCTTGGATCAGTTGGCAAAGCTTTATATCAAGGAGATCGTTTCCAGGCACGGTGTGCCTGTATCAATTGTGTCAGATCGCGATCCGCGGTTCACAGCTAATTTCTGGAAAAGCTTTCAAGAACGCATGGGAACGCAACTGAGGATGAGCACCGCGTATCATCCTCAAACAGACGGGCAGAGCGAAAGAACTATTCAAACGTTAGAGGACATGCTGAGAGCATGTGTAATGGACTTCAAAGGAAGCTGGGATGACCACCTACCGTTGGTGGAATTTGCATACAACAATAGTTACCACGCGAGCATTGGGATGCCACCTTATGAAGCTTTATATGGAAGAAAATGTAGAACGCCATTGTGTTGGGATGAAGTGGGAGAACGTAAATTGCTAGGGCCATAATTAGTGCAGCAAACTGCAGATGTGATCAAAACTAATACGAGCGAGATTAGTGACAGCTCAGGATCGACAGAAGAAATATGTTGATCAACATCGGCAACAACGAGACTTCGACGTCGGCACTTATGTGTTTCTAAAGGTTTCACCTTGGAAAGGGAAAATGAGATTCGGGAAGAAGGGAAAACTTAGTCCCAGATTCATAGGACCCTTTGAAGTGTTAAGGCGAGTCGGTGAGGTAGCTTATGAAATAGCTTTACCTCCGGAGTTAGAACATATACACAACGTGTTCCACGTATCAATTTTACGACCCTATAAACAGGATTACAAGCATATCATAGAGTATGAACCCATCCAATTTGAAAAGAACTTAACCTATGAAGAGGTTCCAGTACAGATAATTGATAGAAAAGAACAAGTGTTGAGGAATAAGATAATACCTTCTGTTAAAGTAGTATGGAGGAACCACAACGCCGAAGAGGCTACGTGGGAACTCGAGGAGAAAATGATGAAAAATTATCCTAATCTTTTTGTTTGATGTGTAATGATTCCGGGGACGGAATCCTTATAAGGGAGGGTGAATGTAATATCCGAGAGTATTATGTCTTTTAACAATTATCAATAAACGAATTTATGTGAAATTCTTGTGTATTTTCTTTTATTAGATGTATCTGTGTTATACATACATGTGTTATTTTATGATATGTGATGAGGAGTATTTAAATGGTTAGTTCAGTTTAATGCAACTATTTAAATTGGTTAAGTATGGAATTAATTCTATTAATTTCGTGGGATGGCTTTAAAGCATGATTTTGAGATCAGAGTGGAATTTAGAGACGCGGACTGCGTATTTGAGTCCGGGACGTCGAATTTAGTCAGGTTAGACTGTAACCACGAAAATGTGTCACGGTTGACTTTTTGGTCAAAGTCAACCGGTTGACTTTTTCGGGTAAAAAGTCAACCATGAATTTCGGAGAGGATTTTGACGAAACAGATAGTTCCATGACGTCCGGGACGTCGACTTTAGTAGGAATCGATATAAGTATCGCAACGTTTTGCTACGAGGGACAAAATGGTCAAAATAATTATTTAATTGATTTAATTGATTATAATAATATTTTATGTGGTACAAGTCAGCAGCTGGTGGGACCCTTGTGACTCACGAATTGGGACAAGGGAAGGAGTATACGTATATTACATATAGCTAAGGAGGGAGTACTTCATTTTACTCCTTAAAACCAAAAAATCCTTTCATTTTCTCTAACCCCCACATTCTTCTTATTTAATTGCTAAACTAATGTTCTAACTTAATGTTGTAACTGCTGAATTGAGAATGGAAGAGGCAAGGGAAGCTTATACTAATGATTTCTATGTGTACTCTCCACCTAAAATTCTATTTCTTTCTTTTGTAAAATATCCTACCGTGAGTTGAGAGTGAGAGAGGAAAGAGCTTGAGAGGGTGGCGAATTCTGGAGTTTGCAGAGACTAACCAAGCAAAGAGAGTCATTAGAGGAATTCGAACAAAAAGAATTCATCAAAGAGGTAGCCATGAACTCTCTTTTTCATATTCTTAAGTAAAAATGAGAAAATATGCATATGAGACCTTGCAAATGATTTGTTTTGATTTTGTGAGGCTATGTTCATGTTGGTTACTGATATGTGGGTGTAGAGAACGAAAGTTCTGGTTTAATTCATGTCTCTTACACATTAAATCGTATAAATTTATGCCATGCATGCTAAGTGTTTGCTAAAATGCCTCTTAGATGTCAAATTGTTCAAATCATGGTAATTTAGTGAAGTTAAAGGTTGGGTTACGTGTATATATGTTAGTATGTATGGTCTGGACAGTAGGAATCAACCCCATGCATGCTAGAATCAAAATCACAAAATTTGTCAAAGATGGCTTAACATAGAATCTATGACTTTTCGGGGTTTTCGGAGCCTTGGAATCATGGTTTCTATGACCTGATTAGTGTGTGTAATAATTTTGTAAAATACTGTGTAGTATGATGTATAACCTGACCAAATTTCATAAGAAACGGAGTTAAATTGAGCAAGTTATAATTTTCGAGAGCAAGCATGTTGGAAATAAAAATCTGCAAATTTCTGGGTTTTCCAGAATTTTTCTAAGTGTTAGAACCTGTCCTGGCACGCTTTTCAAAGTAGCCGGTTCGTGGTCTTAATTTGCTATTTTCTGGAATGTGATATTTTTGTAAAATAGTATGCTAGATGAAGTATGTTGTGTCCAAGTTTCATGGTCATATCATGTATGGTTTAATCGGAATTAATTCGCTAAGATGGCTGCTCAAAACTGCAAAAATTTTCTGGGCATGAAGAGCAGAGCAGCTGCGCCGTTCATACGGCTTAACGATGCGCAGCTTCGCCACTCAAAGATGGGTTCCGGGTTTTCCAGGCAGCGCAGCTGCGCCGGTAACACGGCTTGAGGCTGCGCAGCTGCGCCGGTCCGGGTCGGTCCGGGTCGGGTCTGGTCCGGGTCAGGTCTGATCCGGGTCGGGTCGGGTCGAACCGGGAAAAATTCCAGAAACTTATTTTTACTCAGATTCTCATATTGAACCACTTTATCTATATGACGCAACATGATATATGATTAAATTAGTTTGATGATAGCATACGTGGTAGTTGATTAATGAAATTATAATGAAAGGAAATCATTTTCTTTCGAATTAGAGTTCAAGAACCTAATGGCTTAATGTGACACATATGATTAGGTTACGTGAAGGTTAATTGCTAGCTTTAACGATAGCAGACGTATCAGGCAAGTTTCCTAACCCTAATTTCTATTGGGTATTTATTCAATCCTTACTCATTTTTATCGCAGTAAGGGTAAGTATTGGACTTGTGCTAGCTATTTATTCGTGCAAGTTCCTTTGTTGTGAAGTTATACAACTTCAATTATCTTGCAAGCTTATCGATGATTACTCAATTATTATTCTAACAACCATGCTTATAAGTTTCATGTCATTATCGAACTGTTTCTAAGTATGTTTCCTGGCCTTTGTTTTCGGCTAGTTATTATTGATGAAAAATGATTTAATTCAAATCTTTCGAAGCTATTTAATGTTTACCAATCCAAATTGCTTTGGTGCGGTCTCGCATGAATACTAAGATGAATAACCCGAATAAATGGGCAAACAGATGTCGGGCATATAGTCCCATTTATGCTTATGCAGTTTAAACTTTATACTTGTGCACAATGTAGGGTACGATAGGCTGATCACCTGGAGTACTTGCAGAGACCGTTTACAATCTATTTGATTGTTAAACCGTCTGATGGTTTTCGATGAAACAAAGCAATGTTCAGGGTATTTAACACCCCTTAGTATGCTATGGAGAATTCTAAACTCTTATCTTTGATATTCTTGTTTAACACTTGATAATTCTTTCAACTGTTGAGATATTGTCATACAGATGTTTTTACTCCTGATGTATGTTTTCAAACTTCTTTATATACTTGCTGGGCAATTTGTGCTCATTCTTGCTTAAACCTTTCAGTTAAGGATGAGAAGGCTGAGGGCTCGGGCAAGGACAAGGGGAAGACTAAGATGAAATGATGCTAGTTACCTTATAAAATAAGTTATATTTCCGCATATGATGTAATGTAGCGATAAACGCTAAGTTTAAGTTTTGGTTTATTAAAGGTTGTAAAGACTTGGGATTTTATTTTGAGTAAGTACGTAATAGTTATAATATTACTATTATTATTGCTGGAGTTTACTTAGATAGATGAGGATGTATGTTGTATCGTGAGCACCATGTCCTGTAATCGATGTTACACGGATTTGGGGGCGTCACAAAAGAAATCTGAGAAAAATTAATTGTAACCTATGAAGGAACCAATCATATCAAAGAAACCAGAAAAGATGCTCTAATCCATGAGTATAAAAGCTTCAAGCTAGAAGAAGGTGAGAAAATCATTGATATGAAAACTCATTTTTCCAGAATCATTGAGGAGCTAGAACAACTGGGAAAAGCTTACACAACAAATGAGAAAAATAGAAGGATTCTCAAAGCCCTTCCATCTGTATGGAAAATAAAAGTTACAGCAATCAAGGAAATGCAGGATCTAACTGCTTATCCTCTTGATAGCCTCATTGGAAATCTTCGTGCCCACGAAGTCGACAGACATGCTAGTCGAAAAAGCAAGATCAGACACAGATCTCAAAAAGAAAGGAATCGCTTTCAAAGCCTTACTTGTTGTTCAAGAAAGCGATGATGATGAATTGAATGAAGAACTCTTGAGTCTAGATAATAACGAAGTTGCATTATTATCAAAACAACTCAGGAGAGTAATTCAAAACAAAGCAAAGAGATATGGCAAAGGCTTTATGAAAACAAATAACAATTTCAACAACTTTCGAAACAAGTAAGCCTCCAAGCCAAAAATTCCAGGAGGGAATTTTAAAGCTACCTACAGCAACTTCAGAAATGCTGTCTCAAATGAAAATTCAAATAACCGTTTTGAATGCAACTAACCAGGACACTTCAAGAAGGATTATCCAAAACTAGCCAACAACAAAGTTCTAGTAGTTGAAGAAGGTTGGGATCTAAGTGATGAAAAAGAACCTACTGAGCCAACCGAAGAAACCGTAAATTTATGTTTAATGGCGGACAATGACTCATCACCAAAATCTGAGGTAAATTCGGAACATCAATTACAAGAAGCATATAATTTTCTGTATAAAGATAATGAAATTATTAAAGAAGATTTTATTAAATTAAAAGCATCATTAAAAAAATTAATTAAAGAAAATAAAAATCTTGAAGTAGAAAATTTCAAGTTAATTATGGATAATGAAATCTTAAAACATGAAAATGAGAAATTAGAAAATAACTCTTAAAAAAATCTTGCAGCAAAAGAAGAACTAGAAAAATTAAGAAAAATAAATAAAAATCTTGAAACTGAAAATTCAGCTCTTGCTGTGATTATAGAAGATTCTCAAAAACAAGAAATAAGTGAAAAGAAAAACTCATTAGAAAAACAACTTGAAGAATCTACTTTAATGAATTAAATTAAATTGTTGACTCTAGAACGTGATGATTTAAACTCTACAGTTATTAAATTTAAAAAAGGAAAAAAAATCTTAACGTTATGCTCGGTCAACAAAGATGTAGTTTTAATAAAGAAGGATTAGGGTATATCGGAGAATCCAGTAAGATAAAAGATAAAAAAACTCTATCATGTTAAAAGTAAAGAAAAATGTCATGCATCTCCTTTTGATAAATGCTCTTACTATAAAAAAATGGTCATTCAATTTACTCATGTAATGCCAACAATGGAAACTACAAAGAAAAAATGATTTGGGTGCCAAAAGGAAGTTACACTAAACCTATTATCACAAAAAGAGAATTTCTTTCTCATGAAAGACCATCTAAAAACTCTCATCAAAATCCTTCGATTAAAAGAGTTAGTCATGCATATTATAAATCTGCTACTCATAGAACATGTGTGTCTACTGGTGATTATTATCCTATACCAAAATTTGTAAGGGAAAACACGAACGATCCTTATACAAAATGAAAAACTTACCCAAAGGACCCTTCTCATTAAAGGGTACTAGTTTGTGAATTTAATATATATTGCAGGTATCTCACAGCTGACTCTAATAAAAATAAATGGTACCTTGATAGCGCTTGTTCAAGACACATGACAGGAAATAAAATAAAATTGAGCAATCTACGAGCTACAGACTGTAATGAGATAACATTTGGAGACAGCAACAAAGGTAAAGTTGTTAGAATTGGAAATGTGTACAGTAAACACATAACAATCTGTAACGTTCAATTAGTCACAGGACTCAGGTACAATCTTCTATCTATCAGTCAACTATGTGATAGTGGTTTTAAAATAACATTCAGTCCTCATAACTGTTCAATATATGACCAAACTGGGAAATTAATTCTACTTTATCCTAGAAGTCAAAATGTGTACACATATGATTTAGATACATACTCACACATGGACAATGTGTGTCTTATATCTGCAAATGATGATCCTTGGCTTTGGCATCGTAGATTAGGACACATTAACATGAAATTAATTAACAACATATCTTCTAAGGAACATGTTCGTGGTCTTCCTAAACTTAAATTCTTTAAAGACCATATCTATGAAGCCTGTGAATTAGGAAAACAAATTCATGCATCTCATAAATCTAAACTCACAGTTTCAACCTCTCGACCACTTGAACTCTTGCATATGGACTTAGTAGGACCTATCCCTAAACACAGTATGGGTGGTGTTGTCTATATTCTAGTCCTACTTGATGATTATTTAAGATTCACTTGAGTTAATTTTCTAAAATTTAAAAATGAAGCGATAAACTCTTTCTCTGCTCTATGTAAGAAAATTCAGAATCAACAGGGAAGCTCTATTGTTTATATTCAATCTGATCACGAAAGAGAATTTGACAATTCTGATTTTATAATGTTCTGTGATGAGCACGGTATAAGTCATAACTTTTTTTGCACCTTACACACCTCAATCAAACGGTGTTGTTGAAAGAAAAAATCGTACTTTACAAGAAATGGCCAATACTATGCTTAATGAATATCGTCTTCCTAAATATTTTTGAGCTGAAGCAATTGCAACATCTTGTTATATTTTGAATCGAGTCTTGCTAAGATCAATACTACTCAAAACTCCCTATGAACTTTTTTATCAAAGAACTCCAAAAATAAACTACTTTCTTGTCTTTGGGAGTAAATGCTTTATTCTAAATACTAAAAAATATCTAGTGAAATTCGATCCCAAATCTAATGAAGGAATATTCCTGGGATATTCACTAAATAGTAAAGCATATAGAGTCTTTAATAAAAGAACTCTAGTCGTGGAAGAGTCAATGAATGTAACCTTTGATGAATCTAAACCTCCTCCAAAATATAAAGAACTGGCAGAAAATGATACAGTTATTGAAGATGTTCTCAGAAATATGGAAGAACTAAAAATTGATGATATCCCTTCTTCTATCAATATTAATCCTCTTGAAAATCCTAATCCCCAGCTAAATGACTTGCCCAAGGAATCACATGCTATAAGAAATCATCCAAAAGAAAATATAATTGGTGATATCGATAAAGGGATTCTTACAAGATCACAAGCACAAAACATGGCCAGTCATCTATCCTTTCTATCACAAATTGAGCCTAAAAATATAAAAGATGCATTGATTGAAGAAGACAGGATAATAGCTATGCAAGAAGAACTTGAACAGTTCACAAGAAACAAAGTCTGGAAATTAGTTCCAACTCCCGAAGAAACCTCCATTATTGGAACTCGATGGGTGTTTTTATAACAAATTAGATAAAAATGGAACTGTTATACGTAAAAAGGCACGATTAGTTGCACAAGGGTATAATCAACTCGAAGGAATTGACTATGTTGAAACATATGCTCCTGTTGCTAGAATTGAGTCTATACGTATGTTATTAGCTTTTGCATGCCATAAAGATTTTAAATTATTTCAAATGGATGTGAAATCTATTTTTCTAAATGGTGTTATTGAAGAAGAAGTCTATGTTAAACAACCCCCTGGCTTTGAAGACTTTGATCATCCTGATTATGTGTATAAACTACACAAAGCTTTATACGATCTAAAACAAGCTCCCAGGGCATGGTATGAAAGACTGAGTAAATTTTTATTAGAAAATGGTAATAAAAGGGGCACAGTAGATACTTCTCTTTTTATAAAATATAAAAATGGTGATATTCTTATTTTACAAATATATGCTAATGACATTATTTTTTTGGATCTACTAACATGACTATGTGTAATGAGTTTTCTGAAAGCATGAGTAAGGAATTTGAAATGAGCATGATGGGAGAATTGAATTTCTTCCTAGGACTACAAATCAAGCAAGGAGAAAAAGGTATTCACATCTCTCAATCCAAATATTGCAAAGATATGATTAAGAAATTTGGTCTAGAATCTGTGAAACCTCTTAATACTCCTATGTCAACTGCTGATAAACTAACTGCTGATGAAAATGGAAAAAGTGTTGACACAAAGAAGTATCGAGGAATGATTGGCAGTCTCCTATACATCACAGCTAGTCGACCTGACATTATATTCAGTGTCTGTAAATGTGCCAGATTCCAAGCAAACCCTAAAGAATCTCATTTGGTTACAGTAAAAAGAATATTTCGATATCTTAAAGGAACTACAGACTTAGGTCTATGCTATCCTAAAGGTCAACCATTTGACCTTGTGTGTTTTTCTGACTCTGACTATGTCGGTCATCATGTTGATCGAAAAAGCACAAGTGGCACTTGTCAGTTCTTAGGCGGATGTTTAGTTTTCTGGTTTTTTAAGAAACAAAACTCGGTATCTATTTCAACCACCGAAGCCGAATATATAGCTATTGCACGATGTTGTGCACAGATATTGTGGATGAAACAGACCCTTGCTGATTATAATATAAAATTTAACTGTATGTCAATCTTATGTGATAATACAAGCACTATTAACTTAAGTAAAAATACCGTATTACATGCTAGATCAAAACACATTGATGTTAGACACCATTTCTTACGGGATCATGTAAACAATGGTATTATTAAACTAGAACATATTGACACAGAATCAAATATTGCTGATATATTTACTAAACCACTAAGTTCTAATAGATTTTGCAAATTATGTTTAGATTTGGGAATGTTAGATATCATCTCATAAAATATTAAATCTTTGTCTTAGTTAATTTCTATTTTTATTAATTTTTCTAGTAATATATATATATATATATATATATATATATATATATATATATATTTTCTTAAGTTATATAGTCAAATTTATTAATATTACTAATTTTCTTTCTATTATATTTTAACATATATACAATGCTAATTTATATATACATATACACACATAATTTTGAATATATAATATAGTTGGTTTTTTTATATGTTAATATACTTATATTATTTAATTAAGTATCTATTTTTATATATTAAGATTTTATATTTATAATATTTCTCAATTACATATTATATATCAAAAATTATACTAACATAAATATTATTAGTTTTATTTTTTTTAAACCACATTATTAATATTAATTTATATATATAAACTCATAATTATACATATGAATATATATATATATATATATATAATTTATTTATTTAATATAATTATTTTAGCCTTTTTATTATTAATTATATCAAAATTATATTTTATAACATTTATTTTATAATTATATAATTGATCTAATCTGAGCCGTTGATCCAAAAATTCATCTAACGGTCAACTACAAGCCCAATCCGCGTTTATTGACTCCAACCAATCAGAAGCCAGATAGCCTAAGCACACGGATTGCACGTATCAACCGATCGATCAACACAGGAAAAAAACAAATACATCCCAGTCGTCCGATCAAAAGTCAAACAGTCAGCCGATCCAGTTCAAACGCACGTCTCATCTTGACTGTTGATCAAATCAAAGGTTTGTTTTCAGCCACACGATCACTCTAATTTGCCTAAATATAAAAACTAAAAATCAGATTTTTATTTCATTTTTACTCTCTCCTTCTCTCTCTTCTGCCGGCTCTCCGTCTTCTCTTTCTCTCTCTCTCTCTCTCTCTCTCTCTCTCTCTCTCTCTCTCTCTCTCTCTCTCTCTCTCTCTCTCTCTCTCTCTCTCTCTCTCTCTCTCTCTCTACCACAAAGGCTCTCAACTCTCTCTATCTCAAACCCTAACCCTCTCAAACCCTAACCCTCTCTGCCTAAATTAACCAATCTATGTGAGTTTTTCGTGTTTCTCTTTCATTTAAATGATTCTTCTGTGTCTTCTTAACATCTATGTCGGTTTAAATTTTCTTTCTTCGTGTTTATGGGGTCGATTTTGTTTCAAACAAAAATATTTTCTTATTTTGTTTGTGTTCTTAAATATTTTCAAACCTTAAAAACCATAGAAATCATTTTTTTGCTCATATATATATATATATATATATATATATATTTAAAAAATCATTACATTTTTCATTTATCAATATGTTTCTGGGTTCGAGTATATTTCTTAAAAGAAATTTTTTTTTTTGTTATTAAAATACTTTAAACCCTAGATCTATAAATTTTTATTTGTTTACCGATTGGTTTAAGGTTTGATTTAAAATATATATATATATATATATATATATATATATATATTGTCTTTTTCTAATGTGTATTTTCTATAAAATAATTTTGTGTTTAATTTCGAAACCCTAGATATATATATATATATATGTTCTTTTCTGTCTTTCTTCTTCTTCCCCTTCTGTCTATCTTTATTATAAAAAAATTATATGTGAAACCCTAAAAGTTCGTCTATATATATATATATCAAAATTTTAAGTTTACAGAAACTTTTAGAAGTTTATTTTATTAGAAATTTATTTATAAGTATATAAATATTTTCAAAAATTGTATATTATATATATCCATGTATGTATGAAACCCTAGAAAGGGGAAAGATTTCTCGGTACTGATATTTTTGTATATGTATGTTTGAAACAAATGTGTTCTTGTATTTCGAAACCATTACGTATTTTCTGTCTAAAGTTTTTTTCTGAATTTTTTTTTAAACCCTACTTTTACTTTTTGAAAATTTTTGTCAAACCCATTTTTTGTTAACAATTTTTTTGAAACCCTAAAATTTCACAAATATTTCAAAAATGTTATATATATATATATATATATTTGTGTGTGTGTGTGTGTGTGCTTGGTTATGTAAATGTGCATAATAACTAATATCTATATATACTTGGTTTCGTTGCCTGAAAAATATGTATGTATGAGTATAATTTCTTCTACTGATGTACCTGTGCTATAATGTGGATAAACTGAAAGCTGCTTAGCTTGTGAATAGATGTGCTCAGGTAATCCATTTCTCTCTCTGATCAACTATGAATATTATTCAGTGATAAAAATGAGTTTCATGTTTATGTTCTGTTTATGTGGCTATCTGAAAGCCACTGGTTGTATATGTGGTTGTCTATGTGAGTATAAATATTGGGTAAAAATAAAAATTTTATGACTAAATTTTGCAAATTTATTGTCTATCTGAATTGGGTTATATACTGGTATGAATAATAGAGATCATGTATACCATATCATGTGTTACAGAGATCATGTGCTATATCAATTTTATATAACACTGACTTGTTGAATCTCTGTGTTGACTCACTATTTTTGTGATATGGGCATGTAGCAATGACAACATGTTAGTGTTATGTAACATTGACTGGTTGTATCTCTGTCTTGATTTGCTATAGTCTGATATGAGATAATAAGTAATGATAGCATATCTCTTTATTTGATATTAGATCATACCTGTTATGTCAATAACCTGCATATTTCTGAAATGTTCTTTGTGTCTTCTGATTAGACTTCTGGGCTAATTTTTCAACAAGGAGAAAACTGACAAAAGATTTAAATCTGCTAACAGTACACAACATGCCTGTCCATCACTGCTCACAGTGCACAGTCATCACTTGAGAACTATTTAGTCTTTGACATTCAGGTCATGTCACATTACTTAAACTGAGTTTTTAAAATGTACTTTCTCTATAAAAGAGTAGTCTTTCAAAAACTTTAACTTCAAACTTCTTCTACTACTTTTCTGCAGTCTTCAAACTCTTTAAACTTTTTTTTTTGCATCCACTATCTTTCAAAACATGCCCCCTGTCTATTCATCAAAAAAAAAGAAATTAGAAATGCTTTCTGAGTCACACCCTGATATTTATACACCTATGCTTCTTACCCTTACTGCCAAAAACAAATATGAACACATGAGACATAACTTGCTTCCTGGGGTAGGGACTTTTTTCAATAGTTTTCCAACTCTGTTAGAAAAATTAACAAGTATAGGATGGGATGGTCTTATTTCTTTTACAAATAGAGAAATATTTCCTAGCTTGATTGCTGAATTCTATGCTCACATATCATTTGTTCATGATTCAACTAGTTTTTTGTCTTGTATTAAAACCTGCATTCAAGGCCAAGACTATGTGATAGATGAAATACTTCTTTTGCATGCCCTTAGTCTCAGAAATGAATTCTTAGACTATCCAAAGATAAATGAATACACTTCTCCCATAGGAATTTCTACAACTGACTGTCTTACTTTCAAACACAATCTTTCACTCACCACTGATCAACTTGTGCCTGCCAACTTGTTTGAATATCCATGCAAAGTGCACACTGATTTCTTCACTTCTGAGTGTCTTTTTTAGGAAAAATTATAAGACACAATTTCATGCCTGTCCAAAATGACAAACTGTTGAGTCCATTTGACATAGAACTCATGAAATGTGTTTTGACTGAGTGTATGCCATATAGTCTGCCATATTTTCTCTTGACTTGCTTTGAATTCTGCCACTCTAACAATTGCATGGGGTATGGACTTTTGTTGACTAGAATTTTTATACATCTGGGTATTCCTGTCCATTTTCATAAGTCTCAAATGGTTCATAATAGCAATATTGTGCCACACTTGAACCTTCTCCCTAAGCCTTTGATTATTTTTACACCAAATAACACTGACCATATTGAAACACACTTAAACCTACTGTCACAAATTGATTCTTTAAACAGTATGAATCAGCTATCTTTGAAGAATCAATCTGAAATTATGAGTCAATTAGAGGCTTTACAGTTGTCTGTGCATCATTTACAATATATGATGAGTGTGTTGATGGAGCACCACAAAGTTTCAATTCCTCCTTATAATTTTACTGCCACTACCAGCTCTGTACAGCCTGATCATACTGATCAAAGACCCACTGATCCCCATCTCACAAACCTTGGTATGAATTTCTCCCCACTTAACTATGATGAACTCTAACTATTCAGAATGACTGTAATCCTGTATGATTAACTAACTATTCAGGATGACTGTATAATGGTATCATACTAACATACTGATAATTAGGATTATTTATTATAAGTTTGCTCATTCTGACTTGCAGGTAGATTTTGAAACTAACAGTTTCTGCAGGTCCTTTAGTATCTTTTCTTTAACCCCTCCATTTTTGTTAATGACAAAGGGGGAGAAGAAAAATATCAGATTATATAGCAGAAATGAGTCTGCGGCTTTAAGCCTGCTGGGCTTAAGAAAAATATCAGATTTAATGTATATACTACTTAGTTTATACTAAGTTAGTATATACAATGAGAGCAGAACTGAGTCTGCTGGTTATATCTGTTATAAATGCCTGGATGAGATGAATGGTTTACATGTGCATATGGGATTGACAGGATATATAACTGCTATGGTTTGACTGGATGGTCTGAATGATATTGACAGGGATAAGCATACTGAATATTGGATATGAACTGCTATAGTTTGTATGCTGGTTATAACCGTTATAGCAGGAATGAGTCTGCTGGTTATAAATGTTATAACTGCCTGGATGGTTTGAATTATAACTGCCTGGATGGTTTTGATGAGATTGACAGGATATAACTGCTATAACTATCTGTCTGACTAGGTTGAATGGTTTTCATATATAACTGCTATATAACTATTTGATGGTTTTTTAAAAATATGATGGTTTTTCAAAATTTTAAAATTTCTTTTAAAAACCCGATTCATGATCTAAAGGGGGAGCATCATGAATTAAGGGGGAGTTCTGAAAACCAAAATATTTTTATTTATTGTTATCATCAAAAAGGGGGAGATTGATAGGTCTCCAAATCTTAAGTATTTTATTTTGATGATAATAAATTAGGTTAATAGGTCAAAAGGGTAGAATCCTCTCCATAGGATTAAAAGTGTTAAAATGATTTTTAATTACCTCAAATATTTTGACCAAAAATATTTATTTTCTAAAAAACTTTCTTTGAATTTATTTTATGACCTTGATAAAATAATATTAAGTGTTAATAAAATGAGTTCATATAGTAACATTTTCTAACGCAAGGAGATTCCTATTTCTTTTCAAAATAATTTTAAAATTCTTCCTGGGCAAAATTAATTTCCATATATATAGAAACCGTGCATGTGTGTGCATGGGAATATGTGTGCCTAAAACTATAATCGTGTGTATGTGCATGGTGTGTGTGCCGAATTTTTAAGGAGTGTGCATGTGTGTTGGTGAGTGTACCGTGTATGTTTGTATGCTGCAAAGGCTTATGCCTTAAAGCTTTTGCAAGTTGGCAAGATCGTGAGTCATAAGTTATAAACATTTGTTTTGGGCATATAGTGACTCATAAGTAATGAACAAAAATTGTTGGGCCAAACAAATTCTTAAAACCGGAAAATGCAACATTGATCCGAGCCCTTCATTTTGAAATCATACAATCCAGACCTTCTATTTCAAAAATAGATTTCCAAAATTACGATTTTGCCCTAACCTCAAAAATCCTATAAATAGGAGGCTTTTCTATTCATTTCAACTAACCAATTTTACATATCTGAAAAGCTTACTCTCCTTGCCTACACTCTGTCCGAATAAGCTTTTGCTCTTTTCTTCTAATCAAAGTTCTAATTCTATATTAGAAGAGAAAAATTGGTCAAAGTATCTGAGATAATTTGTTAAATTATTATTGCTTATATTATCTCATATTTGCATAGATAATCAGATATAAACTGTGATACACATTTATATATATATATCTATATTTCATTTATCATATCAAGTAAAAAGTATGTACTTGGACACTGATATAATTTGAAAGTTATTTCTTTGAAATTCTTCAAACGGTCTTTAAAATCCCAAGTGGCCTTTTACTGATACAAATAATCTATATAAATATTATATAATATTTATATACGGTTATCAAGTTGTGAATCGAAAAATTTAGTCAGTACTTGGATACTGATATAATCCGGATGTTATTTCTTTGAAATTCTCTAGACGGTCTTTAAAATACCAAGTGGCCAAATTATTCACAACGTAGATCAAATATAATAGAATATATATAAGTGGGTGAAACAAGTTTGTTCAAGTATTAGCTAAATTGATCATATCATTATACTTGATAAATTGTCATTAAATATACTACTCATATAATTGTTCATAAATTATTGTTGCATTATAGTAGTGTGTGTGGTTATTTAAATTCAAAGTCACATTTGTTTAAAACCATAGAAACACACTCTTTATAAAGAAAAATCTTTTTTCTTAATCCATAGAAAAATATTCTTTATTAAAGAAAAAAAATCTTTATTACAAGTGCTTAAATCTTTTATCTGCTTTCACAGAAGCACATCACATAAAAGTTTTTGAACTTTTATCATATACTTAAATTCTATATCTTCTTATCTGAGAAATATTTGTTCTACAATTTTATATGCTTACTATTAGAAGCAAATATTCAAACAAACTTTTTGTAAAAAAAAAGGTTGAGTTAGTTTATTTTATACTTGTGAGAAAGACAAGAATTTTTTGACCAAGACCAGAGTCTTAGAGAGGTCAGTTGTGAGTTGGGTCTCTAGTGTACTTGTGAGGTGATGAAGAGATTGTTGTTTCAAGACCAAGGTGTAGAATAGTACTAAGCTCAAAAGAAGATTCAACTAAGCTTGAGGAAGGAGCTGGGAGATCGCTGTCCAAGATAGTTAGTTGTGGATAGTTGTAAGTTTATCTTTAAAACTTTGTACAGGCTTCTCCGCCTATGGAAGGAGTATTTATTACAGAGAGTAATAGGATCTCAAGTCCTAGAGAGGAGCTTGAGACTGGACGTAGCAACATACCCGAGCTGTATGTTGTGAACCAGATAAATATTTGTGCATTGTGTGATTGAATTTTAATCTGCTTATTAATTTCTTAAAATTAACCCACTAAAATTTAAAAAGGCCAAAGATAATTTTTAAACAGTGATAATCTATTCAACGCCCCTCCCCCCCTTCTAGATTATTATTGGACTTTCAATTTAATTATATGTATTTCAATTCCAAAATGCACAACTCCAAATAATGCAAATTAGAAACTTGTTTCTAATTTCATTCCACCTTAGTCAATGATTCCTGAGTTGTCATTTATCGAATCACATAGGATGTATCTCACTACAAGAAAAAAGCTTATTTTCGACGGACAATTCCGTCAGTATTAGTCCTATTCTGTCGGAATTAGGTTATTTACGAGGGAATATTCAGTCGGAAGTTCCGTCGTATATACACGCGTCAAAAATAAGTCCATCGAAATTCCAAATTCCAAATAATATGAGGTTAAATAATATGCAGCCCAAATTCCAAAATCCAAATTCCAATTTCAGCAATATAAATTTGAAGAATTTAATTTGAGCAACAACAAGAAGCACAAAATCACCTATGACCCAAATTTTTAACCCACGTTTATTCACAACAACAACATATTATCCAAATTGGGTTAATCTCATATTCAAACTCATACTAAACCTAAAACAAATTAAGCCACAAATTTCAGAAATATCATACAAATTTCAGAAATATTATAAATTTCAGACATTCAAAAATATTTTTTATTTAACTATTTGCAACAAATTAACCCAAAAAACATAAATTAATAAAACTAACCTTGAATTAATGTGCAAACTAAAGGAGAAGAAATGAGGAACACAGAACCCCTTGGTGGTGGCGATTAGTGGTGGTGGTGGCTGCTGGAACGGTGGTGGTGGTGGCTTCTGGTGGCTGCTGGAAAGGTGGTGGCGGCGGCGACTGGTATCGTGATGGTGGTGGAGTGAGAGGGCGGCACGAGGTGGTGATGGAGATGAGAGTCAGGAGAGAGCAGTGAGAGAGAAAATGAGAGCAATATGGTGAGAGAGAGTAAAATGAGAGAATAGCAGAGGCAGCTGAGGAAAAACGATTATATTAGGTTTTAAAGATTATTTTTGACGGAATTTCCGTTGAACCTAATTCCGTCGTAGTTAACTTATCCTCGACTGATATTCCGTCGAAAGTAAACATCATTCCGTTGAGTATAAGGTTGGCGCTAGCGCAAACTTAGGCACCAAAGGATTCCATCTATTTCCGACGGACATGCGTCGAAATTACTGTAATTTGGACTGAATTATGTTCGACTGAATAATCAGTCGAAACAAACCCATCTTCGAGAGAATATTTCCGTCGAACATAATTCCGTCTGAATTAGCTACTTTTCTTGTAGTGTCCGGGGTAGCTTCACGTGACGATATTATTGAAGCATATTGGCTAGCTTTGAAAGCAGATTCAGTGAGTGCATTTGGTGGTACTAATTGTTCCTCCAAACAATAACATTTTCTATCGTGGGATTTGGCTACATTGGCTACAAAGTATTCATTTTTGGATATTCTGAGCCCCCTCCCTTATTTTTTGAGGTGCATATGCCCCAGTGGGACCTAAGATCCTACCTCTTCTCTACCACAATCAACAAAGCTAAATATATTTTGTGGATTATTCTGTCATAAATTGTTAATAATAATTAAATTTTATTTTTCCATGCCCCTCTAAAGAAGAAAATTCCAAATACGTGCAATCCCAATTGCCATATCTAACATTCATATGTCTCTGATCATGGAATTAAATTTTATGGTGACATTAGTTGTTCATGTGTCCGTATGCTATATACATGGGAGGTGATCGTTAATTCGTTATATAAACTTTGTATGGGGCCACATCGTTCAATCTCATATTCTTCCTATTAGACATTTGTGGTTGTTGCCTATTGGTGGTTTTTTGGGATAACATGCATTTTTTGTTCTCTTTTTTTTTGTGTGGATCTATTTAGAAAATTAATGTTTCCACAAGTGTTTTTATATTTCCAGACATCCGCATATCACTCATGAGTATGGAACTCACTATTCATGTGAAACAACGTGAAAATAATGAAAAACACTTGTAGAAATAACACCCACTTGATATATGAAGAGTTTAAGTTGCCGAAATTAACTTTTGTAAGTAATAACAGGTTTTTTTTACTGATGCAGTATATGTTTCTCTAAAAAAACTCATTCTGGTTTCTTGATCTGCTATGCTATGTTCCCAGGCTCCATCGATGCAGCTAGAGTGTATGGTCAACTACTTGGCGGAGCTATCTCTTCTGGAGTACAACATGCTTTTTTATGCCCCCATCACTTATCGCGTATCCGCAATTTTCTTAGCCAAATATATGCATTTTCCAACAAGGATACCTTGGGTATGTATGTGTCTAAATTATTTCAATAAAATTTTCTTGTTGAGATATAATATATACAAGCTTCATGTTATTTTCTCATTTGGCACTAGTTATTTTCTCTAATCTTAATTTTTTTTGGATACAGAATTCAACCTTGCGGCATTACACACTTTATAACCCTTCAGATTTATGTGAATGTGTTAAAGGACTGCATAGCCTTCGCTGTGACATTCTCAATTCTAGTTTGCTTGCAATCCGGGAGAAATACAATCAGCATAAGTTAAGGAATTTTCTTTTGCCATATTCTCAAACTATCTGTATATGTTAATAATGAGACAAATACTCCCCTCTTTTTTTGTACGTGTTAATAATAAGACAAATACTCCCCTCTTTTTTTGTTTTGTTTTGGCATTATTGTGTTTCTTTGGGTTGATCAAGTGGAGGATAATTTATCAACCAGTACTTTGCATCTCTGATTATTTTGTTAAAGGTAGTTCGAAAAATGATTTTAATGAGATTACTTAATTTAGCTGATCTATTTATGAATTGGTTACCTTACCCTGTGCACTGCACAACATAGATCTGAATTAGGTCTTCATGATTGATATGCAACCAAATTGCCAGCTATGGAAGGTCAAGAAGTAACAGTGAGTACTTCCTTTTTCAATAATATGAATGCAGCAAGAAGTTTACATGGAAATTAGTGCATCAGTATATTAGTCTAAGTTGAGAATTTAACACTACTCAGAATTGAAAATTGTTCTTCTGACAGTAAAGCATTATATGAAAAATAATGTTACTATTACATAAAATAACTCACATAAAGCTCACATAAAGTCGGGTGGCACCTCCTGATTTGTTGTTGACATAGCTCACTTGACTCAATAACAAATCAGGGGGTGTCACCCGACTTTATGTGAGCTTTATGTGAACTACTTTATGTGATAGTAGCATTACTCTATCTTCTACTTCCGTAAACCACTAGAAGAGAGCCACATGTTGTCTCTACTTGCAAAAATGGATCACTTGAGAGACAGATATGTCAGAGAAATACAACCTTCCAACATTTAGAATAATAAAAGATTGGCAAAACTAATGATTTAGCCACCGAAGTTGGCAGTTTTATTGAATACCTGATTAAGCTTTTAATTTATCAAATTAACTCACTGAAATAATTAAAATTGTTAAATTGGGTCATTCTGTCAAATCTGGCTAACAGGTGTTAAAAACTGCAACGCTATTATCTGACGTGGACGTAATAAATAAAAGAAAAAAAAAAGGAAATGACATGGCCTAATCAGACGTGGCTTACGCGGCAAAATAGAAGGATCGTTACACCAATATTCAGACAAAGCCAAATTCAAATCATATCTGTGTCCAACTTCAGACAGTGAGAAACAGAGAGAGACAAAGGAGGAGATTAGGGTTCTTCATCAAATCGGCTCAGATAGCAACGAGAAGGCTAAGGTTTCTTATGCAAATCTCTTCCCAACCTCGTTCAAGGCTAGGGTTCATAATTGAACTTCCAAAAATGAAGAGGTCGATCTAGGGTTGACGGCTCACTGAGTTTTCTGGCTTAGGTCCTTCGTTTGTACAAGGTATGTACGATTTTTTTGTCCAAATGCTCTTCCCTCTTCAGTTTAGCAAGTTTTGGTCTAAAGTCTAGGGTTTTATTACCGATTTCAAAAAATTCGATTTGGGAAGTTTTCAAAATCAAGGATGGGAACCTAGGGTTTTGTTACCTTTTTACTAAATTAATGCTTTGTAATGGGTACCATGTTCAGCCATGTTTGGAACCTCTTCCTACTTAAAGTCCCCCCAAACAACTTCTGAATTCTAAACCTATAATGGGTACCATGGTACTTTAACGGAATATATGCCTTTGTTTATTTCAATACATTTATGTAATGGTTACCTGTATGTTGTGTCTTGTAACTATTGCAAGATGGTTCTATTTTCTGTGGAATTAAATCATAGTGGCAGGTTTATTGAAGAACCGATATACCACTATGGAGGAGGTTTTATACAACTGTATCATGATGTTGATGGTGACTGGCTGAATGTTGACAAAATAAACAACTTACCTAAGGCAATGGGATACAAAAAGGATTTTGCAGTGTATTTCAGAAAGAGTGGTTGGGATATTCATACTGGTTTAGAGTTAATATATGATGACCATAGTATTAGGTTACTAGTTGAGGAGGGTGAGAAATATGGGATAGTTGATCTATATTGTGACCACTCCATTGATGAAGTCTTACCACTTGAGGTGGAAGTTGATGTTGTTGATGTGCAACTTGATGCACCAATGGAAGCTCCAACTGATGATGATTCTACATTTGAAGAAACAGATTCTGAGTGCACTGATGTTAGTGATGATGATGGGAATGAAGAGTTGATCAATGTTAGGTTATATAAGGAAGAGATTAAGAAAACAAAGATTAATGAGTTAGAAGTTGAATGTGAAGTTCAATTGGATGATGAAGTTGAAGTTGATGTTGAACATATGGGGACTCAAGCTTCTAGCTCAGTACATGCTAAAAAGGCCAAAAAGATTGTATGTGAGAAGGGCAGGAAGAAGACAAGGGCAGGCCTGAACACTCCAAGCAAGAAGCAAAAAAAGGCTAGTGAAGAGATTGAACCTACCTTTTCATCTGATGATGATGTTGTGACTAAATTTGGTACAAAGGACATGAAGCCATGGGAGGAAATGTATGAAGATTCTGATATTGAAGTTCCTGCAAGTCCTATCTCAACTAGTGGTAGTGAGTGGGAAGGTGAAGAGGCAAGGGTCAAAGTGAAGAGAGATGTTCCTATGTATAATCCAAACACTACAATTAAGGACACTGAATTTGAGCTATACATGACTTTCACTAGGGTTGACCAACTAAGAGAAGCAATACAAAATTATGTAGTTGGGAAAGGGAAAGCAATTTGGTTGGCAATTAATGACAATACAAGGGTTCAAGCTAAGTGTGCATCAGGATGTCCATAGAAGCTTTGGGCAAGTTATGTTCCTAGAGAGAAATTGTTTCAAATCAAGGCTTACCCAACTAAGATCCACAGTTGTATTAAGGCCATAAAGATAAAGATTATTAGATGTAAGTGGTTGGTAGATAAGTTTGGAGGGACAATTAGATCAAGGCCAAGGATGAAGTTGAGGAAATTGCAAGTAGCAATAAAGCAAAGGTTTAGAGTGCAGAGTTCTCTTGGACAGTGTTTGCAAATTAAAAAAATGGCATTATCTGAGATAGAAAAGACTCTGGAAGAACATTATAAAGGGGTTTGGGACTATGGACAAGAGATACTTAATACAAATCCAGGGAGCACTGTACAAATTAGGACTGATCAGGGCACTCCAAAAAGGTTTCAAAGGATGTATATTTGTTTTGATGCTGTGAAGAGGAATTGGTTAGAGGGATGCAGACCTATTATTGGACTAGATGGTTGTTTCCTGAAGACATATTGTAGAGGGGAGCTGTTAACTGTAATATGAAGAGATACTAACAACCAGATGTTCCCAATAGCTTGGGCTTTGGTGGAAAGTGAAAATAAAGACAGTTGGAGCTGGTTTTTAAATTTGTTAGTGGAAGATGTTGGATTAGAACAAGGTAGAGGATGGACATTAATTACTGATCAACAAAAGGTGCAGTTTTATTTTTATTACATCTTAAGTTTTATTTGTATTATACATTTATGTCTCTATACTAACATTTCTTGCATATTTATATAGGGTTTGGTGCCTGCTATTCAGGAATTACTACCCCAAGCAGAGCATAGACGTTGCGCAAGGCACATCTATGCTAATTGGAGAAAAAAGTTCCCTAGGGCAGCTTTAAAGGTGATGTTCTGGAAGGCAGCTAAGGTCAACAATCCTGCTAATTTTCGAATGGCAATGAAGGACATCAGGAAGGAGTCAATGGATGCTCACACTACCTTGATAGGTATACCTCCTAAACTTTGGAGTAAGGCTTATTTTGATACCACCGCCAAATGTGATGTAGTGACAAACAATATGTCAGAGTGTTTTAATAGTTGGATCCTAGAGGCTAGGTATAAACCCCTCTTAACAATGTTTGAAGATATAAAGACTCAAGTAATGGAGAGAATCCACACCAAGAGAGATCAGATGCTAAAAAGAGAGGGTAAATTATGCCCTAGGATTCTAACTAAAGTGCATAGGTCTATTGAATTGACAAAGTATTGTGATCACACATGGGATGGGGGTCATATGTATGAGGTGAGTGACAAGTATGTTAAATATGTGGTAGACATAGAGAAGCCTACTTGTTCTTATGGGGTGTGGCAATTATCTGGAATACCTTGCAATCATACTGCAACTGGGATACTTCATCAAGAGAGACCTGTTGAGGATTTTGTGGACCCTTGTTACTACATTAAAACCTATCTCAAGTCATATAACCACCTGTTAAAGCCCATAAGTGGCAGCAATGGTTGGCCTACTACTAACTTGCAAATCTTGTTGCCTCCATTGACTAAGAGATTGGCTGGAAGGCCAAAGAGATGTAGAAGGAAAGATCCAAATGAAGAACAAAAGAGCACGGGTAAAGTTTCAAAGAAAGGGACTCCAATGATGTGTTCCAAATGCAAGCAATACGGGCATAATAAAGCTGGTTGTAGGAACACACCTGCCAAAGAACAACCTACTATGAGAAATCCAAAGCTCAATGTGAGTTATTTAATTTCGTATCATTTATATGTTTCCTTCAATTATTTAGAATATACATACTGGCATTTGGGACATAACAGGCAAAAAGAAAGCAAGGCAGTATAGCTGGAAATGGGACTGATAGTCAGAGATCAGGAGATGGTGGAGGAACACAATCTGCAAATGGGGGACAGTGAAAGAAGACAATCTGCAAGTATATTTTTGGGCAGGTTTTGGAGGAAGACAATATGCATACTTTTTGGACATCTTTTTGGATAGTGAAGGAAGACAATCTGCAGTTTTTTAGTGTCTTTTTTGGGACTGATAGGGTCTGTTTTGGAGCTGATTTAGAATATTCTATTTGACACATATGTAACCAAGCTGATTAATAGCACTGTACAAATTAAGACTTATAACTACAATGATATCTGTAGTATGGTTGGAACAGGTTTTAATGAAAAATCTTGTGCTTTAGTTCTGTTATTATTGCAGTTTTCAGTTATAATGGTTGGAACAGGTTTTTAGTTAATTATTGCAGTTGCAGTTCAGTTAGTTGTTAGTTCTAAAGGGAGGTCTGTTTTGTGTGTACAGGGAACTGAAAAGCTGTTAACTGCATTGTTGCAGTTTTGCTAGTTGTTGGTTTTGTGTGTGCAGGGAACTGAAATGTTGTTAACTGCATTGTTGCAGTTTTGTTGACTGTTGGTTTGCAGTGAGCTGCTAACTGCATTGTTGTAGTATTGTTCTGTTAGTTGTTAGGAGTATCTGTAGTATCTTCTGTTAACTGCACTGTTGTAGTTGTTGGCTTTAGTAAGTTCTGTTAGTTGTTAGGAGTATCTGTAGTATTTTTGTAGTTTTGTATTGTTGCAGTTTTGTAGTTTTGGCATTGTTGTTGATGCAGTTTTGTATTGTTGCAGTTTTGGCATTGTTGTTGCTGTAGTTTTTAATTGTTGAAGTTTTGTAGTTTTGGCATTGTTACAGTTGTAGTTTTGTGTGTGTGTTGTATTGGCTTTGTTGCAGTTTTGTGTATGTGCAGGGAACTAATGCAAACTTCTCTTTGACTAAACCTAACAGTTAAGTATTGGCATTGTTGCAATGTATTGTCAACTATTTGCAGAAACCAAATCAAACTTCCCGAGCAACAACAATGCCAATACAACAATTACATTTCATAGTCAATTTTTTGTCAACTATTTGAAGAATAAACTGTCAAAAGAAACACATTAAAAACAAGTGGTTCATTACATAACTTTGAATGTTTACAAAGTCTTGAAATGAAAACATAACGTCATTACATAGCTTTGAATGCTTAAAAATTCATGAAAACATAACTTAATACAACACAAGTCACCATCCATGATAATATCACATACAACTGAAATTTCTTATTTGCCTCTCTTAGTTTAATAGATTCTAACTCCAAGATTAAGGCATCCCTTTTCAAATTCTTTAACTTTTCTTTCAACTTTCTTGTTTTGTTTCTTAGCAAATTGACTTCATCTTCATTCCTTAAAACAGAACTCATATCACTGCAACCATTACCATGAACTTCATTTTGAGTACTTATGTCCAACCATTGAAAAAATCCACAATGTTTATTAACGTCCTGTAACAACACCCAAACCAAATTCAATCCAAAATATATTATAATTAACATACAAATTTATACATAAAATTTACTTACTGGGTAAAAACGACATCCATAGAACCTTCTTCCCTTTGATTTGTTCTTTGTGGAGACACAAATGGATGCCGATAGACCGCAAGAATAATCTACCCTCTTTCGAACAATAGACGAGGATATGCTATTTGAAGTTGCCATTAAGAACCTTTTAGAAGTTCAAATTGTCAAGCATTATTGTGGAAATAACTATGTAATATGTTATGTACAAAACTACCAATAGCTATGTAATATGTTAATACAGTTAATATGATACAAACAGGATTTTGCAGTGTATTGTGTTAAATAGTATTGTGAAACATAATAGTTAATATGATAGTAAATTGCCTACTCAAAAGATAACAGAATGAGAAGGGAACATGTGATAATCGGGTATGCAGAACTATATTTAGTAAAAAGGTAACAAAACCCTAGGTTCCCATCCCTGATTTTGAAAACTCCCCAAATCGAATTTTTTGAAATCGTTAACAAAGCCCTAGACTTTAGACCCAAACTTGCTAAACTAAAGAGGGAAAAGCATTTGGACAGAAAATCGTACATACCTTGTACAAACGGAGGACCTAAGCCAGAAAACTCAGTGAGCCGTGAACCCTAGATCGACCTCTTTGTTTCTGGAAGTTCAATCGTGAACCCTAGCCTTGAACGAGGTTGGGAAGAAATTTGCAAAAGAAACCCTAGACTTCTCGTTGCTATCTAAGCCGATTTGATGAAGAACCCTAATCTCCTCCTTTGTCTCTCTCTGTTTCTTACTGTCTGAAGTTGGACACATATATTATTTGGATTTGGCTTTGTCTGAATATTAGTGTAACGACCCTTCTATTTTGCCGCGTAAGCCACGTCTGATTAGGCCATGTCATTTCTTTTTTTTCCTTTTATTTATTACATCCACGTCAGATAATAGCGTTGCAGTTTTTAACATCTATTAGCCAGATTTGACAGAATGGCTCAATTTAACAATTTTAATTAGTTCAGTGAGTTAATTTGATAAATTAAAAGTTTAATCAAATATTCAATAAAACGTGCCAACTTCGGTGGCTAAATCATTAGTTTTGCCATAAAAGATTTATCCATGATTCTGTTGGCGTGGTTGTCATCAGTCCCAAGGATCCAAATTGATTTTTTATACCAAGGAAGCACAAAAAAGTTAAATTAGGAGGTTTTACATACTTCATATAAGAGTAATACAACATACATCCAAAATGTAAAATTGTGTTATCCAAATCCAATATTAAAGTAAATTTACATCACAGTTTGTATTTTAGGATTCTACAAATTAACTAGAGTCGAACTGAAATGATACTCCTTTTATGGGACGGAGGGAGTAATTTCCAAAAAAAAATAGGCAACCTTTTGTAATGCTAGAAGTAGCAGGTTCAGTAATACTCACCAGTGTGCCTTCGACTTGAGTTGAGACGTGTCCTTTTTCACTGTCTGAGACTAACTTAGACAAGCCAAAATCTGCAACCTTTGCTGTTAGATTTTCATCCAACAATATGTTGCTGGTCTGAATTGATTAAGCTCCTTAACAACTTACATGGATGTTCTGCATCTTTAGTAATGCAGCCTCTTTTATTAATCAATGATACTCTGCATCTCAGATAAATTAACTTTTTTTCCAATAAGTATTTTCCAAATAAGCTACTGATATTTAATTGATTAGACCATTTTCGCACTGCTGTGATGTTGTTCTCAACTATTTTTTTGCAAATGTTGATCGCTTCCCCTTGGGAAGATGTGTTCTGGAAGTATTGACTTCAAGTATTTGGAAATTCAGAGAGAGGATTTATTGTGGTTGAACGCATTAATAGCCCACATCTATTGGTGGAAGTCTTGTACCCTATTTATGCTACTGCTGGGGTCCTATTAGGATGTTAGCATTAAGATTTTACACATTGTAAGATACAAAGGAGAATGGTATTTAGAAAGTCTAATGTCAGCTTTCATAGGGGAATAATTTAAAGTTTACATGTTTATGACTGAGTTTATGGGAGAGCCTTTGTGAACCTCATACCTTTTAAGTTCATGGGTAAACTGGTAATGTTAGTAGATAGGACTGAATTTCAAAAGGAGAGGTAAAATTAATTTCGGTCATCCAATAAAGGGAAGAGAATAGCTAGAATGAGACAGAGCGAGTATAATATATTTGGATATTTCCGATTAAGTGATGACACAACATATACATTAACGTATATTCTTCCCTGCAAGTGTTTATGTTTATTTCTATATTTGTGTTTGTGCACTAATCATTTTCCAGAAAAGAGCTCATATATGTATATAACACACACACACACACACATATATGTATTTGTTGTGGGAAGTGAATCATGAGTCTTACAGAAGACATGTAGCATCAAATGATAGGATAGGTTTGAATATGGAGCTAAAAAGGATAAAAAGCTAACTCATATATTGTAGACTACATGAAAGTAGAGTGTTTTTCCCTTGAAGAAACATTGATCGAGTGTATGTCAAGAAAATATGCAAAAAAGGGTTGCTACTGATACTTTACTAGAGCGACACATGTTAAGAAGTTGCATTTATATGAAGTGGTCTAATTCTATGGAGAGATTAGAATGGATTGAGAGCCCAGAAAAAGTTCTGAGAAGTAGTAGTCAGATGATACTTTATCAGGGTTCGCTGCAGTGCACAATAAATAAAAAAAATAATTGAGTACTAACAGTCCTATTTATTGCTAATAAAAACTTACTTGATTAGTATTGCGAGTAGACACAATAACATGGTCTATAAATTAATACAAATACATGGGTAATTGGTAATTGAATGGTCTGTCTACTCTACTCGCAGCAAAAGTTTATAAATTTTTTCAAGGTAAACGTATGCCTAATAATATCTACTATTTGGAGTAAAAGTAAGCTTACCTGACAAGATCTCCCTACGAGTTCCATTCGGCATGAACTCATAAACCAACATCTGTTCTCCATGTTCAAAACAGAAGCCCACAAGGCCAACAAGGTTCTTGTGATGAACTCATGAAAGCAACTCAATTTCAGTCTTGAACTCAAGCCCACCTTGCATAGAACCTTGCTGAGCTCTTTTGATTCCGACAACTTGCCCGCTGGGGAGCATTCCTCTTTAGACCTTATTTATGAAATAGGAAAAAAAATAAATAAGTTCCAGCCTCAAAAACTTAAATTTGTCTAACAAGGACGTACTTTGACATGACAGTATACCTTATCATAGCCTCCAGATCTAATCTCATTAATTTTAGAGAAGTTTTTTGTGCACTTCTTTAGCTCATCATAAGAGAACCATCTAGCTCCCTTTAATTGTGGTGCACCTCCACTGTCTTTGCCACTAGGATCCCAAGATGCTGAATGACAGAAGCTTAAGGAAATGAGCAATCAAAGAAAATGCATGCTTAATTATATCCATCTTTGAATACAACAAATGCAAGACTAAGTCATTCCAGCTAGCAGTTTTCTAGACTATCATTCCAGCTAGCAGTTTCCTAGTGGTTCTATTGCATTTCTAATTATGGAGACAAATGGTTACAGAGCTAGAGTTCACTAGAGCTAGAGCTCTAGCTGTACTTTTTCTTAATGTAGTTCTGCAAGAGAATGTGGAACAGTCCATTTGATATAAATACAAAATAATCTACCAGTCAAAAGGTGTTCCCTTCACAGTTAAGTCTCCCTACTTCAATATGTTGCTTTTTGATATTAGTGTGCATACAAGCCAATCATGTATGATGATAAAGCACGTACTTTGTAAACAATCTTATTTATTTATTAATAAAATATTCATTTATTAAAGGCATTTAATTATCTACATGTTACTGTTTTTATAATATGTAAATAACCCATAGTTTTAAGCAATGCTTTTAGAATCATGATGATGATCATGCTAATGAGATCTAAATTCTTAGAAAGTTTTAAAACTAAAATAGTTCCCAATCGTGGGATTACTAAAAAGGGGATTAGTAAATCTGGATAGATTGATACATATGTTGCTTGCTCATTGGATGAGGATGATTGATCTCATGATCATTTGTGTGGAGACACTAAAGCAAGTATGTAGGTGCTTATTGGAGAATAAGTTCACTGAACGTGATTCGCTATGGAATACCTTATGGAGATTTACTCGCCTGTCAATAGGAATTCCTAATGTGATAGTAGTACAAGTAATCCTTGGACTTGAGATCATCATAGTATCTTGTATGTAACAAATTATACTTTGACTTATTCCTTAAGACCTTTTAAGGCATATATAGGGTATGCTTGGGTATAATGAGTTACATATGGAGATAATGAATGATCAATAAAGAATCTACCACCTCTAGTAAAAGAGGAGATATATCCTATGTGATTCGTTAAGTGACAACCCAGGAATCCTTGGCCAAGGTGAAATGAAATTAGAAAGGAGTTTCTAATTTGCATTATTTGGAGTTGTGCATTTTCTAATCGAAATACATATAATTAAATAAAATAAGACTTGACAGTAAATCCATGTCTTATATTTAATTGGGACATTGTATGGTGGAAGGATTGAATTGTATGGTAACTATTTACTCACAGGTTCTTTTTGATTAATGTTGAAATCTATATTATCTGGAAAGTCGTTGATCGCTAGGGAGGCTTATCCCTATTGTAGAATAAATATTATTTATTTAAATAGATTATTAGTTTAATTTATTTATTTAAATAAGATTAAAATTGTTTTAATTGATTTATTCACAATCGGTTTAATATGGAGAACCTAAAGGGTCACACCATAAAAGGAAGAATAATTATTTAAGAAGGTAATGGCATAATCGTAATAATGCATTAAGTGTAATTAATTTAATCTATGGTGATAGAATAAATTAAATAGCTTAATGTTTATTATTTAATATTTTAGAAATATTAAATATAAATTAATAAGAGGAGTCTTATTAATATTATTTTAATTATTATTATTTTAATTTCTAAAGGAGTTTAGTAATTAATTTAATATTAGTACTCTCATTTATTCCTAATAAGATTAGGAGACAAATTAATTAAATGAATTTAATTAATCATTCCCCATGTGGTGGGAAGCCTAAATTAATTAAAGGAGTTTAATTAATTAAAAGAAATCACATGTCTAATAGGATTAGAAGGGTTGACCAATATCTATGTAAGAGGAGTCTTATAATAGATATCAGTTGATGCAATTCCAATTGTTAGAGAGTACTCCTTTTCTATAGAGGATAGAAAACTAAGTCAACAACCCTCCTTCTTGATAATTCACCTTCCTTGGTGGATCACCTCTAGAGGCCAAACACTTGGGTGGCTAACGTTAATCAAAGGAAGGAATCTAACCCGAAAATTCAAGGAGATCTCGAAGAACAAGGAGTTGAACTCGTACCTGTGGAAGCTTCGTTCTACAAGGGTATGATTTTATAACTTCTTATTTATCGTTTTAAATTAATAATTTGCATAAAGGATGATCCGGGTAATGGTTTTGTAGAAATTTTTTAAACTCTGATATACCATGCTTCCGCTAATTTTTGCAATTTGATTGCGTCATGATTTCGTACAAACCCAACAGTGGTATCAAAGCCAAACTTTTATGCAATTATTAATTATTTTGATTCTATATATATGTATGAGTATGTATTTAGAATATTTATTGGGCATAATTAATTGTATAAAATTATTAATTTTTTTTTGAAAGAAAGAAAAAATAAACGGAAAGCAAAAAAAAAAAAAATTTAGTCCGTTGGCTGCTGGTTCCGTGACTAACATGATAGTTTTTCAAAAGGAGTCAAAGATGACTTTGTTTTTTTTTAAAGGTGATCTGAAGGTACCCACGAAAATTAATCAAATTATTTTGTAAAAGTGATTCACTTGAAAAACTGTTCTGACTCTTTTTCTAATATACAAGGGATTTTATATAGTTGATTCACGTTTTTTTTTTCCCGAAAAAGTGGGTAATATATATTAAGTTACTTATATAACTTAATAGGATCTAGCTTTACATGAATATTATATATATATATATATATATATATATAATATTTTAAATAATTTTATAATTAAAATAAAGAGTTTATTTTAATCTTGAAATTGGATATCATGCAATTTAAAATTGCCCATTAAATGATACTCATATATATATATGGAATGTTTTAATTCATGAGATGAATATTTATTTATTGATATATATGGTGATATGTATGATAATAAATGGGGATTGATTATGGACTATTTGACCAATGTGATTGGATTTTATTTAAGTTGAATGCTTGAATGAATGGGTTTTATTAAATGGGGTATGCGTACCTCGTCTTCTCTAAATTTTTTTTCTTGATGTAAAATTCTATCTCCCTCCTATGTACTTCCCCTTGACTGCTGATCAAGGTTTCTATTTAAATTAAATAGTTTAATGTAATAGAAATAGTTAGAATTATCTTGAAGAAATTGGAGACCAAGGAGCCAAGGAGCGCGTGAAGACCCGTTTGTATGGAGCCCGGGTTTAAATGTAATAGTTACGTTTAAATTTAAATTCTTGCACTCCTAGGTTTGACCTTTTGGTTCACTTGGTGGCTCTAGTGAAACTAGAATAAAAGTCCATAATCAATCCGGGTACAATATAGTATTCTATATTGCATGCTAAATATTATATATATTATATTTTATGCAAACATGCTTCGCATGTTTAATAAAATGACGCGTATTTTATATATATATGTGCATGCGCGCTAAACAAGATGAGACAAATAATAACAAACCCCTCAAAGAAATAATATTAAGTCCGAAGCGTTCAAATGATATTTAGAATATCGAACGTCGCCTTCTAGCATGGTTAATTAATAGAGCATTAAATATTTAATATGAGTTTGTTTTGCTATCCACAAGGCGAGTATTGCGTATTTAAGATGTTAATTAATCACATTTGATGCTTATCAAGAAAATTGAACGATCTAGTCTTGTTGTGCTATCCACAAGGACGAACATTTTTCTTTTTTGAATTTATGGAAGTGCTAGGTTGGACTTAACTTAAATTATTTTAGTTCGGATGTGCACACACTTGACCATTATGATTTAAGAGGCAAAATAAAAGGAGTTATATAGTGATGTAATTGACAAGAGTTGTCTACCTATTTATTTGTATATCGCTTGTTGTGCTATCCACAAGGTTATATACATTTGAAATGGGATCCTTATTCTCACTAGCAAATCTTTAATTAGATGTTGCCGAACTATATAAGTGAGGGTAATATAGTTTGATGAAAATAGTGGGAGATACCAATTTAAAATAAAGACCTAAATTTATTTTGGTATGCAAAATTAATAAAATAAATGTTTGCTAAAATGTTATTTTTCACATACAGAATTTTAAAAATGTCAAAATCACTAATTTCACTGCAAAGCATACTTGATGCTAATAAGCTTACCGGGCCGAATTATACGGACTGGCTAAGAAATCTGAGAATAGTTCTCACTGCTGAAAAGATTTCTTATGTCCTAAACTCACCTGTCCCTGGAACTGTTCCAGAAACAGTCTCTGAGGAAGAGATTGCCACCATTGTAAAGTGGCAAGATGATGCATCTGTGGCTCAATGCATCATGCTCGCATCCATGAATAACGAGCTTCAGCGTCAGCACGAAAATATGGATGCTCCTACTATGTTGATTCACCTCAAGGAGTTGTATGGTGAACAAAGTAGGACTGCTAGATATGAGATATCTAAGGAGCTCTTCCGATCTCGGATGACCAAAGGCAAAGTGAACATAAAAGAACAAAAGAAATCTGATCCAGCTAGCAAAGGAATGTGTTTTCATTGCAACGAGCCGGGTCATTGGAAGAGGAACTGCAAGAAGTTTCTGGCAAAGAAGAAGCTTGGAGAAGCTTCGACTTCCAATCAAGGTTTGTTCATGATTGAAATTAATTTTTCAGAAAGTCAAAATTCTACTTGGGTATTGGATACCGGCTGTGGTTCTCACATATGTAATAATGTGAAGGGACTGGTCAGAAATAGAAAGCTGAGCAATGATGAGGTCATCCTACGAGTGGAGAATGGAGCAAAGGTTGCTGCATTAGCTGTAGGGACTTATTGTTTAGTAATGCCTTCGGGCAAGTCTATTTTTCTTAATAATTGTTATTATGTTCCGAATATTATTAAAAACATTATTTCAATTTCTGTATTGGATATGGAAGGATTTAACGTTGTTATAAAGAACAATAATTGTTCTATTTATAAAGACGATTATTTATATGGTATTGGAAATTTGCGAAATGGACTTTATACACTTGACTTACAAGAAAATATTTTTCAAATTGAACAAACTAAGAAAAGGAAAAGAGATGATATTAATTATGCTTACATGTGGCACTGTAGACTCGGTTATATCAATGAAACAAGATTATCCAAGTTGCATAAAGATGGGCTCCTCGAGCTATCCGATTATGAATCATATCCAACTTGTGAATCTTATCTCATGGGTAAAATGACTAAATCTCCTTTTAGTGGAAAAGGAGAAAGAGTTACAGAGTTGTTGGCATTGATTCACACAGACGTTTGTGGGCCTATGACAACAAGTGCACGGGGTGGGTATTCTTATTTTATTACTTTCACTGATGATCACTCAAGATTTGGATATGTGTATTTAATGAAATACAAGTCAAAATCATTTGAAAAGTTCAAAGAGTTCAGAAGTGAAGTAGAGAAACAGACGGGCAAGAGTATAAAGATACTTCGATCAGATCGAGGTGGAGAATACTTAAGCGGTGAGTTTCTCAATTGTCTCAAAGAAAATGGTATAATCTCACAATGGACTCCTCCAGGTACACCACAGTTAAATGGAGTATCTGAAAGGAGAAATCGAACACTGTTAGACATGGTTCGATCCATGATGAGTTTTACCGACCTTCCAATTTCCTTCTGGGGATATGCCTTAGAAACGGCTGCATACCTACTTAACAAGGTACCTACCAAATCCGCCCCAAAGACTCTATATGAGATGTGGAAGGGGAGGAAACCAAATCTTAAGCATGTTAAGACTTGGGGTTGTCCAGCTTATGTCAAAAAGTTTGAAAATGATAAGCTACAAACTAAATCCGACAAGTGTAGATTTGTGGCTAAAGAAACTGTAGGGTATTATTTCTATCATCCAACTGATCAAAAGGTGTTTGTTGCGAAACATGCTGCCTTCTTGGGAAAGGAGTTTATCCATGAAGGTGTCAGTGGGAGTAAGATATATCTTGAAGAAGTTCAAGAACCACAAATTATCACGGATCAAAATCAGGTACCTGACCAAGTAGAAGAACCTACTATACCACACCCTGTTCGTAAATCTGGAAGAGTACCGAAGATACCTGAGAGGTATGGATTCGTTATAGAGGATGACGATGAGGTACGCATCATGAATGATGATGATCCATTGAATTACGAACAGGCTATGAGTAATAAAGACTCAGGGAAATGGCTTGAAGCCATGAAATCCGAAATGGACTCTATGTATGAAAACAAAGTATGGACTTTGGTTTCACCACCTGAAGGCGTTAAGCCTATTGGGTGTAAATGGGTCTTTAAAAGAAAGACTGGAGCGGACGGCAAGGTGGAGACCTATAAGGCCCGACTGGTTGCAAAAGGTTTCAAACAAAGACAAGGAGTTGACTATGGTGAAAAGGTATGATGAAACCTTTTCACCAGTAGCTATGCTCAAGTCCAATCGGATTTTGCTTGCGATTGCAGCTTATAACGACTATGAGATCTGGCAGATGGACGTGAAAACGGCCTTCCTCAATGGGAAACTTGAGGAGGATATGTATATGACACAGCCAGAGGGATTTGTTTCAATGGTTGGAATAAATCAAGTTTGTAAGCTGCAACGATCCATTTATGGATTGAAGCAAGCTTCTCGTAGATGGAACATTCGTTTTGATGAGACAATCAAAGAGTTTGATTTTATCAAAAACGACGATGAACCATGTGTGTACAAGAAGGTTAGTGGGAGCGCAGTTTCATTCCTTGTATTATATGTTGATGATATATTACTGATAGGGAATGACATTCCTATGCTACAATCAATTAAAATCTGGTTATCTAAACACTTCTCCATGAAGGACTTGGGAGAAGCATCCTATATTTTGGGGATAAAAATCTATAGAGATAGATCTAAAAGGATGCTTGGTTTATCCCAAGGAACGTACATTGATGTAATGCTAAAGAGATTTAGCATGGAAGATTCCAAAAGAGGTCTCATGCCGATGAGCCATGGAATACATCTCTCCAAGAAACAGGCCCCAAAGAAACCTGAGGAGAGAGACCGTATGAGTAAGATCCCTTATGCTTCTGCAATAGGATCTATCATGTACGGTATGATATGTACTAGACCGGATGTTGCTCATGCACTTTGTAAACAATCTTATTTATTTATTAATAAAATATTCATTTATTAAAGGCATTTAATTATCTACATGTTGCTGTTTTTATAATATGTAAATAACCCATAGTTTTAAGCAATGCTTTTAGAATCATGATGATGATCATGCTAATGAGATCTAAATTCTTAGAAAGTTTTAAAACTAAAATAGTTCTCAATCGTGGGATTACTAAAAAGGGGATTAGTAAATCTGGATAGATTGATACATATGTTGCTTGCTCATTGGATGAGGATGATTGATCTCATGATCATTTGTGTGGAGACACTAAAGCAAGTATGTAGGTGCTTATTGGAGAATAAGTTCACTGAACGTGATTCGCTATGGAATACCTTATGGAGATTTACTCGCCTGTCAATAGGAATTTCTAATGTGATAGTAGTACAAGTAATCCTTGGACTTGAGATCATCATAGTATCTTGTATGTAACAAATTATACTTTGACTTATTCCTTAAGACCTTTTAAGGCATATATAGGGTATGCTTGGGTATAATGAGTTACATATGAAGATAATGAATGATCAATAAAGAATCTACCACCTCTAGTAAAAGAGGAGATATATCCTATGTGATTCGTTAAGTGACAACCCAGGAATCCTTGGCCAAGGTGAAATGAAATTAGAAAGGAGTTTCAAATTTGCATTATTTGGAGTTGTGCATTTTCTAATCGAAATACATATAATTAAATAAAATAAGACTTGACAGTAAATCCATGTCTTATATTTAATTGGGACATTGTATGGTGGAATGATTGAATTGTATGGTAACTATTTACTCACAGGTTCTTTTTGATTAATGTTGAAATCTATATTATCTGGAAAGTCGTTGATCGCTAGGGAGGCTTATCCCTATTGTAGAATAAATATTATTTATTTAAATAGATTATTAGTTTAATTTATTTATTTAAATAAGATTAAAATTATTTTAATTGATTTATTCACAACCGGTTTAATATGGAGAACCTAAACGGTCACACCATAAAAGGAAGAATAATTATTTAAGAAGGTAATGGCATAATCGTAATAATGCATTAAGTGTAATTAATTTAATCTATGGTGATAGGATAAATTAAATAGCTTAATGTTTATTATTTAATATTTTGGAAATATTAAATATAAATTAATAAGAGGAGTCTTATTAATATTATTTTAATTATTATTATTTTAATTTCTAAAGGAGTTTAGTAATTAATTTAATATTAGTACTCTCATTTATTCCTAATAAGATTAGGAGACAAATTAATTAAATGAATTTAATTAATTATTCCCATGTGATGGGAAGCCTAAATTAATTAAAGGAGTTTAATTAATTAAAAGAAATCCCATGTCTAATAGGATTAGAAGGGTTGACCAATGTCTATATAAGAGAAGTCTTATAATAGATATTAGATTGATGTAATTCCAATTGTTGGAGAGTACTCCTTTTCTATAGAGGATAGAAAACTAAGGTTAAGCCAAACACCCTCCTTCTTGATAATTCATCTTCCTTGGTGGATCACCTCTAGAGGCCAAACACTTGGGTGGCTAACGTTGATCAAAAGAAGGAATCTAACCCGGAAATTCAAGGAGATCACGAAGAACAAGGAGTTGAACTCGTACCTGTGGAAGCTTCGTTCTACAAAGGTATGATTCCATAACTTCTTATTTATCGTTTTAAATTAATAATTTGCATAAAGGATGATCCGGGTAATGGTTTTGTAGAAATTTTTTAAACTCTGATATACCATGCTTCCGCTAATTTTTGCAATTTGATTGCGTCACGATTTCGTACAAACCCAACACTTTTGGCAACACAAACAAAATAAGAAAAGAAGACAGTCATTCGTATGATAATTATTATTTAGGCTTAAAAGAATGAATGTTTGTGATAACTTGAGTATCAAGAACATCAAGGTCAGAAACCTCGTAACAAATGCCTAAAAATGTATATGAACTTATTCACGAAAATATTTTCTTAAATGGAATTGATACCTTAACAAAGACAAACAGGAAATATACAAGGACAAAAGTATTTTTGGATCAAATACAAGTGTACAAGCACTTCCTCTCCTCGGTCACCTTCTCAAAAGGGGAAAAATGGAAAGGTGAAAAAGATAGTAAAAGCATCTAAGAAAGCTGTTCGCATAATCACCCATAAGTTGTTCTCTTATATATTCTCTCATGATAAGTAGAACTACAAATGTAACATAAAATTACAAACTCAACCTATTTTAATATATCTTAAGGATTCGTAAGTATACACAAGAATAGCATGCAATACTAAACATTTGAGGTGAGCTAAACATCTAACTTCCTTAAAGTTAAAAAATTAACAAATTAAACAATAATATGTGTGGTATATATCATTGATCAAAATCATACTCTGTTGAATAAGATCACTAACCTGTCATATGATTTCCTCCTCGTAAAAAGTTTGAACATAACAACTCCGAAGTTGTATATGTGACACCCCCAAATTCGGGTACTTCGTTTCCACATAATTTGGTGTTCACTTTCTAATATAACATACATCTACCAAATGAATAATGCAAAATAACCTACAATTTAAATTAAAATAAATAAATCTCCCTTACAACAAGGGTTACAACCTTTTTAAAATAATCCCGGGTTACTCTAACCCTGACATGAATATAATAAGTGCGGAAATAAAAACATAACAATCAAGTCTTAGTACAATCATTCTCAATTAAATAAAAATAAGTCTTCACTTGCTTTGCTTTCCCTTGCCCTTACTTGTAGACGGAGCATCAGCATTATCAACCTTAACTGAAATTGTTATTTAATGCAAGAGTGAGTAAACCACAGCTCACTGGAGTTTAACAATAATATATACATGAAAGGATATTTTTCAAAGAATCTGAATAATATGATTCGCTTCAACAATAAAGAATTGAATAATAATTCTTTCATCGCAATTACAATTCAAAAATAGAATTTATCTGAGTGTCATAAAACCTTTGAACTCTTGTCCTAGGTTATAAATATTTCTATTTAAACCTTTAACAGTCAATAAGACTATGCACCTTAACTCGTACTTAGGGGGATCAGCCCTTTGTACCATGTATTGTGTACAAACATCTTAACGCTATGCGTAGTAACCTCCCCTAGTACATAGGGTTGTTCAACTCAGCAATTTGAATTCAAGTCCGCACCAAAGAAAGTTTAGTTTAGATAAGCTTACAAGGGTAATTTAGATTTCACGTTCATCAACTAAGGATTAGTTGAATCGACTATCAATAATTCGTAAATAATAGAATTATGAACTAACATATGCTTTAGAATCAACTTAAAGCATTTAAAATAATAACTGAATCTTACTTGAATAATAAGTTAAGATTATTTTAATTAAATAAACAATTGTCCAATACAGAAATGGAAAGGACATTCTCAACAATGAATCTATGAATTCAAGAATTTGTATATAATTAACAAGTTTAGGGTTAGAAGACTTGCCTTAAGCGCAAGCTACTTAACTCAACCACGTACTTAAACATTTCCTATATACATTCAATTATAATAATCTAAATCGGTTAACACATAACTAATTTACATAAGTGGTTAACCTTCATGATTAACTCACTCTAATTAAATAAATAATAATAATCAACTATCACATAGTTAATTACATCACATCCGTAGTCACATAATTAAATTAATTAAGCATTTTGTTAAATTATAATTAAACAATTATAATTTAAACACTTAATCAAATTATAATTACCTTTTAAATTATAAATAATTTATAATTTATAATCAATTAAACTATATCATGCATTTATCATTACACAATTTAATCATGTATTTATCAATTATAATCAATAATTAAACATTCATTATAATTACACAATTTAAAATCCATAATTAAACATGCATTTATTAAATTATAATTACTTAAATTATAATTTAAATTAACATCTAATTAATTAAAATAATCAATTTCTATACATTACAATTTCACAATATTATTCTTTTAATTAAACACTTACTCTTAATTATAATTAATCAAATTATAATTAAGTAACTCATTTACAATAAAACAATTATAGTTTATAATTTATATACTATATTAGGTTTTCAAAACTTCCTTTTTCTCAAATATGAATTTATCACAATTATATAACAACATGTTATATCATTTAAATATATGTCCACTATAAATGAATAATTAAACTAAGGCTCAAAAATAATCTGCACAAATAAACTAAACTCACTCCCCAAGCACTGTGCATGGCGCAGCTGCGCAGGGGTTGAATCTGGGACATGCCAGTGGCGCAGGTGCGCTGCTCTTGGCCTTGCTGCTGGCGCAGCTGCGCAGCAACTCGGCCAGACGCAGACAGCCACGGCTCTCTTTTTTAGCAAACAACCCATACATGCCAACAAACTGAGAATTACAGTAACGTAGCCACTGTAACTCCATACACATGCAATAATACATAACATAACATATTTCTACAATATAACAACCATCTAAATAATGATAATCACAAGTTTTAAAAATCCAATTTGGTCATTTTCATGAAAACTCATATTTTTCCAAAATAATCCACTGTAAGAAATTTTTTCCATCAATTCCACTTTATATACATACATTATATACGTAATTATATGTAATCATCAAACAATTTCCCAATAAGCATGTTAGCATATTCTAATTCATCAATTTTACTTTATCATCAAAACATATAAATTCCATGTGAACACAGTTTTCAATTAAAACTTATTCTGACAAAATTTTATTTTCTGACAATCCTTCTTATGGAATATAATTCATATATAACCCATTATAAGCACACTATATATATATATGTACACCAAATTTATACAACTCTCATGCTAAAATCATACACAGAGAATTCATACTCAAGGATAACATAGAAAACATAAAAATAAAAAGGAAATTAAGACATACCCTTTAACTTATGTTTGAAAAAGAAAATAATGCCAATTGCTTTGATTCTCACGAGTTCTCCCTTTCTTCTTCCTCTTCTTCTTCTCTCTTTCTCTCCTCTGTGTTCCTCCTTTCTTTCTTAGTTCTTAGACTAACTTAGCATAAACTAATCTAACGTATAATATAATACGTAGTAATAGATATAGGATTAATTATATAAAATATAACTGACAATTATATTAAGTATAATGTCAGTTATAAATTTCAGAAGCCACAATGTCTTGTTTGGCAAAACAAGGTTATTTTTAAAAACAGATTATTAATGCTAAGGTATTGTTTGGTAACAGTTTATTTAAAAATAACTTTTTGATAGTTAGGGCCCTGTTTGGTAGAAATAGGTTTAAAACAAATACAAGGGCCTTGTTTGATTAAAATTATTTAAAATCCTTTTTCTTTTATTTTAACAAATCATTAAACACCTATTTTAAATGTCACATTTTAATTAATTAAATATTAATCATCTAATTTAATCAATTAAAATCTAACATCAATAAATCACATAAAATTGCCACATAATTATAATTACTCGCTAATTATAATTCATGTAACACTTCATCACATATCTCATCTAATTTAATTCTCTCAATTAAATTAGAACTATAGTATAAAATTAATATACATCAATTAAATTAAATTTTACACATTCATTTAATTAATATGTACACTTAATTAAATCACTTCCATAAATCACATAATTTATTTATTTAACTCAATAAATAAATCACATAAAATATTTATTTAACTCAATAAATATTTAAAATTAAATATAAAAATCTCAATCGTTACAGTGTACATCACTCTGGTAAGTATAACTTCCCATCTCAAGTTCTGGGGCACCATAACCTGAACCTTGGAACTGATATGTGGACAGAATTTAGTGAAGTTAGTATACAACTAGACTAATTTCAACCACATTTGAATAAGCTTGTGCACACCAACAAGCAGAACATGTTTCCATTTGAATGACATCACATTTTCCTCAGCTAAGTGACAAACAATAAGAATTCAGCTTCAATCTAATTATAGGATAGCATCGGTCCTTATTCCAAGGATTAATCTACAAACTTTAAACTAAAATGTCTTTTAACTGATATCAGGTTCAAGCAGGAAGCTAGTAAATATCCAAAACGGTAAGCCTTAGATTAAATATCTTAGCCAATAAAAGATTCGTACACTCACAGGGCCAGTAGAACAACTCTTATAAAAGAGTAGATTAATTGTACTATTCCAGTTACCAACTCACCAGTTTATGTCAGTTCATAGAAGCATAAAGAAAGATATATAGGCATATTAAATACCAGGAATCACTTGAGTTATGTAATTACATGATATCAATGGTGCCAAGCCACAATCTGAGACACATACTGCAAACCCATCATCAAGAAGAACATTGGCATATTTGAAGTTCCGGTGCACAATGGGTGGTTGACAAACCTCGTGCAGATACCTTTGCCAGAAAACAATGGGAAACACTAAGTCTCCAAATAACTTAATACAAAGGATGTTAGATGTAAGACCTGTATGCACAACAACACAAGCATGAAAGCAACAGAAATACAACTAAATTGATTGAACGATCGATTCCAAAAATTCTTTTAATTATTCAATTCGAGTGTACTTGTAAAACAAAAATTGTAAAATGATCTAATCATTTTTACCATTAAAGAATGATCATAACAGAAATAAGAGTATTGGAGCAGTAAAGCATAATATGAAAAGGGCATCGTCAAATCAATATTGATGGAGTATCAGTTAAATTTTGAAGAAATAAACAAAGGATAAAAAGGTTTAGAGGGGATAATGCCCCTGCCATCCCCTCTCTCCTTCTGTCCCTGGCTGTTACCTTAACAACATATTAGATATGAAACACAATCAAAATTCTCAGTATTTGATATATTGGATACTGACGGTATCCAGCTACTTACTCTAGGGCTCTTGCAGCTTGAAGTGCTAACCGTATCCTAACATTCCATTAAAAATTCTTGTGAATTTCATCATCTATGTGCAGTGCTTCATAAACCACACAATAAAACTAAATCTTCCAACATAAAAATGGACACTGCTTTTTCAGGCTATTTGCCATACATGTTAGGAAGACCTTCCAGAGATTTCCAAAGAATAAACAAAACTTAGTTCAGTACCATCGCCTCTCTCCTTCCACCGATTTCCATCTTTATCAAATCTATAAAGCTTTGATTTACTGCACAAAAATTCAAAATAATTAAACAAAAAAACAAACCCTAAATTTTGCTCTAACAGATCGATTAGCAAATATTAAAATTGAGAGAAAGTATAGATTGAGGATTGTGCCCTCATCTTCTTCACCGGTAGTGACGGCGACCGCTTCTGGCCTTACGATCGGAGCAACTTGTGCTCTGGTATATTCATATTTGTCAGCAACATTCCCAATCGACGGGTTCAAATCGAGGGGTAGATTTAGAGGTGGAATGGTTTGAAGCGAGAGAGAGAGAGCCTTATAGATTTGTCCCCTCCATGTTTTTTTAATACATAACGTTTTCATTTTAAAACCAAAAATTATCCCTTATAAATACACAACATTTTTGCATATCTAACTATAACATTTTGTCAAAAAACGTCATGTAAAAAAATAACAAAACATTTTTTATAAAAACATTGTTGTTTAAGTATCATTTTTTTACTGTTTTGTAGTAGTGGAAGCACAGCGCCACCGACAAATTTGCTCTGTGGTTGGACGATTTCCAATGTGTTTCGCTTTTTTAGAACTCTGAATCCGAAGCGCAAAGTGAACAGAAAACACCGCTTGCTAAATTCCAGTCTAGATTGAGCAAGAAAGGGAAAAATGACGAAAAGTGATTTTCAGTCTAGATTGAGCGAGAAGGGGAAAAAATGGCGAAAAGTGATTTTCGGTCTAAATTGAGCTAGAAGGGGAGAGAGTTGAGTTTAAGGATGAGTGAAGTAGATGAGATCTTCTGCTCCGTGTTTTCAAGTTTTAAGCTCCGCGTGCTCAGTGTTTTTTCTCCCTCCATGTTTTTTACATACATAACGTTTTTTTAAAAAAAACGTTTTAACCTTAAAACCAAAAATTACCCCTTATAAATCTAGAACGTTTTTACATATCTAATTACAACATTTTCTCAAAAAACGTCGTGTAAAAAAATACCACAATATTTTTTATAAAAACATTATTGTTGAAGTGTTATCTTTTTACTGTTTTGTAGTAATGTATATTTTGTCAACAATATATATGCATACATAACTAACAGAGCAGCCTTATGAATTTAAGTCTCTTGATAAGCGAAATCACTACTCTCATTTTCTTTTCAAGAAAGCAAAACCATTCTATGATGTCGATTCACTACACTTACTAATCAAAGCTATGAAGTTGCTTCGTCAAAAATTTAAACGAAATAGTGATTTAGATTATCAAAATTGTACAAGATCATCAACAACAATAGCAACCATTACAAATCATTTCAAAATTGAAGTTGTTCAATTAGAACAACTACTAATCAATTCAAATCAAAATCTAGAAATATATCTAAAATGTCAAATAATCTCTGTCTTCAAATTGGGATTATTAAAAATTGATAATGGAGGTTCTTGACTAAATGGAGACTGCCAATGATGAAAGGAAGACCGGTGACGTCGCTTGGATAGAAGTTTGTTTGGAAAAAATTTCTATTAATTTTTCGTCTTTACAAAATTTGCCTCCAAAATTTCTTAAAAAAATTGCCTCCAAATAAAAGTGTGATGATATTACATACTTTGTCACTAAATATAAGCATTTATGACGAACCATTGTTGTTACTTATACACTCATCTAATTAGTGACGAACGAGTCTCTCGTCATATAAAATTGGTATTCGTGACAATAAAAATTGTCATAAATTATTAATTTTTCGTCTTTACAAAATTTGCGTCCAAAATTTCTTAAAATTTTTTTGCCTCCAAATTAAATTGTGATGATATTACGTACTTTGTCACTAAATATAAGAATTTATGACGAACCATTTTTGTTACTTATCCACTCATTTAATTAGTGACGAACAAGTCTCTCGTCATATAAAATTGGTATTTGTGACAATAAAAATTGTCATTAATTATTATTTTTTCATCTTTAAAACATTTCCCTCCAAAAATTTTCAGATAAATTTTGCCTCAAAATAAAATTGTGATGAATTTGTATTTGGCGTCACTCAATGTGAACATTAGTTATGAAATCACATTGTCACTAAATTATACAGATAAATAATAACAAATTATTATGTTGTCATCGAAAGAAATATTGTGTGACAATAAATACTGTCATTAATTATTACAAACATGTCACTAAAAGGTTTTCCTCCAAAATTTTGGTACTAAATTCTACCTCCAAAATAAATTGTGACGAAATTTTGTTAATCGTCATCAAATGTGTAAATTAGTGACGACATAAATGATTTATAGTAAAAAAATTAAATGTCGTCACAAAAGCAAAAGTTTTAGTGTCGATTAGGAATTTCGTAATTATTAATTAACAAATTGTGACAAAATTTTGTGCGTGAAAAAAAAATTCGTCATAAAATGTGTGATTTCTTGTAGTGCGTTCACAAACAAAATGAAAATCAACCTCGATATGCTTCGTACGAGCATGAAATACAGGATTTGCAGCAAGATAAGTTGCACCAATGTTATCACACCAAAGTATTGGTGCCAAGCGAGTTAAGGCAGGATCGTAGTCTGTGACACCCCCAAATCCTAGTACTTGATTTGGTGTTCACTGTTCAAATATGACATTCTAACTACCCACAATAAAGAATAACATTAAAACATAAACCTTGATAAACTTAAATGATAATCTTTTCCATTAAAGGGTTACAACTTCTTAAACTCAATCCCAGGTAGTCTAACTTTAAAACCATCATTCAAGTGCGGAATAAACCAAGTAGTTTCATTACATAATTAAGTCAATTAACAAAAAAAAAACTTCAGCACTTGTTCATATTGCCCTTGCCCTTACTCGTGGACGGCTCGTCGACTTTCTCGACTTTAGCTGCAATGTTATTATATGAAAGAGTGAGCAAAACAAAGCTCACTTGAAGAATCATGAAGAACAATAATGTATAATATCTACTGGATAATAAAATCTTTTCTATCAATGATAAATAATGATAGAAAGCTCAATAGAAACTTAACTTTTGAATTAAGAATGGAATACAAGTTCAAAAGTATGTCTGAGGGTCACAAGACCATGAACTATGTCTTAGTTTGTCAACTATCTCAGTTTTGATATTCGAGTCCATACCAAAGAAAGTTTGGTTTGGATTAACTTCTAAAACAGTTCTAGAGTTTTAGACGCTTCATCAACTATGGACTAGTTGAGTCAATAAAGGTTACTATCCATATAAGAGTTCTATACAATATTGGAGAATTAAACAATGATATTCGTGAACAAAAATTGAATAACAACAATGTATAATAGAACGATCATTGAACATGCGAGGTAATACTTTCAAAGAATTAGGATTTCTCATTTGAAAGTTAAGGAACATGCGTAAGATAACAAGACAGAGATAGGAAACTTGCAAAATGTAAAAGTAAGGTTTAGGAACTTGCCTCGTGTGTAAGTTATAAAATTTTAACTTGATTACCAAATATCCTACGCACATGTTATTAAAGATCATAACACAAATTAGTTGTAACTAATTATTTATTTACAATATTAACTCTGAGTATAATCAAACCATTCACATAGCACAGATTGATTTCTTCCAATTCTTATCATCGAATTCCAATGATTAACAACTAGTTCAATTACCATTTTAAAATCATCAACTTAACATTACGAGGTGATTACAACATGTTTTAACAACATATAATATGATTAATCATCTTTTATATTCATAAGATCAAGTTACATTAGTATTTTCTAGACTGTATATTAAAACATCACATTTCTAGGTCAAACTGCCAAGTGGCGTTGCAACGCTGCTTAATGAACTACAACCGGCGCTACAGCTCAAGCAAGATGCTGCGGCGCTAGAAATGAGCGTGGAACCGGCACTGCAGCTCGGTCTCGGCGCTGTAGCGCACCTATTTACTCACAGAATAGGCGCTGCGGCGCCTTGACATGGTGACATGAAATACTAGGGCATTGCAGCGCTCTGTTTCTTCACAAAACAGGCGCTGCGACGCCGCGACACAGTAGGACGCAGACACAACTCGTAAAGAACACAGTTTAGGCCATACAAGGCCATAAACTTCGCTCAAACAACAATCTATGCATACCCAAACTATATAGACTTCACAGAATCATCACTAAGCATGTAGAGCACGATTGGAACCAACAAAACAACATAAACAATCAAATTTAAACCCTTACATTCAATGTTTTTGCAAAAACTCCATTTTTAGACATCCTTAGCGAATTCAATCACTGTAAATTCATTTCTTAGCCAAATTAATCCATTCAAATTACATTCTTTTCGATTCTTCACGTATTTACACAATCAACAATCAATTTACACAATATAATACGAATTGAACACTAATTTTAGTATCAAATAAGCCATATACAAATATACTTCACTGTAAACTCACTGTAAACATGATTTCTTCATATTTATCATGTTTTCATGGATTAATCAACTCTAAATCATATATACGCCACATAAAACAGATTATATGTACAAATTAACATATACAAACCATATGTTTAACAAATTACTCATAAAAATCAAATTTTAAAGAAGAACATAAACTAATAATTTAAAGTTAAATTACTACCTTCAAGTTCTTGTTTAACCAATAAAGATGATTAGCTAGCTTCTTTGATTTCTCAAATCCCTTCCTTTCAACTCACAGACTTCTCACATTCTCTCCAGCTTTTTCTTTTCTTTATCTATTTTTTTCTTCTTCCCTCTCTCTATACTATATATAACTTATAAAACTGTTATATACATATAATATATATTATTACGTAATATAAACTTACAAACATAATAGCCTTTAAATTCTTTGTCAGTTATTTTTAAAAAAAAATACAACAGCCACAAAGGCTTGTTTGGCAAAACTAGATTAAAATAAGAATTCAAAAGCCTTAAGGCTTTGTTTGGTAAAACTAAATTAAACCTCTTTTAATTTATTTTAATAACTCATTTACTATATATTTTAATTGTCGCACTCTATTTAATTAAATTCTAATATTCAAATTCAATTAAATTAAAGTTAACATTAACACAATAAATCAAATTATCACATAATTATAATTCCCATTATAAATTATAATTTATTTAACAAATCATTAAATCTTCAATTTAATTATAAATCAAATTGGAACGCATTATAAATATTAAACAACTCATTTAATTTAATTAACATAATTAAATTAAAACTTTACACTATAAAATTATCCAACATTAACTTAATTAACATACCACACTTAATTAAATTAATCTATAACAATTGAATCAAATAATTATTTAACTCAATAAATAGATCAACTAAAATATTTATTTAATTCAATAAATATTTAAAATTAAATACAAAAATCTCGTTCGATATATTGCCTATCGAGGCAGAATCGTAGACTACACTCGAAATCGTAGAAGCTGTCTGCCGAGCGCCTGCCGAGCTAAAACAAGAATCGTAGACTTCACTCAAAATCGTGAAGTCTGCAAGTTGGCACCAATTAGAATCGTAGTTTGCAGAACTAGAACCAAAGTCGTAGTCAGCCAAGTGCTTACATAGCTAAGGCAGAATCTCAACAGATGATCAATCTTGAAGTGTATACATAGATGCAAGTGATCTCATCCTCTGATAAGAGTAATTAAGTTTCAGAATGCAATTTACTTGAAAAGTATCAGAAATCATTATCTGAATGGACTGCAAGCAAACAGAAGATCAAAGCACCAACTCTACCAGCAATACTGATTGAGAAGTGAAGAGCCATTCAGAAGGAGTCTTCTACATGCGCTCATCAGAAGACAATGATCGTAGTGTTGGCTACAACGATCGTAGTGTTTGCCAACTAGCAGCAGAGTCTGATAAAGCACCTACAGAGATAAAGGTAAATCTACAGAGGACAGACGAAAAGGATTGTCTTTGCTCAGCCTCACCATGAAGAATGTGTTGGGTTTGTACGAAATCAAGGCGCAATCAAATTGCAAAAATTAGCGGAAGCATGGTATATCAGAGTTTAAATTTTTTTACAAAACCATTATCCGGATCATCCTTTATGCAAATTATTAATTTAAAATGATAAATAAGAAGTTATGGAAATCATACCCTTATAGAATAAAGCTTCCACAGGTACAAGTTCAACTCCTTCTTCGCGATCTCCTTGAATATCCAGGATTGATTCCTTCCTTTGATCAACGTTATCCACCCAAGTGTTTGGCCACTAGAGGTGATCCACCAAGGAATAGAAATTATTCAACAAGGAGGGTGGTTGGGTAAACCCTAGTTTTCTATCCTCTATAGAAAATGATTATTCTCCAATAATTGGAATTGCATCAACTGATATCTAACATAAGACTCCTCTTATATAGATATTGGTCAACCCTTATAATCGTATTAGATATAGGGTTTCATTTAATTAATTAGGCTTCCCAACATATTGAGATTAATTAATTAAACTCATTTAATTAATTTGCCTCCTAATCTTATTAGGAATAAATGAGAGTACTGATATTAAATTAATTCCTAAAATCCTTTAGAAATAAAAATAAAAATAATTGTAATAATATTAATAAGACTCATCTTATTAATTTATATTTAATATTTCCAAAATATTAAATAATAAACATTAAGCTATTTAATTTATTCTATCACCATAGATTAAATTAATTACACTTAATGCATTATTACGATTATGTCATTACCTTCTTAAATAATTATTCTTCCTTTTATGTTGTGACCCTTTAGGTTCTACATATTAAACCAGTTGTGAATAAATCAATTAAAATAATTCTAATCTTATTTAAATAAATAAATTAAACTAATAATCTATTTAAATAAATAATATTTATTCTACAATAGTGATAAGCCTCCCTAGCGATCAACAACTTTCCAAATAATATAGATTTCAACATTACTCATAAAAGAACCTGTGAGTAAATAGTTACCGTACAAATCAATCCTTCCACCATACAATGTCCTAATTAAATATAAGACCTGGAATTACTGTCAAGTCTTATTTTATTTAATTATATGTATTTTGATTAAAAAATGCACAACTCCAAATAATGTAAATTAGAAACTCCTTTCTAATTTCATTTTGCTTTGGCCAATGACTACTAAGTTGTCATTTAATTACATAGGATATATCTCTTCTTTTACTAGAAGTGGTAGATTCTTTATTGACCATTCATTATTGTTGGGTAAAATTTATTTACGCACAACACGCAAGTATACGTGGTCAACAAGTAATAAAGTGAAAGTAAAGTATCGTTCCCAAGACGAATTATTTAATAACTATCACCAAGTACTAACCCGTAACCAACTCAATTTTATTTAAATGAATAAATTAGTATTTCGTATTAACAATATGTAATTAAACTAATTATAACTACCCCTAGAATGAAATAGAATATAAAGACTTGAGACTATAATTTCATATATTGTTTCATTTAAATCAATACACTTCCCTTAAATTAAATTAATTATCTCGGATTGTTAATCAAGAACACTAAGGTAAAATATGACCATCTCTCGATACACCATATCCATATCAACTTAAATCTACAAATGATAGAATTAAGATGAAACGCTAATTAACTAATCCACTATATCTCTATATGAATTACAATTAAAGAGAGTTTAAGCACAAGTTTTTATCAGATTACATGTGTTGTAAAGGTATATCTCTATCCTAAACATAAATCATGAATTCCAACGCCATGAAGAAAACACAATCACATTCTATTATGATCAAATCTAAACCCATAATCCGTCTCTCAATTTCATATGGGTTATTACGATAATTGTTAGCTAGGCAATTAAGCAATTTAACACAAATCATAATAGACAATCCAATAATAATAAATAAGACTAACACGGAAGCATATCAAAGTAAACTATACAACAAGATCCATTATAATCTCAAAATAGAGTTTAGCTCATGATTAAGTCAAAATCCATGATCCACAATTGAATAAACATTAAAAGATAAAAATAAGAGTAGAGAAGAGAATAGAATATGTTGTTAGCAATTCTCATGCTCCTTCTTGCTCCTGCTCTTGATCTTCAATGGTCTCCAAGTTGCTTCAATCTCCAATTTAATCCCAACTAGGATTTGTATCTAATTTAATTGAAATCTAATCTAAACTAATCTAATGGAATCTAACTCCTCCATTCTTGTGTATTCTTCTCCTTTTTATAGCCCTCTTATGATCCTTCTCCAAATCAACGCTCAGAATCCTTTTCCGAGTTAACTTCTAAAAATACGCTTTTTCTTCCCGACATGCCTGCCCCGGCGGGCTTTTTGTACTAGGAATGCCAGCCCCGACGGGCGTCAACTATTGATAATGTGACCTCGCCCCGGTTGTTGTTTTGGCCTATGAAAGCCCGAGGGGGCGAGGGTACAGCGACTGAAATTACGAAAATGCCATTAAGCTCCATTTTTCCTGTTTTGACCATCCGAAGCCGTTTCCTACAACACAAACACAAAAACAAGTAACATAACACTAAAAATACTTAAAGTAACAAAGAATTACACCTAAAAGGTGTTCGATTCGTAGGTATAAAACCCACTCATCAATTATCTCCATATGTAGCTTATTACACCCAAGCACACCCTTTGATATACCCTAAGGGTCTTAAGGAATAAGTCAAAGTATAATTCATTACATATAAGATACTATGATGATCTCAAGTCCAAGGATGACTTGTACTACTATCACATTAGGAATTCCTATTGACAGACAAGTAAAACTCCATTAGGTATTCCATAACGAGTCACGTTTAGTGAACTTATTCTCCAATAAGCACCTACAAACTTGATTTAGTGTCTCCACACAAATAATCATGAGATCAATCATCCTCATCCAATGAGCAAGCAACATATGTACCAATCTATCTGGATTTCCTAATCCCCTTTTTAGTAATCCCAAGATTGGGAACTATTTTAGTTTTAAGTTTTCTAAGAATTTAGATCTCATTAGCATGATCAACATCATGATTCTAAAGGCATTGCTTAAAACATGGGTTATTTACATATTATAAAAACAGCATCATGTAGATAATTAAATGCCTTTAATAAGTTAATACTTTTATTAATAAATAAATACGATCGTTTACAAAGTATATGCTTTATCATCATACATGATTAGCTTGTATGCATACTACTTTCAATCTCCCACTTGCACTAAAGCCAATCGTCATGGTATCTCATACCTATCTTCTCTAAGTGACGATCAAACTACTGTTGTGTTAAAGCTTTAGTAAATGGATTTGCAATATTGTCTTGAGAATCTACACGCTTTAAGGTGACGTCTCCTCTTTCAATGATCTCTTTGATCAAGTGAAATCGTCGCAACACGTGTTTGGATTTCTGATGAGACCTGGGTTCCTTATCCTGTGCAACTGCTCCGATGTTCTCACAGTATAAGGGGACAGCTCCTCCAATGCTAGGAACCACACCAAGTTCAGTTATGAACTTCTTCATCCAAACAGCTTCCTTTGTAACTTCATTTGCAGCTATATACTCTGCCTCTATCACTTAATCAACAACTGTTTGATGCTTGGAACTCTTTCAACTCACTGTGCCTCCATTCAAGGTAAATACATTCCTTGAAACAGATTACTGTCATCTTGGTTCATTTGAAAACTTGAGTCTGTGAAGCCCTCGAGTTTTAATTCAGACCCACCGTAGACAAGAAATACATCCTTAGTCCTTCATAAGTACTTTAGGATATTTTTCACTGCCTTCCAGTGCTCTTCTCCTGGATTCAACTGATATCTGCTTGTTACACTAAGTGCATGAGAGACATCGGGTCTAGTACATATCATACCATACATGATAGTCCCTATTGCTGAAGCATAAGGAATCTTACTCATACTGGTCTCTCTCCTCAGGTGTCTTTGGGGCCTATTTCTTGGAGAGATTTATTTCATGGCTCATCGGTATGAGACCTCTTTTGTAATCTTGCATGCTAAACCACTTTAGCATCAAATCAATGTACATATTTTAGGATAAGCCAATCATCCTTTTAGATCTATCTCTATAGATCATTATCCCCAAAATATAGGATGCTTCTCCTAAGTTCTTCATCGAGAAGTGTTTAGATAACAAGATTTTTATCGATTGTATCATAGGAATGTCATTCCCTATCAGTAATATATCATCAGCATATAATAGAAGAAATGAAACAGCGCTCCCACTAACCTTCTTGTACACATATGGTTCATTCTTATTTTTGATAAAATCAAACTTTTTGATTGTCTCATCAAAACGGATGTTCCATCTACGAGAAGCCTACAGACTTGCAACTTACAGACTTGATTTGTTTCAACCTTTGAAAGAAATCCCTCTGGTTGTGTTATATACACATCCTCCTCAAGTTTCCCATTGAGAAAGGCCGTTTTCATGTCCATCTGCCAGATCTTATAGTCGTAATAAGCTGCAATTGTAAGAAAAATCTGAATGACTTGAGCATTTCTACCGGTGAGAAGGTTTCATTATAGTCATCTCCTTGTCTTTGTTTGAAACCTTTTGCAACCAGTCGGGCCTTATAGGTCTCTACCTTGTCGTCCGCTCTAGTTTTTCTTTTAAAGACCCATTTACACCCAATAGGCTTAATGCCTTCAGGTGGTGAAACCAAAGTCTATACTTGGTTCTCATCCATGGAGTCCATCTCGGATTTCATGGCTTCAAGCCATTTCCCCGAGTCTTTATTACTCATAGCCTGTTCGTAATTCAATTGATCATCATTATTCATGACGTGTACCTCATCGTCATCCTCTATGACGAATATCAAGTATCTTTGATACTCTTCCAGATTTACAAACAGGGTGTTGTACAGAAGGCGTCTCTACTTGGACAGGTTCATCCACTTGATCTGTAGTGGTTTGTGGTTCTTGAATTTCTTCAAGATCTATTTTCCTCCCACTAGCCCCTTCAAGAATAAACTCATTTTCCAAGAAGGCAGCGTGTTTCGCAACAAACACCTTTTGCTCAATAGGATTGTAGAAATAGTATCCCAAACTTTCTTTAGGACATCCCACAAATGTGCACTTATCAGATCTTGTCCTAAACTTATCATTTTGAAACATTTTCACATAAGCTGGACATCCCCAAATCTTAACATGCTTAAGACCAGGTTTCCTCCATGTCCACATCTCATATGGAGTCTTGGGGATAGATTTTTAAGGGACCTTATTTAGTAGATATGCAGCCGCTTCTAGGTCGTAACCCCAGAATGATACTGGATGATCGGTAAAATTAATCATGGAATGAACTATGTCAATAAGTACAGGCTGAACAAGGTTAACAATGGAGGCAATAAGCTCTAGTGTTGGAAAATAATGATATTATGTGTGTACGTTATGATCAGGGTCAAGCCATATATTTATAGTGTTCTCACATTCTTTCTAGAATCCATCTCTAAATTGTAGTAGGGTTCCCCCCGTATATCCTTCCATATTAGGATTGTATCAAATCTCCTAGAATATAGGAAGTTAAATCAATAACCAACTCCTCTTTCCATAATTCAAACCCCATATAATTAGGAGTCTTCTCAAGTCATCTCATACTTGGACTCACATAGGCCCAAACATGGCCAAGCCAGAACCGGGTCTTGGACCTCAAATATCCGGGGCCTAACATTGTCCCCCAGTCTTCCATTAAATGGAACATTTGATGGAAGAGTATATAAATTATAATCCCCTCATGAAAATCCATCCAGCCCACTCATCACCGGACCAAACCAGCCCACCAATTGTAGCCCAATCGCTGAGCCCAGGGAGTAACCCATTCGGCATCAGCCCATCCCACACAGTCCACTGGACTCACCCAAACAGCCCCTAGACCAAAACCCTTCACCTCCCACGCGCCCCATCATTACCTTCCTTAATGAGCCGTCTTTTGATATTCATGCACACTCGAAAAGAAAAATAACAAAAACACTCTTCCCTTCAATCATTTTGGTACGAATTTTAAAAAATCTCTCTCTACTCTCCTTCTCTTCTAGCAAGAACTCCATCTCTACAACTCTTCCAAGCTCAAGAAAATGGCAACTGCCTCCAACTCCACCGATTCCACACCTATCACCACCGAACCCGTCATTGCTATTCCTATTTCCACCATCCCAGCTCCATCTGTCGCTCCAATGTATGCTCCAACCTCATCTCATACTCCCACCCTTCGTGCGATCACCACAGATTCCACCACCACTGCCACCCCCAGTCCACCGGAGACAAACCACGATTACTCAGATGTAGCCAAATTCCCTCATGCCAACTCCCCCTCTCTACTCACTGAAAAAGATCTGGCTGTTATCTGCGAGCAATACCAGATCCCCAACACCCACTCGCTGAAAGCCCCTGCTGCAACCGACCGGATGTACCACTAGGCCAACGACTGGACCGCCATGCCCCTGACCCTACTGGAGAAGGGAATTCGGTTCCCTCTCCATGCCTTCATCCTGACCCTCCTCGGGTTCATCGGCATCAACTTCAGCCAACTGGTGCCGAACTCGTATATCAACATCATAGCCTTCATTGCCTTCTGCCACGAGGCCAATGTGGCACCTTCCATTGAACTGTTCTTCACCTTATTCTAGTTGACGGGTACCCGCAAACCAGGCTTCAAAACCCTCAGAAAACTTTCGAACAAGCCCAACAGCAAAAAAGAGAGGCGCCCTCTGATGAACGCCCCCTCTAGTAACAAAGGGTGGCACAAGGACTGTTTCTTCGTCCGAGGACCAGAGACCCCTAAAGTCCCGAACTGGGCTTCTCCCAAAAGACCAAACACTTCCCTTGGCAATATTACTCCTGAGCAAGTAAAAGAGATGGCCCACCTGATCGCGAAGCTACCCCTTCAGGAATGGAGCTACCTCCTCTTGACCAATAAGCATGGCTCTATGATCACAAATGTAAGTCTTCGAACCCAATTAATTTGTAATTACCAAATATTTCTGCCATAAAAACCACTGCATCACCCTCTCATCTCTGAACTGTGCAGTATCCCTCATCAAACCCACATCCATTGATCGTCGGGACTTGGAGATCTTCCTTACAGAAAAGACTCCCGATGAGTCTCCCGAAGTTCAAACCACCGTACCGCCACTACCAAAGTCCTAACTTCTAACACATCAACCCCCTAATCTGACCCTATCAAAACCCCAACCTCCGAACCCGCAGCAACCACCCGAAAGAAGAGGAGGGCCACCAAAGGTTCTTCCCAAACACAAACAACCGACCCTCCTACCGTCAAAAAAGTCTTCTTGACCTACCCGTGGCCGAACGAGCCCGGATCATACGCATCAAGAAGAAATGCTCCACCATCACCCCTCTTACAGTCGAAAACCTAAGTGTCCCCTCACCCAAAACCCCTACACCTCCGACCGAAATCAACCTTTGCACTTCCACCAAAAAAAGAAAAGATACTGAGAACCTTACCACTGAACCTCCAACTAAAAAGCCACATACCGAACTGCCTCCTTCGCCAAGACAACCTTCTCCCCCGCCAGCAGAAGATGACTCACCCCAAACCACCTTCTACACCCGAGATCCCCACAAATATCCCATCGAAGCTTTTGAGAGTTTCGTTCTTCCTGGCGATGATAATAAGTTCAAGGATATCCCCTACAACGACCTTATACTCTCCGATATCATGCAGCATGGCATGGTAATCCTCTTTAATCCCATCCGTCTATTTATTACTGTTACTCTTCAACTCTTTTCTCACCTTCATGTGCTTTTTTAGGCCGACGCTATATGGGGTCGGGTCATCAGGCAATGGAAAGAGCGCGATGCCAAAGAAGAACGATCAAAACAGGAGATGGAAACTCTTTGCGCGGCTCTCCTTAAAGAACAAACCTCCCACGCCAAAACTAACTGAACCAGTAACTACCTCCAGAATGAGGTATCCACCCTTCAGTCGGAGAACACAAGCCTGAAAGAATATGCAGCCCGAACTGACAATAAATGAAAAATCCTCCTGGAGAAGTCTGAAGCTGACCAAGTAGAGATCTACCAGCTGAAGTAGAGCATCCTTGCCCTTCAATAGAAGAACTCTGACTTGAAGACACAGGAAGAAGGCACTCGCCAGGTGTGCACTGCTCTGGAGAAACAACTTTTCGAGCACAAAGCATCGGGACCGATTCTTACTGCTGATCTCCGGCTTCAGATTATTCAAGAGTACCGTCAGTTCGATGAGCTGAATGCGAAGATAGCCAATATGTTCTCCGAAGGATACGAGGCTTGTCGAAGCAAAGGCAAAGCTAAAATGACTGAACGCTGCATCAACCTTGGTCTGCTGGATACTTCGAATTCTGAAGAGGATAACAATGCTGATCCTTCTTCAGACTAGGAATCCTTATGTAAAAATTTGAACTCCCTGTAAATGTTAGTTTATCAATAAAAAAATATCTATCTTTTAATGTAATTTCTCGAACTCTATCCATGTCATAAACACGTATAACATCCATCCCAAGAAATAATTATAAACAGTTACAGTATTAAGAAATATTATTTGCTCCCCAGAGATGAATTAATCCAACCTTATAGATGGCAACCTCGTTCTCTCCATGAGCCGAACAGGTTCAACCAAAAGTATTCGCTCCCAAAAGCCGAATTAACCCAACCTTATAACTGGCAACCTCGTTCTCTCCATGAGTCAAATAGGTTCAACCAAAAATATTCACTTCGCTCCCAAAAGAGCCGAAAGAATTCAACCTTATACCTAACTGGCAACCTCGTTCTCTCTAAGAGCCGAACAGGTTCAACCAAAAATATTCACTTCGCTCCCAAGAGCCAAAGGGATCCTACCTTATACCAAACTGGCAACCTCGTTCTCTCCGAGAGCCGAACAGGTTCAACCAAAAATATTCACTTCGCTCCCAAGAGAATCCAACCTTATACCAAAGATCTCGCCCGCTACGTGGAGTCAGACAGATATAGAACAAACATATAGAACAACACTGTTGGAGGAAAAAAAATGCTTCTTTTATTGATAATCCCTGGAACTATTACAGACTTGGACCTCTGCCCTACTAAAAAAATACTTCCTCAGTTTGCCTACATGCCAAGTGTTCTTGATCTCTGACCCATCCATTGCTCGAAGCCGATAGGTGCCAGGCTTCGGTACCTCAATAATCTCATATGAGCCCTCCCAATTCTGCATCAACTTCCCCTGGTTCTGAGGTATAGAAGCTTCCACCTCCCGAAGGATAAAATCCCCTACTTCGAACCTTTTGGGCTTTACTCCTTTATTATAATACTTGGCCACCCTTCGCTGGTACGCAGTAAGCTTCACTACGGCTACTTCTCTGGCCTCCTCCAATAAATCCAAGTTTGCCCGAAGTCCATCCTCGTTGAACACTTCTTGGAACTGACTGATCCAAAGAGAAGTAGATCCGATCTCCACCGGTCCCAAGCATCTATTTCGTAAGCCAATCTAAATGGAGAATTCCCTATGATGGATCGAGGTATGGTCCGATATGCCCATAAGACACTAAGAAATTCCTTAGGCCACCTTCCCTTTGCTTCATCTAGTCTTCTCTTTATCCCATTCAGCAAAGTTCTGTTAGTTACCTCCACTTGACCGTTTGACTGAGTATGTGCTACCGAAGTCTTTCTATGTTGTACGCCCAACTCTTTCAAAAAGGCCTCGAACTTGGCACCCACGAACTATCGACCATTATCTGAAACTACCGCTATGGGTATGTCGAATTGGAATACAACACAGTCTTTCAAAAACTTCAGACATTTCTACTCCGTGATCAACCGAAGGGGTTTGGCCTCTACCCATTTAGTCATGTAATCTATAGCAACTATCATAAAGCTAATCTGCCCCTTAGCCTTCGGCAACAGACCAAGTATATCCAACCCCCAAACTACGAAGGGAATAGGTAATAACACCGAGTATAACTCTTCTGGCAGCTGATGAGTGATATGACTGTTCAACAGGCACTTCAGACACTTCTTCACATACTCAGTTGCTTCTTTGAATATTGTAGGCTAGTAATACCCCTGCCAAAGTATCTTATATGCCAAAGACTTTGCCCTCATATTATCTCCAAATATCCCCTCATGAACTTCCCGAATAGCGTACTCTGCCTCGGACATAATCAAACACTTCAGCAAAGGGGAATAGTAAGCCCTTCGATAAAGATCCCCATCTATCAGCACAAAGTTCGAGCTTCTATGTTTTATCTTCCTTACTAACAACCGATCTGAGGGTAAAACACCATCAGCAAGATATTCCAAATATGGATCCATCCAGCAAATTAATCTTTCAATACACATCACCTCGGTATGTTGAACGCCCGGCTAATTTAATACTTCTAGGTTGATCAATCCACTGAATGTGCTCGCCACAGTCGTAGCCAATCTTTCCAGTGCATCGACTATGGTGTTATTCAACCGATCTACCCCCTAGAATTCATATGATTCAAACAGCTACAGTCGATCCTTCGTCTCTACTAAGTACTTCACCATCCTGGTCCCTCGAGCTTCATATTCTCCTAAAATCTGCTTCACGGCCAGCTATGAGTCACTGAAAATGATCAACCTCTACACTTCAAGACTCTTTGCTAACCGCAGTCCTGCCAGAACTGCTTCGTACTCAGCCTCATTATTCGTCGCCTTGAACCCAAACCTGATCGCCTGCTACACTTTGAACCCCTCTAGACTGGTTAAGATAACCCCAGCCCCACTGACATATGAAGTGGTCTACCCGTTCGTATATAAGGTCCAAGAATTCTGCCCTGGCTGAACTGCTGTAACTGACCGCCCTATCCCTTCGGCCTGTTCTAAGCTGTCATCCGCCTCGGTGAACGAACACTCCACCACAAAGTCAGCCAACGCCTATCCTTTAATAGCTGTCCTCGAGTGGTACTCTAATACGAATTGCGACAGCTCTATGGACCATGCTGCCAGCCTTCCCGAGACCTCCGGTCTGCCCAGAACCTTCTTTAACGGCTGATCAGTATATACCACTATCAACCGACCCTAGAAATATTGCCGAAGCTTACGACTAGCTATCACCAAAGCATAGGCAAACTTATCCAGGTTCCGGTACCTTGTTTCGGCATCCCTTAGAGAATGGTTTACATAGTAAACCGGGTGCTGCTTACCTTCAATTTCCCGCACCAAAACCTCTCCCACAGCCAACGAGCTTGCCGCCAAATACAAGTATAATGGCTCGGTGGGAACTGTGACAATCCCAAATCCGGGTACTTCAATTCCACGAGATTTAGTGCTCACTATCTAAATAAAATACAATTACTGCCCATAATAACGAATGCAAAATAAATTACAACCTTAAATAAATAATAAAATCTTCCTTATCAAAAGAATTACAACCTTGTTCAAAATATCCCATGGTTTGCTAACTTTAACGTAAACAAAATGCGAAAATAAACTATCATATCATAAATAAACTCTTATTACAATCACATCATAATTATAAATAATTCTTCGCTTGTTCATCTTGTTCTTGCCTTTACTAGTTGACGGTTCGTCAACTCTTTCAACATTAGCTGCAAGGGTTATATAATGCAAGAGTGAGCAAACAAAATCTCACTTATAATAACAACAATAGTGATGATACATTACTGATTAGCTTCAAATGAATTGAATACCATTTCTTTCATCAATAATAAAGAATTTGAAAAATAGTTCTTTCATCAAAATTTTGGAATCGAATATAGAAATCATCTGAGGGTCATAAGACCTTGAACTATGTCCTAGGTTATAAACATTTCTATTTAAAACCTTTAACAAGTCGTTAGACTATATGGACTCTTAACTCGTACTTAGGGGGATCAGCCCTTCGTACCATGTATTGTGCACAAACATCTTAACGCTTTCGCATGGTATTCCCCTATTAAATAGGGATGTTCATCTCAATTATTTGATAACAAGTCCGCACCAAAGAAAGTTTGGTTTGGATAAACTTAAAAGGAAATTTGGAGTTCAATTATCATCAACTAAGGAGTGGTTGAATGAACTTACAATAAATAATAATTCGACAGTAAAGAATTACGAAATAACTTTTGCTTTAGAATTAAACTTAAAGCATTCGAAAGAGAAGATAGACCTTGCTTGAACAATTAAGTGAAGGTCACATTAAATCAATAATGAACTTCAATAAGATATTTATTCAATATATAAGTTATAGAGAATACAATAACTCGCATAAATATAACAAGAAAGGATCGAACAACTTGCATAATGTAAAAAGAAAGGTTTAGGAACTTGCCTTGTGCACAAGCTACAATTACTATCACGTTCCTTAATTAATCCTACATGCACGTATTTAACAATAGTAACATAATTAGTTACTATATAGCTAATTCACATAACTAGTTAACCCATATAGGTTAACTCAACATTCTTAGTTTATTATGTTTAATAACAAATTATCACATCACATGGTCAAACCACATATTCACATAATTATTCCAAATTAAATTATGCACTCACATTAATTAAATTATAATTAAATAAATTGTAATTTAAATTATACCTTTATTTTAATTAAATTATAATTAATCAAATTATAATTACATATTATATTTAAATAATATAATTCATTTCTGTTCATTTAGTATTTTAATTTTATTAACATGCTTTATATTTATTACTACATTAATCTCACAAAGTTGTACATTTAAAAAAATAACTTTCTATACAATCAACAAGACTGGCGCGGTCGCGCTCCAATAAGCCTTGGAACGGGAGCGGCAGCGCTGCCTAGCGCGGGAACGCTCCTCATAAGCCTTGGAACGGCGCGGCCGCGCCACTGCGCAGGCTGTTCTGACAGTTCGCGAACTGTGCAGAGAAAAAGTCAATTTGGCTTATTTCTCCACACCAAATTCAGAATTTAGCATACATAATTGACATAAGCTTTTATATAAATATCAGATTATGTTTCTAATCATGTTCTAATACATATAAACATCAAAACACATAATTAAAAACTCCAATTTTTGTTATTTTTGAAGAAAAACTATTTTTCAGTGTTCTTGATAAAGATCAACACTGTAAGTTTGTTTCTAAATTAATTCACATAATTCCAAGCATATCGATTTCGTTTGTATGCATGTTATCACAATCTTTAACCAATTTATACAATATATTACAATTAAACACAAATTTTAATTTTAAAGGAACCATTTATTTCCAAAACAAGTTCACTTTAACTTTTGATGAACATGATTTCTTCATGTTCATCACTTTTACATGAGTTTAATCACTTAAATTATCATATAAATCATCTATGGTAGTTTATATATACAATTAAACATATATAAGCCATACTAGCATGAATTCTCATAAAATTCAAATTATAGAGAAATAAAACAATGAAGAACAATAAAACATGATTTTAAAAGATTACAAAGTTAGAATTATACCCTTTTGGTGTTAGGAAGATAAAGATAATGGTGAATTTCTTGCTTTTGAAATCATAGAGCCTTTCTTCCCCTTTCTTTCTTCTCTCTTTTCTCTTTTTTCTTTCTCTTACACTGACTAACTTAACTAACGTATAAACTAATATGTATAACTGATATACATATATTAGATATATAATATAACTGACAAAATACTTAATTTATTAGTAAATACATCAGTTATGTTTATTTTGAAATTCAAAAGCCATAAGGCTTGTTTAGCAAAAATCATTTAATTTTAAAAACAGATTTTTTGTAGTTAAAGCCTTGTTTGGTAAAAACTAATTTAAGCCTCTTTTTATTTATTTTAATAAATACTTAACCACATACTTTCAATGTTACACTTTATTTAATTAAATTCTAACATTCTTATTTAATTAAATACAAGCTGACATTAATTAATTAATTAAAATTGCCACATAATACTAAATTATTACAGAAGTATAATTACTCACTAATCAAAATTTCATGTAACAATTACCACATAATATTCATCTAATTTAATTATCTCAATTAAATTAGAACTACACCACAAAAATACTTACACAATAATTTAATATTAAATATTTGTTTAATTAACATATTGCACTTAATTAAATTTATTTATAACATAATCACATAAATTATTTATTTAACTCAATAAATAAATCAATTAGAATATTTATTTAATTCAATAAATATTTAAAATTAATATACAAAATCTCATTCGATACAATCTTTCCTCCTTAAAAGGATTCTGTCCCCAAAATCACTACTAAAAAAAATCTCATCCGTTACATTCGTCCCCCCTTAAACAGATTTTGTCCCCAGAATCGATATACAAGAAATTAAACAAATAATTGGGGATAGGTTTTTTTCATTACATCTTCGAGTTCCCACGTAGCTTCTTCAGCACTGTGGTTCCTCCATATCACTTTATTTCTACGTACTTGTTCTTTTCTATCAACTATTTGAACAGGAACTTCTTCATAAGTTAGGTCTTTATCGAATTGTAAAGGCTCATACTCTATTACATGCTTGTAGTCGTGTTTGTATGGTCGTAACACGAAAATATGGAAAATGTTATGTATATTATCTAGCTCCAGAGGTAACGTAACCTCGGAAGCTACCTCGCCAACCCTTTGCAGTATCTCAAAAAGTCCATTGAATCGGGGACTCAACTTCCCCTTCTTGCCAAATCGAATCTTTCCCTTTCAGGGAGATACTTTCAGAAAAACGAAGCTTCCCACTGCAAATTCTCGATTTTGTCGATGATGATCGACATAATTCTTCTGTCTGTCATGAGCAGCAACCAATCTCGTTCTGATTTCCTTGACGATCTTAGGAGTTTGTCGCACCAATTTTGGTCCCAACAGTTGTCGTTCACCGACCTCATCCCAGCACAATGGAGCCCTGCATTTTCTGCCGTACAATGCTTCGTAAGGCGGCATGCCAATACTTGCATGGTAACTATTATTATAGGCGAACTCCACCAATGGTAGATGATCATCTTAGCTTCCTTTGAAGTCTATAACGCAAGCTCTCAGCATATCCTCTAAAGTCTGAATCGTTCTCTTGCTCTGGCCATCAGTTTGAGGATGGTACGCCGTACTCATTCGCAATTATGTTCCCAAGAATTCTTGTAGTCGCTTCCAAAAATTCGACGTGAAACGCGGATCCCTATCTGATACAATCGATACTGGAACACCGTTTCTAGAAATAATTTCCTTCACGTATAGCTTCGCTAATTGATCTAAGTTGAATTTAATCTTGATCGGTTGGAAATGTGCTGACTTTGTCAGTCGGTCCACTATCACCCATATCGCATCAAAACCTTTCTGAGTCGCTAGAAGACTAACCATGAAATCCATCGTGATATGCTCCCACTTCCATTTTAGAATCTTTAGCGGTTGTAGCAATCCACTTGGTCTCTGGTGTTCTGCTTTGACCTTCTGGCACGTTAGACATCTCACAACGCATTCAGCAACGTCTCTCTTCATATTTGGCCACCAAAAATGCTGCCTAAGATCCTGGTACATCTTTGTACTTCCGGGGTGAATCGAATATCTCAAACTGTGAGCTTCGCCCAAAATTTTCTCTTTGACTTCTGGTACTGGCGGTACCCAGATTCTTCCTTTAAAACGTAGCAGTCCATCATTATCAATCTTAAACTTTATTTCTTCACCATCGGTTACTCTCTTTCGAGTCTTCTCGCACTCCTCATCATGAAGTTGTGCCTCTTTCACCTTGTCCACTAAGGTTGCACCGGAAGTTACGTGAAATAGCTTCTCATCTGATTCCTTCGGATACTTAACTTCCAGTTCCAATTTATCCATCTCTTCTATCAACTGATCCTGATCAGTTAATATCATTAACTTCTCTTGACCCTTCCTGCTTAAAGCATCGGCAACGACGTTAGCTTTACCCGGATGGTAGAGAATCTCGCAGTCGTAGTCCTTAATTAGTTCCAACCATCTCCTTTGGCGCATGTTTAAATCTTTCTGTGTAAATATATACTTCAGGCTTTTATGATCTGTGTATATCTCACACTTTTCTTCATAAAGATAGTGCCTCCAAATCTTCAATGCAAACACTACTGCCGCCAATTCCAAGTCATGGACCCTTTCTCGTAGTCCTTCAGTTTACGTGATGCATAGGCAATAACTTTGCTGCTCTGCATCAGCACACAGCCTAATCCTTTATATGAGGCATCACTGTATACTACAAAATTTCCTGTACTATCAGGCAATGACAACACAGGCGCAGTACTTAGCCTCTTCTTCAGTTCCTGAAAACATTTCTCACACTTTTCCGTCCAAACAAACTTAACCGTCTTACGAGTCAAATTCGTCAACGGAGTTGTTATTTTGGAAAAGTGCTGAATAAATCTTCTGTAGTAACTTGCCAATCCCAAGAAACTCCTAACTTCTGACGGTGTCTTCGGCTGATCCCAATTCATCACAGCTTCAACCTTCGACGGATCTACCGAAATCCCATCTTTGTCAATCACGTGGCCAAGAAATTTCACACGCTCTAACTAGAATTCGCACTTTAAGAATTTTGCGTATAGCTTCTCCCGTTTCAGCGATTCTAATGTTAGCCTCAAATGTTCAGTGTGTTCCTCCTCAATTTTGGAATAAACCAAAATGTCATCTATAACACCACTACGAATTTGCCCTGTTCATTAAGTTCATAAATGCAGCTAGTGCATTCGTTAGACCAAATGACATCACCAAGAACTCGTAATGTCCATACCGAGTTCTAAAAGTCATTTTTGGTATATCCTCTCTTCTTACCTTCAACTGATGATACCCACTTCTCAAATCTATCTTTGAGAAGTATCTATCACCCTTCAGTTGATCGAACAAGTCATCGATCCTAGGTAAAGGATACTTATTCTTGATCGTGACTTTGTTCAACTCCCTATAATCATGCATAGTCGCATTAACCCATTTTTCTTCTTCACGAACAATACTGACGCTCCCCACGGTGATACTCTCAGCTGAATATACTTCTTGTCCAGTAATTCCTACAGTAGAATCATCAATTCTTTCATCTCGACTGGAGCCATTCTGTACGGTGCTTTCAATATCGAAGCAGTCCCCGGCGCTAAGTCGATCCCAAACTCTATCTCTTTATCTGGTGGAAGTCCTGGCAAATCGCTCGAAAATAAGTCCACAAACTCCCTAACCACTGATATCTCTTCTAGCTTTGGACTCTCCTTACGAGTATCCACTATGTAGGCTAAATACCCTACACAACCTTGATTCAATAGCTTCTTGGCTTGCATAATGGTCAGACAACTCGCTTGTCTAGATGACTTGCTGCCATAAAACACTACCTTCAATGGAGTCGTAAGGTTCAAAGACTTCTTTTGACAATCGATTACCGCACCATGGTTAAACAACCAATCTATACCCAGTATAACATCAAACTCCCCATGTTTTATCGGAATCAAATCTACCCTCAATTCCTGACCCTTAATGTCCAATCTACAGTTCTTGTACACAAACCTAATAGGAATCACCTCCCTATTTGTAATCTCTATGTTCAAGGGGTAAACTAATTCCTCTTTAGGTAAGTCTAAGGTCTTAGCAAATTCATCAGATATGAATGAACAAGTAGCACCCGAATCAAATAATACATAAGCATTAATACTATTAACCAGAATAATACCTGACACCACATCCTTTGTCTGCACATCATCTTGCACCGTCATGTTGAACGTTCTGGCAGTGGGTTGGATCGCCTACAGTGGTACAACGATAGCCAAAGTGTTGCCTCTGCCATTTCCTCTCCCCCCTGCCGACCCTCCAGCTGGCTTCTTATGGCAACTTCGGGTCATGTGATCCTTAGATCCACACGTGTAGCAAGCTCCCTTCTTCGAGTTAGGACAATTCGGCGCAATGTGGCCCTCCTGACCACAGTTGAAGCATACTCGCTTCCCCCTTAGGCACACTCAAGTGTGCTTCTTACCGCATGTAGCACATGCTTCAATCCTCCTCTTTTGCTGATTTCCCTGTTGACTCCCAGCAGACGTGTTGTTGTTCCACTTCCTTTTATGGTTGATAGCACCGCTACCACCAGCCTTGTTCTTTGTCTCATTCTTCTTCTTCTTCTGATCCTGGTTGTATTTAGTCACCGCATCGCTTCCACCTTTAGCGAGGATGGCCTTTTCCAGTACAGTTGCAAACGTATTCAGCTAGAATATGGAGACCTTGCTGTAGAGCCAGGGCTTCAATCCCTGCTCGAATCTTCTCACCTTCCTCTTATCAGTACTAACCTAGTACGTTGTAAACCTGGCCAGCTCGTTAAATTTCGTAGCGTACTCCGGCACCGTCATCGCTCCCTGTTTCAGTTCTAGAAATTGAACCTCCATTTGGTTCTGTGAGCTTATGGTGAAGTACATTTCAAAGAACATCTCTTTGAAATGGTCCCATGCTATCACTCCTTCCCCTTCCCTAGTCTTGTTGGCCTGCCACTAGAAACTAGCTTTCGACTTTAGCATGAATGTCGCAAAAGTCGTCTTCTGGTCATCACTAACTCTAGCCACATCGAAGACCTTCTCCATCTCCATTATCCAAGTCTGGGCCTCTATCGGATTCACTGATCCCTGAAATTCTGGCGGTCCTACTGCTTTGAACTCCTTAAACGTTGTATTCTGGACTTGTGGCTGATTCCCAAGTGCTCCCGTCAGCAAGTTCAGCAACTGTTGAACCGAATTAGGATTCGTCCCGTCATTATTTTCGTTATTATTATTATTAGTCGAACCCTCTGGGTTTTGACATGTAGGTCTTCTTCTAGGAGGCATCTTTCTGTTAAGACATACCTTTATTAGATCCCTTACTCATTTCTTAAATATTCAAGTTCATACTTAAACATTTGAATAAAGTAATTCACATTTGAACACATAGCACGTCAATAAACTTCGTTATTTTTTTCATTCTTAGTTTTTAAAATATAGAATAGATAGCATCTCTGCTATTTACATCATCTTTCCTGAACTGAAAAAGTTACAGGATTACATTATCATCTTATCCCATTATTATCTCAAATTCTGGGATTAAATTTATTTATATAAAATAAAACACATAATTAATGACTCTACTATCTAGGCATGTTATGACATCGCATAGCCTCTCTACGTTCTTCTTCCATCACCTGAAACACTGTTCTACGATTCACCATGTACCACGGTAAATCTTTGAACTGAGCTGGGTAATAGAAGACACGGTCCTGGGCCCTATCTATAGTCGTATGGAAAGCATAGTCTATCTCCCTCAGCTTGGCCTTCTTCACTTGGACCTCGTCTTTAGCTCGATCTGCACGTTGAGTAGCCCTCAAGCTCATTTCCTCTGCTCTGGCACGCTTCACTGACTCCTCTTTGATGTCGTTCTTCAGCTTCGCTAGTTCAGCCAGTGCATCATCTTTCTGACTCTCTGCGTGGACTAGATCCCACTTCGTGTTTCCAAGCTCATCGTCCAGCTCTTGAATCGTCTCATCTCTCTGTTGTATGGTAGTCCGACTCTCTTCTACAAGTTCCTCAAGCTCTCCGACTCGACCATGTAACTCAACATTACGGTCATAGATCTCCTCGTACATCTCCGTGATATTCAAGTGACGTGGAAACTCCTCTTCAGAATCCTCCTCCTCTTCCTCATCATCATCATCATCTCGGTCAGATACTGACTCATGCTCCTGACCAGCTACGGTGATCAATGGAGATGGCTCTCTCCGAACCAAGTGCTCCCAGACAACCTGGATGTCTCGAGGCTCCTCGTCTCAAGGCATCTGAGTTAACTCCTCCCTAGCCTGACTGGACTCTTAAACATTCGTCATCCTGACAACAAAGTTTTAAAGTTTAATTATTATGTGATATCGATCGATACTATTCGTGTACATAAACGTAAACACATAGCACGTAAGGTAGTTTATTATCTTTATCTATCAATAGTATCTTTTCGATCTCCTGCAAGGCTACTACCTAAGGTTTCCTCCACCTAAGGTTCATAACCTAAAGCTTTGATACCAACCTGTGACACCCCCAAATCCGGGTACTTCAATTCCACGGGATTTAGTGCTCACTATCCAAATAAAATACAACTACTACCCATAATAAGAAATGCAAAATAAATTACAATCTTAAATAAATAATAACATCTTCCTTATCAAAAGGATTACAACCTTATTCAAAATATCCCAAGGTTTACTAACCTTAACGTAAACAAAATGCGGAAATAAAATATCATATCATACATAAAGTCTTACTACAATCACATCATAATTATAAACAAGTCTTCACTTGTTCATCTTGCTCTTGCCCTTACTAGTTGACGGTTCGTCTTTAAACTTTAGCTGCAAGGGTTATATAATGCAAGAGTGAGCAAATAAAAGCTCAGATGTAATAACAACAATAGTGATGATACATTACTGAATAGCTTCAAATGAATTGAATAACATTTCTTTCATCAATAATAAAGATTTTGAATAATAGTTCTTTCATCAAAATTTTAGAATCGAATATAGAAATCATCTGACGGTCATAAGACCTTGAACTATGTCCTAGGTTATAAACATTTCTATTTTAAACCTTTAACAGTCGTTAGACTATATCGACTCTTAACTCGTACTTAGGGGGATCAACCCTTCGTACCATTTATTGTGCACAAACATCTTAACGCTTTCGCATGGTATTCCCCTATTAAATAGGGTTGTTCATCTCAGTTATTTGATACCAAGTCCGAACCAAAGAAAGTTTGGTTTGGATAAACTTAAAAAGAAATTTGGAGTTCAACTATCATCAACTAAGGAGTAGTTGATTGAACTTGCAATAAATAATAATTCGACAGTAAAGAATTACGAAATAACTTATGCTTTAGAATTAAACTTAAAGCATTCGAAAGAGAAGATAGACCTTGCTTGAACAATTAAGTCAAGGTCACATTAACTTAATAATGAACTTCAATAAGATATTTATTCAATATATAAATTATAGAGAATACAATAACTCGCATAAATATAACAAGAAAGGATAGAACAACTTGCATAATGTAAAAGAAAGGTTTAGGAACTTGCCTTGAGCACAAGCTACAATTATTATCATGTTCCTTAATTAATCCTATATGCACGTATTTAACAATAGTAACATAATTAGTTACTATATACCTAATTCATATAACTAGTTAACCCATATAGGTTAACTCAGCATTCTTAGTTTATTAAGTTTAATAACTAATTATCACTTCACATGGTCAACCCATATATTCACATAATTATTCCAAATTCAATTAGGCACTCACATTAATTAAATTATAATTAAATAATTGTAAATTAAATTATACCTTTATTTTAATTAAATTATAATTACATATTATATTTTAATAATATAATTTATTTATGTTCATTTAGCATTTTAATTTTATTAACATACTTTGTATTTATTACTTCATTAATCTCACAAAGTTGTACATTTAAAAAAATAACTTTCTGTACAATCTACAAGACTGGCGCGACCGCGCTCCAATAAGCATTGGAACGGGCGCGGGAGCGCTGCCTGGCGCTGGAGCGCTCCTCATAAGCCTTGGAGTGGCGCGGCCGTGCCACTGCGTAGGCTGTTCTGACAGTTCGCGAACTGTGCAGAGAAAAAGCCAATTTAGCTTATTTCTCCACACCAAATTCTGAATTTAGCATACATAATTCACATAAGCTTTTAAATAAATATCAGATTATGTTTCTAATCATGTTCTAATACATATAAACATCAAAACACATAATTAAAAACTCTAATTTTTGTTATTTTTGAAGAAAAACTATTTTTCAATTTTCTTGATGAAGATCAACACTGTAAGTTTGTTTCTAAACCAATTCACATAATTCCAAGCATATCGATTTCGTTTGTATGCATGTTATCACAATCTTTAATCAATTTATATAATATATTACAATTAAACACAAATTTTAATTTTAGAGGAACCATTTATTTTCGAAACAAGTTCACTGTAACTTTTAATGAACATGATTTCTTCATATTCACCACTTTTACATGAGTTTAATCACTTAAATTATCATATAAATCATCTATGGTAGTTTATATATACAATTAAACATATATAAGCCATACTAGCATGAATTCTCATAATTTAGTATATACAATTTATATCAATTTATATCAATTTGGTATATTTTTCCACACCAAATTCAGAATTTAGCATGCATAATTCACATAAGCTTTTATATAAATATCAGATTATGTTTGTAATCATGTTCTAATACATATAAACATCAAAACACATAATTAAAAACTCTAATTTTTGTTATTTTTGAAGTAAAACTATTTTTCAGTATTCTTGATGAAGATCAACACTGTAAGTTTGTTTCTAAACCAATTCACATAATTCCAAGCATATCGATTTTGTTTCTAAGCATGTCATCACAATCGTTAATCAATTTATACAATATATTACAATTAAACACAACTTTTGTTTTTAAAGGAACCATTTATTTTCAGAACAAGTTCGATGTAACTTTTGATGAACATTATTTCTTCATGTTCATCACTTTTACATGAGTTTAATCACTTAAATTATCATATAAATCATCAATGGTAGTTTATATATACAATTAAACATATATAAGCCATACTAGCATGAATTCTCGTTAAATTCAAATTACAGAAAAGTAACACAATGAAGAACAATAAAACATGATTTTAAAAGATTACAAAGTTAGAATTATACCCTTTTGGTATTAGGAAGAAGATGATGATGGTGAATTTCTTGCTTTTGAAATCATAGAGCCTTTCTTCCTCTTTCTTTCTTCTCTTTTTTCTCTCTTTTCTTTCTCCGCTCTTTGTCTCTAACACTGACTAACTTAACTAACGTATAAACTAATATGTATAACAGATATACATATATTAGATATAGAATTTAATTCATATAATATAACTGACAAAATACTTAATTCATTAGTAAATACATCAGTTATGTTTATTTTGAAATTCAAAAGCCATGAGGCTTGTTTGGCAAAAACCATTTAATTTTAAAAACAGATTTTTAGTAGTTAAAGTCTTGTTTGGTAAAAACTCATTTAAAACTCTTTTTATTTATTTTAATAAATACTTAAACACATACTTTCAATGTTACACTTTATTTAATTAAATTCTAACATTCTTATTTAATTAAATACAAGCTAACATTCATTAATTAATTAAAATTGCCACATAATACAAAATTATTTTAGAATTATAATTACTCACTAATCAAAATCTCATGTAACAATTACCACATAATATTCATCTAATTTAATTATCTCAATTAAATTAGAACTACACCACAAAATTGCTTACACAACAATTTAATATTAAATATTCGTTTAATTAACATATTGTACTTAATTAAATTTCTTTATAACATAATAACATAAATTATTTATTTTACTCAATAAATAAATTAATTAGAATATTTATTTAATTCAAAAAATATTTAGAATTAATATATAAAATCTCATTTGTTACAATATCAAATCATAATTACATATTATATTTTAATAATATAATTCATTACTGTCCATTTAGCATTTTAATTTTATGAACATGCTTTATATTTATTACTTCATTAATCTCACAAAGTTGTACATTTTAAAAAATAACTTTCTGCACAATCTACAAAACTGGCTCGGCCGCGCTCCAATAAACCTTGAAAGGGGCGCGGCAGCGCTGCCTGGTGCGGGCGCGCTCCTCACAAGCCTTGGAGCGGCGCGGCCGCGCCACTGCGCAGGATGTTCTAGCAGTTCGCTAACTGTGTAGAGAAAAAATCAATTTGGCATATTTTTTCACACCAAATTCAGAATTTAGCATACATAATTCACATAAGCTTTTATATAAATATCAGATTATGTTTCTAATCATGTTCTAATACATATAAACATCAAAACACATAATTAAAAACTCTAATTTTTGTTATTTTTGAAGTAAAACTATTTTTCAGTATTCTTGATGAAGATCAACACTGTAAGTTTGTTTCTAAACCAATTCACATAATTCCAAGCATATCGATTTTGTTTCTAAGCATGTCATCACAATCTTTAATCAATTTATACAATATATTACAATTAAACACAACTTTTGATTTTAAAGGAACCATTTATTTTCAGAACAAGTTCGATGTAACTTTTGATGAACATGATTTCTTCATGTTCATCACTTTTACATGAGTTTAATCACTTAAATTATCATATAAATCATCTATGGTAGTTTATATATACAATTAAACATATATAAGCCATACTAGCATGAATTCTCGTAAAATTCAAATTACAGAAAAGTAAAACAATGAAGAACAATAAAACATGATTTTAAAAGATTACAAAGTTAGAATTATACCCTTTTGGTATTAGGAAGAAGAAGATTATGGTGAATTTCTTGCTTTTGAAATCACAGAGCCTTTCTTCCTCTTTCTTTCTTCTCTCTTTTCTCTCTTTTCTTTCTCTGCTCTTTCTCTCTAACACTGACTAACTTAACTAACGTATAATCTAATATGTATAACTGATATACATATATTAGATATAGAAAATAATTCATATAATATAACTGATAAAATACTTAATTCATAAGTAAATACATCAGCTATGTTTATTTTTAAATTCAAAAGCCATGATGCTTGTTTGGCAAAAACCATTTAATTTTAAAAATAGATTTTTAGTAGTTAAAGCCTTGTTTGGTAAAAACTAATTTAAAACTTTTTTTTATTTTTTTTAATAAATACTTAAACACATACTTTCAATGTTATACTTTATTTAATTAAATTCCAACATTCTTATTTAATTAAATACAAGCTGACATTTATTAATTAATTAAAATTGCCACATAATACTAAATTGTTTTAGAATTATAATTAGTCACTAATCAAAATCTCATGTAATAATTATCACATAATATTCATCTAATTTAATTATCTCAATTAAATTAGAATTGCATCCCAAAATTGCTTACACAATAATTTAATATTAAATATTCATTTAATTAACGTATCGCACTTAATTAAATTTCTTTATAACATAATCACATAAAATATTTATTTAACTTAATAAATAAATTAATTAAAATATTTATTTAATTCAATAAATATTTAGAATTAATATACATAATCTCATTTGTTACAATCTTTTCTCCTTGAAAGGATTCTGTCCCCAGAATCACCACTAAAAAAATTTCATCCGTTACAGGAACGGGCTTCTCCAAAAAATGCGCCGAAGACAAATACCTCTTTATCCCCTAAAAAGCATCTTCACATTCTGATGTCCATTGAAAGCTCTTCGCATTCTTCGGCCTTTTCAAAGTATAAAAAAATGGCAGACACCTCTCTGCTGATTTAGACATGAACCTCCTCAAGGCTGCTATCCGACCCGTCAGACGCTGAACATCCTTGTATGACTGTGGAGACTTCATGTCCAGAATAGCCTTTATTTTTTTCGGGTTCACCTCGATTCCTCTCTGGCTGATCATATACCCCAAAAACATCCCTGCTCCCAATCCTAAGGTGCACTTGGTTGGATTTAACCTCAGATTGTAATGCCAAACTATCTTGAAATAATCCTCCACGTCATTCAGATGACCTCGAACTGACATTCTCTTGACGATCATGTCATCCACGTTAACCTCCATACTCTTCCCCAGTTGTCTGCCGAACACATAGTTCATCATCCTCTGATACATTGCCCCAGCATTCAGTAATCCAAAAGTCATCTTCTTTTAAGCATACACCGACCGATGCGTGATGAACGCTATCTTCAGGATATCCTCCTTACACATCGAGATCTGATGATACCCTTAGAATGCATCCATGAAGCTGAGCAAAGCATACCCCGAAGTAGCATCGATAAGCTGATTGATATGTGGCAGAGGGTAAAAGTTCTTCGGGCATGCCCTATTTAGATCAGTGTAATCAATGCATACCTAGTAGCTATCGTTTAGCACTCCAAAATTAACCTTACTCCTATTCCACTAACTCAAGAATTAGTATAGTAACAAACAAGAATTGATCCCACAGAGAGTATTTTGTTTTATATTTAACCAAGTATTTTCTAATAAATTGGAGGATTTTAGTTCGAAAAGTTGAATTAACGAAAGTGAATTTAAAAGAAGTATCAATGAGTAAAAAAACTTCAATTCTTCGGTTCAGTATCACCTTTTCACAATTATGGATTAACCAAATGTTTACAATATTTATCTTTCAATGAGATTAACAATCCTAGATAACCGCGATCGCTAGTTATCCGAAATTCTCCTTATATGTAAATCTAATACGACAATCGCCAACAAAAGATCCTAACTATCATATAACCTAAAACTATCAGTCTAAATTTAATATGATAAAATCATGAAGAATGAGAATTAGACTGTTCCAAGCAATAATTACACAATCAGGAATTATTTAACTTGTCTTCTGAAAATCTTAATAATATCCAAAAGTTTGACCACAATCGAATATCATTAATTGCTACCTATGATCAAACATACATCGTTTGCTTAATATATATCTTAATCTAGCAGATGATATCAATTTACTAATTTAATCCTGCAGAAACCAAATTAGTTAATTGAATAGCATACAAGAGAATTTATATAGATAATCAGAATAATCTCACATACGAAAGAATAAATAGAATAAACTTGCTCAAACCATTAATTGTAAATAAGGTTCAATCCTTCAGAATTGAATTGAGTAGTTTAACTTGACATGCCTTGATTCTCCAAAACTAGGGTTTGAATGAATGAATAAGATGATCTCCAAGAATTTTTAGTTCAAAAGATAAATTAAACCTAAGAAAACAACTAGTATTTATAGTCTATCAAAACCCTATTATAATTAGAATATTCAAATCCTATTTTGACTCAACTTTGTAGCTTTAAGGTAACCAAATCTAGCCAAATTCGTTCGACCAGCACGCCCCGCGCCCGGTCCCTTCACAAAGTGGCCCGCCCCACGCTAGTCTACCAGGGACTTCTATTTACTATGGCGCGGCCCACGCCTATTCCAGTTCAGTCCTAGCACACCCCGCGCCTAAATGTAAATCTGCCCAATTCTTCCTGTTTTCTTCCTTTAAGCTCAGCTATGCTCCTTACCTGCAACTTCACAAAAAAATATGAAAAGTTACCTGCGCTACTTAAGAAACCACAAGATATTAAGCTTAGGAATCCGATTTAGTAGGTTTTTAACCTACTCATCAAATACCCCCAAACTTAAATAATTGCTCGTCCTTAAGCAAACAAATACAAACTCCACTTGACATAGCCGAATCTAACATAACTTAACAGAATGAATGCAACTAACAAGATCAAGTAGAAATCTTGGTAACCAAATAAAGGTTGCATAGCCCTCATGAATTGACACTTAGCTTACAATTAATCTCGACTCATGAACAATCAGAGCCTCTTACATCTCACCTCATTGACACAACTCTAATCCTCTTCCGTGCGTGTGTGTCCAATTTCATATCAGCAGTTCAAAGTAATTCATGTGATTATTCCCAAATAAACATTTTACCCTTCTCACAGATAACTAATCAAACATAGCATCCACATAAAATTTACGGGAATTTGGTTGCTAAGCAATAAAATATCAACCGTCAAACACATACTTTCAATACTTAACCATATACTTTCAATGTTACACTTTATTTAATTAAATTTCAACATTCTTATTTAATTAAATACAAGCTAACATTTATTAATTAATTAAAATTGTCTCATAATACTAAATTGTTACAGAATTATAATTACTCACTAATCAAAATCTCATGTAACAATTACCACATAGTATTCATCAAATTTAATTATCTCAATTAATTTAGAACTACACCACAAAATTGCTTACACAATAATTTAATATTAAATATTTGTTTAATTAACATATTGCACTTAATTAAATTTCTTTATAACATAATCACATAAATTATTTATTTAACTCAATAAATAAATCAATTAGAATATTTATTTAATTCAATAAATATTTAGAATTAATATACAAAATCTCATTCGTTACAATATCAAATTATAATTACATATTATATTTTAATAATATAATTCATTACTGTCCATTTAGCATTTTAATTTTATGAACATGCTTTATATTTATTACTTCATTAATCTCAAAAAATGTTGTACATTTTAAAAAATAACTTTCTACACAATCTGCAGGACTGGCGAGGCCGCGCTCCAATAAGCCTTGGAATGGGCGAGGCAGCGCTGCCTGGCCCGGGCGTGCTCCTCATAAGCCTTGGAGCGGCGCGGCCGAGCCATTGCGCAGGCTGTTTTGACAGTTCGCGAACTATGCAGAGAAAAAGCCAATTTGGCTTATTTCTCCACACCAAATTCAGAATTTAGCATACATAATTCACATAAGCTTTTATATAAATATCAGATTATGTTTCTAATCATGTTCTAATACATATAAACATTAAAACACATAATTAAAAAGTCTAATTTTTGTTATTTTTGAAGTAAAACTATTTTTCAGTGTTTTTGATGAAGATCAACACTGTAAGTTTTTTCTAAACCAATTCACATAATTCCAAACATATCGATTTCATTTCTAAGCATGTTATCACAATCTTTAATCAATTTATACAATATATTACAATTAAACAAAAATTTTGATTTTAAAGGAACAATTTATTTTCAAAACAAGTTCACTGTAACTTTTGATGAACATGATTTCTTAATGTTCATCACTTTTACATGAGTTTATTCACTTAAATTATCATATAAAGCATCTATGGTAGTTTATATATACAATTAAACATATATAAGCCATACTAGCATTAATTCTCATAAAATTCCAATTATAGAGACGTGAAACAATGAAGAACTATAAAACGTGATTTTAAAATATTACAAAGTTAGAATTATACGCTTTTGGTGTTAGGAAGATAAAGATGATGGTGAATTTCTTGCTTTTGAAATCATAGAGCCTTTCTTCCCCTTTCTTTCTTCTCTCTTTTCTCTCTTTTCTTTCTCTGCTCTTTCTCTCTAACACTGACTAACTTAACTAACGTATAAACTAATATGTATAACTGATATACATATATTAGATATATAATATAACTGACAAAATACTTAATTCATTAGTAAATACATCAGTTATGTTTATTTTGAAATTCAAAAGCCATAAGGCTTGTTTAGCAAAAATCATTTAATTTTAAAAACAGATTTTTAGTAGTTAAAGCCTTGTTTGGTAAAAACTAATTTAAGCCTCTTTTTATTTATTTTAATAAATACTTAACCACATACTTTCAATGTTACACTTTATTTAATTAAATTCTAACATTCTTATTTAATTAAATACAAGCTGACATAAATTAATTAATTAAAATTGCCACATAATACTAAATTATTACAGAAGTATAATTACTCGCTAGTAAAAATCACATGTAACAATTACCACATAATATTCATCTAATTTAATTATCTCAATTAAATTAGAACTACACCACAAAAATACTTACACAACAATTTAATATTAAATATTTGTTTAATTAACATATTGCACTTAATTAAATTTATTTATAACATAATCACATAAATTATTTATTTAACTCAATAAATAAATCAATTAGAATATTTATTTAATTCAATAAATATTTAGAATTAATATACAAAATCTCATTCGTTACAATATCAAATTATAATTACATATTATATATTAATAATATAATTCATTACTGTCCATTTAGCATTTTAATTTTATGAACATGCTTTATATTTATTACTTCATGAATCTCACAAAGTTAAACATTTTAAAAAATAAATTTCTACATAATCTGCAGGACTGGCGCGGCTGCGCTCTAATAAGCCTTGGAACGGGCGCGGCAGCGCTGCCTGGTGCGGGCGCGCTACTCATAAGCCTTGGAGTGGCGCGGTCGCGCCATTGCGCCAGCTGTTCTGACAATTCGCGAACTGTGTAGAGAAAAAGTTAACTTGGCATATTTCTCCACACCAAATTCAAAATTTAGCATACATAATTGACATAAGCTTTTATATAAATATCAGATTATGTTTCTAATCATGTTCTAATACATATAAGCATCAAAACACATAATTAAAAACTCTAATTTTTGTTATTTTTGAAGTAAAACTATTTTTCGGTGTTCTTGATGAAGATCAACACTGTAAGTTTGTTTCAAAATCAATTCACATAATTCCAAGCATATCGATTTCGTTTCTAAGCATGGTATCACAATCTTTAATCAATTTATACAATATATTACAATTAAACACAAATTTTGATTTTAAAGGAACCATTTATTTTCAAAACAAGTTAACTGTAACTTTTGATGAACATGATTTCTTCATGTTCATCAATTTTACATAAGTTTAATCACTTAAATTATCATAGAAAGCATCTATGGTAGTTTATATATGTGACAACTCAAAAATTTATAAGATTTTAAATGATTAAAATAAAGGTTAAGGAATAAAACCTAGATGGGAATTTGAGGATTTAGTTAAAAAATTTAAAGAACCTATATGGTTTAATTTGAATTCTTAAAAATGTGTATATGTATATATATATATATATATATGTATATGTGTATATATATATATATATATATATATATATATATATATATATTAGCAAGAGGAATGATAAGAATAAATATAATATGAGATTTATGGGACATTTCTCCAAGTATTAAATTATTTGGTATGAGTATGTATATTATTTGATTGCTTATATTTGCTTATTATATAATAAGCAAATAAAAGAAACTAATATAACCTAATATATATATTAGGTATGAAAATTTAAATAAGGGTTATAATAGGAAATGATGTTAGTATTTAAAATATAAACTAACCCTAAGAGATTTATTTTATACATCTCAGTTAATTAATTTTATAACCTAATTTAAACAAGTCTAATTGGGTTAAGAAATTAAATGTATATGAGTAACGAATTGAATTACAATTAGGGAATGAAAACCCTAATTAAATGATTAGGGTAGGATAGAATTAAAATTAGTGGACTATGTTAATTTACATAGCCCAATTATTTTATTATCAAGCCCAAAGTAATTAATTTGGATTCCAAATTTTTAACCCAATGGAAGAGGGATGTTGGACATTTAGTAAGTTAAATATAGCAATAAAAACAAACCAAATTGGGAGAATAAAGGGCCTAAATTTAGGCCAAACAATGAATAAGAGAGGAGGAAATGAATGTAATCATTACATTTAACAACTCCTACCAACTCCCTCATATGTGTCATTTGCTCATTCAACCAACAAGTTTGTGCAAGTGTGCAAGCAACCTCATAAGTAATGAGTAGAGAGAGAGCAAGAGAAGTTGGTGGATGTAAATAGATAAAGAACATATATCTATATACAAATGACTAATACCCACAAACTAATTTTCTTTTCATTTTCTCTCACCTCTTGTTAGCTTCCAAAAAGAAAGAGAAAGGGGGGGTATTCGGACAAGAGAGAGAGAAAGAGAGAGAGAGAGAGAGAAAGAGAGACAGAGAGACAGAGAGAGGAGAGGGACGGCTAGAACTAGAGAGAGAAAATGGGAGAGAAGAGTGGCCATAGAAGCCATTAAATAAGAGAAGAAGGAAGAAGAGGATCCAATATGTATAAAACTCTAAAACTCTAAATTTTGTTTACTTTTTTTGGATGGAATTAGGATCTAATGTTTTTAAACTTAAAAACCTTAGATCTACATGTGAATAAGTGTGTTATATGTGGATCTATCACTTTTGATGATCAAAAGTTAGATCAAAAGCAAGAAAAAGAAAACTATGTTTTAAAAGTTTGAAAACACTAATTTTCTTAGCATAGATTATGTTTTGCTTGGGTTTAATGAAAGCTTGATGAAATTAATGAAGGATCATGGTAGATCCTTGAGTTTAAGGAAGTTTATGATATATTATGTTAGTTTATGGTGGCTAATGTTTGATTAATAAAAAGATCATGGAAAATTTCTTAGAAAACCTAATAGTGAGAAAAAACTATTTTTGGGGAACATAGAACCTAAAATTAAAATGATCATATCTCTCATTCTATTTTGATCTTTTGAGTGTGGTCAATTTCTGGAGTTAGATATATAAGTCTTGTAACTTTTCCAAGTGGAATCACTGAAAAATTCCTTGTAGATTTTCGTCTGGATAGTTTTTAGCAAATGACGTGAAAACTGAAAAATGACAAAAAGTATGCTGTCTATAAATTTCAAGGACTGTTTCGGCCACTTAATTTGTGTAATAAATTCCAATATTTTGGGACATTAAAATATATGAGATAAAGTAGCATGTGTCCAAAAATGAGCTCATTCTGACTTAAATTGACCAAGTTATGACCATTTTAATATCTGGGTTTTTTTCTTCGAAAAATGCTATAACCAGAGTTCTATAACTCCGATGGCCACGAAATTTAAACTGGAAGCTCATGTTAATACGTGTAAGATCTCGCCAAGATTTGGAAATTTCTGGAGTTAAGCGTGATGTAGTAAATTTCTTAAGGAATTAACTAGAAATGGATTTTTAAAAAATACTAAAAAAATTTGAAAAAATCCTGAAAAATTATTTTTGTGTATGGAATACATGTATTTATGTGTGGACAAAAGATAAAAAAAATAATAATAAGATGATTTGGTTAAAAAAGGGGAATCCAGTTTGTTGGATTGGAATCCAATTTACTGGATTGTAATCTGGTTTGCTGGATTGGCCATCAAGTTGCTGGAATTGTCTTTTTAGATAATCCAGGTTACTGGATAAGTATGCTTTGTCAATCCAGGCTTTCTGTATTGGATGTAAGTTGAATCTAGGCTTGCTGGATTGGGGGACAGTTGAATCCAGTCTGCTGGATTGGAAAATAATTTACTAAATTAAAAGTTGTTTGAATCTAAGTTGCTGGATTAGGTATTCAGCTTACTAGATTATAAGAAGGACTTATAAAATAAAAGATGAAGTGTTAATTCACAAAGTTGTATGATATAGTAGTGTTAAGTCTAAGGTAGTACAATCGTACCCTTTAATGGTTGATGTATAGTAGCTGGGCTAAATGATTCCTTCATATGGGGAAGGTATATACGAATTAGCAACCGATCTAACTCGCTGTGAAAACAGTGTAGACGAGACAGAAGTTAATTTGTTGGTTGTTTATGGGAAACCACTCAGGATACTATATTGAATACTGTTAAAGACTCGATGTGTGCTAGGTTTAGACTTATGTATACGTATGTTGTTAAGGTGTGATCTAATATTTGACTATGTGGTTAAGTGTTAGATAGTTTACTTATAAAGTAATGGTATCAAATGATATACTGATTAACAGATCAATCTTATAACTGATAGGTCTTTTCAATAAAGCGATTAACTTAAATTGCGTAGCAGTAATCGATGGTACAGGCAAGTTCCTATACTCTTTTATTGAGCAAGTTTTCTCTAACTCAAACTTGAGTTATATTTTCAAAGCATGGTAGTGAATAATTATTGTTGATTATTCACATCTATACTGATTATTGATTCGCACTTAGTGCATGTTGCATATGTTCATCAGGTATGAAAGGCTGATCACCTTCATTACCCTAAGGTTCAGTTAAAGTTGTTCATGGTCCTTGTTGACATTAAACATTATTGGTTTAGTCATTCATTTATTGAAACTCTGATTTATGCTCTTTCACAATTATTATATTGTTGAAACTTTGTCAGCTTATTATTCCTTTTCAATCATGATATATCTTCTTTTAAACTTAAACTTGCTGGGCAAAATTGTGGATCACCCTTGCTATATCATGATAACCATTTCAGATTAAGACGAAACTTCGGACACAGGTAAAGGCAAAGACAAGTTCCAGGATTGGATTATTGTACGGTTAAAATTGTAATAGTATTGGACGCAAATGACATTGTATGTCGTATAGGATATTGAATGCAGGTAATCAGTTAAGGTTAACAAACCTTGGGAATTATGTGTAAAAGTTTATTGTATAAACAATTTATGTTTATATCTTTCGCAGTAGTTATAGAAATGATGTAACGTAACATACCAGTGTCCGAGGTTCTGGGGACCTGGATTTGGGGGCGCTACATTTGGTATCAAAGTTTTAGGTTATAAACCTAAGGTAGTGTTACCTTAGGCTATAACTGCAGAGATGAGGAATAGGAATAAACTCAAATAGAGTTTAAGTTCTAAGCGATGAATTTGGGCAAGGTATTAATATGTCAATAAGATTCAAAGAAGAATCATGACAAGTAATAAAGATCCAGAGTTACCTAACTCTGATAATAAAGATGAACAGTAGTAAAGAATAGATAGAGTCTAAAAAACTAAAAGTATAAAGGGAAAGAAGATCGTAAAACAAAACGATCATAAGATAGGAAAGAATTGTAATATAATACGATTATAATATGAGATCACAACGTGATCTGATAAGGTCATAGCAGGAGGATGATCAATCAAATGATTGAAATCTTTATAGCAGAATTGTTGTACGACAGTTGTACTATGAAATTGTACTATAAAAACTCATGAAAGAGTTGTGAATTGTGGATACGGATTAAATAAAATTCGTATTGAGCAAAGAGGGAGCTAGGATTATGTGGGATTTCAGTTGAGGACTCATGTGATTGCTAAGTTGTATAAATCTTTGTATAGGCGGGGGTTTTGTGCTTGGTATAACGACTACTTAGCTTATCACATTGATATTCATTGAAATATTGTGTCGCGCTATTCGCTATATGTATGTTGAGAAGGTGATTCTTTTCTCATGTGTATGGCGAATAGGTAGAGAATATAAGATTAGGTGCTGAGTTCTTTTAACTCCTACGTATGGTAAGTTCGTGACTCATAAATCGTATGGTGGAACCCCTCAACGAATGGACGACTTTGGTTTGACTAGGATAAGTTCCTAAACCCATATGATTGTGGTAAGTTCCTGAACTCATAACTTGTGGTATGTTTGATGAACTATACGGGGGTATAGAAAAACTGTGACTGAAGGATTGAGGATAATAGAAATAGATAGATATATTAAGCAATTGATCATTAGGAAAATTGATGTTGATGGTGGAAGCATAGGTATTCCAAATCTTCTAGCTGTGCTAGACTTTGAATTTTTTGACATCAAGCTAAATACGCACTGATGTGCCTTTAAAAAAAGTGAATTTTTGTTATTCTCAACACATGGTGACAAGTGTGTATGTGTGGACTTTGGGACACTGACACATCGTTACATATTGAGGTATGATAACACTAAAATTGATTTTCAAAGGTTTTTGAACTGTTTAAAAGAAAAGTCTATGCAAATTATTTCGGCTAGACGAAAATGATTTAAAATTTATCAAAATGTATTTTATATATCATTAATGCATCATTGAACCTGGTGCAGAGATGATAAAATGATGGAGTTATCAATGCAGAATTACCTAGTGTTGGATGTGATCTAAGGATCGTCAGCCCACTATGGTACGATGTAGTATGACAAAGTCATAAAATGACGAAATCCTCAAACGGACTGTAAATATAGTGCGGTATCATGACGTCATAAAATGATTTTCAGAATTTTAAAGTTAAATTATTGCCAACTGAATTTGGACAGACACATGTTTCGATTAATATTCGAATTATTGGTATACGTCAAAGCTATTTGATTCAGCTAGACAAATGTTTATGAAAATTTAAAGTATTCTTTGATATTTTTATCTCGAACCAAATTGTTTTGGTACGAAATCCTATGATAAGACTGAGGTAAACTATGTCTATTGGATAAAATAATCCAATCTATTTGTAGCGTAAATATTCGCGAAACATGATTGATACGTCGTACATGACGTAAGCGTACGATAGGTTGATAACCTAAAGTACTAGCAGAGGTAGTTTACTTTCTTTGTGATTGTAAACATACCTAGTAATTTACTGTTTTGCTATATAAATATCGTTAAAACTATGTGTTCATGGTCTATATGACCCCTCAGCATGATATAATTTTTTTTAACTCTTTAGAGTGATGTGGAGGTAGTATGTGATAATGGGTATGAAATAGTATGTGTGGCACCCCCAAATCTGGTATCTTAATTTTCACAGAATTTGGTGTTCAATGTTCAAATATCATATGACTATCTACCCATAATAATAGAAATTCATTAAATAGATAAATAATCCATCATCTCCCTATAATAGGGTTACAATATTTGAAATAGTAAATACATAATCAATCTCAGGTTATACTTAACCTTAAATTTTTGTTGCGAAAACGTAAACAAATAAGTCTTAATCGTTACACATAAGTCTTGAACTTTAACATTTTCAATAACACCACAAGTCTTCAACACTTGTTAGCTTTTTCTTTGCCCTTGCTACTAGAAGGTTCATCACATCGTTCATTTTTAGCTGCAATGTTATTATGCAAGAGTGAGCACGAATGCCCGCAAGTATAAAAATATGACAATAATAACATGCGAGTGAATCAAACAAATCTAATAACATAAAGCTCAACTTTTGAATCAAGAATAATAATCGAGAATCAAAATTACTTCTGAGGGTCATTAAGACCTTGAACTATGTCCTAGGTTGTTAAGTATATTAACCTTTAAACCTTTAACAGTCATAAGACTATGGACTTCATTTCTCGTACTTAGGGGGATCAGCCCTTCGTACCAATACTGTGCACAATACCTCAACGCTTAAAGCATCATCAATTCCCCTTTAATAGGGTTGTTCATCTCAGTTTGACATCAGAGTCCGCACCAAATAAAGTTTGGTTTGGATAACTCAATAGTAGTTCTGGAATTTAGAATGCTCATCAACTATGGACTAGTCGAATCAATAAGAGTTCGCTAGTCTTAAAGGATTCAACAATAAATGATGTTCAATTTGAATAATAACTTCTCAAGGGTATACAATCGAATAAGTATCGTATAACTGAAATGATACTTTTAAAAGAATCATAACATCTTATATGAAATCTTGAATTTGAATAATCAAGTTTAAGTACTTGCTCGATATAGAATTTAAGTCTATACCTTGCTCAATGTAAAGATTTGAGTTTAGAAAACTTGCCTCGTGCGCAAGCTACAATTATAACTCACGTTCTTTAATTACTCTTACCCTTTAGTAGATGATGAAGATGAATACAATCACAGACAATACAATGATTTTTCAATTTCTTTTCTCTTTATCTCTCTCAATTTCTTCTTTTTCTCTCTAAGTTCTTCTCTCTGACTTCTCTTATATTTTTTTTATCGGATAATGATACGATAGAATAGACTAAGTCTAAATATAATACGTATAATTAATGTCAGTTAACTTAACCACCCAAACTTCCCATAGGGCCTAGTTTGGTTGCTTCCTTTTCCTCCTTTCCCTTTATTTTAATTAACTAGTTTAGTATATAGTTAATTGTCACATTACTAATTACTCAATTAATTTTATTTAACTCAATTAAATAAAATAAGATAACTCACATTAAATCACATTGTCACATAATTAATATTCTTATTTATTAATTATGTCAATTCCTCAATTCTCTAATTAATTATTAAATTAATTAGAATAACATTATGCTTATTTAATTAATTTATTTAATCAAATAAACTCAATTAAATATATACTCTGAACTATAAAATTACTACACATTAATTTAATTAATGTAACACATATAAGTAAATTAATCTACCACAATCTCATGAATTAATTATTTAACTCAATAATTAATCATCAAAAATATTTATTATTTCAATAAATATTCAAATAACTTTACAAAATTCTCGTTGGTCACATCTTTCATCCCTTAAAAGGATTCTGTCCTCAGAATCACGGTTCGATTAATAATTTCATCCCGTTACATTCTCCCCCCCCCCCTTTACAAAGATTTTGTCCCCAGAATCGCATTCACATATTTAAGAAAATAAGTGTGGATAAGTCTTCATCATATTTTCTTCGAGTTCCCACGTAGCTTCGTCAGCGTTGTGGTTCCTCCAAATTACCTTAACAGAAGGTATTACTTTATTCCTGAGAACTTGCTCTTTCTTGTCAACAATTTGAACAGGAACTTCTTCGTAAGATAAGTCCTTCTCGAATTGTAAGGGTCCATATTCTATCACATGTTTGTAATCGGGTTTATAGGGTCATAAGACTGACACATGGAAGACATTGTGGACATGCTCTAACGCCGGAGGTAAAGCTACCTCATAGGTGACTTCTCCAATTCTTCGTAATACCTCAAAGGGTCCAATGAACCTCGGGCTTAATTTTTCCTTTTTATCGAATCTGATCTTTCCTTTCCAGGGAGATACCTTCAAAAATATAAAGCTACCCGATACAAACTCAACATTCTTGCGGTGTAGATCGGCGTATTTCTTCTGCCTATCTTGAGCCGCTACCAACCTTGTCCGGATTACTTTAACTATCTCTGTTGTCTGCTGTACCAACTCTGGACCTAGCAACTGTCTCTCGCCAACTTCATCCCAATACAGAGGTGTTCTGTACTTTCTACCGTACAACGCTTCGTAAGGCGGCATACCAATACTAGCGTGGTAACTATTGCTATACCCGAATTCTACAAGCGGTAGGTGGTCATCCCAATTTCCTTTGAAATCCATGATGCATGCTCTTAGCATATCTTCTAATGTCTGGATCGTCCTTTTGGTTTGCCCGTCAGTCTGAGGGTGATAAGCAGTACTCATCCTTAATTGTGTTCCCATGCATTCCTGTAGTCGTTTACAGAAATTCGATGTGAAGCGCGGATCGCGGTCGATAACAATCTACACTGGTACTCCGTGCCTCGAAAAAATCTCTTTCACATATAACTTCGCTAACTGATCTAAGTTAAATCTGATTCTGATTGGAAGAAAGTGTGCGAATTTTGTCAATCGGTCAACGATAACCCATACTGCGTCGTAGCCTTTCTAGGCCGTCGGAAGGCCAACCACAAAATCCATTGTAAGATGTTCCCATTTCCATTCTGGGATCTCTAGGGGTTGTAGCAAACCACTCAGTCTTTGATGTTCTGCCTTCACTCTCTGACAGGTCAGACACCTAGTAACACGATCAGCAACGTCTCTCTTCATATTTGGCCACCAAAAATGTTATCGTAAATCCTGATACATCTTGGTACTTTTAGGATGAATGTAATATCTCAAACTATGAGCCTCGCTCCAGAATATCCTCCTTGATTTCAGGTACTGGCGGTACCCAAACTCTATTTTCAAACGTCAACAATCCCTCGCTATCCATTTTGAATTTAAGTTCAGTCCCTTCAGATATCTTTTTCTTTACTTCCTCATATTCCTTATCTAGGATTTGAGCTTCCTTAACCTTATCCAATAGAGTTGTACTAGCTTGCATCTGGAACAGCTTCTCATCAGTCTCCATTGGATATCCTACTTCCAATTCCAGCTTTTCCATTGCTGAAATCAACTCTTCCTGTGCTGTCAACATCATCAACTTCTCCCGACCCTTTCGGCTTAAGGCGTCGGCTACTACATTCGCTTTACCAGGATGGTACAAGATATCACAATCATAGTCCTTTATTAACTCCAGCCATCTTCTCTGATGCATATTCAAATCTTTCTGGGTGAAAATATATTTCAGACTTTTGTGGTCTGTATATATTTCACACTTCTCTCCATAGAGATAGTGTCTCCAAATCTTCAAGGCAAATACCACCGCAGCCAATTCCAGATCGTGGGTTGGATATCCCTTGTAACGACCAGAATTTTAAGCTCCTTATTAATTTTATATGTGATTTAAAATTTTTAGGAGTTAATTTTTCAAACTTATTTAAACCTTATGTGGTTATATGCTTATGTGAATTTAACCTATGCAAATAATTGTTAGGATTATATTAAAGGGAATCACTAATGATTATTTAACTTAGTAGATTAATCTTGAGACTTCTATATCAGAGTATTGATAAAAAGTGTTAGTAAATTATATATTCAAATTTCTTGAATATAGTGTAGAGATTTAATCGGGATTAATTATTTATATATGAGTAGTTAATTGGGAGTGTATTGATTAATTATTATTATGAATAAATAATAATTAATGAGTAAGAGATTAATAAATATAATAATATTATATTTACTTAATTAATTATTTTATACAAAATGTGTTATATAAATGGTAGTTAACTATAAGCTGACCTTTGATAAGGCTATTATATATAGACTATATAGTAATCTTAATTGTATTATGTGAGATTGATAAGTGTAATGTGTACTTAGAGCATGTGACATGATGAGGGTAGGAAAACTATTATGAATACCCTAATATCAATAGCATTATTAATTGATAATGTTTTCCCATAAGTTATGTTTATAATAACAGTTATTAAACACAATTATATTATATTTAGTGTTAATAGAAAATGTACATGGATTATATATATGTACATTACTTGACACCTTGTAATTTGAAAATACACTATATACTTTTTTTTAACTCATTATAACCTAAGTTATATAGAATGAAATGTGTAACATAAGTGTATATTATATAAACTAAGTGTTGTATTTTACAAATGCTGAGCTCTTACCTTGTCCCTAAAAGAATGTCTCACCTCTTATTCACGTGAACTCAAAGCCTAGCTACTCTACTTCTCCTCATTTTCTTCACCAAGTATAGAGCTAATGAGTTTGGGGGAGTGGGTTTCATGATTTGAAATACCAACTCCTCAACCACTTCTTGTTAACCACCATGTTCTTGTGCAATCCATTGGTTTAAACTAGTGGGAAATAGCATTGTATGGATATTGATTTGCCTATATATATAGCTCATCCTCTTCATAAATTCTTTTATTGAGAATTGCTTGAGTGTTGGAGTAAGAGTAATACATATCAGTGTAGTAGCATTGAGAGAATAAGAGATAGCAACAACCCATATTACAGAGGTATAATTACTTACATTAAAGTTCATCATTCTCTGTTAATTTTCTAAAATTGTTGAAATCTTGAATTGTTCATGGTTTGGGTAATTGAATTGTGGAGTATAGTTATTAAGTGCTATGTGATGATATAAGCTTACTAGAACTATTTCATGGCTATAATAGAATCGAATTCGTAATCGTTTTTCGAGATGAACCGAAGGAATCTGCCGAAACTGCAAGCTCCTGGCCTGGCCGCTAGCCTGCGCAGCTGCGCTAGTATTGCACTGGCCAGCGGAGCAGCTACGCCAGTGCCTGTTCTGAGTTTTTTGATTTCTATTGCAGCACCTGTTATGCTATCATGTACTATCCCTTAGAGCAGGCATGTGGACTAACTTAATACACTTATAGGAGTATATACAAGTAATTAAACAGGCATAACAATGATGATACACATGGTTGACATATCACTTATGGTTTTGAAATAAAACTTAAGATTTCATGAACGAATGTTAACATATATGAAGCATGTTAGTGTTCTGTCTTTGCAAGCATATTAGTATGATTTAAAAATGTATGAGAAGCATGCTAACTAGCGTATATAGGTTCCATAATAAAATGTGATCATATGAACCGTACTAATGCACGTTCCTAGCAATAATGTAAGTTTTGAAACACAAACCATAACATGCTATGCCATGTTACTATTCTGATTTCTACGAGCGTAGTAGTGTGGTTAAGAAGTGCATGATCAACCTATTAACTTGTGTTTATATGATTCGTAATGAAGCGCTAGCATGTTGACCTCGTTAGTGAACATTTCTAACGAAACATATAAGTTTCAAAGGTGAACGTTAGCATGAAAGTATTCTAATTTGGCAAGCATGTTAGTATGGTCTATATGGACACGAAAAACTAAATCTAATGTGGTAGAACATACTAGCATACTCGATCGTAAGTTATGGTAGTTTCAAATAAGAAACTTAAGAACTTTGAAAAACAAACTTGACCAAGAATTTTGTCATTTAGATTTAGACCATATGAGGATGTTTACGTGGTTTAGATATACACTTTATTACATGTGAGTCATGACTATGAGATGCTTTACTTTTACTATGATACCTTTATTGATTTAGTGCAACTTTTGATGAAAACGTAGAGTGTGAAGAGTAATAACATCAAATGCCATGTGTGACATGTTGTGAGCATACGAGTATAAATATTAAGATTTCATTAGGCCTATAGACGTATTAACATGAACCTCATTTGTTTATGTACAGATTTCACATATGCATGCTTAATCGTAGACAATGAACTTCAACTATGTGATTAGAGTATATGTGTGTAGTATACTCGAGCATATATATTAAGTATTATTTGGTCTCGTATGAGGTAGTATGACAAGAATAGCGAACCTTTGAAGTATGAACTTGTTTAACTTAAGGTTTACCAGTATGAAAACATATGACTTCGAAATTGGATTAGGACGAGCATGCTAGTTTCGAAAGGGAGATTATAACTTGATAAGCATGTGTATTCGTTTAATGGCAATAGTTGCAAGCTAGAGTTATGCCAGGACACTTTCAGACCCGAACAATTTGCTTAAGTCAGATTTTAACAGTTAACATATTATGATGCTATAAATGGTATGTTTGATATTGAACGTGATCTTATGTGATAGATTTATATAACAACTAGATTCTAGTATATGTGAACTTATACTAGTTTATACTAATTGGAGAGATCAACTTGTTATTATTAGGTCGTTCCAACGCCATTTAAATTAAAGCTAGAATTAATTGTAGCTGAGCAATTAGGCAAGTCTCCCTAACTTTACTCAAATTTATACTAAGCAGGATATTATTATATTGCAAGTTTTTTTGAACTACTCTTTTATTTGAGCAAATTTTTCTTGACTTATACTTATTTATTGTACAAGTATCCGGACTCTATTGTGCAAGTATTCTAAATTCTTGTACTACCTTATTCAATGAACCGTGTAAGCGAGTTTCTAAACTTCAATTATTTTTGGTGAAAGTTGTAACGATTGAGATTTTATATTTAATTTTAAATATTTATTGAATTAAATAAATATTTATGTGAATTATTTATTGAGTAAATAAATAGATTAAGTAATTTATGGTAATGATTTAATTGAGTGTTATATATTAATTTAATGAATGTTATTTAATTGATATGTATATATATTAATGCTATATTATAGTTCTAATTTAATTGAGATAATTGAATTAGATGAATTATATGATGAAGTGTTACATAAATTATAATTAGCGAGTAATTATAATTATGTGGCAAATTTTATGTGATTAATGGATGTTAGATTTTAATTGATTAAATTAGATGATTAATATTTAATTGATTAAAATATGACATTAAAGTATGTGTCAAAATGATTTATTAAAATAAAAAGAAAAGAATTTTTAAATAATTTTTACCAAACAAGGCCCTTGTATTTGTTTTAAACCTATTTCTACCAAACAGGGCCCTAACTATCAAAAAGCTATTTTTAAATAAACTGTTTACCAAACATGGCCTTATCATTAATAATCAATTTTTGAAAATAACCTTGTTTTGCCAAACAAGGCATTGTGGTTTTTAAATTTTGTAACTTATATAATAAATGTAGTTATTATATATATTAAGTAATTAGCAGTTACATATATATCATTAGTATACGTATATTATATCAGTTATAATATATCTATACTACGTTAGATTAGAAGTTAGTTTGTAAAGCTAAGAACAAAAAAGAGAAAAGAAGAGCAGAGAAGTTAGAGAAGAGAAGGAAGAAGAAACTTGTGAAGGCTAGAATTAGTCATTGTATTCTTCTCCAATCATCAAAAAAGGTAATTAATATCTTATAGTTTTAAAGAATTGTGATAAGTTGTTCTTCATTGTTTTGAGTTTCTGTAAATTTAGTTTTCTGTGAATTTCATGAAATTATGTAATCATGAATTTTATATATATGTATTGTATCCATGTGTTGATTGTGGTAATTGTATGACATAAGAGGATTTTCAAAAATCAAATTACTGTAGAAATATATTTTTAACAGAAAATTCATGTTTATATGAGTTCATATGGAATTTCATGAGTGTGGTTAATGTTACTTGAGAAATTCATACAATTGGTATGTGTTAATATGCTTATTAAGTAATTTCTGGATGCTATCTTCAACTTCGTATGTAATGCATGTATATAAGTTCGAATTTATGGAGAAAAATAGTTACAGTGAATTATTTTTTGAAAAATATGAGTTTTCATGAAAATGGCCAAATTAGATTTTAAAATTTGTGATTATCATTGTTTAGATGGTTTTGTGTTTTAGAAGCATGTTATATATATGTATTATTGCATAGGTATGATTTACAATGTTTAAGTTACTGTGAATTGCCGATTGTTGGCTTGTATGGGTTAATCAGTGAAGCAGGGTGCCGTTGCTGTCTGCCTCTGTCCGTGTTCCTGCGCAGCTGCGCCGGTAACACAGCCAGAAGCAGCGCAGTTGCGCTGGCTGCCTTTCCCAGAATCCTTCCCTGCGCAGCTGCGCCGGTTATAGGGCAGCTGGCTGCGCAGCGGCGCCGGGCACAGTGCTTAGGCAGCGAAGGTTAGCTAATTGTGCAGTGTTGATTTTGAACCTAGTTTAATTATGCTATGATAGTGAGCATGTATCTAGTTGCTACAACATGTTGTTAACATAAATTTGACAAATTTATATTTAGAAAAGAAAAGAGGATTGAAAACCTTAACGTCTGATTTGAATTATTATTTAAATGTGATATATGATTATAATTTAAATAATTATAATCAAAAGTAAATGTTTATTTTAAATTATAATTAAATTATAATGAATAAAGGTTAATTTATTAGATGTTAATTTAAATTATAATTTATGTAATTATAATTTAATAAATGCATGTTTAATTGTGGATTTTAAATTGATAATTACATAATTAATTATAAATTGTGTAATTATAATGCATGGTATAGTTTAAGTAATTATTAATTAAATTGATAATTACATGATTAATTATAAATTGTGTAATTATAAATGTATGAATGTAGTTTAATTGATTTTAAATTATAATTATTTATAATTTAAATGGTAATTATAATTTGATTAAGTGTTTGAATTATAATTGTTTAATTATAACTTAGTTAAATACATAATTAAGTTAATTATGTGAGTATATGTGTGATGTGATTAACTATGTGATAGTTAATTATTATTATTTATTTAGTAGAGTGAGTTAACCATGAGGGTTAACCACTTATGTGAATTAGTTATGTGTTAACTGATTTAGATTATTATAATTGAATGTGTATAGGAAGTATTAAAGTACGTGAATTGAATTAAGTAGCTTGCGCTTGAGGCAAGTCTTCTAAACCCTAAACTCGTTAATTTTATGCAAGTTTTCTAAACCCTAATCTTGTATAATTTCTTGAGTTCATATATTCTTGTTAATAATGTCATTTTCTATTTTTGTATTGGACAATTATTTATTTAATTGAAATGATCTTAACTTATTGTTCAAGTAAGATCCAGTTATTATTTTAATTGCTTTAAATTTACTTCTAAAGCATATGTTAATTCATAATTCTTTTATTTATGAATTATTGGAAGTTGATTCAACTAATCCTTAGTTGATGAACGTGAATTCTAAATTACCCTTGTAAGCTTATCCAAACCAAACTTTCTTTGGTGCGGACTTGAATTCAAATTAGTGAGTTGAACAACCCTATTTACTAGGGGAGGTTACTACGCATAGCGTTAAGATGTTTGTGCACAATACATGGTACGAAGGGCTGATCCCCCTAAGTACGAGTTAAGGTCCATAGTCTTATTGACTGTTAAAGGTTTAAATTGAAATATTTATAACCTAGGATAAGAGTTCAAAGGTCTTATGACCCTCAGATAAATTCTATATTCGAATTTTAATGTTGATAGAGAATTATTATTCAATTCTTTATTATTGAAGCAAGCTAAGTTGTTCAGATTCTTTTAAATATATCCTTTCATGTCTATGTTATTGTTAAACTCCAGTGAGCTATGGTTTGCTCACTCTTGCATTAAATAACAATTTCAGTTAAGGTTGATAACGCTGATGCTCCGTCTACGAGTAAGGGCAAGGGAAAGCAAAGCAAGTGAAGACTTGTTTTTTTTATTATATTGAGAATGATTGTAATAAGACTTGAATGTTATGTTTTTGTTTCCGCACTTTATTATATTCATGTCAGGGTTAGAGTAAATCAGGATTATCTTGAAAAGGTTGTAACCCTTGTTTTAAGGGAGATTTATCTATTCTAATTTAAGTTGTAGTTTATTTTACATTATTCATTGGGTAGATGTATGTTATATTAGAAAGTGAACACCAAATCATGTGGAAACGAAGTACCCGGATTTGGGGGTGTCTCACTAATTATAATTCATGTAACACTTCATCACATAATTCATCTAATTCAATTATCTCAATTAAATTAGAACTATAATATAACATTAATATATATACATATCAATTAAATAACATTCATTAAATTAATATGTAACACTCAATTAAATCATTACCATAAATTACTTAATCTATTTATTTACTCAATAAATAATTCACATAAATATTTATTTAATTCAATAAATATTTAAAATTAAATATAAAATCTCAATCGTTACAATCTTCCCTCCTTAAAAGGATTCTGTCCCCAGAATCACACAAGCTCTCAGCATATCCTCAAGTGTTTGAATCGTTCTTTCGTTCTGGTCATCGGTCTGAGGATGATACGCTGTACTCATTCGTAATTGCGTTCCCCATACATTCTTGCAATCGCTTCCAGAAATTAGACGTGAAACGTGGATCTCTGTCGGACACAATCGACACCGGAACACCATGTCGAGAAAAGCTTTACGCTAAATTCTCAAAATGCGAATTCTGGTTGGAACGTGTGTAATTTCTTGGCCACGTGATCGACAAGGATGGTATTTCGGTAGATCCGTCGAAAGTTGAGGCTGTAATTAGTTGGGAACAGCCGAAGACGCCGTCTGAAGTGAGAAGTTTCTTAGGATTGGCTGGTTATTACCGAAGATTTATTCAAGACTTTTCTAGAATTGCAACTCCGTTGACGAATTTGACTGGTAAAATAGTTAAGTTTGTTTGGACGGAGAAGTGTGAGGAGAGTTTTCAAGAGCTGAAGAAGAGGTTGAGTACTGCGCCTGTATTGTCTTTGCCGGATAGTTCAGGAAATTTTGTAGTATATAGCGATGCCTCACATAAAGGATTAGGTTGTGTGTTGATGCTGAGCGGCAAAGTCATTACCTATGCGTCACGTCAGCTGAAGGATTACGAGAAGGGGTATCCGACCCATGATCTAGAATTGGCGGCAGTAGTGTTTGCCCTAAAGATTTGGAGGCACTACTTATATGGAGAAAAGTGTGAAATATACACAGATCACAAGAGTCTGAAGTATATATTTACCCAGAAGGATTTGAACATGCGCCAAAGAAGATGGTTGGAACTGATTAAAGACTATGATTGCGAGATACTTTACCATCCGGGTAAAGCTAACGTTGTTGCCGACGCTTTGAGCAGAAAAGGTCGGGAGAAGCTGAACGTGTTAACTGATCAGGATCAATTAATAGAACAAATGGCTAGATTGGAGTTGGAAGTGAAGTTTCCGAAAGAATCGGATGAGATGTTGTTTCAAGTAACCACTGGTTCTACTTTAATAGACAAAGTGGAAGAGGCACAACTTCATGATGAAGAATGTGAAAAGATTCGGACGAGGTTAACTGATGGCGAAGAGTTCAAGTTCAAGGTCGATAATGAAGGACTGTTACGATTTGAAGGTAGAATCTGGGTACCGCCAGTACCAGAGGTCAAAGAGGAGATTTTGAGCGAAGCTCATAGTTCTAGATATTCTATTCACCCTGGGAGTACGAAGATGTACCAGGATCTCAGGCATCATTTCTGGTGGCCGAATATGAAGAGGGACGTGGCTGGATGCGTTGCGAAATGCTTAACGTGTCAGAAAATCAAAGCAGAACACCAGAGACCAAGTGGTTTGCTGCAACCGTTAGAAATTCCAAAGTGGAAGTGGGAGCACATATCGATGGATTTTGTGGTAGGACTTCCAATGACTTAGAAGGGATATGATGCGATATAGGTTATAGTGGATCGACTGACAAAGTCAGCCCACTTTCTGCCGATCAGGGTCAAGTACAACCTGGATAAACTAGCAAAGCTCTACGTGAAGGAAATTATTTCTCGACATGGTGTTCCGGTGTCGATTGTGTCCGACAGAGATCCACGTTTCACGTCTAATTTCTGGAAGCGATTGCAAGAATGTATGGGAACACAATTGCGAATGAGTACAGCGTATTATCCTCAGACCGATGGCCAGAGCGAAAGAACGATTCAAACACTTGAGGATATGCTGAGAGCTTGTGTGATTCTGGGGACAGAATCCTTTTAAGGAGGGAAGATTGTAACGATTGAGATTTTATATTTAATTTTAAATATTTATTGAATTAAATAAATATTTATGTGAATTATTTATTGAGTAAATAAATAGATTAAGTAATTTATGGCAATGATTTAATTGAGTGTTACATATTAATTTAATGAATGTTATTTAATTGATATGTATATATATTAATGTTATATTATAGTTCTAATTTAATTGAGATAATTGAATTAGATGAATTATGTGATGAAGTGTTACATAAATTATAATTAGCGAGTAATTATAATTATGTGGCAAATTTTATGTGATTAATGGATGTTAGATTTTAATTGATTAAATTAGATGATTAATATTTAATTGATTAAAATATGACATTAAAGTATGTGTCAAAATGATTTATTAAAATAAAAAGAAAAGAATTTTTAAATAATTTTTACCAAACAAGGCCCTTGTATTTGTTTTAAACCTATTTCTACCAAACAGGGCCCTAACTATCAAAAAGCTGTTTTTAAATAAACTGTTTACCAAACATGGCCTTAGCATTAATAATCAATTTTTGAAAATAACCTTGTTTTGCCAAACAAGGCATTGTGGTTTTTGAATTTTGTAACTTATATAATAAATGTATTTATTATATATAATAAGTAATTAGCAGTTACATATATATCATTAGTATACATATATTATATCAGTTATAATATATCTATACTACGTTAGATTAGAAGTTAGTTTGTAAAGCTAAGAACAAAAAAGAGAAAAGAAGAGCAGAGAAGTTAGAGAAGAGAAGGAAGAAGAAACTTGCGAAGGCTAGAATTAGTCATTGTATTCTTCTCCAATCATCAATAAGGTAATTAATATCTTATAGTTTTAAAGAATTGTGATAAGTTGTTCTTCATTGTTTTGAGTTTCTGTAAATTTAGTTTTCTGTGAATTTCATGAAATTATGTAGTCATGAATTTTATATATATGTATTGTATCCATGTGTTGATTGTGGTAATTGTATGACATAAGAGGATTTTCAAAAATCAAATTACTGTAAAAATATATTTTTAACAGAAAATTCATGTTTATATGAGTTCATATGGAATTTCATGAGTGTGGTTAATGTTAATTGAGAAATTCATGCAATTGGTATGTGTTAATATGCTTATTAAGTAATTTCTGGATGCTATCTTCAACTTCGTACGTAATGCATGTATATAAGTTCGAATTGATGGAGAAAAATAGTTACAGTGAATTATTTTATGAAAAATATGAGTTTTCATGAAAATGGCCAAATTAGATTTTAAAATTTGTGATTATCATTGTTTAGATGGTTTTGTGTTTTAGAAGCATGATATATATATATATATTATTGCATAGGTATGATTTACAATGTTTAAGTTACTCTGAAATGCCGATTGTTGGCTTGTATGGGTTAATTAGTGAAGCAGGGTGCCGTTGCTATCTGCCTCTGTCCGTGTTCCTGCGCAGCTGCGCCGGTAACACAGCCAGAAGCAGCGCAGTTGCGCTGGCTGCCTTTCCCAGAATCCTTCCCTGCGCAGCTGCGCCGGTTATAGGGCAGCTGGCTGCGCAGCTGCGCCAGGCACAGTGCTTAGGCAGTGAAGGTTAGCTAATTGTGCAGTGTTGATTTTGAACCTAGTTTAATTATGCTATGATAGTGAGCATGTATCTAGTTGCTACAACATGTTGTTAACATAAATTTGACAAATTTATATTTAGAAAAGAAAAGAGGTTTGAAAACCTTAACGTATGATTTGAATTATTATTTAAATGTGATATATGATTATAATTTAAATAATTATAATCAAAAATAAATGTTTATTTTAAATTATAATTAAATTATAATGAATAAAGGTTAATTTATTAGATGTTAATTTAAATTATAATTTATGTAATTATAATTTAATAAATGCATGTTTAATTGTGGATTTTAAATTGATAATTACATAATTAATTATAAATTGTGTAATTATAATGCATGGTATAGTTTAAGTAATTATTAATTAAATTGATAATTACATGATTAATTATAAATTGTGTAATTATAAATGTATGAATGTAGTTTAATTGATTTTAAATTATAATTATTTATAATTTAAATGGTAATTATAATTTGATTAAGTGTTTGAATTATAATTGTTTAATTATAACTTAGTTAAATACATAATTAAGTTAATTATGTGAGTATATGTATGATGTGATTAACTATGTGATAGTTAATTATTATTGTTTATTTAATTAGAGTGAGTTAACCATGAGGGTTAACCACTTATGTGAATTAGTTATGTGTTAACTGATTTAGATTATTATAATTGAATGTGTATAGGAAGTATTAAAGTACGTGAATTGAATTAAGTAGCTTGCGCTTGAGGCAAGTCTTTTAAACCCTAAACTCGTTAATTTTATGCAAGTTTTCTAAACCCTAATATTGTATAATTTCTTGAGTTCATATATTCTTGTTAACAATGTCCTTTTCTATTTTTGTATTGGACAATTGTTTATTTAATTGAAATGATCTTAACTTATTGTTCAAGTAAGATCTAGTTATTATTTTAATTGCTTTAAATTTACTTCTAAAGCATATGTTAATTCATAATTCTTTTATTTATGAATTATTGGAAGTTGATTCAACTAATCCTTAGTTGATGAACGTGAATTCTAAATTACCCTTGTAAGCTTATCCAAACCAAACTTTCTTTGGTGCGAACTTGAATTCAAATTAGTGAGTTGAACAACCCTATTTACTAGGGGAGGTTACTACGCATAGCGTTAAGATGTTTGTGCACAATACATGGTACGAAGGGCTGATCCCCCTAAGTACGAGTTAAGGTCCATAGTCTTATTGACTGTTAAAGGTTTAAATAGAAATATTTATAACCTAGGATAAGAGTTCAAAGGTCTTATAACCCTCAGATAAATTCTATATTCGAATTTTAATGTTGATAGAGAATTATTATTCAATTCTTTATTATTGAAGCAAGCTAAGTTGTTCAGATTCTTTTAAATATATCCTTTCATGTCTATGTTATTGTTAAACTCCAGTGAGCTGTGGTTTGCTCACTCTTGCATTAAATAACAATTTCAGTTAAGGTTGATAACGGTGATGCTCCGTCTACGAGTAAGGGCAAGGGAAAGCAAAGCAAGTGAAGACTTGTTTTTTTTTATTATATTGAGAATGATTGTAATAAGACTTGAATGTTATGTTTTTGTTTCCGCACTTTATTATATTTATGTCAGGGTTAGTGTAAACCGGGATTATCTTGAAAAGGTTGTAACCCTTGTTTTAAGGGAGATTTATCTATTCTAATTTAAGTTGTAGTTTATTTTACATTATTCATTGGGTAGATGTATGTTATATTAGAAAGTGAACACCAAATCATGTGGAAACGAAGTACCCGGATTTGGGGGTGTCACAAAAATTTCCTATCCTTCTCATATTGTATTGAGCAGGTTATTATTGTATTGTGCAAGTTCCCCGAACTTCACATTTTGAGTACTGTGAAAGTTTCTCGAACTTCACACTTTGAGTATTGTGAAAGTTCCCCGAACTTCACACTTTGGTTATTGTGAAAATTTCCCGAACTTCACATTTTGAGTATTGTAAAAGTTCTCCGAACTTCACACTTTGGTTATTTTTCAAGTTCCCGAACTTCATTTCTTTATTATTCAAGTTCTCTAAACTTATACAAACTCGTATATTGTGCAAGTATCTTATCTTTATGTTTACTTTACTCAAAGAACGTTGTAAGCAAATGTCCTAACCTATGCATTTACTTTATGCAAGGGATCTATTATGGTGAAATTCCCCGAATTTCACTCTTTGATGTTGTAAGTGTCTAAGCCTATGCATTTATTTTATGCAAGGAATCTATTATCGTGCAAGTTCCCCGAACTTCACACGTTGAGTATTGTGCAAGTTCCCCGAACTTACACAAATTCATATATTGTGCAAATTCTAAATTTCATTTTCTGCAAGTTCTCTATCCTTCTCATATTGTATTGAGTAGGTTATTGTTGAATCGAAAGTTGTTTACTTAATTGCTTGAACTTTATTTCCAAGCATGTTATTTAGTGGTTTAATTACTTATGAATTATTCCACATTGATATTATTGATGTCCGCACCTAGTGCATTTGAGCTCGTACAGTCTTGGACTTGTACATTATTCAAGGTTCTAAATTTCTTGAACTAAGTCAGTAAGAGTCTGAACCTTTGCTCGGTTAGACTAGTGTATGAAGTTTTCTTTAAAGCTATCCAAACCAATTGATGGTAAGGATTCTTAGACGGAACAGAACACCCCTCATATGTAAGAGTGTGCCCAGGTATCTAATATATATGATATGAGTAAGTAGATATAAGTGTTATGCATATTCACGTTGTACCCGAGGCTGATCTCCTCGAGGTACTAAGTTTCTGTAGCTAGAAGCCAGTAATCTAAAAAATTAGCTATTGAACCCATTGGAAAGTTATAGTTCAAAGTCTACTCGACTATCAGTCATTCTAAAGGCAATTATTATCTTTGCTTTTAATAGTCAGATTATTAAGTCTTTCAGGTATTCATAGTGTTGAATCATGCAGGTTGTTTAACCTTACAGATATTCATATCGTTGAATCATACAGATATTCATAGTATTGAATCATACAGATTGTTGAATCATTCTAACATTCATATTGTTTAATCTTTAAGATATTCATTTTGTTGAAATCATTGTCAGATATTTTTCCATTCATCATGATATATCCTTTATTGTTCTATTTAAACTTGCTGACCAAACTTGTTGCTCATTCTTGCTATATCATGACTTATATTGCAGTTAAGTCCGAGCCCTCAGGAAAGGACAAGGGTAAAGGAAAGATATAGGATGGTTTGCAAGGAGCAGACTTTGTCTTTATGATTTGTTTAATTACTGTTAATGTAATATGAACCCTAATGTTTATTCTAGGGTATGTTTGTATTGATGTATTAAGGTTATCGAATCTTGGGACTAGTAACACCTTTTGAATGAATGACGTACGTTTATTAGATTCCTCATTTTAGTTATCGTACGTTACTTAAAGGTGGATATTAGTATTTTTTCGTGGCGACCGGACCGGGGTCAGAGGACCCGGATTTGTCAGAAGTTGGTATCAAAGCTTTAGGTTATAAACGTTAGGAATGCGAAACCTAAGTTATAACCTTAGTAGAAAACTCAAGTAGAGTTTGTAGGTGATGGATTGAGGATATCCATCGAGTCTTATTGTGATACTGAAGTTGTTTATTTAAATCAGCTATGATTATTAGACGTCCTAACTTCTTAATGCTAACATGAATAGCATATCACATAAAGCCTAATGTTTTCTTCCTGTCCTCAAGATCATGCCGCCTAGGGGATTTTCGCGGAACCAGAGGGAGGAAGGATCTGTTAGGAATGGTGGAGGGGGAAATGTCGACCCAATGCAGAGCTTCGTTAACCTATTAACAGAAGCAATGTAGAACATAACCCCACCAGCAGCTGAGCAGCCAGGACATTACTTGGATAGCTTTAAGGACTTTAAATTGGTAGGACCACCGGAATTCAGAGAAACCTTGGACCCAATTGAAGCCCAGACATGGATAGAAGAAATTAAGAAGGTGTTTGAGGTCGCACGGGTGGCCGAGGCACAGAAGACGAGTTTTGCCACATTCATGATGAAGGGCGAAGATAATAATTGGTGGGAACCCAATAAAGGACTAGCAGGCGAAGGAGTTATTATGTGGGATAGATTTAAGAATTTCTTTTCGGAGAATACACAACAAGATATGGAAGTTAAGTTTCTGGAGCTGAGACAAGGAGGTATGTCAGTCACAGAGAACATGACAAGATTTAAAGAGTGGGCTCGATTCACCTCGCATCAGGTGGATACGTAGGCCACGAAAACAGAGAGATTTGAATTAGGATTGAAACCATGGGTGTAGAAGGTAGTAGATGTATTGAAGATTAAGACCTTTTCTGATCTTTTGGAAAGGGCTATAATTGCCGAAGGAGGTAATGAAACCATAGAGCAATTTAAGCAAGTTAAAAAGACCGGTCAAGAAGGACAGAAGGGGGGAAACGGCGGAGGCAGCAACCCCAATAAGCGTAAATGGATGGAGAGCCAATCATCCGGAGGTAGCAAATCCGGGGGAGAGGCTAAGAAAAGTTTAAAGTGCAACAACTGTGGAAGGAACCACTCGGGGAAATGCATGAAAGGCAAGAACACGTGTTATCGTTGTAGACAACCAGGGCACATGGCTCCTCAGTGTCCGAATAAGCCAAAAGGAAGATGTTTCACGTGTAAAGCCACAGACCATCAAATCAAGGACTGCCCGAAGAAAAAGGGTGATGTAGTTAGCGGAAACCATAACAACAACAACAACAATGGATTGAGCATCGGAGGGCCAGCCAGTCAAGCCAACATAACCATACAGGATGCGGTGGAGTTAGGTATCATCCCGATCAATGATATAGATACATATGTGTTATTCAATTCTGGTGCCACCTGCTCTTTTATTTTTGAAAAAATTTACTAAACAGTTAGACTTACCCGTGAGAAATTAGAACACCCTATGGGCGTAGGAGTAGCAAACAAGGAAGTTATCCCCGTAGAATACATTCATAAGAACTGTTATACCGATTTGAAGGGAATTCATGGATGTCTTCCCAAACGAGATTTAGCAGCAGTAATTTTTGCCTTGGAGATTTGGAAGCATTATTGGTATGGCGAGAAATGTGAGATATACACAGTCTGAAGTATATCTTCACACAAAAGGAATTAAACATGAGGCAGCACCGATGGCTAGAATTGATCAAAGATTATGATTGTGAAATTCTGTACCATCCAGGCAAAGCAAATGTAGTGGCAGATGCCTTGGATAGGAAAGGCAGAGGGAAGTTATCGAGGTTGACCATTCAGGAGAATTAGTGAAAGATTTCGAAAGACTAGACTTAGAGCTTAAGTATCCGATGGAGACTAAAGAGAGATTAATTACAGTGTCAGTAAGCCCGACGTTATTAGATAGGGTTAAGGAGGCACAAGAGAAGGACGAAGATTATGATAACATCAAGAAGCGATTAGCTGAAGGTGATGAGTTGAAATTTAAGATTGATAGCACTGAACTGCTAAGATTTGAAGGACGAATTTGGGTACCGTTAGTACCAGAACTAAGAGAAGAGATTTTTCTAGAAGCATTTTATGAGAGGAAGTGTCGAACATCGTTGTGTTGGGACGAATTAGGTGAACGTCGACTGTTGGGACCAGGAGTGGTATAACAGATAGTAGAGATTATCTAAGTGATAAGAGCGAACTATCCATTTTTATTAGAGTAACCTTATTTTTTTTCAATTCCGAGGACAGAATTTTTATAAGGGGGGAGGGATGTAACGACCAGGAATTTTAAGCTCCTTATTAATTTTATATGTGATTTAAAATTTTTAGGAGTTAATTTTTCAAACTTATTTAAACCTTATGTGGTTATATGCTTATGTGAATTTAACCTATGCAAATAAATGTTAGGATTTTATTAAAGGGAATCACTAATGGTTATTTAAATTAGTAGATTAATACTGAGACTTCTATATCAGAGTATTGATAAAAAGTATTAGTAAATTATATTCAAATTTCTTGAATATAGTGTAGAGATTTAATCGGGATTAATTATTTATATATGAGTAATTAATTGGGAGTGTATTGATTAATTATTAATATGAATAAATAATAATTAATAAGAAAGAGATTAATAAATATAATAATATTATATTTACTTGATTAATTATTTTATACAAAATGTGTTATATAAATGGTAGTTAACTATAAGGTGACCTTTCATAAGGCTATTATATATAGACTATATAGTAATCTTAATTGTATTATGTGAGATTGATAAGTGTAATGTGTACTTAGAGCATGTGATATGATGAGGGTAGGAAAACTATTATGAATACCCTATCACCTTACATTAATATCAATAGCATTATTAATTGATAATGTTTTCCCATAAGTTATTATTATAATAACAGTTATTAATCACAATTATATTATATTTAGTGTTAATAGAAAATGTACATGGATTATATGTATGTACATTACGTGACACCTTGTAATTTGAAAATACACTATATATTTTTTTTTTACTCATTATAACCTAAGTTATATAGAATGAAATGTGTAACATAAGTGTATATTATATAAACCAAGTGTTGTATTTTACAAATGCTGAGCTCTTACCTTGTCCCTAAAAGAATATCTCACCACTTATTCACGTGAACTCAAAGCCTAGCTACTCTACTTCTCCTCATTTTCTTCACCAAGTATAGAGCTAATGAGTTTGGGGGAGTGGGTTTCATGATTTGAAACACCAACTCCTCAACCACTTCTTGTTAACCACCATGTTCTTGTGTAATCCATTGGTTTAAACTAGTGGGAAATAGCATTGTATGGATATTGATTTGCCTATATATATAGCTCATCCTCTTCATAAATTCTTTTATTGAGAATTGCTTGAGTGTTGGAGTAAGAGTAATACATATCAGTGTAGTAGCATCGAGAGAATAAGAGATAGCAACAACCCATATTACAGAGGTATAATTACTTACATTAAAGTTCATCATTCTCTGTTAATTTTCTAAAATTGTTGAAATCTTGAATTGTTCATGGTTTGGGTAATTGAATTGTGGAGTATAGTTATTAAGTGCTATATGATGATACAAGCTTACTTCATGGCTACAATAGAATCGAATTCGTAATCGTTTTTCGAGATGAGCTGAAGGAATCTGCCGAAACTGCAAGCTCCTGGCCTGGCCGCCAGCCTGCGCAGCTGCGCTAGTATTGCACTGGCTAGCGGCGCAGCTACGCCAGAGCCTGTTCTGAGTTTTTCAATTTCTATTGCAGCACCTGTTATGCTATCATGTATTATCCCTTAGAGCAGGCACGTGGACTAACTTAATACACTTATAGGAGTATATACAAGTAATTGAACAGGCATAACAATGATGATACACATGGTTGACATATCACTTATGGTTTTGAAATAAAACTTAAGATTTCATGAACGAATGTTAACATATATGAAGCATGTTAGTGTTCTGTCTTTGCAAGCATATTAGTATGATTTAAAAATGTAAGAGAAGTATGCTAACTAGCGTATATAGGTTCCATAATAAAATGTGATCATATGAACCGTACTAATGCACGTTCCTAGCAATAATGTAAGTTTTGAAACACAACCCATAACATGATATGCCATGTTACTATTCTGATTTCTACGAGCGTAGTAGTGTGGTTAAGAAATGAATGATCAACCTATTAACTTGTGTTTATATGATTCGTAATGAAGCGCTAGCATATTGACCTCGTTAGTGAACATTTCTAACGAAACATATAAGTTTCAAAGGTGAACGTTAGAATGAAAGTATTCTAATTTGGAAAACATGTTAGTATGGTCTATATGGACATGAAAAACTAAGTCTAATGTGGTAGAACATACTAGCATATTCGATCGTAAGTTAAGGTAGTTTCAAATAAGAAACTTAAGAACTTTGAAAAACAAACTTGTCCAAGAATTTTGTCGTTTAGATTCTGACCATATTAGGATGTTTACGTGGTTTAGATATACACTCTATTACATGTGAGTCATGACTATGAGATGCTTTACTTGTACAATGATACCTTTGTTGATTTAGTGCAACTTTTGATAAAAATGTAGAGTGTAAAGAGTAATAACATCAAATGCCATGTGAGACATGTTGTGAGCATACGAGTATAAATATTAAAATTTCATTAGGCCTATAGACGTATTAACATGAACCTCATTTGTTTATATACATATTTCACATATGCATGCTTAATCGTAGAAAATGAACTTCAACTATGTGATTAGAGTATATGTGTGTAGTATACTCGAGCATATATATTAAGTATTATTTGGTCTCGTATGAGGTAGTAGGACAAGAATAGCGAACCTTTGAAGTATGAACTTGTTTAACTTAAGGTTTACCAGTATGAAAACATATGACTTCGAAATTGGATTAGGACGAGCATGCTAGTTTCGAATGGGAGATTATAACTTGATAAGCATGTGTATTGGTTTAGTGGCAATAGTTGCATGCTAGAGTTACGCCAGGACACTTTCAGACCCGAACAATTTGCTTAAGTCGGATTTTAACAGTTAACATATTATGATGCTATAAATGGTATGTTTGATATTGAACGTGATCTTATGTGATAGATTTATATAACGACTAGATTCTAGTATGTGTGAACTTATATTAGTTTATACTAATTGGAGAGAACGACTTGTTATTATTAGGTCGTTCCAACGCCATTTAAATTAAAGCTAGAATTAATTGTAGTTGAGCAATCAGGCAAGTCTCCCTAACTTTACTCAAATTTATACTGAGCAGGATATTATTATATTGCAAGTTTTCCTGAACTACTCTTTTATTTGAGCAAGTGTTTCTTGACTTATACTTATTTATTGTACAAGTATCCGGACCCTATTGTGCAAGTATTTTAAATTCTTGTACTACCTTAGTCAATGAACCGTGTAAGCGAGTTTCTAAACTTCAATTATTTTTGGTGAAAGTTTCCTATCCTTCTCATATTGTATTGAGCAGGTTATTATTATATTGTGCAAGTTCCACGAACTTCACACTTTGAGTACTGTGAAAGTTCCCCGAACTTCACACTTTGGTTATTGTGAAAGTTTTCCGAACTTCACACTTTGGTTATTGTGAAAGTTCCCCGAACTTCACAGTTTGAGTATTGTGAAAGTTCCCCGAACTTCACACTTTGGTTATTTTGCAAGTTCCCGAACTTCATTTCTTTATTATGCAAGTTCTCTAAACTTATACAAACTCGTATATTGTGGAAGTATCTTATCTTTGTGTTTAGTTTACTCAAAGAACGTTGTAAGCAAATGTCCTAACCTATGCATTTACTTTATGCAAGGGATCTATTATGGTGAAATTTCCCGAATTTCACTCTTTGATGTTGTAAGTGTCTAAGCCTATGCATTTATTTTATGCAAGGAGTCTATTATCGTGCAAGTTCCCCGAACTTCACACGTTGAGTATTGTGCAAGTTCCCCAAACTTACACAAATTCATATATTGTGCAACTTCTAAACTTCACTTTGTGCAAGTTCTCTATCCTTCTCATATTGTATTGAGTAGGTTATTGTTGAATCGAAAGTTGTTTACTTAATTGCTTGAACTTTATTTCCAAGCATGTTATTTAGTGGTTTAATTACTTATGAATTATTTCACATTGATATTATTGATGTTCGCGCCTAGCGAATCATCCAAATCGGAGTTCGGAGGCGAGAGTTATGCCCCGTATACCAACGGACGTCAAACCTCACAGTTTTGAGTTTTCATGCACAGCTGTCACTTGGAGCTCAATTTCAGCCTTCATCCATCCATTATTTCTCAATGCTCAAAGAATGAAAGTTGTAGAGCTCTTCGATAGCTTCGATTTGACAGGTTGCAGGCCTCGTAACTCCTCCCGGATCAAACGTTATGGCCGTTTTACCAGAGGACTCTGCAGTAGAAAATCCTTGGCGCGGGCGCGCGGATTTGTAGGTTATTTTGGGCGCCGCCGCGCCAGTCCCCAGTTGTGCCAGACTTGACTTTTCAATTGAACGGGACTTGACTTTCGATTGGGATATAAGGGGGCTCGTTTGTGGCAAGAAAGGGCATCATATATTGGCCCTAAGCTCTAGTTCCTCTCTTATCTTCCTTTACATCTTGTTTAGTCTAGATTAGGAGTAGATTAGAGAGTAGATTAGTGCTAGTTTAGTGTTAGGTAGTTAGATTCTAGGGTTTAGTTAGTTTTTGAAGATTGAAGCAAGTGTGTTGACATCAAAGGATCCAAGCTCGGAGAAAGATTTACAATTTCTATCCTTAATCTCTCCTGGTTATCATTGTGTATTTCGATAATGTATAATCTACTTGTGGATAATATATTCGAGTTGTCTATGACTTAAATCATATTTTGAGGTTTCAATAGAACCTAATGAGTAGTTTAATTTGATATTCCTTCCATGATGGTCTTATTTGATTACTATGTGTTTGTCTATTGCGATGTATACTTTCATTGCTTAATTGAGTCATGACCAATTACTATGATAACCCCATGGGATTGAAAGACAAAGTGTGGGTTTAGATCTAATCGTAGTAGCGGGTGATTGTGCATTAACATGGCATTGGATGTATGATTTGTGCTTAGGATAGACATATACCAAAGCGCCGCTCGTAGTCAATAGAGGACTTGACCTAAAACCCTATTTATTTGTAAACACCATAGACATATAGGGGTTTAGAGAATGTGGGTGTTCACGTACGTTCTATCATCTATGGATTGCACATGATATGGATTAGGTGCATCGAAAGATGACCTTCTCTTACCTTCGTGTTCTCGTCTAACAACTGTAATGATTAATTTGACCTAATTGGAAGTGTGTCGACTTAGACGAATCATTAGGGGAAATTGGAATCTCTTATCTTCATTATCTAATTTTAACTCTAGAATTAATTAGTTTAAGTTTAATTGCTTGCCTAGTTTAACTTAGTTTTAATTCATTCTCTTTACCATCCATTTAAATAAGATTGAGATGATTATATGCTAGTGGTTTGGTGACTTTTATCCATTAATTTCTCGTGGGAACGATATCTTTACTCACTCTTTATTACTCGTTGGCCGCATATACTTGCGCGTTAATTGTGTCATCTAATCGAACCAACAAGTTTTTGGCGCCGTTGCCGGGGAATTAATTGGATAACTGTTTGCCAACATTAGTTTAAATCAAATTAGTCTTACTTTACACTTTATATTTTTGTTTAATTCTCTTCTCATATTCTCTTTTCAGGTACAATGGACTTAAATTTCTATCCATGGAATGGTACAAGGCAAGAGCAACCAAGGGAAGCATACACTGATGGCGTCAACCCAATTGCAACACTTTCAGCACAGCTAGAGGTTCTCTCGAGGAAGCTGGATACTGTCTCAGCTCAGCAGAATCGAGAGATGGTAGTGACCTATAACTACGGTGCTGGGAGCTACGCGAGCCATCAGGAGCCTATCAGTTATGGACAAGAGCAGTATGGGGGTGGTTATTCCTACACCGAACCTTATCCCACTTATCAGCCAAATTGGGGGTATCACCCAGACCCTTCAGCAAACCCTTCATCAGACTATTATCAAGACCAGTACTGGAATCCAAATCCCGCATACACCCCAGAATGCACCTTCCAGACTCCAGTTTACGAGCCTCAACACAATTTTGAGGGTGACACAGAAAATGCAAGCTTGGAGGAAGGAGGTGACATATCACTGAAGGATATCTTGATTGAGCAACAGAAGTCAGTCAAGAATATCCAGAACTGGGCAGAGCAAATTAGCAAGGCCTTGATGATCGAGGAAGATCAAGGGATTCTGACCAATACTGCGACCTATAAAGATCAACACGAGCCAAGTCCAAATTGTGCACCCGAACCCATATACCAACCCCCGAGTTTACAAGGAGAGCAGTCTTCAATGGAATTCATGTATGCAAGCTCAGAAAACCAAGAGGAGTTGTTTGGGAGCCCAGAAGAATCGAGCCAGAATTTTCAATATCAGATGCCCCCCATCAACCATGCTTCTACCAGTGAGACGCAGTACATAGATCCCGTGGCTGAAATAGAAAAGGAAGGATTGGACACTATGTGGGGTAGCTCATTAGCATCAACAAAGGACATCTTGGTCGAACAAGAGCAGTCAATTGAGGATCTTCAGACTTGGGTAGAGCAAATTAGCACAGCTTTAAGGAATGAGGAGGTGATTGAGCAAGTAAATAAAGCTCAAGATAGTCAAAGTCCAATGCCTCAGATGACTGAAGCCGTGAGTAATGATCCCCAGGATACTTGGTGCTATGAAATGGATGCAAAAACTGATGGAGATTCAGAAGTGCACTTGCAACTGGACGAGCATAAGGCAATGTATATAGAGGAGACGCTTGGGGACGTGGAAATCTATGAACCAACCGTGACAATACCCCAAGAGCCTCCTCCGCCAAAGTTTGAGACTCCAGTCAAGTTTGTACACCCTTGCCCCCTTGGAAGCCACATTACAGATACGGATCTCGATGATATGAGAGAGTCCATGAGCTTCAAACCATGGTGGTCAGAAGAGAAGAGAATAGAAGAAGAGTCTGTTGTGTAGTTTATACCTCCATGGCTCGATCATTTCACCTACACAACGGAACCCTTGCCTAGTTCCCCAACCTTCAGGACGGGGAATTCTTTTACTTATCCAATGCTAGGTAGTTTAAATCTGCATCCGCTCCTACTGGGAAGCCTCCAAAGTCACACAGCTATTCTGATGGATGGAGGGGTTCTCCAGTATCGTCGGGGAGTTGGGTAGCAGTGGGCAGACACAGTCGAGCTAGAGGACTATAAATCAAGCGCTAGATGGGAGGCACCCCATTATTTCTCTCTCTCTCTCTCTCTCTCTCTTTGTTTAATTCTCCATTTACATGCTTTCTATCACATTTCCCTCATCCTCGTTTAATTCTTATTAGTTAATATTTATTTTAAATTTTTGCATACTGTAGGAATTAGGAGTTCATTGCCTATATTTTTGAACTTAGGCATGAATGCGTATATTTTTGGGATTACAGAGCTTGTAGCATACTTTTGATGCACTTGCATTGCATATACGCCTTTAGAGAATTTTTGGGAATATAAATGCATATACCTTTCCATGTTCATTCTCTTGATGTAAATAGATTTTATATACTTTTGTTAGTCTAGGAGGGCTTAATAAGTATTGTCTGCATATTTTAGGTCAAAGGCTGCTCGGAATGAATGAAAAGCAAAAGCCAACCTCAGTTCATGCCAAAAATCTGTAGCAACAAAATCTGATGGTCCGCACGGCCACGCCTAATCTAAGGCATTACCACGCGCGGTCGCGCCACACATAAACTGGGCCTGTCTTGGGAAAAATCCTTCAGATTTTAGGGGGTACCACTTCATGTCAATTATTAGCAGCCCCCAAGCCTCAGTCCCTATAATCCCAAACCCTCAGTTCCTTAATGTAATCCCCCCCACTACAAGCCTTAGTTTTGAAAACCTCCTACCTCTTCAATCCAAAGTACCAATTCCCATCCACCTCATCCTCTCAACCTGATCAATTGAGACATTGAGTGTGGAATCTCTAGCAGAGCAAGATTGATATGGAGCTGGGTTGGTTCGTTGAGTATAGTGTTGAGCAGAGTTTATTTTACCAAGAGCATAGATGAGACGGGGAAACTTCTGAGAGGGCGCCACATCATTTCATGCAGCATAAGAAGACAAATAGGGGAGTTTCTTTCTTTTTACCTTTACCTTCAATGAGGACATTGAACAGTTTAAGTTTGGGGGTATTGGTGTTTATTTTGCATATAGATAATTCATTTCATGTTTTGCATGTAAATAGTTCATTACATGTAAGTTAGTTTATATAGTGCATGTAGGTTGTAAATAGTTAAAATTTGTGAAAATTTTAAAATTTTTCTTTTGTTTTTGCATTCTGTTTTGCATTTTGTGTTAGAGCATACTGCATGAATCTAGTTTTCAGTTGGTTAGTTATGTATGTTACCTGTGAAGAAACTGAAATCACTTGATTGTTGAACTGATTTGAGACTTAAGCCTGATTTCATGGTCATATATGTAAATCCTTACCTGTCAAATATTGTGTAACCAGTAAGCACGATAGAGTAAACACTATGATATGCTAAGTTTAAATGTTTACATACTTGTCTTCTGGTGGAAAAACTATGTTTTAATAAAAGAGTTTCAGTTCGCATATAATAATAACTAGACTGTTAAAAGCTTAAGTTTGGGGGAAACAGCGGACATGCATGATTTATGCGGGGAGATGGAGCGTAAGACGCACTCCCTTGCAGAAAAAGAAAAAGAAAAAGAAAACAAAAGAAAAGATTAAGAAAAAGAAAAAAATAGAATAAACACTTCGGCTACGTCGAGTTCTGTGGCCTTTGATATTCGAGCAAGTAAGCCCTAGGGGTGTCTCTACACCCAGCGCCCTAAGGCCATCTGGTCTGGGAGTCGTTGGTCGAAAGCTCGCTACATGAATATCATTGAAAAGCCTAAGAGGACTAGGCATAGCACAGTCGATTGTGTACACGAAAAAGTGCGAATACGCCCTCGTGAGGTAATAAAAGCTTAATGAAAACCCCCTGTTGACTCTTAACTCTAGTAATACATGGTTTAGTTAGAACTTATATGATTTGCTGTCTTTCTTAAGTTAAATCTTGTTTTTCTCCTAAGAAGCATAGTATGTGAATTATTTGTCTGAATGCATATCTAATGGTTGCTAGGCACACAACGCACAATACATCAGTGCTGACAGTTTTAGATTTGCAGAATATGCCTTATTGTCTTATTTTGGGTAGCTTATCTGTTTGACTATCTCGTGGTTTTCTGGGGCATTGCTTTGAAAGTTCAATACTAGCTGAGAACTTGGATTCGCATTCATGATAACGTAGGTTGCATGCATTGTAGATACTGCATTGCAATTTTTGTTTAGTTTTGTTTTGGTTGATTGTGGGCAAGCAACGTTTAAGTTTGAGGGTATTTGATAAGTGGTTTTATGACCACTTATTCGGATAGTTACCAGCTTGTTTTGTTGCTTAAGCTCAAGTAATCCTGTGCTTTTAATATGTCTTTCCTGTGTTTTGCAGTTTTCATGTTTAGGAACTCTCCGAGTGCAATTTGAGTGTTAAAGGACCAAAGATGGCCTAAATGGGGCAAAGCACAGAAAGTGGCTTAAAGCATAAGGAAGGCACGATGGCATGACAAAGGAGCAATGGTTTGTAATGAAGCAATGAGGCCAAAAGGAGCAAGAATGGAATGATGGCATGACAACGGGAAGAAAATGCAATCCGGACATCATTTGGGTGGCTCACGTTCATTTCATGTTCTTGGATTGAAACTTGGTTCATATTGTAGAGCATCTTATAAGCTTTCCGGAACATCTTGAATCATCCAAATCGGAGTTCGGAGGCGAGAGTTATTCCCCGTATACCAACGGACGTCAAACCTCACGGTTTTGAGTTTTCATGCATAGCTGTCACTTGGAGCTCAATTTCAGCCTTCATCCATCCCTTATTTCTCAATGCTCAAAGAATGAATGTTGTAGAGCTCTTCGACAGCTTCGATTTGACAGGTTGCAGGCCTCGTAACTCCTCCCGGATCAAACGTTATGGCCGTTTTACCAGAGGACTCTACAGCAGAAAATCCTTGGCGCGGGCGCGCGGATTTCTAGGCTATTTTGGGCGCGGCCGCGCCAGTCCCCAGCTGTGCCAGACTTGACCTTTCAATTGAACGGGATTTGGCTTTTGATTGGGATATAAGGGGGCTCGTTTGTGGCAAGAAAGGGCATCATATATTGGCCCTAAGCCCTAGTTCCTCTCTTATCTTCCTTTACATCTTGTTTAGTCTAGATTAGGAGTAGATTAGAGAGTAGATTAGTGCTAGTTTAGTGTTAGTTAGTTAGATTCTAGGGTTTAGTTAGTTTTTGAAGATTGAAGCAAGTGTTTTGACATCAAAGGATCCAAGCTCGGAGAAAGATTTATAATTTCTATCCTTAATCTCTCCGTGTTATCATTGTGTATTTGGATAATGTATAATCTACTTGTGGATAATATATTCGAGTTGTCTATGACTTAAATCATATTTTGAGGTTTCAATGGAACCTAATGAGTAGTTTAATTTGATATTCCTTCCATGATGGTCTTATTTGATTACTATGTGTTTGGTTATTGCGATGTATGCTTTCATTGCTTAATTGAGTCATGACCAATTACTATGATAACCCACATGGGATTGAAAGACAAAGTGTGGGTTTAGATCTAATCGTAGTAGCGGGTGATTGTGCATTAACATGGCGTTGGATGTATGATTTGTGCTTAGGATAGACATATACCGAAGCGCCGCTCGTAGTCAATAGAGCACTTGACCTTAAACCCTATTTATTTGTAAACACCATAGACATATAGGGGTTTAGATAATGTGGGTGTTCACGTACGTTCTATCATCTATGGATTGCACGTGATATGGATTAGGTGCATCGAAAATGGCCTTCTCTTACCTTCGTGTTATCGGCTAACAACTGTAATGATTAATTTGACCTAATTGGAAGTGTGTCGACTTAGACGAATCATTAGGGGAAATTGGAATCTCTTATCTTCATTATCTGATTTTAACTCTAGAATTAATTAGTTTAAGTTTAATTGCTTGCCTAGTTTAACTTAGTTTTAATTCATTCTCTTTACCATCCATTTAAATAAGATTGAGATGATTATGTGCTAGTGGTTTGGTTACTTTTATCCATTAATTTCTCGTGGGAACGATATCTTTACTCACTCTTTATTACTCGTTGGCCGCGTATACTTGTGCATTAATTGTGTCATCTAATCGGACCAACAAAACTGATCAGAATCTGATTTCCACGATGGACAAACTCCACATTAAAAATGTACCCTGCTAGTTTTTCTGTAAAAATGTACATCCAAAAGACCTTAAAACGGTTATCTGGGTTTAAGGTCTCAAACATAATGAAATATGGTTTATCGTGCCAGAGTCACTCCGATAGATGTCATGCCCATGAGAAGACCGATATTTATATATATTTTGTGGTCGAGGATGCTTCGCAGTCCGACAATCATCATCCAAATCGAGCCGAAGGCTGAAAAGAATAAAAATGAAAGTATAAACATGCTTCAATTCCTATGCAAGCAAAAGGGTTTGAAAACCAACCCTTCAAAACATCATTTTTATATCTTGTCTAAAAGGACTTTTGCAAATCAAATCAAACCCTTCTTATATAGGTTCAACGAAGCACGACAATACTTTCAAAATCAAACGTAGGCTCAATTACTTCCAGCATACACACACATTGCAATATAAAAGAAAAATATTGAAAAGATGCGGTACCGTGTTTTACGGGAGTTGGGGGTGTCTAACACCTTTCCCCCAGTTAACCAAGCCCCTGAACTTTAGAATCTCGGTTTCAAGATCAAGTTTTGATAATGCCCAGTAATTGGGCCTACTTGCAAAATCAAACAAAACTCGGTTGAGTTTGTATAACCATTTTAATTCTACCAACTGGCGACTCTATAAGCCTTTCAAATCGTCGATATGATACATGTTGGCCTTTTCCTAAAAAACCTTCATTCTTCATAAAATAGATAAGGTAATAAGGGTAGAAAACAACAAGACTTAGGAAGAGAGAAAAATCAGGTCCAAAGTTGACCAGCTTTTTTCCCCGACGTCGACAGAGCAAGTACGTATGTATCAATCTATCCGGATTCACAAATCACCTTTTTAGTAATCCAACGATTGAGAAAAATTTTAGTTTTTAAGCTATCTAATAATTTAGGTCTCATTAGCATGATCATTATCATGATTCTAAAAGCATTACTTAAAACTATGGGTTTATCACATATTATAAAAACAACACCATGTAGATAATTAAATGCCTTTAAATAAACAATTCTTTTATTTATAAATGAATAAGATTATTACAAAGTATATGCTTCATCATATTAAATATGATTGGTTTGTGTGTATCCTACTTTCATGATAGTTAGGATTTTATTTATTCAATCATCTACTACTAGCTATCATACACCATTGGAGTGCAGACAAGGAGGTATGTCAGGCTTGTTTTCTTTATTCAATTTTAAGGGATGTTAAACCTTATTTATAATTAATGGTTAATTGAGTATTCATTATTTATTTATTCTTATATGAAATTCATTCTTGATAATCTGATTTAATTACTGAATGCTATTTGGCTTAACTGATTTGATTTCTGTATGATTAAATTGGTTAACGAATATCATATGCTAGATTAAGGAATAGTATTACGTGTAATTGATATTGTTCCTAATCACTAGTAATTAGTAATACCTGATTGTGGACAAGCTTTTGAGTATTGCTATGATTTATCAGAAGACAAGTTAAACAATCTGAGCTTATGCGTTTGTTGCTTAGAATAGTCTAATTCCCTAGTTCTTAATGATGTCGTTATATTAAACCTAGAAAGCTTGTTCTAGGTTGTATAACAGTTAGAATCTTGTGAAGAGCTTATTTCATTGAGTGATAATCTAAAGGGATTTTCGGGTAGCAAAGCTTGTTGTTACCTAAGGCTATTAATTTCTTTAAATGGTAAATAATGTTACACTTGATTAATCTATTGTTGTAAAAAGGTGATACTAAACTGAAAAACTGAAGTTTTTTCTTAGTTTATCCTTGTTAAATTAGTTTAATCAATTGAAAACCTCTTTTTTATTGGAAACAATAGAATAAATATAAATTAAATTACTCTCTGTGAGATCGATCCTTAAGTACTATTGTGCTAATTGTTTGAATTTGTAAAGTGAAAGTGAGATTAATTTAGGAGTGTAAACGACAGCTCCAAAATTTTGGCGTCGTTGTTGGAGAGTGTTATTTGTTTTTGTTTATTCTTTGTTGTCGTTTTATTTATTTATTTTTTCTCTTTTTAATTTATGACTCAATCCTCTCACTCTATTGACTTAAATTTTGATCAAGAGATAGGGAAAACTAGCATGACATGCATCCTTGTCCGCACTCCAATGGTGTTTGATAGATGGTAGTAGATGATTGAATGAATAAAATCCTGACTATCATCACCTATTTATAGTGGTAGACAAGTCCCTAAATCCTATAGTAACTAGAAATCCAAATCCTAAAATGAATTACCAAACATACCCCAATTTCATAAAGAAATAGAAACCAATTTAGAAAGAGAATCTAGTCTAAAAGAAATCCTAAGTCAAGTAGAATTATCAATCCCATTCCATGTAGAAGTCTGTGACGCCCCCAAATCTGGGTTCTTAAAACCTCGGACCTGGTACGTTACGGTACTTCATCTTCATGCATATTCTATAAACTAATGCGAAATAAATAAACATAAATTGTTTATTTCACATGATTCTATAACATTTCCCAAGGTCTATTAAACTGAACTGAATTCATACCTTTAATAACTTAAAAGGTTTACAACATTTGCATCAGATAACTAATAATTATAAATGTCTATAATCTACTCTTGGAATTTTTCCTTTGCCCTTGTCTTTCTTCGAGCCTTCGTCTTATTCTTAAATTTGTTTTCATGATATAGCAAGGGTGATCAACTACTTTGCCCAGCAAGTTTAAATACAATAAGGATATATCATGATTGAAAGAAAGAATAAGTTTTTGAATTTTCAACAATATAATAATTATGAAAGAGCATGAGTCATAATGTCAATAATTGAATGACTGAATCAATAATGTTTAATATCAACAAGGACCACGAACAATTTTAACTAAACGTTATGGTAATGAAGGTGATCAGCCTTTTATACTTGATGAACATATACAATATGCACTAAGTGCGAATCGATAATCAGCACAGATGTGAATAATCCACAATAATTATTCACTAACATGATTTGAATATATAACTCAAGTTTGAGTAAAGGAAAACTTGCATGTACCGTCGATTACTACTACGCAATCTAATTTAATATCTTTATTGTAAAGACCAATCACTGTTAAGATTGACCTTTCAATCAGTATATCATACCATACTTGTGACGAACGAGAATTTTGTAATTTAATTTGAATATTTATTGAATTAAATAAATATTTTGATGATTTATTTATTAAGTTATTAATGTTTTAATTATTGAGCTAAATAATTATTTGATGGAATTATGGTAGATTAATTTAATTATATGTGTTACATTGATTAAATTAATGTGGAGAATTTTTATAATTTAAAGTATGTATTTAATTGAGCCTATTCGGTTAAATAAATTATTTAACAAGCATAATGTTATTCTAAATAATTTAATAATTAATTAGAGATTTAATAATTGGACATAATTAATAAATGAGATTTTTAATTATGTGATTATGTGATTTAATGTGGATTGTTATGTTTTATTTAATTAAATTTAAATAAGATTATTTGATTAATTAGAAGTGTGACATTAAATTATATAATAAACATTTAATTAAATTAAAGGGGAAATGAGTTACTAAAGAAGAAGAACTAAACATGGCCTTAATGAGTGGGAGAAGTTAAATACTGGGTGGGACTTAACCGACACCCACTTCTACCATCAGTTTTATAACTACATATTATATATTATATACCTTATATCATATATCGTATAGCATATATCATATATATCAGAGTAAAGTAGAGAGAACATAGAGAATTTGAGAGAGAATTGAGAATTTAAGAAGAAGAGTTGTAGATTATAGAGTTCATATTATCATCAAACAGAGTTAACAAGGGTATGATTCTTCAACCCAAGCCTTTAATTACACGTTCTTATGTTTTCTCCATGAAAATCAGTTTTGAGTTCTCTATGGCTAAAGTTATCAACGATTATTGATTATATATGTGTATACATGTTAGTATATGATCATAACATACTTTCTATCATCTATGTATGTTTTAAAACAATCAATTTCACATAATTATGCTTTAATCAAAGTTTCATGAGTTACAGAGTATAAAAAGTATGAAGAACACATATATGGCCCTTATGTACAAAATATCATGCTTGAAGTGTTCATTAAACTCTAAATTGATAGTTAATTATGATTATGCATATTTAAACGAAAAAAACAAATTTAAACGGACATATTCAGAGTTACAACGAATCTGTAACGTTAAATTTCATGATTCTCTCGAAACCTTGCAAAATACCAAAAACAGTGAATTTAAGTGTTTTAATTTGAGTAATTACGTGATCTAAAATGTTAAAAGCATGTTAGAATCATTATATGTTGTTCCTGTGAAGTTTATATTTCAGGGGAATCACTGTATTTGTTTAATTTGGAATTATTTGGCCTTCTTTGCAGTTTTTCGAGAACTGCAACTGGCCCTGCCAAGGTACCCCGCCCTAGCGGGCGCTAGACCAGCCCTAACGGGCCGCTACCGAACCTACACCAGCCTTAGTGGGCCTAACACTAACCTGATAACATGATGAACATGTAATACAATACTATAACACGTTATTGACATGTATAATATAATTTGAAGTTTGATGTTAATAAACTATGTGTGAACTTGAATATTGATGTCGTAAGACTTGATTACGATTATCTAAGAGTTCATATTATGTGGTATGCATGTTGTGATTCAGATTCACGTTATGTGGTTAGCTAACAAGTTAAGATTTGTGAACCAAGTTGTTAAGTTGAACTTAAGTGAGAAGTTCAACAGTTAAATATAGTGGTAATGGAACTAATTAATGTTGTAAACGTAATGTAATGTGTAGGACGTTGAGGAAGTGAATTGTAATTATAACTGTAGCTTGTGCACGAGGCAAGTGTTCTATCCCTAATTTACTATTGTTGAGAAAGTTTCCTAATCCTTATTTTTATGTTAAGCTAGTTTCTAAACTTTACTTTTATGTTGAGCAAGTTTTCTAAACTCAATCAGTTATTGAACAAGCTTTCTATTCTTGAATTATTATCATGATGCAAGTTCTTATTCTTGTTCATTCAAGTCAAGTTTCATATGAGATATTACAAGTTTTTTAAAGTATTACTTCAGTTATACAATACTTATTCGATTGTATACTCTTGAGATTTATTATTCGATTTGAATATCAATTATTATTGAACCTTGTAAGACTAGCGAACCCTTATTGATTCGACTAGTCCATAGTTGATGAACGTTTTAAATTCTAGAACTGTTACTGAACTTATCCAAACCAAACTTCCTTTGGTGCGAACTTCGATGTCAAACTGAGATGAACAATCCTCTATAAGGGATTTTGTACGCTTTAGCATTGAGATATTGTGCACAGTATGGTACTAAAAGCTGATCCCCCTATGTACGAGTAGTACAGTCTATATAGTCTTATGACTGCTAAAGGTCTAAAGTAGAAATACTTGACAACCTGAGACATAGTTCAAGGTCTTATGACCCTCAGATATACTTTTTATTCTTGTTATTCATTCTTTATTCAAAAGCCGAGATTTCTATTATTCAAACTTCTTGGACTCATTCGCATGTTATTATATTGTTATATTTGTATACTTATGGGAAATTGTGCTCACTCTTGCATAATAACAAAGGCAAGGGCAAAGTCAACAAGTGATGAAGACTTGTTATTTATTTGATAATATTTGTCTAAGACTTATGTTGTTATGTTTAAGACTTATTTAATTGTTTACGTTTTCGCATTTGAGATTTAAGGTTAATATGACCTGGGATTTAATTATGTATTTATTATTTAGATGTTGTAACTCTATAAGAGGAGATGATGGAGATGTTTTTATCTATTTCATGGTTTGCATTTATTATGGGTAAAGATATATATGATATTTGTACAGTGAACACCAAATCCCGTGGAAATTGAAGTACCCGAATTTGGGGGTGTCACAGGTTGATATCAGAGCTGTAGGTTATGATCCTTAGGTGGGGGAAAACCTTAGGGTATTAGCCTTCGAGAACATAGTAAAGATAACTCTTATCGAGTTCTAAGAAAGATAATAAATTACCTTATGTGCTTTGTGTTTATATTTGCCTACTTGCCCGAGTATCGATTAGCATCACAAAATAACTAATAACTTAAAATTTTGATTGTCAGGATGTCGGATATTGGAGGATCCAGTCAGCCTAGGGAGGTTGTACCCCGAGTGGCTATTGAGAAGGAGCCCCGAGACATTCATATAGTCTGGGAGCAGTTGGTTCGTAGAGAGCCATCTCCTGTGATCACTATTGTTGGTCGGGAGCATGAGCCAGTGTTCGATTCAAAGGAGGACTCTAAGGAGATTGAGACTGAGGCAGCTGAGGAGGAGGATGAGGACCCTGAAGAGTTCCCACCAAACTCTATCAGTGCTGAGATGTACGACGAGATGTATGACCATAACATAGAGTTACAGGATACTGTTTGGGAGCTGAAGGAGCAGGCAGTTACTCAACGGACTACCATCGAGCAGAAGGATGGTGAGGTTGAGACTCTTTATACACGCCTTGGAGACGTGAAGTAAGAGTTGGTCCATGAGAATGGCCAAAGTGAAGAAAAGTTAGTTGAGATAGAAAAGCTGAAGAATGATTTACGTGAGGAATCAGCGAAGCTTACCATAGGAGAGGATGTTTGGATGAGGGCTTCACGACGTGCAGAGATTGCTGAGGATAACGATCTGGCAAAGAAGGCTAAAATCGAGGAGACAGACTTTACATTTCAGACTGCGATTGATAAGGCCCAAGATCGGGTTATGTGTAATCCAGCTCAGTTTGAGGATCTACCTTGGTATATGCTGTATCGCAGGATGATGTTCCGCGTTATGGAGGAAGAGCACATCAAAGCTGTTTGACGTCTTAGTAGGCCGGGATAGGAACAGTTTGATTATGTGAATATTTCATGTTAGTTAATAATGTAAATTACTATGTGATTATAAACAAAAGAATATTTTGATGATTTAAATCCTGAAGATTTTTTATCTCGGGATAGTTGATGTAAATAGCAGAGATGCTATCTTTCTTATGTTTAAAAACTTTTGATTAAATAAAATATCAAAGTTTATTTGAGATGATATGTGTTATGTGATTATCTTAAAATGTTTAAGCTGAGTCTTAAATATTTAAGGGATTGAATAAAGATCTAATAAGCGTATATCTTAATAGAAATATGCCGCCGAGAAAATGCCATAACTGTCAACCAGCCCAAGAAGGGTCGATTAATAACGACGACGCCAATGCTAACGCTAACCCCGTCCGGCAGTTGGTGAATCTTTTGACTGGAGCTCTGAATAACCAGCCGCAAGCTCCACCGAACACGACGTTCAATGACTTCAAGGCAGTGGGACCGCCAGAGTTCAAAGGATCCATGAACCCGATTAAAGCACAGACATGGGTCATGGAGATGGAAAAAGTTTTTGACGTTCTCTAGGGTCAGTGAGGACCAGAAGATAGCCTATGCAACGTTCATGTTGAAGTCAAAGGCCAGCTATTGGTGGCAGGCAAATAAAGTCAGAGGAGGAGAAGGTGTGGTAACCTGGGAGAGGTTCAAGGAGATGTTCTTCGAGGTGTACTTCCCAACAAGCTCACAGAATCAGATGGAGGTGCAATTTCTGGAGCTTAAGTAAGGTAATATATATGTACCAGATTACGCAGCAAGATTTAATGAGCTGGCTAGGTTTGCCACATACCAAGTACATACCGACGATAGAAAGGCAAGGAGGTTTGAACAGGAACTGAAGCCCTGGTTGTATAGCAAGGTGTCGATGTTCCAGCTGAATACCTTTGCTGGAGTATTGGATAAGTCTATCCTCACTGAAGGTGGGAGCGATGCAATGACCAAATACAACCAGAAGCTAAAGAAAAAGAAGAGTGAAGGAGAAGGTAACAACAAGGCTAGTAGTAGCAACATTAGAGGAAACAACAGCCAGAAAAGAAGGTGGAATGATAGTACACCAACTGGAAATCAACAAGGAATTCAAAAGAAGAGAATTGAAGAATGTCGGATCTGCTGGAAAACTCACCTGGGGGTCTGTATGAAAGGAAAGCGAGTATGCTATAATTGTGGTCAGGAAGGCCACATAGCACCTAACTGCCCTAACCCTAAGAAGGGCGCCTGCTTTACATGCAGATCGAAGGACCATCTAACTAGGGATTACCCTAAGAAGGTATCTGGAGGGGCAGGATCAGGTGGGAACAGAGGAAGCAGAGGTGGAAATGCTCTGACAATTACAGGACCGACCGCAACTAATCGACCTACCGCCAGTACATTCAACATGACAGTATAGGATGCTGTGCAGTCTCGCGATGTGGTGTCAAGTTTCATTCGGATCAATAAAGTTAATGCTTATGTATTATTTAATTCGGGTGCTACTTGCTCATTTATATCCGATGACTTTGCTAAGAACTTAGAATTGCCTAAGGACGAGTTAGAATACGCTATGAACATAGAGATTGCGAAGAGGGAAGTGATTCCAGTTAAGTATGTATACAAGAACTGTAGGGGTGGATATCAAGGGTAATGTGATGAACATAGATCTTATTCCGATTAGACTTGGGGAATTCGACGTTATCTTGAGAATGGATTGGCTATTCAATTATGGAGCGATAATTGATTGCTAGAGGAAGTGTATTAACATTATGACTCCGTCAAAGGTTGTGTTTTATGGTAACAAGTCACCTAGACAAATGAGTTGTCTGACGATGATGCAGGCCAGGGAGTTATTGAGACAAGGATGTGTAAGATATTTAGCCTACATAGTGGATAGTCGAAAAGAGAACCTGAAGTTAGAGGAAATACCAGTTGTGAGAGACTCCGTGGATGTATTTCTGGATGATTTTCCAGGAATTCCGCCAGATTGGGAGGTAGAGTTCGTAATAGATTTGGCACTAGGAACAACTCCAATATCGAAGGCACCGTAACGTATGGCTCTAGTAGAGATGAAGGAAATGATGGTGCAGCTGCAAGAACTTTTGGATAAGAAGTACATTCAACCGAGCGTATCACCGTGGGGAGCGCCGGTGTTATTTGTTAAGAAGAAGGATGGGAAAATGAGGCTCTGCATCGACTACAAAGAGTTAAACATGGTCACGATTAAGAATAAGTATCTATTTCCTAGAATTGACAACCTGTTTGACCAGTTTAAGGGAGTGAGATACTTCTCGAAGATAGATCTAAGAAGTGGTTACCATCAGTTGAAGGTGAGGACAGAGGAGGTTCCAAAGAAAGCGTTCAGAACTCAATATGGTCACTACTAATTTTTAGTAATGTCATTTGGTCTAACAAATGCACCTGCAGCATTTATAAACCTAATAAATAGAGTATTCAAGCCCTTTTTGTACAAATTTATGGTGGTGTTTATCGAAGACATTCTGGTGTATTCAAAGACCAAGGAGGAACATATTGAACATCTGAAGGTGACATTGGAGGCATTGAGAAAGGAGAAGTTGTACGCCATGTTTTTGAAATGCAAATTCTGGATTAAGAGGATGCAATTTCTTGGACATGTGATCGATAAGGACCGAATTTCTGTAGATCCCTCCAAGGTTGAAGCTATGATGAACTGGGATCAGCGGAAGACACCGTCAGAAGTGTGAAGTTTTCTTGGATTGGCAGGATATTATAGAAGATTCATTAAAAACTTTTCTAAGATCGCAACTCTGCTGAATAATTTGACTAGAAAATCGGTGAAATTCGTTTGGACGGAGAAGTGTGAGGAAAGTTTCCAAGAGCTGAAGAAGAGGTTGAGTACGGCACCTGTGTTATCTCTTCCGGATAGTACAGGAAATTTTGTGGTGTATAGTGATGCGTTGCATAAAGGACTAGGCTGTGTGCTTATGAAAAATTGCAAAGTCATTGTGTATGCGTCACGACAGCTAAAGAATTACGAGAAGAGGTATCCGACCCATGATTTAGAATTGGCTGTAGTGGTATTTGCTTTGAAGATCTGGAGACACTATCTCTATGGGGAGAAGTGTGAAATATATACAGACCACAAGAGTCTGAAATATATTTTTACACAGAAAGATTTGAACATGATCCAGAGGAGATGGTTGGAATTAATCAAGGACTATTATTGTGAGATCTTATACCATCCGGGTAAAGCAAATGTGGTTGCTGACGCCTTAAGCAGAAAGGGTTGAGAAAAGTTGATGATGTTGACTGCCCAGGAGGAGCTAATTTCAGCACTGGAGAAACTGGAATTAGAAGTGAGATATCCTATGGAGTCTGACAAAAAGCTATTTCAGCTAAGAGCTGGAACAACTTTGCTGAATAAGGTTAAGAAAGCACAACTTCAAGATGAGGACTGTTGTAAGATAAGGAAGAAGATATCCGAAGGGGATAAACAGAAATTCAAGGTGGACAGTGAGGGACTATTGAGATTTGAGAGTAGAGTTCGGGTACCGCCAGCTTCAGATATTAAGGAAGACATTTTGAGCGAGGCTCGTAGTTTGCGATATTCGATTCACCCCGAAAGTACCAAGATGTATCAGGATCTACGATAATATTTCTGGTAGCCTAATATGAAAAGAGATGTTGCCGATTGTGTTGCCAAGTGCCTGACGTGTCAGAAAGTGAAGGCAGAACATCAGAGGCCTAGTGGTTTTCTACAACCTCTAGAGATCCCAGAATGGAAATGGGAACACATTACAATGGATTTTGTAGTGGGTCTTCTGACAACTCAGAAAGGCTACGACGCAGTATAGGTTATCGTTGATCGACTGACGAAATCAACACACTTCCTTCCGATCAAGATCAGATTCATTTTAAACTAGTTAGCAAAACTTTATGTGAGAGAGATTGTTTCAAGGCATGGAGTTCCAGTATTGATTATTTCTGAACGAGATCCGCTATTCACATCAAATTTTTGGAAGCGACTGCAGGAATACATGGGGACACAGTTGAGAATGAGTACGGCATATCACCCTCAGACCGACGGGCAGAGTGAAAGGACGATCCAGACATTGGAAGATATGCTAAGAGCGTGCATCATGGATTTCAAAGGAAATTGGGATGATCACTTAGCGCTCGTTGAATTCGGTTACAACAACAGTTACTACGCAAGTATTGACATGTCGCCTTATGAAGCGTTGTACGGCAGAAAGTGTAGAACTCCACTATACTGGGATGAAGTCGGCGAAAGACATTTTCTAGGTCCAGAATTGGTACAACAGACAGTCGAGATAGTCAAGGTTGTAACGATTGAGATTTTATATTTAATTTTAAATATTTATTGAATTAAATAAATATTTATGTGAATTATTTATTGAGTTAAATAAATAAATTATGTGATTTATGGAGTGATTTAATTAAGTGTATATATTAATTAAATGAATGTGTAATATTTAATTAAATTAAGGTATATTAATTTTATATTATAATTCTAATTTAATTGAGATAATTAAATTAGATGAGATATGTGATGAAGTGTTACATGGATTATAATTAGCGAGTAATTATAATTATGTGGCAATTTTATGTGATTTATTGATGTTAGATTTTAATTGATTAAATTATTATTGATATTTAATTAATTAAAATGTGACATTAAAGTATGTGTTAAATAATTTGTTAAAATAAAGAAAAGGATTTTTAAATTTATTTTAACCAAACAAGGCCCTTATAATTGTTTTAAACCTATTTCTATCAAACGGGGCCCTAACTATCAAAAACCTATTTAAATAAACTGTTTACCAAACATGGCCTTAGCATTAATAATCTGTTTTTGAAAATAACCTTGTTTTGCCAAACAAGGCATTGTGGTTTTTTAAAATTTGTAACTGACATAATACTTAATATATTTGTCAGTTATATTATATAATTAAGCCTATATCTATTACTACGTATTATATTATACGTTAGTCTAAACTACGTTAGAAAGAATATCAATGTAAGAGAGAAAAGAAAGAACAGAGGAAGAGTTAGAGAAGAGAGAAGAAGAAGAAAAGGAACAGCTTAAGCATCATCATCTTCTTCATTAACGATTAGCAAAAAGGTCATAATCTATAATTTTACTCTTACAATTATAGAACTCAATTCATATGTTTCATGTATTTTATTCTCTGTCAAAAGTTGAGTTTTAATGGAAGTTGTGAAATCATGGATTTTATATGTATGTATTGTATCCATGTGTTGATTGTGGTAATTGTATGACATAAGAGGATTTTCAAGAATTAAATTACTGTTAAAACAAGTTTCATGAAAAAAGTTTTGTTCATATTGTTTTATGTATATTGATTGGTTTTAGAATGGAAAATTTAGGAATTTGTATGTGTTAGTATGTCTAATTAGAATTGGTTATGATGTTATATTCAATTATGAAGAGATTTCATGTGTTATAAGTTGAATTACTTGAGAAATTCTATTACAGTAGATTATTTTATGGAAAAATATGAATTTTCATGAAAATGACCAAATTGGATTTTTAAAACTATTGATTCTCGTTGTTTAAATGAGTTTATGTTTTGAGTGCATGTTAGATATATGTATTACAGCGTATATATGATTTACAGTGTCTATGTTACTGTATTTTTGGCTTGTATAGGTTGTCCGGTAAAGCAGTGAGCCGTGACTGTCTGCGTCTGGCCGAGCTGTTGTGCAGCTGCGCCGACAGCAAGGTGAGCAGCGCAGCTGCACCGCTTGCTTTTACCAGAGCCTTTACCTGCGCAGCTGCGCCGGGTTGAAGGCAGCTGCGCAGCTGCGCCGGGTTCGGTGCAGTGGCAGTGTGTTTTAAACAATTGTGCAGATTATTTTCATGCCTAAGTTACATTATTGCTAAGATAATGAGCATATATCTAACTGCTATAACATGTGTTAACACGAAGTTGGTAATTTCATAATTTGAGAAAAAAGGAAGTTTTAAAAACCTAATATAGTATTTAAATTATAAACTATAATTGTTTTATTATAAATGAGTTACTTAATTATAATTTGATTAATTATAATTAAGAGTAAATGTTTAATTTAAATTATAATATTGTAAAATTGTAATGTATAGATATTGATTATTTTAATCAATTAGATGTTAATTTAAATGATAATTTAAGTAATTATAATTTAATAAATGCATGTTTAATTGTGGATTTTAAATTGATAATTACATGATTAATTATAAATTGTGTAATTATAATACATGATTAATTATAAATTGTGTAATTATAAATGCATGATGTAGTTTAATTGATTATAAATTATAATTTGTTTATAATTTAAAAGGTAATTATAATTTAAGTAATTATAATTTGATTAAGTGTTTGAATTATAATTGCTTAATTATAATTTAGTTAAATATATAATTAATTTAATTATGTGATGTAATTAACTATGTGATAGATGATTATTATTATTTATTTAATTAGAATGAGTTATCCATGAGGGTTAACCACTTATGCGAATTAGTTATGTGTTAACTAATTTAGGTTATTATGATTGGATGTGTATAGGAAGTGTTTAAGTACGTGGTTGAGTTACGTAGCTTGTGCGTAAGGCAAGTTTTCTAAACCCTAATCTTGTATTAATTTTATGCAAGTCTTCTAACCCTAAACTTGTTAATTATATACAAATTCTTGAATTCATATATTCATTATTGAGAATGTCCTTTCCATTTCTGTATTGGACAATTGTTTATTTAATTGAAACGATCTTAACTTATTGTTCAAGTAAGATCCAGTTATTATTTTAAATGCTTTAAGTTGATTCTAAAGCATATGTTAGTTCATAATTCTGTTATTTACGAATTATTGATAGTCTATTCAACTAATCCTTAGTTGATGAACGTGAAACCAAAATTACCCTTGTAAGCTTATCCAAACCAAACTTTCTTTGCTGCGGACTTGAATTCAAATTACTGAGTTGAACAACCCTATGTACTAGGGGAGGTTACTACGCATAGCGTTAAGATGTTTGTGCACAATACACGATACAAAGGGCTGATCCCCCTAAATACGAGTTAAGGTCCATAGTCTTATTGACTGTTAAAGGTTTAAATATAAATATTTATAACCTAGGACAAGAGTTCAAAGGTCTTATGACACTCAGATAAATTCTATTTTTGAATTGTAATTGCAATGAAAGAATTATTATTCAATTCTTTATTGTTGAAGCGAATCATATTATTCAAATTCTTTGAAAGATATCCTTTCATGTATATATTATTGTTAAACTCTAGTGAGCTGTGGTTTGCTCACTCTTGCATTAAATAACAATTTCAGTTAAGGTTGATAATATTGATGCTTCGTTTACTAGTAAGGGCAAGGGAAAGCAAAGCAAGTGAAGACTTGTTTTTATTTAACTGAGAATGATTGTACTAAGACTTGACTGTTATGTTTTTATTTCCGCACTTGTTATATTCATGTCAAGGTTAGAGTAACCCGGAATTATTTTAAAAAGGTTGTAACCCTTGTTGTAAGGGAGATTTATTTATTTTAATTTAAATTGTAGGTTCTTTTGCATTATTCATTGGGTAGATGTATGTTATATTATAAAGTGAACACCAAATCATGTGAAAACGAAGTACTTGGATTTGGGGGTGTCACAAAGGTGATCCAGATAAGATTGGTAGCGGCTCATGATAGGCAGAAGAAATACGCCCATCCACATCGCAAGAATGTAGTATTTGAATTGGGTAGCTTTGTTTTCTTGAAAGTCTCTCCTTGGAAAGAAAAGATCGGATTTGACAAGAAGGGAAAATTGAACCCAAGGTTCATTAGACCCTTTGAAGTGCTGCGAAGAATCGGAGAAGTCGCATATGAGGTAGCCTTACCTCCGGCGCTAGAGCATTTCCACAGCGTCTTCCATGTGTCAGTGTTATGTCCATATAAACCCGATTACAAACATGTGATTGAATATGAACCCCTGCAATTTGAGAAAGAATTATCCTATAAAACAGTTCCTGTTCAGATTGTTGACAGGAAAGAGCAAGTTCTCAGAAATAAAGTTATACCTTCTGTTAAAATAATATGGAGGAATCACAACGCTGAAGAAGCTACGTGAGAACTCGAAGAACATATGTTGAAGACTTACCCACATTTATTTTCTTAATCTATGTGTAAGCGATTTTGAGGACATAATCTTTATTAGGGGGGAGGATGTAACGGGACGAATTTAATTGAACTGTGATTTTGGGGACAGAATCATTTTAAGGGGGAAAAAATGTGATGAACGAGAATTTTGTAATTTAATTTGAAAATTTATTGAAATAAATAAATATTTTGATGATTTATTTATTGAGTTATCAATGTTTTAATTATTGAGTTAAATAATTATTTAATGGAATTGCGGTAGATTAATTTAATTATATGTGTTACATTGATTAAATTAATGTGGAGAATTTTTATAGTTTGAAGTATGTATTTAATTGAGCCTATTCGATTAAATAAATTATTTAACAAGCATAATATTATTCTAATTAATTTAATAATTAATTAGAGATTTAATAATGGGACATAATTAATAAATGATAATTTTAATAATGTGATTATGTGATTTAATATGGATTGTCATATTTTATTTAATTAAATTTAAATAAGTTTATTTGATTAATTAGAAGTGTGACATTAAACTATATAATAAGCATTCAATTAAATTAAAAGGGAAATGAGTTACTAAAGAAGAAGAACCAAACATGGCCTTAATGAGTGGGAGAAGTTGAATACTGGGTGGGAATTAACCGACACGCACTACTACCATCAGTTTTATAACTACGTATTATATATTATATACCTTATATCATATACCATATAGCATATATCATATGTCAGAGTAAAGTAGAGAGAAAAGAGAGAATTTGAGAGAGAATTGAGAATTTAAGAAGAAGAATTATAGATTCTAGAGTTCATATCATCATCAAACAGAGTTAGCAAGGGTATGATTCTTCAACCCAAGCCTTTAATTACACGTTCTTATATTTTCTCCATGAAAATCAGTTTTGAGTTCTCTATGACTAAAGCTATCAACAATTATTGATTATATGTGTGTATACTTGTTAGTATATGTTCATAACATGTTTTCTATCATCTATGTATGTTTTAAAACAATCAATTTCATGTACTTACGATTTAATCAAAGTTTCATGAGTTATAGAGTATGAAAAGTAAGAAGAACACGGATATAGCCCTTATGCACAAAATATTATGCTTGAAGTGTTCATTAAACTCTAAATTGATAGTTGATTATGATTATACATGTTTAAACGAACAAAACAAAATTTAAACCAACAGATTTGGAGTTATAACGAATCTGTAACGTTGAATTTTATGATTCTCTCGAAACCTTGCAAAATACCAAAAAAACTGAATTTAAGTGTTTTAATTTGAGTAATTATGTGATCTAAAGTGTTAAAAGCAAGTTAGAATCATTATATGATGTTCTTGTGAAGTTTATACTTCATGGGAATCACTATATTAGTTTAATTTGGATTTATTTGGCATTCTCTGCGATTTTTCGCGAACTTCAACTAGCCCAGCCGAGGTACCCTCGCCTCAGCGGGGGGGGGGGGGGGGGTGCAGAGAAAAATATTTTTTGAGACTTTTATGTATTTTTAAGCCATAACATGATGACTTAACCTAACCTAATGAACATGATAATATGATGAACATGTAATACAATACTATAACACGTTGTTGACATGTATAATATAATTTTAAGTTTTATGTTAATAAACTGTGTGTGAAATTAGATATTGATGTCGTAAGACTTGAATACGATTGTCTAAGAGTTCATATTATGTGGTATGCATGTTGTGATTCAGATTCACGTTATGTGGTTAGTTAACAAGTTAAGATTTGTGAACCAAGTTGTTAAGTTGAACTTAAGTGAGAAGTTCAACAGTTAAACGTAGTGGTAATGGAACTAATTGATGTTGTAAATGTAATGTAATGTGTAGGACGTTGAGGAAGTGAATTGTAATTATATCTGTAGCTTGTGTACGAGGCAAGTGTTCTATCTCTAATTTCTATTGTTGAGCAAGTTTTCTAATCCTTATTTTTATGTTAAGCAAGTTTTTAAACTTTACTTTTATGTTGAGCAAGCTTTCTAAACTCGATCAGTTATTGAACAAGCTTTCTATTCTTGAATTATTATCATGATGCAAGTTCTTATTCTTGTTCATATAAGTCAAGTTTCATATAAGATATTACAAGTTCTTTAAAGTATTACTTCAGTTATACAATACTTATTCGATTGTATAATCTTGAGATTTATTATTCGATTTGAATATCAATTATTGTTGAACCTTATAAGACTAGTGAACCCTTATTGATTCGACTAGTCCATAGTTGATGAACGTTCTAAATTCTAGAACTGTTATTGAACTTATCCAAACCAAACATCCTTTGGTGTGAACTCTGATGTCAAACTGAGATGAACAATCCTCTATAGGGGATTTTGTACGCTTTAGCGTTGAGATATTGTGCACAGTATGGTACTAAGGGCTGATCCCCCTAAGTACGAGTAGTAGAGTTCATATAGTCTTATGACTGTTAAAGGCCTAAAGTAGAAATACTTGACAACCTGGGACATAGTTCAAGGTCTTATGACCCTCAAACATACTTTTGATTCTTGTTATTCATTATTGATTCAAAAACTAAACTTTCTATTATTCAGGCTTCTTTGACTCATTCGCATGTTATTATATTGTTATATTTGTATACTAGTGGACAATTGTGCTCACTCTTGCATAATAATATTGCAGTTAAGAACGAAAGGTCCGACGAGCCTACCACTAGCAAAGGCAAGGGCAAAGTTAACAAGTGATGAAAACTTGTTGTTTATTTGATAATATTTGTCTAAGACTTATGTTGTGATGTTTAAGAATTATTTAATTGTTTATGTTTCAGCATTTGAGATTTAAGGTTAGTATGACTTGGGATTTAATTATGTATTTATTATTCAGATATTGTAACTCCATAAGGGGAGATGATGGAGATGTTTTTATCTATTTCATTGTTTGCATTTATTATGAGTAGATAGATATATGATATATGATAAGTAAATTATCTAACATTTAACCGCATAATCAAATATTAGATAACTCCTTAACATCATACGTATTCACTATTCTAAACCTAGCACACATCGAGTCTTTAACAGTGTTCAATATAGTATGTTGAGTGGTTTCCCACAAACAACTAATAAACTAGTTTTCGTCTCATTTACACTATTTTTCATAGCGAGTTAGATCGGTTGCTAGTTCGTATATACCTCAGCTCCCTAAAAGAATCGTTTAGCCTAGATACTATACATCAGTCATTAAAGAGTACGATTATACCACTACTTTATCATATAACTTGTGAATTAACACTTAGTCTTTCACATTATAAGTTCTTCTTTATAATCCATTAAGCCGAATATCTAATCTAGCAACCTAAATTCAAACTGAATTACAATCCAGCAACCTAGATTCACTGATTCAGTAAACCTAGTACACCAATTCAGCAAGCTGAATACAAGCTAACATATTTAATTCAGCAAACCGAATTCAAACTGTATTCCCTTCTTAACATATTAAATTTCCAATTCATCATACTATACATTCAATATGGCCTATTGAATGTCAAATCAATAACTTAACTCTTCTTTTAAACTCTCAATTAATATTATTAATTATTTAATAATATTTTAATTTCTTTACTACTATTATTAATCATTTTAACCTTCCATAAACATAATATCTCATCAAAAATGACCAAAACCTCCATCAAAAATATGCATAAACCATATTTAGGGTTTCTAAGTCATAAAATCCTATTTTTCATATCTTTAACATTACATAAGTAATTTATTCATTTATTCACAACTAAATTATTTCTATGAAAAATACCAAATCATCTTATTATTTCCTTATCTTTTAGCCACACATATATACTTATATTCCATACACAAAAAGAATTTTTCTGGAATTTTTCAATTTCCTTTAGTATTTTTCAAAAGTCCATTTTTAATTCGTAACTTAAGAAAATTAACTATATCATGCTCAATTCCAAAAATTCTCAACTCTTGGCAGAATCTTACACATTAACATTAACTTCCAGTTTAAATTTCGTGGCTATCGGAGTTATAGAACTCCTAGTTATAGCGGTTTTCGTCAAAAAAAACCCCAAATATTGAAATGACCATAACTCGGTCGATTTAAATCTGAATAAGCTCATCTTTGGACAGGAGCTACGTTATATAATATATTTTCATGTTACAAAAGGTCTGAATTTATTTCATTAATTAAGTTACCTTAAACTGCCTCTGGAAATTTTGGGCAGATTGATAGTTTGGTCTATTTCAAATTTTGCCTACTTTGCGAAAAACTGTCCATACGGAAATCTACAACTCCTTTTTCAGTGATTCTTCTTGGGTTTGAAAGCTAACATATATATATAACTCTAGGATTTCACCACACTCAAAAATTCGAAATAGAATGAGAGATATGATCGTTTGAATTTCATGTTTTGTTTTCTCAAAAATCTAATTTTCTAACCTTTGTGTTTTGTAAGAAAACTTCCATGATTTCTTGATTAATCAAACATTAGACATCATAATATATACTAATACCTTTTATAATCATGAATCTACAATGATCCATGATCTATTTCATCAAACCTTTACCAATACAAAGCAAAACACAATCTACGCTAAAAAATAAAGATTAGGATTTTGAAAACCTAGTTTTCATATCTTGCTTTAGATCCAACTTTTGATCCTCAAAAGTGATAGATCAAAATATATAACACTTATTCACATGTAGATCTAGAGATTTTGAAGTTCAAAAACACAAACTCTTTAGTTCATCGATATCCATCAAAAGAAAGTGCACAAAACTTAGAGTTTTAGAGTTTTATACCTTTGATTTGTGGCTATACTTCCTTGATCTATCAAAGTGGATGATAATTTTGGGTAGAAGGAAGAAAAAATCTTCTTCCGCTCTCTCCCTTACTTCATCTGAACCCTCCCTCTGATAGTAGTGTGCGTACAAGCCAATCATATATGATGATAAAGCACATACTTTGTAAACAATCTTATTTATTAATTAATAAAATATTCGTTTATTAAAGGCATTTAATTATCTACATGGTTCTATTTTATAATATGTAAATAACCCATAGTTTTAAGCAATGCTTTTAGAATCATGATGTTGATCATGCTAATGAGATTTAAATTCTTAGAAAGCTTAAAAACTAAAATAGTTCCTAATCATAGGATTACTAAAAAGGGGATTAGTAAATCTGGATAAATTAGTACATATGTTACTTGCTCATTGGATGAGGATGATTGATCTCATAATCATTTGTGTGGAGACACTAAAGCAAGTATGTAGGTGCTTATTGGAGAATAAGTTCATTGAACGTGACTCGCTATGGAATACCTAATGGAGTTTTACTTGCCTGTTAATAGGAATTCCTAATGTGATAGTAGTACAAGTGATCCTTGGACTTGAGATCATCATAGTATCTTGTATGTAATGAATTATACTTTGGCTTATTCCTTAAAGCCCTTTAGGGTATATGAAAGGGTACGCTTGGGTATAATGAGTTATATATGGAGATAATGAATGATCAATAAAGAATCTACCACCTCTAGTAAAAGAGGAGATATGTTCTATGTGATTCGTTAAATGACAACCCAGTAATCCTTGGCCAAGGTGGAATGAAATTAGAAAGGAGTTTCTAATTTGCATTATTTGGAGTTGTGCATTTTTTAATCGAAATACATATAGTTAAATAAAATAAGACTTGACAGTAATTCCATGTCTTATATTTAATTGGGACATTGTATGGTGGAAGGATTGAATTGTACGGTAACTATTTACTCACATGTTCTTTTATGATTAATGTTGAAATCTATATTATTTGGAAAGTCGTTGATCACTAGGGAGGCTTATCCCTATTGTAGAATAAATATTATTTATTTAAATAGATTATTAGTTTAATTTATTTATTTAAATAAGATTAGAATTGTTCTAATTGATTTATTCACAACCGGTTTAATATGGAGAACCTAAAGGGTCACACCGTAAAAGGAAGAATAATTATTTAAGAAGGTAATGACATAATCGTAATAATGCATTAAGTATAATTAATTTAATCTATGGTGATAGAATAAATTAAATAGCTTAATGTTTATTATTTAATATTTTTGAAAATATTAAATATAAATTAATAAGAGATGTCTTATTAATATTATTACAAAATATTATTATTTTAATTTCTAAAGGGGTTTAGTAATTAATTTAATATTAGTACTCTCATTTATTCCTAATAAGATTAGGAGACAAATTAATTAAATGAATTTAATTAATTATTCTCAATGTGGTGGGAAGCCTAAATTAATTAAAGGAGTTTAATTAATTAAATGAAATCCCATGTCTAATAGGATTAGAAGGGTTGACCAATATCTATATAAGAGGAGTCTTATAATAGATATCAGTTGATGCAATTTCAATTGTTAGAGAGTACTATTTTTTCTATAGAGGATAGAAAACTAAGCCAACCACCCTCCTTCTTGATAATTCATCTTCCTTAGTGGATCACCTCTAGATGCCAAACACTTGGGTGGCTAACGTTGATCAAAGGAAGGAATCTAACCCAGAAATTCAAGGAGATCACGAAGAACAAGAAGTTGAACTCGTACCTATGGAAGCTTCGTTCTACAAGGGTATGATTCTATAACTTCTTATTTATCGTTTTAAATTAATAATTTGTATAAAGGATGATCCGAGTGATGGTTTTTTAAAAAATTTAAACTCTGGTATACCATACTTCCACTAATTTTTGTAATTTGATTGCGTCGCGATTTCATACAAACCCAACAGTGGCATCAGAGTCAAACCTTTATGCAGTTATTAATTGTTTTGATTCCATATATATGTATGGGTATGTATTTAGAATAATTTATTGGGTATAATTAATTGTATAAAAAAAATTTATGAAAAAAAAGGACGGAAAGATTTTTTTTTCTCTCTTTCCCTGCTTGATCCGTGCTGTTTAAAAAAAAAAAGAAAAGGGCGAATTTGATAATTGGGAAAAGGGATCCGTTTTATAAAAGCTTGCAGGATTTAAAAAAGGTTGCTTATCACGTTGTATATATATATATGCTGCGAATTTTTCTTTTAAAAGGAACTAGGCAGTTAATGCATAATTCCTATTATAACCATTAATATATATATATATTATCCGAAAGGTAGTGCTGGAATCAGGATTCCTTTTATAAGAAGTCTACTACTGTAAATATATTTATATATATAATACGGGTAATATATATTATTCTTAATAGTTTTATAATTAAAATAAAGAGTTTATTTTAATCTTAAAATTGGATTTCATGCAATTTAAAATTGCCCATTAAATGATACTCATATATATATGGAATGTTTTAATTCATGAGATGAATATTTATTTATTGATACATATGGTGGCATGTATGAAAATAAATGAGGTTGATTATGGACTATTGACCAGTGTGATTGGATTTTATTTTAGTTGAATGCTTGAATGAATGAGTTTTATTAAATGGGGTCTGCGTACCTTGTCTTCTCTGATTTTTTTCTCGATGTAAATTCTATCTCCCTCCTATGTACTTCCCCTTAACTGCTGATCAAGGTTTCTATTTAAATTAAATAGTTTAATGTAATAGAAATAGTTAGAATTATCTTGAAGAAATTAGAAACCAAGGAGCAAGGAGCGCGTGAAGACCCGTTTGTATGGAGCCCGAGTTTAAATGTAATAGTTACGTTTAAATTTAAATACTTGCACCCCTAAGTTTGACTTTTTGGTTCACTTGATGGCTCTAGTGAACTAAACTAGAATAAAAGTCCATAATCAATCTAGGGAGAATATAATATTCTATATGTGCATGCTAAATATTATATATATTATATTTTATGCAAACATGCTTCGCATGTTTAATAAAATGACACGTATTTTATATATATATATATATATATATATATATGTGTGTGTGTGTGTGTGTGTGTGTGTGTGTGTGTGTGTGTGTGTGTGTGTGTGTGCATGCACACTAAACAAGATGAGACAAATAATAACAAATCCCTCAAGTAAATTATATTAAGTCGAAAGCGTTCAAGTGATATTTGGAATATCGAACGTCGCCTTCTAGCATGATAAATTAATAGAGTATTAAATATTTAATATGAGCTTGTTGTGCTATCCATAAGGCGAGTATTGCGTATTTAAGATATTAATTAATCACATTTGATGCTTATCAAGAAAATTGAACGATCTAGTCTTGTTGTGCTATCCACAAGGCGAACATTTTTCTTTTTTGAATTTATGGAAGTGCTAGGCTGGACTTAACTTAAATCATTTTAGTTCAGATGTGCACACACTTGACCATTATGAATTAAGAGGCAAAATAAAAGAAGTTACATGGTGATGTAATTGACTAGAGTTGTCTACCTATTTATTTGTATATCGCTTGTTGTGCTATCCACAAGGTTATATACATTTGAAATGAGATCCTTATTCTCACTAGCAAATCTTTAATTAGATGTTGTCGAACAATATAAGTGCGGGTAATATAGTTTGATAAAAATAGTTGGAGATTTCAATTTAAAATAAAGACCTAAATTTATTTTGGTATGCAAAATTAATTAAATGAATGTTTGCTAAAATATTGTCTTTTCACATACAGAAATTTAAAAATGTCAAAATCACTAATTTCACTGCGAAGCATACTTGATGCTAATAAGCTTATCGGGCCGAATTATATGGACTGGCTAAGGAATCTGAGAATAGTTGTCACTGCTGAAAAGATTTCTTATGTCCTAAATTCACCTGTCTCTGGAACTGTTCCAGAATCAGCATCTGAGGAAGAAATTGCCACCATTGTAAAGTGGCAAAATGACGCATTTGTGGCTCAATGCATCATACTCACATCCATGAATAACGAGCTTCAGCGTCAGCATGAAAACATGGATGCTCCTACTATGTTGCTTCACCTCAAGGAGTTATATGGTGAACAAAGTAGGACTGCTAGATATGAGATATCTAAGGAGCTCTTCCGATCTCGGATGACCAAGGGCAAGGTGAACATAAAGGAACAAAAGAAACCTGATCCAGTTAGCAAAGGAATGTGCTTCCATTGCAATGAGTCGGGTCATTGGAAGAGGAACTATAAGAAGTTTTTGGCAGAGAAGAAGCTTGGAGAAGCTTCAACTTCCAATCAAGGTTTATTCATGATTAAAATTATTTTTTAAGAAAGTCAAAATTCTACTTGGGTATTGGATACCGGCTGTGGTTCTCACATATGTAATACTGTGAAGGGACTGGTCAGAAGTAGAAAGCTGAACAAGGATGAGGTTGTCCTACGAGTGGAAATGAAGTAAAGGTTGTTGCATTAGCTATAGGCACTTATTGTTTAGCACTGCCTACGGACAAGTCCATTTATTTAAATAATTGTTATTATGTTTTGAATATCATTAGAAATATTATTTCAAATTTTGTATTAGATATGGATGGATCTGAAATTATAATTTAGAGCAACATTGTTCAATTTATAAAAATAATATTTTATATGGTATTGGAAATCTGTGAAATGGACATTATATACTTGACTTGAATGAAAATATACTTCAAATAGAACAAACTAAGAAAAGGAAAATAGATGATGTTAATTATACCTATATGTGGCACTGTAGACTCAGTCATATCAATGAAACAAGATTATCCAAGTTGGATAAGGATGGGTTCTTAGAGCTATTTGATTATGAATTATATCCAACTTGTGAATCTTGTCTCATGGGTAAAATGACTAAATCTCATTTTAGTGGAAAAAGAGAAAGAGTTACAAAGTTGTTAAGGTTGATTCACATAGACGTTTGTGGACCTATGACAATAAATGCACGGGGTGGGTATTCTTATTTTATTACTTTCACTGATGATCACTCAAGATTTGGATATGTGTATTTAATAAAATTCAAATTAGAATCATTTGAAAAGTTCAAAAAGTTCAAAAGTGAAGTAGAGAAACAAACAGGCAAGAGTATTAAGATTCTTCGATCAGATCGAGGTGGAGAATACTTAAGCGGTGAGTTTCTCAATTGTCTCAAAGATAACGGTATAATCTCACAATGGACTCCACCAGGTACACCACAGTTAAATGGAGTATCTGAAAGGAGAAATCGAACATTGTTGGACATGGTTCGATCCATGATGAGTTTTACCAATCTTTCAATATCATTCTGGGGTTATGCCCTAGAAACGGCTACATATCTACTAAATAAGGCCCCCTAGAAATCCGTCCCCAAGACTCCATATAAGATGTGGACAGGGAGGAACCTAGTCTTAAGCATGTTAAGATTTGGGATGTCCAGCTTATGTGAAAAAGTTTCAAAATGATAAGCTTGAGACAAGATCTAAAAAGTGCACATTTGTGGAATATCCTAAAAAAAGTTTGGGATACTATTTCTACAATCCTACTGAGCAAAAGGTGTTTGTTGCAAAATGCACTGCCTTCTTGGAAAAGAAGTTTATCCTTGAAGGGGCTAGTGGGAGAAAAATAGATCTTGAAGAAATTCAAGAACCACAAACCACTACAGATCAAGTGGATGAACCTGTCCAAGTAGAAACACCTACTGTACAACACCCTATTCGTAAATCTGAAAAAGTACCAAAGATACCTAAAAGGTATGGATTCGTCATAGAGGATGACGATGAGGTACACATCATGGATGATGATGATCCATTGAATTACGAATAGACTATGAGTAATAAAGACTCAGAGAAATGGTAGATGACCATAAAATCAAAATGGATCTTAGAAGTAATGCTCAAGTTCATTTGGATTTTACTTGCGGTTGCAGCTTATTATTACTAAATCTAGCAAAATGGATGTGGAGACGCCTTTCTTCAAATATACAATATTAGAGGAGAATGTATGTATGATACAGCCAGATGGATTTGTATCAATAGTTAAAGCAAATCATGTATATAAGCTACAACAATCCATTTATGGATTGAAGCAAGCTTCTAGTAGATGGAACATTCGTTTTGATGAGACAATCAAAGAGTTTGATTTTATCAAAAATGAGGTTGCACCATGTGTGTACAAGAAGGTTAGTGGGAGCGTTGTCTCATTCCATGTATTATATGTTGATATATTACTGATAGGAACTGAAATTCCTATGCTACAATTGATGAAAATAAAGTTATCTAAGCATTCCTCTATGAATGATTTAGGTAGAACATCCCACATTGGGGATATAAATCTGTATTGAAAGATTTAAAAAGGTTGTTTGGCTTAACCCAAGGAAACGTATATTCATTAGATGCTAAAGGCATTTAGCATGACAAACTCCAAAACGTGTCTTATGATGATGAGCTATGGAGTGAATCTCTCTAAAATTGTCCTCAATAAAAGAGAGATCGCATGAGCTACTATCATGTATGTAATGAAATATACGAGACTTGATGTTGATCAGTCATATTCTGGAGAAGATCACTGTGAGACAGTGATAAACATCTTAAAGTACTTAACTGACTAAGGATGTCATCATATCACATGATGAGTTTGAATTAAACTAGAGTGCTAAACAGACTCAAGTTTTTAGACTGACCAAGACGACAGCAAATCCACTTTAGGGTAAGTCATTACCTTGAAAGGTGGTGCAGTGAATTGGAAAGGTTCCAAACAGCAAAGGGTTGCTGGGTTAGTGACAAAGACAAAGTATATAACTTTAAGTGAAGCTGCAAGTTGATGTTTCGGATGAAAAGTTCATTACAGAACTAGGGATAGTTCCTAAGTCTCATCTTGAATCTAAACATGTGTTGCGACACTTTGATTAAAGAAATAATTGAAAAAGGAGCAGATAGACTCTCAAGACAACATTGCAGATCCATTTACTAAAGCTTTAACACAACAACAGTTTGATTGACAATTAGAGAAGATGGGTATGAGATACCATGACGATTGGCTTTAGTGCAAGTAGGAGATTGATAGTAGTGTGCATACAAGCCAATTATGTATGATGATAAAGCACATACTTTTTAAACAATCTTATTTATTTATTAATAAAATATTTATTTATTAAAGATATTTAATTATCTATATGGTGCTGTTTTTATAATATGTAAATAACCCATAGTTTTAAGCAATGCTTTTAGAATCATGATGTTGATCATGCTAATGAGATATAAATTCTTAGAAAGCTTAAAAAATAAAATAGTTCCTAATCATGGGATTACAAAAAAGGGGATTAGTAAATTCGGATAGATTACTACATATGTTGCTTACTCATTGGATGAGGATGATTGATCTCATAATCATTTATGTGGAGACACTAAAGTAAGTATGTAGGTGCTTATTGGAGAATAAGTTCACTGAACGTGACTCGCTATGAAATACCTAATGGAGTTTTACTCAGCCTGTCAATAGGAATTCCTAATGTGATAGTAGTACAAGTAATCCTTGGACTTGAAATCATCATAGTATCTTGTATGTAACAAATTATACTTTGACTTATTCCTTAAGGCTTTTTAAGGCATATATAGGGTATGCTTGGGTATAATGAGTTGCATATGTAGATAATGTATGATCAATAAAGAATCTACCACCTCTAGTAAAAGAGGAGATATGTCCTATGTGATTCGTTAAATGACAACCCAGGAATCCTTGGCCAAGGTGGAATGAAATTAGAAAGGAGTTTTTAATTTGCATTATTTGGAGTTGGGCATTTTCTAATCGAAATACATATAATAAATAAAATAAGACTTGACAGTAATTCCATGTCTTATATTTAATTGGGACATTGTATGGTGGAAGGATTGAATTGTACGAGAACTATTTACTCACATGTTCTTTTACGATTAATGTTGAAATCTATATTATTTAGAAAGTCGTTGATCGCTAAGGAGACTTATCCCTATTGTAGAATAAATATTATTTATTTAAATAGATTATTGGTTTAATTTATTTATTTAAATAAGATTAGAATTGTTCTAATTGATTTATTCACAACCGGTTTAATATGGAGAACCTAAAGGGTCACACCATAAAAGGAAGAATAATTATTTAAGAAGGTAATGGCATAATCGTGATAATGCATTAAGTGTAATTAATTTAATCTATGGTGATAAAATAAATTAAATAGCTTAATATTTATTATTTAATATTTTTGAAAATATTAAATATAAATTAATAAGAGATGTCTTATTAATATTATTACAATTATTATTATTTTAATTTCTAAAGGGGTTTAGTAATTAATTTAATATTAGTACTCTCATTTATTCCTAATAAGATTAGGAGACAAATTAATTAAATAAATTTAATTAATTATTCCCAATGTGGTGGGAAGCCTAAATTAATTAAAGAAGTTTAATTAATTAAATGAAATCCTATGTCTAATAGGATTAGAAGGGTTGACCAATATCTATATAAGAGGAGACTTATAATAGATATCAGTTGATGCAATTCCAATTGTTGGAGAGTACTCCTTTTCTATAGAGGATAGAAAACTAAGCCAACCACCCTCCTTCTTGATAATTCATCTTCATTGGTGGATCACTTCTAGAGGCCAAACACTTGGGTGACTAACGTTGATCAAAGGAATGAATCTAACCCAGAAATTCAAGGAGATCACGAATAACAAGGAGTTGAACTCGTACCTGTGGAAGCTTCGTTCTATAAGGGTATGATTCCATAACTTCTTATTTATCGTTTTAAATTAATAATTTGTATAAAGGATGATCCGGGTGATGGTTTTGTAGAAATTTTAAAACTCTGATATACCATATTTCTGCTAATTTTTGCAATTTGATTGCGTCACGATTTCATACAAATCCAACACCCTCTTCCTCTTGTCTCTCTCTAATTTGTTTTATTTGCTTGGAAGTGAGATGCGATGAAAGAGAAAAAGAGTAAGGTTTTGTTTGTTGTTAGTAAAAGTATATGGATATAAAACATATACATCTATATTATCTCCCAATCTCTTTTGCTCTCTCTCTCTCTCTCTATTGATTAAGTGGTTACTTGCACACTTAAACAAAAGTGTTGGGTGAATAAAATAATGACACATAAGGAGGAGTTGGTGAGAGTTGGTGAACAACTAAAGTAACCAATTATTACACACATCTCCCCTCCTTTTCCTCCCTTTATGGCCGGGCCTCTCCCCTCATTTTGGCCCAATTTTTGTTTTAGTTTCTAATGCTTTATACTTAATCAAATGTTTATCATATCCCTTACAATTGGGCTAAAGTCTTGGGCTCCAATCTAATTCTTTTGGGCTCCCTTATTAAAATATTTGGATCATGAAATTAAGTTCCAATACATTTAATTCTTTCCTACCCTAATTATTTAATTAGGGTTTTCATTCCTCATATTTGTAATTCAATTCCTTAATCATGTACATTTAATTTCAGAACCCAATTAGACTTGTTTTAATTAGGTTATAAAATTAATTAGTTGAGATGTATAAAATAAATCTCTTAGGGTTAGTATATATTTTAAATACTAACATCCTTCCCTATTATAACCCTTTGGGTTTTTAAATTTTATACCTAATATATATATTAGGTTACATTAATTTTCTTTTATTTGTTTATTGTCGACGTCGGGAAAAAAATTCGCGGATCGAGTCACAACCCGGATCTTTCTCTCTTCCTAAGTTATCTCTACCCTCACTATTTTTATTGCGAAAAAAGGTTTTGAAGGGTTTTTTAGGAAAAGGCCAACATGTATCATGTCGACAATTTGAACGTTTTACAGAGTCTCTAGTCGATAGATTTGAAATGGTTGTACCAACTCAACCGAGTTTTGTTTGAAAGAGGCCCAATTGCTGGACACTGTCGAAACTTGATATTTGAAAACAAAGTTTTAGTTCGGGGGCTTGGTTAAGTGTGGGAAAGGTGTTATGCACCCCCACAACTCCCGTGTAAACACGTTACCGTAATATTTTCAATATTTCCCTTAAAACTGAAATGTGTGTGTGAATGTTATTTGAAAATTGGGCCTATGTTTGATTGATTGAAAGTAGTGCTTCGCTTCGTTGAACCTATATACAAAGGGTTTGATTTGATTTTGCAAAAGTCTTTGATTTGATTTGCAAAAGTGTTTAATTTGATTTGCAAAAGCTTTTCTTTTGTTTTGAATTGAAAATGATATTTTGAAAGCTGGTTATCAAACCCTTACGCTAACATAGCAATTGAAGCCTGTTGATACTTCCATTTTTTTTATCTTTATAGCCTTAAGGCTTGCATTTGAATGGTGATTTGTCGGGCTGCGAAACATCCTCGACCACAGAAATAAATACAAGTGTCGGTCTCCTTATGGGCATGAAAACATCGAAGGGACGCTGACACGGCAAACTATTATTCTCATTATATTGATACCTTAAATCCGGATATCCGTTTTAAGGTCTTTTGTATGTATATTTTACAGAAAAACTGGCAGGGTACATCTGTAAAGCAGAGTTTGTCCATTAAGGGAATCAGATTCGGATCAGTTTGATCATGAATCCCATGATTCCTAGGCTCACATATGAGAAGCCAATAAACATGCACAGCTCAAATTTGTACAAAAAAAGAAATATATCGCAAACATCGCCAGAACCGAGGATTCATTTAGTAAATCTTGGTTCGCACTTGGTCAAAGCGTCTCGTTCTCGCTAGATAGCGATCTAATGGCCGCGAGGTTGCTTTTGTAACTAAAACTAGAAAAGTTGCTAGATTTAAATAAATCTCAGCCATTCTAGCTTCCCGGTTCCGTCTGTACCGATTTTGAATCTTTTAAAAGCTAGAATTGGCGAGATTTAAATAAATCTAGTTCGCCTGCAGATATATCAGTGCCGATTCATATAAAATGAATATTTAAAGCAACAATTGAATGAAAGTGTGTGAATCAATATATATATAGTTATATATACAAAAGCTGTAAAGGGCGATGGGTTTTCACGTCAGTGCCCAGACTGGAATTGAAATATATATATATAAAAGCTATGTAAAAGCCACAGAATGATCCAGGCTGAACAGAATTGAAATATATATATATATAAATAGTGAAAAGGGCGATGGGTTTTCACACATGTGCCCAGACTGGAATTGAAATATATATATATATATATATATATATATATATATATATATATATATATATACATATTGGCAGAAAAGTAGTCAACCAAGACTGGGAAGAGAACCCAATGTTGGTGAAGGCTGCTTATATATGCATATTTATATATAAAAGCAGTAAAAAGGCCACAGAATAATCTATGTCGAACTAAAATGTAAATGTACAGAAAAATAGTCAACCAGTGACTGGGAAGATAACCCAGTAATGGCGAAGGGTGCAAAAAATAGTATAAAGGCCACAGAATGATCCAGGCCGTACTGAAATGTTGAAATATATATATAGAGACAGAAACGTAGTCAACCAAGACTGGAAAGAGAACCCGGTGGTGGTGAAGGCTGTTTATATATGCATATTTATATATAAAAGCAGTAAACTACCTCAGATTTGACATCCGGGCTTGACAGAATTGAAAAGTTTGTATATATACAGTTAAATATATACAAAAAAAGCAAACCCGGGCTGGGAAGATAACCCAATCAGGCAAAGTTGCTTAAAACGAAGGTGCTAGTGCACTGAAGCTGTTAGAGCTGACGGATCGTCCATCCTAGTTGTAAAAATGCCCAAAAAGCAGTTATTTATAAAAAAAAAGTACCACTTTTTAACGAAAATGGCCACAGAACTAAGTTTTGGGCATTTTAAAAAACGAAACTTGCTATCAAGTGCAAAATAGTGCAAAGAAGTAAGAATAACTTTCTGATCGTAAAAATACTTACAACGGACTGCTACACGGGCTTTTTTCCAAATCGTAGGCTCTAAACGTCCAAATCTACCAGTTATTTTCTGATATGTGGTAGTATATGGGTATATCTACGTGTTGGAGTGAAAAAATTGGGTTTGGAAGAGGTGGAAAAGTCAGAAAATCAAACGGGCAGAGGTTCGCTGCGTTTTGGAATTTTTTAAAATGAGGGGGGGTCATCTCATATATATAGGCCAGGGATCCTCTGCTCTACCTGCTGCTACTACAGGTAGAGGTGCGGCTCCCCTGGTGGGGCCCATGTGTCTGGTCAAAGTACATGCACTCGAGCAACACAAGGTTAAAGTCAAAACTTTCTAACTTTTGATCAGAGCGTCCGTTTGATGCGTGCTATACCTTTTCGGAAAGCTCTCACCGAGAGTGTGACAATGAAATGGGATAAAACATTCTCCAGATCTAAGAAGATGAGTTTATAACCAGGTCTTTGATTCCCCGCAGTTTATCCGTTGAGCTGTCTTGCGCTATTTGCACTCGGGATCATCGTTATGGTTTGTTCTAACCTTGGTGGCATCAATTCAGCTTGAGTTTGACCAAATCATCTTGAGGTTGGTAAAATAACCATTTTGCCCCTCCCGAGGTTGCCCCTATTGTAGGCATGGCCTTCAGTTAACTTTCGGGAGTTATTTCCAAGACTCGGATCCCATTCGAGTCTGTTTATCCTCAGTGTTATCTCTGGGGCTCACTTGGTCCTTCCAAGCTTTCCTTTGGAGATGTTGTGGAGCTTCATGTTTGTTCCTGAGGGTGACTTGACTTCTCGGGTTGCGACAGGGGCTAACCTGCATTTCCCAGGTTGAGACCATGGCTGAGTTGACATCCCCAGATTGGTGATCGAGGCTATGGTTGTCCCGGTATTGGTGACCAGGGGTTGAGTTAACATCCCGATATTGAGATCGGGGTTGATTTGAAGGCCCGATATTAATATCAGGGTTGATCTGACGGCTCGATTGGAGACCGGGGTTTATTTGATGGCCCGATATTGAGATCGAGGTTGATCTGAAGGCCTGATTAGGGGTTGGGTTTGATTTGATGGCCCGATATTGAGATCGGGGTTGATCTGACTTCCTGATTGGAGATCGGGGTTGATTTGATGGCCCGATATTAAGATCAGGGCTAATCTGATGGCCCGATTGGAGATCGAGGTTGATCTGACGGCCCGATATTGAGATCGGGGTTAATTTGATGGCCTGATGTTGAGATCAGGGTTGATCTGAATGCCCGATTGGAGATCGGGGTTGATTTGATGGCCCGATATTGAGATCAGGGTTGATCTGACGACCCGATTAAAGATCGTGGTTGATTTGACGGCCCGATTAGAGATAGAGGTTAATCTGATAGCCTGATTAAAGATCGAGGTTATTTGATGGCCCGATATTAAGATCGAGCTTGATTTGATGGCCCGATTGGAGATCGGGGTTGATTTGATGGCCCGATATTGATATCAGGGTTGATCTGAAGGCTCGATTAAAGATCTGGGTTGATTTGATGGCCCGATATTGAGATCGGGGTTGATCTAATGGCCCAATTGAAGATCAGGGTTGATTTGATGGCCCGATATTTAGATCGGTGTTGATCTGATTGCCCGATTGGAGATCGGAGTTGATTTAAAAATATAATTTTGCCCTCCTACAGTGTTAGTACCAGGGAAAGGAAATTTTGAGTGTCTACAAATGCCCCTCTTTATCATGTTCATTTAACGTAATGGAATGAGCAGGATAAAGATTGCTAGACACTTGAAATACAATGGCAAATGGGATGCAATGCCGGATATGGTATGCAAGGAGCATCAGATACCTTTGAGGAGGTTGAGTTATCAATGATGGATTGCGTTATTGTTTGCTGGGGATGATGTTAATAGGCTACCACGAACTATTTTTCATCATTTTCTATTGGGGATGATGTCACCCATGATAGCCTAAGGCTGACATTGTTAGACAACTACTAGTAAGGGAACCACTGACATGCTTATCAGAGATGAGCTATTACAGATTATTCTCGTCTTGCTCTGCTGGGGATGATGTCCTCTGCGATAGCTTCATTGATTTAGATGGGGATGATACAATTGATGCTACCTTGGTTTGATACAAATAGTTTCCTTGTCCGACGATAGTCTTTGCAGGACTGATTTCCCTTCGGCCGGTGCTGTTGCACATTTCCAAAGGCTCCTCTACGGGGGACATTCTTGATTATCGAGTCTCCTTAATAGATGTTTCCAATGTCCATCATGATGAGAGTTTTACGCCGTTATTTTGCAATAGATGGTTGAATCACCAATTCTTCCTGGTGCTCTTTTTGAGGATGTGTATAACAGATTCCATCATCGGGGATGGACTATTATATGGTTTCCGTCACCGGATCACTTCCGATGCTTCACAGAAGTTGCTCCAACGGCTAAGATGTTTCTAGGTTTGAACCATCGGTTGAACTGGACTCGGTTTGTACCCGAAACTTCGATGGGGTTGAACCAACGGTTGAGTTGTCATCAGTCAGTACCCGATGGTTTACTTGGGTGGGCCAACGGCTGAACTGTAATCGGTCAGTACCGAATTCTTCGTTGGGGTGTGCCAACTGCTGAACTGGACTCAGTCTGTACCCAAAACTTTGTTGGATTTGGCTGGACAGGATTCGGTTTGTACCCGATATTTTGCTAGGGTGGAGCCAACGGCTGAACTGGATTCGGCCTGTACTCGATATCTCACTGGGGTTGAGCCAACGGTTGAGCTGGATTCGGTCTGTACCCGATACTTCGCTGGGGTTGAGCCAACTGCTGGATTGAACTCTGTCTGTACCCTACGCTTTGTTGGATTGAAGCCAACGGCTGGATTGAACTCGGTCTGTACCCAAAACTTTGGTGGATTTAACCAACGGCTGGATTGAACTCGATCTGTACCCGTCGCTTTGTTAGATTGAAGCCAACGGCTGGATTGAACTCTGTCTATACACAAAACTTTGTTAGATTAAAGCCAACGGTTGGATTGAACTCTGTCCGTACCTGATGCTTTGTTGGATTTAAGCCAACGGCTGGATTAAACTCGGTCTGTACCTGAAACTTTGTTGGATTGAAGCCAACGACTGGATTGAACTTGGTCTGTACCTGGTGCTTTGTTGGATTGAAGCCAACGACTGGATTGAACTCGGCCTATACCCGAAACTTTATTGGATTAAAACCAACAGCTGGATTGAACTCGATCTGTACCCGAAACTTTGCTGGATTGAAGCTAGTGGCTGGAATAAACTCGGTCTGTAACCGAAACTTTGTTGGATTGAAGCCAACGGCTGGATTGAACTCGGTCTGTACCCGACACTTTGTTGGATTGAAGCTAGCGGCTGGATTGAACTCGGTCTGTACCCGAAACTTTGTTCGATTGAAGCCAACGGCTGGATTGAACTCGGTTTGTACCCGATGCTTTGTTGGTATAAAGCCAACGGCTGGATTGAACTCAGTCTGTATCCGAAACTTTGTTGGATTGAAGCCAACAGCTAGATTGCACTCGGTCTGTACTCGACGCTTTGAAAGTGGCAGTTTTCTGCGATTTTGCGCAGTTTTTTGATATTTTTGCACAGTTTTTCATTGTTGATCCCCGGATATGATTTCGGGATGAATACCAATGGTTTCCAGAGTGTCCCTCTTTCTGTCAGGATTATGCTGCTTAAATGCAGGATTTCAGGACAAACCGCTCAATCGTGTAGTGATTTTTCTTCAGATTTGACTTGGCAGCACATAAAAACTTCATTTAAACCAGAACCGAACCGAGCCCGGGGAAGTGGGACTCACCCTGGGGAGCCGCAGGTGGAGGTGCGGCTGCCGCAGGTTGGCCCACTTCCTCATGGGCTTTATATTGGGCTGTGGGCTTTCATTTTTTCAAAGTTCCATTTTGAGTTTCAAATGGATTTCGATCTTTTTTTTTTCAGATCTACGGAGCTTGGACAGCTATTTTCTGATTTCGTCAGTTCCTACGTGTTTAGTGTAGCGCAGGTAACGTTTTACGTCCTTTTTTCGTAAGTTTTGACCGTTAAAAGCATGTGAAACACATAGGGAGCTGTTAGACGCAATGTATGAAAAATGTATGCCTATATGATCTGTTAAATTTTTTTTGACTACATATGTATGCATATCTTACTGTAATATACGTTTGGATGTAAGAAAATTCAGATTCTGAGACAGTCATATTTTTGCTCTCTTTGATCAGTTTACTCATCCTTTTCGAGTCCTAGTGAGCCTGGATTTTCAACTAAAAATGTCCATGGTAATTGAGCTACCATGGGAAGTTGACTTTTGATTTTATTTTATAAATATAAACTGTTCCTATTTTTGGGAAGGTGTGCTACTGAATGGGCACCTAGACATGGCTATGTGCATGTGGACGATCCATTTTACAAAGGAGACTCTGGCGAATTTTTTTTCAAAACTTGAGTATTTAATAAACATGCAATTTTGACTCTACTGGTGATTTCTAACTGACCCATGCATGTTTTTAGGATTTATCTTTTGAAAAACATGCAGTTTTAACTTTACGGGGTATTTTTGCCTGACCCATGTATGTTTTAGGACTTAGAGATGCATAGGATACTGATTTAAATTAATAAGCCATAGGTTTTATGCTTATCACACCCTTTCTGAGATGATTTGGAGACTTTGTACAAGTGATGGAACGTGATAGACCCGGCAGTGCCAGCAGAGTCATTTCAGGGGTCAGAAGTAGGAGGGCTTCTGATGTTCCTCAGCCACGTCCGGCTAGACCGCCTTACAGATTGGCAGAGTCGGTGATTCGTCCAGCACAAGACTAGCAGCCGATCAATACTGATGATGAGTAGGCTACTTTTGCTGCTCCAGATCTAGCTCAGGCTCCACGTGCGAAGGTTCCAGGCATTGCTGTGCCTACCCAAGAGCTGCAAGGCGACTTGAGTTGCCATCCCTCGAGGTTTCTTCAAGCCAACGAGGTGACTTGATGTTTTTCTCTTCTTGGATTCTCTTTCCTTCTTTTGCCATTCTCGGGGCATAGGTTTATGATATGAGTTAGTTTTTGATGCAGGTTCCCTGCTTTACGCAGCATCGAGGGAATTGGGTCAATGTGTATTCTCTGTATCATACTTTGCACGAGGATTATAGGGATATCATTGATGGCTGGGGGCTTCAGGCTTTTTTCTCCATTCTTCCCCATCGTTGCCCCTGGGGGTATATGAGGGCTTTATCTGAGCGCTTGTTCCACTAGACTCAGTACATTCATCTGTTGGACTGTGAGGTGATGATGACCCCTATGGACTAGAGGTTCATCACCGGCATTAAGTTTGAGGGCGAGCCAGTGCCTGTTTTACCTGACATTATACCCACTGCCATTCGGTCCCTGCTGGGAGTTCATGCGATGGCGCTCAAGGGTCGATCGGTCCGATCTGGTCCCTTGAGATAAATGCCCAGAATGGGGCTTTGCTAGAGCGTCCACCTGATGATCGGAGGGTTAGAGATCGCATTCTGAGGCAATTATTTTTGGTGATCATAAGGGGTTATTTTGTGGCGGATAACTCATCTACTGTGTCCTTCGGCCTGGTTAGCACTACCCGGCATGTAGAGCACCTTAGTGATTTTGATTGGGGTTCCTACACCTTTGCCTATTTTCTCTGGGGCATGCGTATGCTTTTGGAGGGTTTGACGAAGGCTTGGTTAGGGTTCTACCCGTTTCTGCTGGTGAGTGCATCTTTCTTGCACCTTTTTGATTTCAGCATTTATATTTGTCAGTCTTGATCACTGAGGACTTTTGATATGGCTAGTTCTGAGCATTTGAGAGGCTTCCTTTCCTATGGTCTGCCATTGCTTTAGGTCTGGAGACCTACCCTCGAGGACGGCGTTGGCATCACTCGACTTTAATGGAGGTCCCTGTTGCTGAGGGATTTACTTTATGCTCGCCTACAGTTGGAGCTTTTGACGGATGGATCGATCTGCTGTGTGCCGTCTACCTCCGAGTTTTTGACCATCGAATTCGAGGGAGGCTTTCCCACTGGTCGAGAGTTTGCTTGGTCGACCCGCAGAGTCCTGATTTTAACAGAGGGAGGCTGGGAGCTCTATTTGGGAGAGCGTGCCATTAGGAGTATTATGGGTGAGATTCGCATTCCCATTGTTCCTCCTGCTTGGCATCATTGGCAGTTGATCATACCACTGACAGAGATTCCCATGGAGGGCATAGATGGCTTCACCCTATAAGAGGGCCATTTCAGCCAGGAGGCATTTAGCAGATGGTGGAGTCCTCACACTATTGGAGCTCAAACTCGGGCTACCCAGTTCATGGCAGACATGGTGCCAGGGTCTGTGATGATGACAGACTGGATAGCTTGCCTCAGGGAGCTTACTCATTTAGACCATATTATAGATCTGACACTGGAGTTGGATAGGGCTCGCTTCTTTATTAGGCATCTTGGCCGAGATCCGTCAGAGGCATCTTCTTTTGACCCGTCTAGCTCAGAAGCGGGCCCCTCTTCAGGTCCATATATCAGCAGTTTTGCAGAGGCAGATCCTCCCTTATACCGCACAAATATGCCTGATGACCGCAACTTTGTATCCGCGGAGGAGATGGTGCAGGGTAATCACCTGGACGTAGATTATATGGATCTTTTCTGATAGCTATGGCAACTATATTTTTGGTCAGCCATTGTTTTGGCTATTTGGTAGTTGTGCCATCATTTTGATATACCACTGTTATTAGTTGGGTGGTGGTGCCCCATTTTCCTGTATTCTTCACTTTGCTTTTTATTATCAGACAGGGATAATGCCCGCAATAGATAGTTTACCGTAGATATTCATGATATTTCCCATCTATCGTATCATGTTTATATTTATCATCATGTATGTATTATGTCATATGTATGCATTTAGACAGATAAGTTCGTGGTACGGTGACACAGATGATGTCATCCTCCGTGAGCCGTATTGCCACAGTCTAAGGTGGCTTCATCATTGTGGTCGTGGTACGAGAGCCTGCCCTTCTCAGCCAGAGGGACAGCTGACCAGATGTTGGGGTATTTGCTGGCCCTTCCAGATTTTTAGGTGCCCTATGGGTTTTTGGATGGCATACTATCTTGCTGGAAACCCGAGAGGCAGGTGTTTCGCATCAGGCGACATGAGCTGATGCTGACTCTGAAGGAGTACGAGCGACTTACAGATTTGGCTCTGGATTTGTCGTGCGCTCGAAATGCTATTAGCGATATGAAGAGATCGTTCCTGCGGATGTCCGATCTTCGCCAGAGGGTAGTCATGGATGAGATCGTTTCCGAACATATGATCTCGATTGACTTCTTGATAGATCATTTTGGTGAGCTTGATAGGTGCGATCGACATGCCGGGGATTTTGTTATTTCAGCAGAGGCGTGGCATCTAGCCAGGGTAGATATTCTGCTGATGTGCATCGTGGTATACGTCTATATGCCGTTACACTTGGATCACTTGGATGTGGGATTGGTAGTTGTTATTCGGGCCCTTAGACATGGTAGTACCATCATCCCGATGATATTGGCTGAGATGTTGCGGTCAGCCACTTACTGTATTACCCACCCGGAGGGGTTCTTCAGAGGTAGTTTGGTCTTGCTGTACATATGGCTGATGTCCCATATCCGACCGATTGGATCTTTCAGGCATCATGGGTATTATTTTTCCCATGATATAACCATGTCCTACTCCTGTTCAGCCGGCGGAGTGTACCGATGCTGAGACATAGTCGGCATTTTTTTCAGATATTGAGCATCCGTTATTAATTTTTCCATGCTCAGGGTTAGCCTCCCCATATAGCTTCATTACTCATGCACCTGGCATGGATTATTTTCCCCTAGTGGGATTGAGGGGAGTGACTACTTATCATCCCTTGGCTGTTATGAGCCAGTTTGATCAGTTCCAAAGCCTGCACAGATTTGAGGGGTCTGCTGATCAGAGGGTGTCAGCTTTGTATATATCATCTACCGATTTGGTTAGAGTATATGAGTACTGGACTCATAGAGAGGGCTGATTTCTCCAGTAGCCATTCGGACAATTCTCCAGAGTACTCGGTATGGTTAGAGGCAGATATGGCAACAGCTGCACTTGTTCCTTCAGCTCCTATTATAGATTCAGATGAGGAGGAGACTATGGAGGATCCTGAGTCTCCTACCGAGGATGAATTATTTATGGGTTTGACAGCTGCTTTGGTTAGCGACCCATCGACTATTCCTGCAGGCACAGATCCGGCTTTGGAGGACTTGCTATTTAGGATGACCTTTGAGAGAGATTCGGCTAGAGCGCGGATGTTGACCACCTTGTCTGGCAGAGATATAGCTTTAGCTGAGAGAGACGCGCTTCGAGTCGTTTAGGATGCTATCTTGATAGAGAGGGAGGAGCTCCAATCTGCCAGAGATGCAGCTGTTGTGGAGAGGGATGAGATCCGCTCAGCCAGAGATGCATCCTTTGCTGAGATCGAGCATACTTTGATTGCTAGAGATGCATCTTTTGTGGAGAGGGATGAGGCTATAGCTTCCTGTGATTTCCACATTACTGACAGTACTGCTCTTCGATCTTATACTCACGACCTGGTTACCGAGATGAGTGCATATATTGACGACCACAGCCCCACACTACAGATGACGGTGGAGGTTTTGAGCCATATGGAGGCTGAGGGTATTGCATTAGCAGCTGCTCCTCCATCTTCAGAGAGAGATGCCATGATGGCATTACTGGCTCGCTTATCCTTGGGTCCATAAACTAGCTTTATGTTTCCTGCACAGACTAGATCAACCATTTTTGTCATGTACAGGGCATTATGTATACATTAAACAGTTTTATATATCAGAGATATATATTTTTGGTCCACTTTCCTGTTTGGAGATGTATTGTTATTGTTGAGTGATTACCACTTCTTTTATGACTGGCTATTGTTGATGTATATTGAGCTCCTCCGTGATGGACTGACAGTTGAGATGTCAGGGAGTATCTCAGATGGGCCTATTGACCAGGAAGATTGGATAGGATTTAGGTTTTATATGGTTCGGTGTCTTGGAACTGGTTTTTATTGGGGTTTTTATTTTTCCTTGAAGGTCAAACCGCACCGTAAATGGCTGCCTACGTACTCCCTGGTTGAGGGAGATCGGGTCATTCGTAGTTTCGACTTTATATGAGAGAGGTTTGAAAAGTATTTGTCTTTGTTTTGGTTTTGGTTTGATGAGTTTTGAGTTTTTATTTGGTTTGACCGCACCAGAAATGGCTACCTACATACTCCCAGGTTGAGGGAGATCAGGTCATTCGTAGTTCCGGCTTTATATTGAAAATGGAACCTGATTTGATTTGTAGGACCCGGATGCGGGCATGCATGTGCTTCAGACATAGTATCTTTTCACGACGTCTGAATTGATGAGTTTGGAAAATTCGTTCCAGTCCATTTCTTGTAATCTGATAGCTCCTCCTATCAAGACCTCCTTGACAATGAAAGGGCCTTCCCAATTCGGGGCGAAGTTTCCTTTAGCTTCATTTTGATTGGCTAGGATTTTCTTCAGCACCAAGTCACTTTCTTTGAATTGCCATATTATGACCTTCTTGTTGTAGGATCTAGCAATCCTTTGCTGATATAACTGTCTGAGGAAAATGGCTGTAGCCCTCTTTTCATCTATCAGGGACAATTGGTGATATCGGTCTTGCAACCATTGGTCTTCGTCTATCTGAGCATCGATCAACCCTCGCAAGGACTCCATCTCTACTTCTATGGGGAAGACTGCTTCCATGCCATAGATCGACGAATAGGGGGTAGCCCCGGTAGAGGTGCGCATTGACGTTCCGTATGCTAACAGGGTCAGCAGGTCAGGCCGTTCTTTGTGATTGGCGGACATTTTTTGCATGATCTTTTTGATGTTCTTGTTGGTCGCTTCGACAGTACCATTCAGCTTGGGCCGATAAATGACAGAATTAAGATGCTTGATGTGGAACTTGCTGCACAGTTCTCTCATCATTTAATTGTTTAGGTTCTTAGCATTGTCAGATATGATAACCTCCGGTTGTCCATATAGACAGACGACATTATTTGTGATAAAACTAATGATGACCTCTTTCGTGACTTTGGGAAAAGAACTTGCTTCAACCCATTTGGTGAAGTAATCGATCATGGTGAAGATAAATCGATGGCCATTGCTGGCTTTTGGTTCTACTGGACCAACCACGTCCATTCCCCATATGGAGAAAGTTCATGGCGAACTCATGTTGTGTAGCTCATTCGGAGGAGCGTGTATGGCATTTCCATGTACTTGGCATTAAAAGCATCTCCTGACGTGATCGTCGCAGTTAGCTTTGAGAGAGATCCAATAATGCTCTGTTCTTAGTATCTTCTTGGCCAGCAGATGACCGCTCATGTGTGGACCATAGACTCCACCGTGGACTTCATCCATTAGTCTCTGGGCCTAACCTTTATCAAGGCATCTTAACAAGCCTATTCCAGCATCTCTTTTGTAGAGGACATCTCCGCTTAGATAGAACTTCATATCCATCTTGTGAATCTGCTTTTGCACTGGTTGACTTGCCCCAGCGAGTGTAGATCCGTCTCGTAGATATTCCTTGATGTCTTGATAGCAAGGCTGATTGACAGGAGGTATTTCATCTGATACTTCTCCAATGTAATTCCCTTATATCGGGGCTTTCTGAACTATGAATTTGATGCAGGGAATCCTACTCCTATCGGATATACGGATTAAGGATGCCAAGGTTGCCAATGCATCAGCGAAGTCATTCCTACCCCGAGGGATATGGCTAAAGGTTATGTCTTCAAACTCCAGGGATATTTTGACGTCCTGCCGATGATAGGGCAGCAAATGTAGTTCTTTGGTGTGATATGCCCCAGTGAATTGTCTAATGACCAACTCAGAATCTCCAAAGACCAGTAAATATTTGATACCCATGGATTGGGCTAGTTTCAACCCCATTATACATCCTTCATACTAGGTCGTGTTGTTGGTGTTGCCAAATTAAAGTTTGGTAGTCACAGGATATTGTTCTCCTGTACCAGATGTAAGGACTACCCCAACTCCGTCACCTTCCATGTTTACTGCTCCGTCGAAATACATTTTCCATGGTTGGACTGTATTCTCTTGCTGGAGTTGTTAAATTATCATGATTCCATCATCTGGGAAATAAGTCTTCAGAGGCTCGAATCCTCTTGAAGGTGCTTCAGCTAATTGATCTGCAATGCTTTGACCCTTGTTTGACTTCTGAGTCAAATAGACAATGTCGAATTATTGTAGGATCAACTGCCATTTGGACAGTCGCCAATTCAACATAGGCTTGTTGAATACGTATTTGAGTGGATCCATGTGGGATATGAGGTCAGTCGTGTGCACATGGAGGTAATGCTGTAACCTCATTGCGGCCCATGCTAATGCACATCATGTTTTCTCGATCAGGGTGTATTTCTATTCACCACTATTGAATCTTTTGCTGATGTAGTAGATGGCTCTTTCTTTGCTACTATCATCTTTGTAACCTCATTGCAGCCCATTGCGTTGGCATTGACGAACAAGTACATGAATAAGGGAACTCCATCCCTTGGGGGTACCAAAACGGGTGCTTTGATCAGCTGTTTCTTGATGGCAAGGAAGGCTTGTTGACAATCCTCACTCCATTTGGTAGAGGAATTTTTCCTTAGTAACTTGAATATGGGTTCACAGGTTGCTGTGAGCTGGGAAATGAATCGGCTTATGAAGTTGATTCTCCCCAGAAACCACCATATCTCCTTCTCTGTCTGAGGTACCGGCATCTCAGTGATGACTTTGATCTTGGTAGGGTCGAGCTCAATGCCTCGATTACTCACCAAAAATCCTAGCAGCTTGCCTGCTTTGACGCCGAAAGCACATTTAGCGGGATTCAGCTTCAGGTTGTACTTGCGCAACCTGTTAAACATCTTCCTGATATGGTCGATGTGATCATCCTCCCTCCGGGATTTAATGATGATGTCATCCACATAAACCTCTATCTCTTTGTGAATCATGTCATGAAACAAGTGATAGTAGTGTGCATACAAGCCAATCATGTATGATGATAAAGCACATACTTTGTTAACAATCTTATTTATTTATTAATAAAATATTTATTTATTAAAGGCATTTAATTATCTACATGGTGCTGTTTTTATAATATGTAAATAACCCATAGTTTTAAGCAATGCTTTTAGAATCATGATGTTGATCATGCTAATGAGATCTAAATTCTTAGAAAGCTTTAAAACTAAAATAGTTCCCAATCGTGGGATTACTAAAAAGGAGATTAGTAAATCCGGATAGATTGGTACATATGTTGCTTGCTCATTGGATGAGGATGACTGATCTAATGGTCATTTGTGTGGAGACACTAAAGCAAGTATGTAGGTGCTTATTGGAGAATAAGTTCACTGAACGTGACTCGCTATGGAATACCTAATGGAGTTTTACTCGCCTGTCAATAGGAATTCCTAATGTGATAGTAGTACATGTGATCCTTGGACTTGAGATCATCATAGTATCTTGTATGTAACAAATTATACTTTGACTAATTCCTTAAGGCCTTTTAAGGCATATATAGGGTATGCTTGGGTGTAATGAGTTACATATGGAGATAATGAATGATCAATAAAGAATCTACCACCTCTAGTAAAAGAGGAGATATGTCCTATGTGATTCGTTAAATGACAACCCAGGAATCCTTGGCCAAGGTAGAATGAAATTAGAAAAAGGTTTCTAATTTGCATTATTTGGAGTTGTGCATTTTCTAATCGAAATACATATGATTAAATAAATTAAGACTTGAAAGTAAATCCATGTCTTATATTTAATTGGGACATTGTATGGTGGAAGGATTGAATTGTACGGTAACTATTAACTCACAGGTTCTTTTATGATTAATGTTGAAATCTATATTATCTGGAAAGTCGTTGATCGATAGGGAGGCTTATCCCTATTGTAGAATAAATGTTATTTATTTAAATAAATTATTAGTTTAATTTGTTTATTTAAATAAGATTAGAATTGTTCTAATTGATTTATTCACAACCGGTTTAATATGGAGAACCTAAAGGGTCACACCATAAAAGGAAGAAGAATTATTTAAGAAGAAAATGGCATGATAGTAATAATGCATTAAGTATAATTAATTTAATCTATGATGATAGAATAAATTAAATAGCTTAATGATTATTTTTTAATATTTTAGAAATATTAAATATAAATTAATAAGAGGAGTCTTATTAATATTATTATTATTATTATTATTTTAATTCTAAAGGAGTTTTGGAATTAATATAATATCAGTACTCTCTCTCAATCCTAATAAAGATTAGGATATAAATTAATTAAAAGTAATTAATTAATTAATTAAATAAAACCCTATTCTAATTGGATTAGGAGGGTTAACCTAATATCTATATAAGAGAGTCTTATATCAGAAATAAGGTAGACATGTGAAATTTTCCAAGAGTTGGGAGTACACATATTCTATAGAGATAGAAACAAGGGTTAAGCCAATAACCCATCTTCTTGAGTTCTTCATCTTCCTTGGTGGATCACCGTTAGAGGCCAAACATTTGGGTGGCTGACATTATTCAAGGGAAGGAGCCACTATCAGAGGAATCAAAGGAATCAAAGGAGTAGAACTTGTACCTGAGGAAGCTTAGATCTTCAAAGGTATAATTCCATGTTCTCTCTTTTCTGTTATTGATAACAAGCACAAAGCATGATCATGGTTATGGGTTTGTATAAATTTTGAAAACCTAGTTTTTACGCTTCCGCCCTATTTATGTGATTTAATTGTATGATTGCGTTACATACAAACCCAACAGTGGTATCAGAGCCTAACTTTGTGCTAATTATCAATTTTATAATTCCATGTATGAATTGATATGAGAATTGGATCGTTTTTCTGGACAAAAATCGTTTTCTGCAAGTTTCTGCGGCGAACGGCGCAGCTGCGCAGCTGCCCAAAAAACTGCTGCTTTCGTCTACCTGCGCAGCTGCGCAGCTACCCAGTTCATTACTGGCGCAGCTGCGCCGGTACCTGGACAGACCCTGAAAATTGATTTTAATTAATTAAGTAAACTATTTATTTAATTGATAAAGTTTTAAAATAAAGAAGTTTATTTTATCTGAAATATGATTTCAGAATGCTAAAATTAAAGGAGTTTAATTTGGATTTATTTTTGATTAAAATAAAAGAGTTTATTTTGTTTCAAAAATAAAATTTAGCAAAACTTTTGTCCATTAAATAACATCGATCCATATATGGAATAGCATTGTTATTCATGAGATGAATGGATATTTATTGATGCATATGTTGATGTGTATGATAACAAATGGGGTTGATTATGGACTATGACCAATGTGATTGGATTTTATTTTGGATGAATGCTTGAATGTATGGGTTTTATAAAATAGGGTCTGCGTACCTCGTCTTCTCTTGTTTTATTCTCGATGTAAATTCTATCTCCTTTCTATGTACTTCCCCTTGACTGCTGATCAAGGTTTCTATTTAATTTTAAATAGTTAATGTAATAGAGATAGTTAGAATTATTTTGAAGAAATTGGAGATCAAGGAGCGAGGAGCGCGTGAAGACCCGTTTGTATGGAGCCCGGGTTTAAATGTAATAGTTACATTTAAAATTTAAATTCTTGCACTCCTAGGTTTGACCTTTTGGTTCACTTGGTGGCTCTAGTGAACCAAACTAGAATAAAAGTCCATAATCAATCCGGGTAGAATATAGTATTCTATATTACATGCTAAATATTATATATATTATATTTTATACAAACATACTTTGCATGTTTAATAAAATGGCGCGTATTTTATATATATATGTGCATGCGCGCTTAAAAAGATGAGACAAATAATAACAAACCCCTCAAAGAAATAATATTAAGTCTGAAACGTTCAAATGATATTTGGAATATCGAACGTCGCCTTCTAGCATGATTAGTTAATAGAGTATTAAATATTTAATATGAGTTTGTTGTGCTATCCACAAGGCGAGTATTGAATATTTAAGATGTTAATTAATCACATTTGATGCTTATCAAGAAAATTGAACGATCTAGTCTTGTTGTGCTATCCACAAGGACGAAAATTTTTCTTTTTTGAAATTATGGAAGTGTTAGGCTGGACTTAACTTGAATCATTTTAGTTCGGATGTGCACACACATGACCATTATGATTTAAGAGGAAAAATAAAAGGAGTTACATGGTGATGTAATTGACAAGAGTTGTCTACCTATTTATTTGTATATCGCTTGTTGTGCTATCCACAAGGTTATATACATTTGAAATGGGATCCTTAATCTCACTAGCAAATCTTTAATTAGATGTTGCCGAACTATATGAGTGAGGGTAATATAGTTTGATGAAAATAGTGGGAGATACCAATTTAAAATAAAGACCTAAATTTATTTTGGTATGCAAAGTTAATAAAATGAATGTTTTCTAAAATGTTGTCTTTTCACATGCAGAATTTTAAAAATGTCAAAATCACTAATCTCACTACGAAGCATACTTGATGCAAATAAGCTTACCGGCCCGAATTATGAGGACTGGCTAAGAAATCTGAGAATTGTTCTCACTGCTGAAAAGATTTCTTATGTCCTAAATTCCACTATCCCTGAATCTGTTTCAGAAACAGCCTCTGAGGAAGAGATTGCCACTTTCAATAAGTGGCAAGATGATGCATCTGTGGCTCAATGCATCATGCTCGCATCCATGAATAACGAGCTTCAGCGTCAGCACGAAAAAATGGATGCTCCTGCTATGCTGTTTCACCTCAAGGAGTTGTATGGTGAACAGAGTAGGACTGCTAGATATGAGATATCTAAGGAGCTCTTCCGATCTCGGATGACCGAGGGCACTACCGTCGTGACTCATGTTCTGAAGGTAATCAATTTGATTGAACGCCTTGGACAGCTTGGGTTCGTCATGGATGGGGAGTTGAGTCAAGACTTGGTCTTGCAGTCACTCCCTGAGACCTTCTCGCAGTTTGTGGTTAATTTTCACATGAATAAGCTAGATGTCAGCTTACCTGAGCTGCTTAACATGCTGAAAACTGCAGAAGGTCACTTCTCATCCAAGAAGAACCATGTCTTGATGGTGGATTCTTCCAATAAAAGGAAGAGGCCCAAGGTGTCTTCTGAAAAGAAGAAATCTAAGAAGGCTAAGGGAAAAGGGAAAGAAAAGGAGCAAAAGAAACCTGAACCAGCTAAAGGAATGTGCTTTCATTGCAATGAGTCGGGACATTGGAAGAGGAACTGCAAGAAGTTTCTGGCAAAGAAGAAGCTTGGAGAAGCTTCGACTTCCAATCAAGGTTTGTTCATGCTTGAAATTAATTTTTCAGAAAGTCAAAATACTACTTGGGTATTGGATACCGGCTGTGGTTCTCACATATGTAATAATGTGAAGGGACTGGTCAGAAGTAGAAAGCTGAACAATGATGAGGTGATCCTACGAGTGGGAAATGGAGCAAAAGCTGCTGCATTAGCTGTAGGAACTTATTGTTTAGCAATGCCTTCGGGCAAATCCATTTATCTTAATAATTGTTATTATGTTCCTAATATTATTAAAAACATTATTTCAATTTCTGTATTGGATATGGAAGGTTTTGACGTTATTATAAAGAACAATGGTTGTTCTATTTATAAAGACGATGTTTTATATGGTATTGGAAATTTGCGAAATAGACTTTATACACTTGACTTGCAAGAAAATATATTTCAAATTGAACAAATTAAGAAAAGGAAAAGAGATGATATTAATTATACCTATATGTGGCACTGTAGACTCGGTCATATCAATGAAACAAGATTATCCAAGTTGCATAAAGATGTGCTCCTCGAGCTATCCGATTATGAATCATATCCAACTTGTGAATCTTGTCTCATGTGTAAAATGACTAAATCTCCTTTTAGTGGAAAAGGAGAGAGAGTTACAGAGTTGTTGGCATTGATCCACACAGACGTTTGTGGACCTATGACAACAAGTGCACGGGGTGGGTATTCTTATTTTATTACTTTCACTGATGATCACTCAAGATTTGGATATGTGTATTTAATGAAATACAAATCAGAATCATTTGAAAAGTTCAAAGAGTTCAGAAGTGAAGTAGAGAAACAAACGGGCAAGAGTATTAAGATACTTCGATCAGATAAAGGTGGAAAATACTTAAGCAGTGAGTTTATCAATTGTCTCAGAGAAAATGGTATAATCTCATAATGGACTCCTCCAGGTACACCACAGTTAAATGGAGTATCTGAAAGGAGAAATTGAACACTGTTGGACTTGGTTCGATCCATGATAAGTTTTATCGACCTTCCAATTTCCTTCTGGGGATATGCCCTAGAAACGGCTGCATACCTACTTAACAAGGTACCTACCAAATCCGCCCCAAAGACTCCATATGAGATGTGGAAAGGGAGGAAACCAAATCTTAAGCATGTTAAGACTTGGGGTTGTCCAGCTTATGTCAAAAAGTTTGAACATGATAAGCTACAGACTAAATCCGAAAAGTGTAGATTTGTGGGATACCCTAAAGAAACTGTAGGGTATTATTTCTATCATCTAACTGATCAAAAGGTGTTTGTTGCGAAACATGCTGCCTTCTTGGAAAAGGAGTTTATCCATGAAGGGGTCAGTGGGAGTAAGATATATCTTGAAGAAGTTCAAGAACCACAAGTTACCACGAACCAAAGTCAGGTACCTAACCAAGTAAAAGAACCTACTGTACCACACCATGTTCGTAAATCTGGAAGAGTACCGAAGATACCTGAGAGGTATGGATTCGTTATAGAGGATGACGATGAGGTACACATTATGAATGATGATGATCCATTGAATTACGAACAGGCTATGAGTAATAAAGACTCAGGGAAATGGCTTGAAGCCATGAAATCTGAAATGGACTCCATGTATGAAAACAAAGTATGGTCTTTGGTTTCACCACCTGAAGGTATTAAACCTATTGGGTTTAAATGGGTTTTTAAGAAAAAGACTGGAGCAGACGGAAAGGTAGAGACCTATAAGGCCCGACTGGTTGCAAAAGGTTTCAAACAAAGACAAGGAGTTGACTATGATGAAACCTTCTCACCAGTAGCCATGCTCAAGTCCATTCGGATTTTGCTTGCGATTGCAGCTTACAACGACTATGAGATCTGGCAGATGGACGTGAAAACGGCCTTCCTCAATGGGAAACTTGAGGAGGATGTGTATATGACACAACCAGAGGGATTTATTTCAAAAGTTGGAACAAATCAAGTCTGTAAGCTACAACGATCCATTTATGGGTTGAAGCAAGCTTCTCGTAGATGGAACATTCGTTTTGATGAGACAATCAAAGAGTTTGATTTTATCAAAAACGAGGATGAACCATGTGTATACAAGAAGGTTAGTGGGAGCGCAGTATCATTCCTTGTATTATATGTTGATGATATATTACTGATAGGGAATGACATTCCTATGTTACAATCCATTAAAATCTGGTTATCTAAAAACTTCTCCATGAAGGACTTGGGTGAAGCATCCTATATTTTGGGGATAAAGATCTATAGAGATAGATCTAAAAGGATGCTCGGCTTATCCCAAGGAACGTACATTGATACGATGCTAAAGAGGTTTAGCATGGAAGATTCCAAAAGAGGTCTCATGCCGATGAGCCATGGAATAAATCTCTCCAAGAAACAGGCCCCAAAGACACCTGAGGAGAGAGACCGTATGAGTAAGATCCCTTTATGCTTCTGCAATAGGATCTATCATGTACGGTATGATATGTACTAGACCGGATGTTGCTCACGCACTTAGTGTAACAAGCAGATACCAGTCGAATCCAGGAGAAGAGCACTGGAAGGTAGTGAAAAATATCCTAAAGTACTTGAGAAGGACTAAAGATATTTTTCTTGTCTACGGTGGGTCTGAATTAAAACTCGAGGGATTCACGGACTCAAGTTTTCAAACAGACCAAGATGACAGTAAATCTATTTCAGGGTATGTGTTTACCTTGAACGGAGGTGCAGTGAGTTGGAAGAGTTCCAAGCAGCAAACGGTTGCTGATTCAGTGACAGAGGCAGAGTATATAACTGTAAGTGAAGCTGCAAGTTGATGTTTTAGATGAAAAGTTCATTACAGAACTAGGAATAGTTCCTAAGTCTCATCTTGAATCTAAACATGTGTTGCGGCACTTTGATTAAAGAAATCATTGAAAGAGGAGAGTGTAGACTCTCAAGACAACATTGCAGATCCATTAACTAAAGCTTTAACACAACAGTAGTTTGATCGTCACTTAGAGAAGTTGGGTATGAGATACCATGGCGATTGGCTTTAGTGCAAGTGGGAGATTGATAGTAGTGTGCATACAAGCCAATCATGTATGATGATAAAGCACATACTTTGTTAACAATCTTATTTATTTATTAATAAAATATTTATTTATTAAAGGCATTTAATTATCTACATGGTGCTGTTTTTATAATATGTAAATAACCCATAGTTTTAAGCAATGCTTTTAGAATCATGATGTTGATCATGCTAATGAGATCTAAATTCTTAGAAAGCTTTAAAACTAAAATAGTTCCCAATCGTGGGATTACTAAAAAGGGGATTAGTAAATCCGGATAGATTGGTACATATGTTGCTTGCTCATTGGATGAGGATGACTGATCTAATGGTCATTTGTGTGGAGACACTAAAGCAAGTATGTAGGTGCTTATTGGAGAATAAGTTCACTGAACGTGACTCGCTATGGAATACCTAATGGAGTTTTACTTGCCTGTCAATAGGAATTCCTAATGTGATAGTAGTACATGTGATCCTTGGACTTGAGATCATCATAGTATCTTGTATGTAACAAATTATACTTTGACTAATTCCTTAAGGCCTTTTAAGGCATATATAGGGTATGCTTGGGTGTAATGAGTTACATATGGAGATAATGAATGATCAATAAAGAATCTACCACCTCTAGTAAAAGAGGAGATATGTCCTATGTGATTCGTTAAATGACAACCCAGGAATCCTTGGCCAAGGTAGAATGAAATTAGAAAGAGGTTTCTAATTTGCATTATTTGGAGTTGTGCATTTTCTAATCGAAATACATATGATTAAATAAATTAAGACTTGACAGTAAATCCATGTATTATATTTAATTGGGACATTGTATGGTGGAAGGATTGAATTGTACGGTAACTATTAACTCAAAGGTTCTTTTATGATTAATGTTGAAATCTATATTATCTGGAAAGTCGTTGATCGCTAGGGAGGCTTATCCCTATTGTAGAATAAATGTTATTTATTTAAATAGATTATTAGTTTAATTTGTTTATTTAAATAAGATTAGAATTGTTCTAATTAATTTATTCACAACCGGTTTAATATGGAGAACCTAAAGGGTCACACCATAAAAGGAAGAAGAATTATTTAAGAAGAAAATGGCATGATAGTAATAATGCATTAAGTATAATTAATTTAATCTATGATGATAGAATAAATTAAATAGCTTAATGTTTATTATTTAATATTTTAGAAATATTAAATATAAATTAATAAGAGGAGTCTTATTAATATTATTATTATTATTATTATTTTAATTCTAAAGGAGTTTAGGAATTAATATAATATCAGTACTCTCTCTCAATCCTAATAAAGATTAGGATATAAATTAATTAAAAGTATTTAATTAATTAATTAAATAAAACCCTATTCTAATTGGATTAGGAGGGTTAACCTAATATCTATATAAGAGAGTCTTATATCAGAAATAAGGTAGACATGTGAAATTTTCCAAGAGTTGGGAGTACACATATTCTATAGAGATAGAAACAAGGGTTAAGCCAATAACCCATCTTCTTGAGTTCTTCATCTTCCTTGGTGGATCACCGTTAGAGGCCAAACATTTGGGTGGCTGACATTATTCAAGGGAAGGAGCCACTATCAGAGGAATCAAAGGAATCAAAGGAGTAGAACTTGTACCTGAGGAAGCTTAGATCTTCAAAGGTATAATTCCATGTTCTCTCTTTTCTGTTATTGATAACAAGCACAAAGCATGATCATGGTTATGGGTTTGTATAAATTTTGAAAACCTAGTTTTTACGCTTCCGCCCTATTTATGTGATTTGATTGCATGATTGCGTTACATACAAACCCAACAACAAGGCCATCACGGCTCGCTGATACATGGCTCTGGCATTGATGAGGCCGAAAGATAGTCGCCTATAGCAGACGGTTCCCCGAGGAGTGATGAAAGCTTTTTTCTCCTGGTCCTCTTCAGCAATCATGATTTGATGGTAACCAGCAAAGCAATCTATGAAGGAATACATGCCATATTGCGCAGTATTGTCTATCAGGATGTGGATGAAAGGTACCGGGAAGTTGTCCTTAAGGCAGGCCTTGTTCAAGTCCCAATAATCCACACATATTCGTACCTTCCCTCCGGGCTTAGGCACGGGTACTATGTTTGAAAGCCACTTTGGGTAGGTTGATACCATGATAATCCCGGCTTTGAATTGTTTAACAACTTCTTTAACTTTCAGACTCCATTCAGGTTTCAATCGCCTGAGCATTTATTTGACTGGCTTAAACCCGTCTCTGATGGGCATTCGATGGATGACAATGTCCGTAAGGAGGCCATTCATGTCTTCACGTGACCATACAAATACGTCCTGGAACTGTGTTAGGAGTTCGATCAGGTCAGCTTTTTGGTCTTGGGTGAGGTCTATGCCTATCTGGATTTCTTTGATGTTTTTGGAGGTTCCTATGTTGATAGTGGTGGTTAGGTCGAGGTTTGGTTTGAGTTTTTCTTTGACCCATTCTTTGATCTCACCGGGCACCTCATAGTCATCTTCCTCCTCTTGATCAATATCCATCAAGTCGAAGTTCAGTTCTACATCAAAGTTGTAATCACTGTGACAGGTTGGCATCTCATCAGCAGATACAAACACATCCAAAGCTTGAGTCCTGAAAATAAAAAGGCTTTCACCTTAGATATATACAACTGTTGAAACATACATAGCATTCTGCAAAGTATGACAAAGTTGCTGCTATAGCTATGCTATTAAAAGTAAGCAGTAAATGAAAGCATGATTAAACGGCAGATTGACTCTCTCTGCCCCTTTACCCTTTTCGACCGAGGCAAGGGATATTTCTCCAGTTATCCAAGGTCAGATCCTCATGAACTTGGAGGAACAGAGATTTGTGATTATCTGTCTCATCTTAGATAACGACTGAGACATCCTTTATAATAGGGTCGGGGGTTTTCTTTGAACTGCCCCCTTTTCCTTTTTAATGCCAGGAATTTGATCTTGATCCTCGTCTTCGCTGTTTGGGATCTCATCATTCATACCCTTGTAGTTTATGATGACCCACATGTTAGCCAATGGGTTTCGTCCTTCGTACAGGATCTTTTCTTTTCCCTTTGTGCTAGCTGCCTCATGCTTGAGGGCTTTTCTTTCCTTGACAGGTATAATTGGAGGTAACAGCATGGCTGATACCAAAGTAGGGATCTTCCTCATTGGTTTTACCCATCCGGCATTAGAATGATTTGGCAAGAGTATGGTGGAAGCATGAGCCTTGGGATGCTTATGCGGGTTCCGGTAATTTGCCCTGGATGAATATCCCAATCCTGCTCTCCCAGTTTGACTTGATACCCTGCCGATTCTTTCCTAACCCTTCTCCAGGTTGGAAACCTAAAGATACCATTTCCTGGCCCACTGTCATTACTTCGATGGAGACCTTAGGCTTCAGAACCGGTGCCCCGATAGGTAGATACTGTGTATCACTCACCACCAGGGCTTGAAAACTTGCAGGTTCAATCCCTGCATCCAATCTGATCACTGGCATGTCTCCCTGTATGCAAATAGGGTATTCTGGTTCAGCATTAACCGTGATTACGTTGCCGTTGATAATGTATTTGAGCTATTGATGGAGGGTGGATGGTACTGCCCCTGCCATGTGGATCCAAGGCCTGCCCAGCAACAAGTTATATCCAGTGGCGATATCGAGCACCTGAAAGGATAAGTAGAAAGTGTGTGGGCTAATCTCCAATGGAAGCTCTATTTCTCCCATAGCTTGGCGTCGCGATCCATCGAAAGCTCGGATGACCACACGACTGGTTTTGATCCAGTTCGGGTTGATCTTCATTTTTTCCAGAGTATCGTAGGGACATATGTTGAGGGATGATCCTCCGTCGATGAGTACCCCTCCGATCACATACCCGGAAGATATCACAACTATATGCAGGGACTTATGATGGCCCGTTCCTTCTGCAGGGATATCATCATCAATAAAAGATATCACATTATTGTTGAAAATATGTTCCACCACATGACAGAATTTCTCGGCATCTACGGTATGTGGCAGATGGGCTTCTTCCAGTACTTTCACTAGAATGTTGCGATGATCCACTAAGGATAGGATTAAGTCTTGGATGGACATTTGCTTGGGTGTGTCTTTCAAGCCTTGCACCACCTTGATTTCATTGTGTCCCATTTTGTTGAGGAACTCTTCAATTTTCTCATTATCCACCTTTGTTTTGGCTTTGATAACTGGTTTGATCACCTGCTGAGGTAGGTACAATGGATTATTTTTTGGTACGATGGCAATGTTGTTTGAGGTGGAACCTTTGTCATTCTCGTAGTTCCATGGGACCCACTTCAGACTGATAATTGGATATTGAGGTCTGAAGGGTAAGATCAAAGGCTCGGGTGCGGCCACCTTCACAGGATTTTCTTGCTCTTTGACCCCTTTCCCTAGTAGGACTAAGGGTGTGAGGGTCGATTCCCTATCGCAGAATATGACAACCACTGTACCCTGATTCCATACAGTGGGGATCAAGAGAGTTTCTTCATCTGGAAGGCTGAGAACTTGATTTCCCCTTATCAATTCACCGCTTTCAATCATGTCTTGAATCAGGTTACGAAGTGCCTAGTAATCCTATGTATTATGGCCTGGTGAATTAGAGTGGTACTAACAAATTTGGTCAGCTTTGAATTTTTTGGACCGAGGGTTCAATGGAGGTAACAAATCTGCAACCATTCCCTCTTTGATTAGCATCTGGAGGATTTCTTCCATCGACTGGTTTAAGTTAGTGAAGTTACTCTGAAATAAGAATTTCCTACTAATTTGGACACTCGCTTCTTCGACCCCCTTGTCAGTCCAGGGTTCATGGTTATGAGACCGGCTATGATCCCACATGGGATTAATCTCTGGTGTGGGAGGACGATCTATATCAGACTGGTTGGCCCATTTGATCATCTTCTTGGTGATTTGATGCTGGTAAACGACCAGTTCTTCTAATTGTTCGATTTGTTCCTTGATAGATTTTATTTCCTGCTCTATTAGGAACCTTCTTTCTGAGACTTTCCAACTGTCTGGGCTGTTGTAGCTGGATGGAGTGGATTCTCTGAAATATTGGAGGTATTTGGATCCTTTTCCACTTGTGGTGCTGATCATATTGACATTCTCCTCTTTGTGTTGAGGGAGGGGATTGTTCTGCACATGCGGTTGCTCAGGCTTTGTTACCACAATCTCTCCGTTGTCGATCAAGTCTTGGATTTTGTGCTTGAGAGACCAACAGTCTTGTGTGTCATGGCCTAGAGATCCAGAATGATAAGCACATTTCTTGCTTGGATCTAAAATTTGTCCACCGGTATTGGCGGGTGGAAGGAGTTGGACAATTTTCTTCTGAGCTGTCAGAAGTTTGAATACATTTTCAAGTGAATCCCCTATAGGGGTGAAAGCTCTTCAACGTCTGACCTCCATATTTTTTTGGAATAGAGGGTTTGAAGGCTGTGCTGGAGCTTGAAAAGGGGTATAGCTCCTCTTTTGAATGGGCATACTATTTACCTCGCCACTTGGATTTTGTCCTTGTAATACTAAGGACATTTCTTCATCTTTCTTTTTGTGTACTCTCCGGGGATTACTTGATAAGTGGTTTTATATCCACTTATTTAAATATCAGCTAGCTTAATTTATTGTTTAAACTCATTTGATTGTGTAGCTTTTCATGCATTTTAGCTTTCTTTTATAGTTTTCATCAATGGGGACTCTCTTAGTGTAAATGGAGCTAAGTATGATGATGGATAAGTAAAAGGATGCAAGAAGTCAAAGTGTGGGAAGATGACAGGAACAATGAGTAGCAAGAAGTAAAGAGAAAGGTTGCTGACTGAAGACTGCAGCAGAAGAACTCAGAAAACAACATTTGGTGCACGGCGCAGCTGCGCCCAAATTGGCATTGGGTACAGCGTAGCTACGCCAGAAGTCTTGTCGAGAAACCCTGTAGCGCAACTGCGTCGGTTTTATACTATAGAGGAGCGCAGCTACGCCAGTCTTTTTTTTCTGCAGTTGACTTTTATTTAAGTGACCAATTAGAATGTTGCTTGGGCAGGGAGGCAAACGAGCTAGGGAATTTATATTAGACCTATTTTATTGTTATTGAGATATCTCCCCTTTGGGAGCTCTAGCCTAATATTGTTCTTTCTTTTCATCTCTTTAATTTCAATATTAGATTAGAGTAAATTTAAGTAGTTAGTTTCTAGAGTTGATTAGATCTGAAGGTTGAAGCAATTGGATGGCATTGAAGGTTCAATCTTGGAGCTTGAGAAATCAGATTTGCACTTTCTATCTTTATTTTCTCTTGGATTCATATTTGTATTCTTATGAAGTTTATTCAAATTGTGGATGATGGATTTAATTCAACTATAAGTTAAACTCTATTTTGGGATTGCAATGGAATCTATTACCTAGTTTATTTTGATATACATCATTGTTAGTCATATTGGTTGTTGTTGGTTTGCCTATTATGATTCATGCCTAATTGCTTAGTTGATTGGCCATCGATTACTGTGATAATTCATATGAACTTGAAAGACGAAATATTGATTTAGATCTAATCGTAATAGCTTGTGATTGTATATTCTACATGGTGTTGCAATGTATGATTTGTGTTTAGGATAGACATATACCGAAGCACCGCTTGTAGTCAATGGAGAATTTGTGCTTAAACCCTAATTATTTGTAAATCACATAGACATATAGTGGTTTAGGTAATGTGGGTGTTCATGTGTATTCTATCAATTGTGGATTAATTGTGGATTATATGTGATATGGATTTGGTGCATTGAAAGATGGCTTTACCTCACTTTTAAGTTCTCGACTAGCAATCATTGATAATTAATTTGGCTTAACGGGAAGTATGTTGATTTGAATGAATCAATAGGGGAAATTTTGATCTCATGTCTTCATTATCTAGTTTTATTGTAGGGATAATTATTATTAGTTTAATTTCATAGTTTTAATCAATACACTAAATCATTCATTTAAATAAGACTGAAATGGTAATGGGCTAGTGCTTGGTGGATTTTATTAGTTAATTCTCCGTGGGAACGATACTCTACTTAATCTTTATTACTTGTTGACCGTATATATTTGCACGCATATATTGATCGGGAAAACGACCAACAAGTTTTTAGCGCCGTTACCGGGGAATTAGTTTAATAAAAATTTTCCAATATTAACTTCAATCAAATTAGTCTTAATTTAAACATTTTTATTTTGTTTTAATTCTCTTCCTATATTCTCTCTTTTCAGGTACCATGGATTGTAGTGCTTATGCATGGTCATACACAAGGATGGATCAACCAAGGGAAATAGGGAATGATGGACTCAACACAATTGCTACATTATCAGCACAACTTGAGACACTATCTCGGAAGTTGGACGTTGTTATAGCCTAACGGAGTCGAGAGACAACAATTACCTGTGATTAGTGTTCTGGTAACCATCTGAGCCATCAGTGTACCGTCAGTTTTAGACCTGTACAGTACGGGGGTGATTACCTCAACCATGATGATTATCCCAAATATCATTAAGATTGGAGGTATCAACCAGATTCTTCATGGAATTATGATTATCAAGACCAATACTGCGATCCAAGTCCAGCATATGCACCAGAATTAACATATCAGACTCCAACCAATGATCCTCAATACATGGATGCCTAGGTTGAAACAAAAAATGCAAGATTGGAGGAATCGTGGTGTATTGCATCAATGAAGGAGATGGTGATGAATCAAGGGATAAAAATTCAAAATCTCCAGGATCAGATGGATCAAATGTTCATGGCTTTAATGAAGGAGGAATTGATTGAGCAAGGGATAAAAATTCAAAATCTTCAAAATCAATTATCTCAAATGTTTGAAGCCGTGAACAATTGTCATCAGAATAATTGGTGCTATGACATGGATGCTGAAACTGATGGAGATCCAAAAGTGTACATGTAACTAGATGAACTGAAAAAAGTGGACACACCAAGTGCCTTATCCGCCAAAGTTAGAAAATCCAGTGAATTTTACACACCCATGCCCCCTTGGTAGTCACATCGAACGCAAAAGGCTGTATGATAGTGAGGCATTCTTGAAACTATGGTGGGCTGAGAAAGAGAAAGTAGAAGAAGAAAAGCCCGTTGTATTTTCCATGCTTCAATGCAAAAATCTATTCACGAATACAACGGTCGAAGTGCCTAGCTATGCAATGGAAATGGGGAATTCAGGTAAAAGAAATATGGTAGGTGGCTTCGATTCGAAGAATCTCATGAAGAGGAACCTCCCAACGCACACTGTGGTTCTAATGGATGGAGGGTTTCTCGCTTATCATAGAGGAATCGGATAGCGGTGGCAAGAAAAAGTTCAGCTAACGGACTATAAACCGAGCGCTCGATGGGAACCACCCCATCAAATCTCTCTCTCTCCCTCCTTGTTTAATTCTCCATTACATACGTCTATCACTTTCCTTCCCCTTTGTTTAACTCTTACTCCTTTGATTAATAAGTTCATTTTTGATATAGTTAATTAGATTTTAATAGGAATTGTTTGTTAAGATTAAATAATGTCTAATAGTTCATTGTAATCCTTTCCAGGAATATTCAATTGGGCAGCAGTTTGAAATGCCAAAATAAGTCAAGGCAGTCTGGAGACTAGTTGTGGGCGCGGCCGCGCAAGCCTCAAGGTCAAATTCGGAGCGCCCGCGCCAATTTCCAGAGGGTCCAGAGAGCAGTCATAACAAGCGCAGCTGCGCCATCTGCATTGGTAATCACTGCGCAGCTGAGCCAGGGGCAAGATCAGGCTTGAATATCACAGCGCAGCTGCGCCACAATTAAAAGCAAACCCAGAGCATCTGCGCGCATCTTAAAATTCTATTTTTAAAAACTGCCCAACCCGATGACTTAATTCATTTACCAACTTAAACACAAATTTTCGGCAGCTCTCTCTCTCTTAAGCCCAAACAGAACAGAACCTTACATCATTCGAAAACCCTTCTTAGTTTCTATCCAGTCCTACCGAATCCCTACTCCATCCGATTCCTCCATCTTCACCAGTCACTCTCTCCATTCCTGCCTGATCCCTAGCTTTGCCTCTCGTCCATTACATATCTGAATTTCTAAGCATCCCAGGCAGAGTTAGGGCTTCTATTGGGTGTACTTCATCAAATAACTAGTGTTGATAGAGTTTGATTTAGGGCAGATTTCAGTTGTTTGAGTGCATCTCAGTTGTTTGATACAGAGTTTGGGTTAATTGAAGATTACAGAGCAGCAAAGTCAGAACTACTTTTATCAGTTAACTCCTTTATCAGCAGTATGCCTAAACGAATTCGCACCCCGTCTCCTGCTACTAGTAAGCACAATGAGGGCAATGCCAGAGATGTGTTGGACAGCTTTAGATTCGTAAATCTCTCAGCCCAGCACTATTATTTGGATGTCTTAGACATCAAAAAATTTGTGAAAGAATGGTGGTTGAAGTCGGGAAATGATGATAGGCTGATGAAGAAACAAATCATAGAACATGGTTGGGCACTTGTTGTAGCCAAGCCACTATCAGCTCCCATGCCCCTCATCAGAGAGTTCTATTCCAAAGCTCGGGAGACACTAAATGGCATATCTTATGTCAGAGGGAAGTAGGTGTCGTATACAAAGTAAGCGATCAATGCTATATTTCACGTGGCGACTATCCCATCTGGCCCAACAAGTTGGGTTGAATCTCAGCGTTTGGAAACTGACCTCGACAAGCTGATCAAAGAATTGTACAAACCAGGAACTACGTGGACGACCAAAGCAGGAACAGACAGAAAAGTTAACTTCCCACAGACTGCTTTGAGTCGCTATGCCAAACTGTGGTACAGCTTCAGTTGTGCGAGCATACTTCCCTCCAGCCATCATGCAGATGTTAGTGTTGACAGGGCTCTGTTGCTTTATGGAATAATCATAGGGAAGTTGATCGACATAGGGCATGTCTTCAACCAATCAATGGTCAGGTTCATGAGAGGGGAGCACTTCAAGAGGGATCCCGCATGGCTCAGTCATCACACGTCTATGCCTAGCTGTAGGAGTGGTATGGGACAATGAGGCTTTGCCGCACCCGATGCGAGACATTGATCATACGGCCATTCAGTACTACAACATTTAGGAGGGTGCAGAGTCTCATCCTTGAAGATTGGGATTTCTTGTGGGCGATTCAGATGAGGAAGATGAAGAAGAAGAAGAAGGTGCTCCAAAGCAGGCTCCACAGGCAGCAGGGCCAACTCCCGCAGAATATGCTGATTAGACGAGGGAGATACAATAGCTGAGGAGACGGATGGACACGATGTATATGGACTTTCAGACCTACACATCCGAGTTCTCCCAGGCCCTGTCTCGTGCATTCGAGATTACTGGCGTGCTACACAGTTCCATACATTTGGCACATGCAGCCAGTATCCTCCTCCAGACACACCGCCAGAGCAGACTGATGAGGAGGATGATGACGAGGCCGACTAGAGGAGTTCCTAATACCTTTTATCTCCAATGAGGACATTGTAGTTTTTAAGTTTGGGGGTATTAGGTTTATTTTGCATTTAGTGTAGTTCATAGCATATTGCATATTGTGTTAGTTCATATAGTGCATGTTAGGACGTATTTTGCGTATTTTTGTTAAATTTTTAATAAAATTTGTTATTTTGTTTTAGTTGAATGTGTTAGGACATATTGCATGAATTCAGTTATCGGTTGTTTCTTTATTTATTTGGCCTATGAAGAAACTGAAATTACTTGATCTTTGAACTGATTTGAGACTTAGACTTCGTTGTGATGTCATATCACAATATAAATCCTTATCTGTCTGATACTGATGTAACCGGATAGCACTCTAGAGTAACCACCATGATTTGCTTAGTTTAAATTTTTACATACTTGTATTCTGGTGGGAAATCTGTGTTTTAATGAAAGAGTTTCAGTATTCAAGTGGTAATAACTAGGACTATAAAAAGCTTAAGTTTGGGATAAACAGGTGGTATATATGCTTTATGTGGAAAAAATAAAATAACAAGAGAAAAAGAAAAGAAAAAGAAAAAAAATAGAATGTGAATAAACACTTAGGCAACGTCGAGTCCTGTGGCCTTTGATATTTGAGCAAGTAAGCCCTAGGGGTGTCTTTACACCCAGCGCCCTAAGGCCTTTTGGTTTGGGAGTCATTGATCGAAAGCTCGTTACATGGGTATCATTGAAAAGCTTACGAGGACTAGGCATTACACAGTCGATTGTGTACACAGGAAAGTGAGAAAATCGCCCTCGCGAGTAAATAAAGGCATAAATTCCCCTTTTAACTCTTAGCTTAAGTGATTGCATGGTCTTGGTGAGAGCTTATCTGATTTGTTGCTTGTCTTGAAGTAAAACTGGTTTCCCCCTAAGAAGCATAGTATGTGAAGAATTTGTTCACTAGCATGTTTATGGTTGCTTCACACTCACACACTACATCAGTGCTGACAGATTCGGATTTGCAGAGTGATAAGCTTTATGATCCTATTCTTGGGTAGCTTTTCTATTTGATTATCTTGTAGTTTTTCTGAGGCATCTCATATGAATATCAATTCTGATTGATACTTGGATTCACTTTCATGTTAGTATAGGTTGCATACATGGTAGTTATTGCATTGCATCTTTTGTTTGGTTTTGTTTTGGTTACTTGAGGGCAAGCAACGGTTTAAGTTTGGGGGTATTTGATAAGTGGTTTTATAGCCACTTATTTAGATATCAGCTAGCTTAATTTATTGTTTAAACTCATTTGATTTTGTAGTTTTTCATGCATTTTTGCTTTCTTTTGTAGTTTTCATCAATGGGGACTCTCTTGGTAGAAATGGAGCTAAGTATGATGATGGACAAGTAAAAGGATGCAAGAAGTCAAAGTGTGGGAAGATGACAGGAACAATGAGCAGCAAGAAGCAAAGAGAAGGGTTTTTGACTAAATACTGCAGCAGAAGAACTCAGAAAATAACATCTGGTGCATGGCGCAGCTACGCCCAAATTGGCCTTAGTTGCAGTGCAGCTGCGCCAGAAGTCTTGCCGAGAAACCCTGTAGCGCAACTGTGCCGGTTTTACACTATAGAGGAGCGCAGCTGCGCCAGTCTTATTTTCTGCAATTGACTTTTATTTAAGTGACCAATTAGAATGTTTCTTGGGCAAGGAGGCAAACGAGCTATAGAATTTATATTAGACCTATTTTATTATTATTGAGATATCTCCCCTTTGTGAGCTCTAGCCTAATATTGTTCTCTCTTTTCTTCTCTTTAATTTCAATATTAGATTAGAGTAGATTTAATTAGTTAGTTTCTAGAGTTGATTAGATCTGAAGGTTGAAGCAATTGGATAGCATTGCAGGTTCAATCTTAGAGCTTGAGAAATCAGATTTGCACTTTCTATCGTTATTTTCTCTTGGATTCATATTTGTATTCTAATGTTGTTTATTCAAATTGTGGATGATGGATTGAATTCAACTATGAGTTAAACTCTATTTTGGGATTGTAATGGAATCTATTGCCTAGTTTATTTTTATATTGATTGTTGTTGGTTTGTCTATTATGATTCATGTCTAATTGCTTAGTTGATTGGTCATCGATTACTGTGATAATTCATATGAACTTGAAAGACGAAATATGGATTTAGATTTAATCGTAATAGCTTGTGATTGTATGTTCTACATGGTGTTGGAATGTATGATTTGTGTTTAGGATAGACATATACCAAAGCACCGCTTGTAGTCAATGGAGAATTTGTGCTTAAACCCTAATTATTTGTAAATCACATAGACATATAGTGGTTTATGTAATGTGGGTGTTCATGTGTATTCTATCAATTATGGATTATATGTGATATGGATTTGGTAAATTGAAATATGGCTTTGTCTCACTTTTGTGTTCTTGACTAGCAATCATTAATAAGTAATTTGGCTTAACAGGAAGCATGTTGATTTGAATGAATCAATAGGGGAAATTGTGATCTCATATCTTCATTATCTAGTTTTATTCTAGGGATAATTAGTATTAGTTTAATTTCATAGTTTTAATCAATACACTAAATCATTCGTTTAAATAAGACTGAAATGGTTATGGGCTAGTGCTTGGTGGATTTTATTAGTTAATTCTCCGTGGGAACGATACTCTACTTACTCTTTATTACTTATTGATCGTGTATACTTGCACGCATATATTGATCGGGAAAACGACCAACATTACTCTTGTAATTTCTGGAGTTGATATTTTCTGCAACAGCTTCGAGGGCGATCAGATCCTTTATCTTCCCAGACTTAAGCCCCATTTCTGCCATTTCACCGTGCTTGATCATTTCAGAGAATGGTTTTCCTATGCCTGCTAGGCCCCTCTCATAATACGGAGCTTCTTGGATATCGATGAAGGTCATGACTATCTCAGACTCATTTATGGCTGGGGTGACTTGTGCTGCAACCCGCCTCCATCGTTGGGCATACTCTCTGAATGATTCAGTGTTCTTTTTCTTGATTTTGGTTATTTGATATCTGTTTGGAGCCAGCTGAGATTGGAAGCTATATTGACTGAGGAAGGCATGGGCCAACTTTTCCCAGCTGTGAATCTTAGAGTTGTCTAGACGGGCATATCAGGCTCTGGCCTCTCCAGTCAGACTCATTTGAAATAATTGCATTCGAAGTTTCTCGTCCTCTGCATAGGATCCGAGCTCTCTAATGAATACTTTCAGGTGGGTATAAGGATCTCCGATCCATCGTATTTCTCAAAATCAGGAGTTCTAATTTCTAGGGATAACGAGCTCTGGGGAAAATACAGAGGTCGGAGTAATTAACATTGCCAAATGCCCCAGTTCCTTTGATAGACCGGAGAGTTTCCTCCATTTGTTGTACTTTCTTTATGATGTCACTGGCTTCTTGTTCTTTGACGAGGGTGGTGATTTAAGGAGTTTTGTTGGTTGCGTCTTGGTTCTGTGGTCCAGGAATCTAAGTCTCAGTTTTTTCGGTCTCTTGACTGCCACCACTACCACTAGGTGTTCCTGGTTCTGTGTGAGCTTGGTCTTGCTTCCCTTTAAGGGCCTTGCTTTGTTCTCTTAGAAAACTAGCCAGTTCGGCTATCTGATTCTTCAGTCCTTCAAACTCTTCCCTGGATACAGGGGTGGATTCTGGTTAAGCACTCGAAGTCATGTCTGTGGATGGACGTAGTGCTTTCTTAGACTTAGATCTAGTGACAGGACCAATTTTTCACCTACAACAAAATGTAGGCTTGTCAATTTCCTGAAGTAGGTAGGGATAGGATGCATAATGTGGTTTTTAATTTTATCCTGCAAAACAAATGTCAGTTATTTTGATGACAAGAAGTAAAATATTAAAAATTGGACATTGAATTAAAAGAGGAAGGCATGAAGAAGCTTCCCTTCAAATTTAGTTAATCAGAGGCTGACTTATCTTAGGTTACTCTCGCATGGCTTTTTGGCATGAAGGTCCCCAGATCGTCGCAGTCTAGTAGAGGGAAAATTAATCCGATCTTTCAAATAGAGCGAATTTGGGAGGTGCATTTTCATGAGCCCCAGAGACTAAGCCATTCCCAGAGACATTACTTATCACCGACGGGTTTTGCCTCCTTGTGAGAGGAACACAACATACATTCCCATACATCACCCTCACCGTATGCATATGATGACAGTTGGTGCGAAGAACTAATATGAGTGCGAAGCACTAAAAAGCAGAAAAGCATTCATTCACATTCATTCAAGGTAAAGACACATCATTCATGCATTCATGCAATGTAAAGACGCAGCATTCATGCATTCATTCAATGTAGAGATGTAGAATTCACGCATTCATAGTTTTGAAAGGGAAATGTTTGAAAAGATTTGAAAGTGGCCTAAGCCCTCTACTGTCCCCAGTAGAGTCGCCGCGTGTCGACATCGGGGAAAAATCCGCTGGTCGGGTCACAACCCGGATATTTCTCTCTTCCTAAGTTATCTCTACCCTCACTCTTTTTGTTGCGAAAAAAGGTTTTGAAGGATTTTTTAGAAAAAGGCCAATATGTATCATGTCGACGATTTGAACGTTTTACAGAGTCGCCAATTGATACATTAGAAATGGTTGTACCAACTCAACCGAGTTTTGTTTGAAAGAGGCCCAATTGTTGGACACTGTCGAAACTTGATCTTTGAAAACAAAGTTTGAGTTCGGGGGCTTGGTTAAGTAAGGGGAAGGTGTTAGGCACCACACAACTCCCTTGTAAAAATGGTACCGCAATCTTTTCAATATTTCTCTTAAAACTGAAATGCGTGTGTGAATTCTGTTTGAATATTGGGCCTATGTTTGATTGATTGAAAGTAGTGCTTTGCTTCGTTGAACCTATATACGAAGGGTTTGATTTGATTTTGCAAAAGTCTTTGATTTGATTTGCGAAAGTGTTTAATTTGATTTGTGAAAGCTTTTCTTTTGTTTTGAATTAAAAATGATGTTTTGAAAGTTGGTTGTCAAACCCTTACGCTAACATAGGAATTGAAGCCTGTTGATACTTCCATTTTTTTTTCTCTTTATAACCTTAAGGCTTGCATTTGAATGGTGATTTGTCAGGCTGTGAAGCATCCTCGACCACAGAAATAAATACAAGTGTCGATTTCCTCATGGGCATGAAAACCATAAGAGGGACGTTGACACGGCAAACCATTATTCTCATTATATTGAGACCTTAAATTCGGATATCCGTTTTAAGGTCTTTTGTATATACATTTTACAAAAAAAAACTGGCAGGGTACATCTGTAAAGCAGAGTTTGTCCATCATGGGAATCAGATTCTAATCAGTTTGATCATGAATCCCACGATTCCTAGGCTCACATATAAGTAGCCAATAAACCTGCACAGCTCAAATTTGTACAGAAAAAGAAATATATCCTAAATGTCGCCAAAACTGAGGATTCATTCAGTAAATCCTGGTTTGTACTTGGCCGAAGCGTCTCGTTTCCACTAGATAGCGATCTAAGAGCCGCGAGGTTTCTTTTGTAACTAAAACTAGAAAAATTGCTAGATTTAAATAAATCTCAGCCATTCTAGCTCCCCGGTTCCGTCTGTACCGATTTTGAAAGCTAGAATTGGCAAGATTTAAATAAATCTAGTTCGCCTGTAGATATGTCAATGTTGATTCATATAAAATGAATATTTAAAGCAACAATTGAATGAAAGCGAGTAAAGCAATAAATCTATATAATTATATATACAAAAGCTGTAAAAGGCGATGGATTTTCACGCCGGTGCCCGGACTAGAATTAAAATATATATATATATATATATAAGCTGTGTAAAAGACACGGAATGATCCAAGCTGGACAGAATAGAAATATATTTATATACATATATATATATATATATAAATAGTAAAAAGGGCGATGAGTTTTCACGCCTGTGCCCGGACTAGAATTGAAATATATATATATATATATATATATATATATATATATATATTAGCAGAAAAATAGTCAACTAAGACTTGAAAGATAACCCAGTGGTGGTGAAGGCTACTTATATATGCATATGTATATGTAAAAGCAGTAAAAAGGCCACAGAATAATCCATGCCGAATTGAAATGTAAATGTACAGAAAATAGTCAACCAGTGACTGGGAAGATAACCCAGTAATGGCGAAAGGTGCAAAAAATAGTATAAAGGCCACAATATGATCCAGGCCGTACTGAAATGTATAAATATATATATATATATATATAGAAACATAGTCAACCAAGACTGGGAAGAGAACCCAGTGGTGGTGAAGGCTGCTTATATATGAATATTTATATATAAAAGCAGTAAACTACCTCGGATTTGACATCCGGGCTTGACAAAATTGAAAAGTTAGTATATATACAGTTAAATATATACAAAAAAAAAACCAAACCCGGACTGGAAAGATAACCTAGTCCTGCGAAGTTACTTAAAACGAAGGTGCTAGTGCACTGAAGCAGTTAAAGCTGACGGATAGTCAATCCGAGTTGTAGAAATGCCAAAAAATACAGTTATGTACAAAAATGTACCAATTTTTGATGAAAACAACCACAGAACTAATTTTTGGTCATTTTTAGAAAATGAAACTTGATATGCAAGTGCAAAATAGTGCAAAGAAGTAAAAATAACTTTCTGATCGTAAAAATACTTACAACGGACTGCTACACGGGCTTTTTGCCAAATCGTAGGCTCTAAAGGTCCAAATCTACCGGTTATTTTCTGATATGTGGTAGTATGTAGGTATATCTACATGTTAGAGTGAAAAAATTTGGGTTTGGAAAAGGTGGAAAAGTCAGAAAATCAAACGGGCAAAGGTTCGCTGCGTTTCAAAATTTTTTAAAATGAGGGGGGGTTACCTCATATATATATAGGCTAAGGAGCCTCTGCTCTACCTACTACTACCGCGGGTAGAGGTGTGGCTCCCCTGGTGGGGCCCATGTATCTGGTTGAGTCATCTCGAAGTATGTGCACTCTAAGCAATATATAGTCGAAGTCGAAACTTTCTAACTTTTGATCGGAGCTTCCGTTTGAGGCTTGCTATACCTTTTCGGAAAGCTCTCACCGAGAGTGTCACAATGACATGGGATAAAACATTTTTTTGGTCCAAGAAGATGGGTTTATAACCAGGTCTTTGATTTTCTATAGTTTATCCGTTGAGCTGTCTTGCGTTGTTTGCATTCGGGATCATCGTTATGGTTCGTTTTGACCTTGGTGGCATTAATTCAACTTAAGTTTGACCGAATTGGCTTGGGGTTGGTAAAATGACCATTTTTCCCCTCCCGGGGTTGCCCTTAGTGTAGGCATGGCCTTCGGTTGACTTTCAGGAGTTTATTCCAAGACTTGGATCCCATTTAAGTCTGTTTGTCCTCAGTGTTGTCTCTGGGGCTGACTTGGTCATTCCAGGCTTTCCTCTGGAGATGTTGTGGAGCATCAGGTTTGTTCCCGAGGATGACTTGACTTTCCAGGTTGCGATAGGGGCTGACCTGCATTTCTCAAGTTGAGACCGGGGCTGAGTTGACATCCTGAGGTTGGTGATCGAGGCTATGGTTGTCCCGGTATTGGTGACCAGGGGTTGAGTTAACCTCCCGATATTGAGACCAAGGTTGATTTGAAGGCCCGATATTAAGATCGGGGTTAATCAGACGGCCCAATTGGAGATCAGGGTTGATTTGATGGCCCGATATTGAGATCGGGGTTGATCTGACGGCCCAATTGGAGATAGGGGTTGGTTTGATGGCCCGATATTTAGATCGGGGTTGATCTGACTGTCCAATTGGAGATCGGGGTTGATTTGATGGCACGATATTGAGATCGGGGTTGATCTGACGGCCCGATATTGAGATCGGGGTTGATCTGAATGCCCAATTGGAGATCGGGGTTGATTTGATGCCTCGATATTGAGATCGAGGTTGATCTGACGGCCCGATTGGAGATCGCGGTTGATCTGACGACTCGATTAGAGATCGGGGATAATCTAACGGCCCGATTAGAGATCGAGGTTGATTTGACAGCCCGATTAGAGATCGGGGTTGATTTGATGGCTCGATTGGAGATCGGGGTTGATTTGATGGCCTGATATTGAGATCGGGGTTGATTTGATGGGCCGATATTGAGATCGGGATTGATATGACGGCCCGATTGAATATCAGGGTTGATTTGATGGCCCGATATTGAGATCGGGGTTGATCTGACGGCCCGATTAGAGACCGAATTTGATTTTAAAATATAATTTTGCCTTCCTACAGTGTTAGTACTAAGGAAAAGAGATTTCCAGTGTCTATATTTATTATATAATAAACAAATATAAATAATCACATAATATTCATATTCATTTACTCACATATTCATGAAAAATAATCTAATAGGTTGAGACATATTCTACAAATCTCTTAGATTAGGTCACTAGTATATAGTTAAAATATTTGGACAATTAAATAAAGATAACCATTTAGATTATTTAGTTCCAATACCTAATTTATAACATTAGGCTACAAATATTTCTTTAATTCTTTTTATACCAAGAATAAATATATATACATATTTACAATACATGTATTTACTTAATCTCACACATGTCCCACATAAGTCATAATGTATTTCTGTATATAACACATTACTATGTATATATATACATATACTCATCTTCTTTCAACCTCATATATACCATCTCTTCATATAAAATTTTATTTTCTTAATAAAAATTTTACATGTATCATTATAAAATTTCTTACACCATTTAGTTCACATCAAATTTATAGGTATCGTAATAATTTATCCTTAACATTCCTTCAAGTACATATAAATTCATTTCTAGGGTTTTGAATATTTATAACCCATATTTTCTCTATTCTCTTCCAAATAGTAAACCATATAGGTTCTTCTTAAAATTTCAAATAATTCCTCTATTTTCACTCTAGGTTTTAGACTTTAACCTTTAATTTAATCATTGAAAATCTTCTAAATTTTCAGGTTGTCACATTCACCCCTTGTTCTAAGAATTTCGTCCTCGAAATTATAGCATACTAATCTCTGCTCCTTTTATTCAGCACAAATAGGCTTTCAATCTAACTTTATTCAATCACCTCTGTTTACAATTGTACTTAATGAGTCCATGTTATTTTCTTCTATTAGGATCTCTTCTATCTCCACATGCTACTATGACTATTCACTAGGCGTTTTCACAATTATTTAATAATTATGAAGTATAATACATAACTTGAAAAGGTTTTAACAGAAATTCATCTGCAAACCGTTTTATCTGGACACTAACTTGTATAAATTTGATACCAATTGTAATAACTTGACACCAACTTGTGTCAATTTGATACCAACTTGTATCACGTAATGTTGACACCAACTTGTGTTGGATACCAGCTTGTATCCATTTAATACCAACTTAACATAAGATTCTGCACCAAAATAATTTGGTTTGGCATAAGCTCTCAAATAACACTTGAATTTCATAACATTTGTCTAGCTGAATCCAATAGCTTAGACGTATTCCAATAATTCGAATATCAATCAAAACATGCGTCTGACCAAATTCAATTAGCAATAAATTATCTTTAAAATTCTAAAAAAAAAATTATAACGTCATGGTACTGCACTTTATTTACAGTTTGTTTGAAGATTCCATCATTTTGTGACTTTGCCATATTACATCATACCATAGTGGGCTGACAATCCTTCGATCACAACCAACAGTAGGCAATACTGCATTGGTGACTCCATCATTTTTATCATCTTTGTACCAGGTTCCATGATGCATTGATTATATATAAAATACATTCTGATATTTTACAAATCATTTGTCTAGCCGAAATAATTAGCGTAGACTCTTCTTTAAACAGTTCAAAACCATTGAAAAAATATCATTTTTTGTGTTATAATGCCGCAACAAGTAACGATGTGTTAGTGGTTTGAAGCCCACTTCTACACAATTGGAACCATGTGTTGAGGATAATAAAAATTCATTTGTATTTTTAAAGGCACATCAGTGCGAATTTAGCTTGATTTCAAAAATTTTGAAGTCTAGCATAGCTAGAAGATTTGGAATATCTATGCTTCCACCATTAACTCCAATGTTCTATTACTTAATAATCCTATCTATTTCTATCATCATTAAAACTTAATACACTAAAAATCCTCAATTCTCCATCCATAAATTTTCTATACCCCAGTATAGTTCATCAAACATACCACACGTTATGAGTTCAGGAACTTTCCACAATAATATGAGTTTAGGAACTTATCCTAGTAATACGTAGTTCAAGAACTAATCAGGAACTGTCCATACGCTTAGGGGTTAAAAAATATACCATACAATTATGAGTCACAAAATTACTATAAGTTTGAGTTTTAAGAACTCGCACCTAATCTTATATTCTCTACCTATCCGTTATGCACATGAGAAAAGAATCACCTTCTTAGCATACATAGAGCGAATAGCGCGACACCAACATTTCAATGATTATCTTATAAATCTTCAAGATTCTTCTTTGAATCTTATTTATCTTCTCCTTTACTTAATAATGAATTTCCCAAATTCATCTCTTAGCACTTAAACTTTATTTGAGTTTATTCTTTATCCTCATCTTAACGGTTATAGCCTAAGGTACACCTACTGATAAGAATGAAATATGTTGTATTTTATTCCGTTAATGTTTAATCTTTTATATCTCTTTTGTAACTAAGTATATTCATTTATCTTATATTTGTTATTTTAGGTACAATTGAACTAAGGAAGCGAAATGGGCTCAAAGGAACAAACAAGGCACAAAACCATTCATGCATTACAAATTAATGTAGCAGCCTAGCCTTTTTAAAGCCATGCAATTAAAGGAATAATGATGTGGGCCAAGGAGCTTGCAAAGGAATAAATCAAGTAGTAATTCACAGTTTTTATCTTAGCTGCTGGCAAATAATTAAAGCAAATCAAGTGGGCTTAAGTCATTAAAGGAGGCTCACGTGCTTGACTATACAAAGGATGCTCACGTGATTGCAATTTCATACCTCCCAAATTAATAAGCAGTTCGCAGGATTTGGCAAATAAAGGAGCAGCTTGTGAATATGTAGGCCACGATTTTAACATGCAGCAAGATGTTTACAAAGTGGGCCACGCGTCATGCAAAGGAAATGGTTCAGTAGCTTGAAGTGAATATAACGTGTGGGCCATGAAATAAGCAAACATTCCAAGAGCAGCTTCCAAATAATTCATTCACGGCAGCAGCTAGCAATCAAAGTGGGCCATACACCAAACTAATGAATCAGCCCAACCTATTAACGAAATCAGCAGCTGCAAATTGAGGAGCCGGATAGTAGGTTATCCCGCCGCAGCGGGAATGTATACTTGGGAGGACCCACTCCAGCAGGGAGGCTCTAGGGGCCAGCAGTTATTCCTTGCGCGAACTAGATTTTGTTGCAAGATAAGGGAGAAATTAGGGCTGAAATATTATTGTTATAAATAGGGGGCTTGGAGGAGTATTTCATATCTTGTATTCATTCAATAAAAATACTGCTTTTTATAATTCTTGGGTGTTTTCTATGGCTATGGATAACTAAATTATTGTTCTTCGATTAAGGAGACGGAAGCCTTGGATTAAATACACCGTGAGATCTAATTGATTTTAATTGTTCAATTAATATTGTGAGTATTGATTATTCTTCTGTACTTGAATTATATGATTGATTTTTTTAATTACTAGGATGCATACTAGTTTATTATTCATTGAAATCTACTGCTAAATTAGATATCGAATCCGTAATTGTTTGGTCACTCTAATTTGCGAAGCAATTAAGATTAATAATTGACTGCAGATCATGAGATTATTAAATCTTAAGGAGAATATTCAACTAAATTAAATGCAACCGCTTGTGCTTGTGTTGTTTAGCTTCATCGATTTTTCTAATTCTTAAAGCTTCTACTAGATTAAACTTTTAGCACTTGTCTGAAGTTGTTTAGTAGTTAGGGTTATTTAGATCGCTTGTTTCTATCTAACTAAAATTAAGGAAAGACACGGAATAATTCTAATTGGTGAATTAATTCTAACGATGAATATTCAAAGTATTAATTGTGTATGCTTGAGTCAATGATCAGTGTATGTTTCTAAGGTGGAAGTTGACTTAACCCAAGGTTTGTTCTCCTGATTCAGTTCGTTATAATATTTTACACATTAGATTATTTTAATTAATAATATTCAAAAAACCCCTCTTCTGGAATACAAAGTATAAAGATAGAATAATCAGTCTCTGTGGGATCTACTCTTACTTGCACTACTACATAATTAGCGTTCGCAGTAAGGTTTTATTTTTGGTTGTCTGCGACAGCACACCAAATTTTGGCACCGTTGCCGGGGACTGATTTTAGTTTATTTTTATATTTTTGTAATCCTTATTTTATTTTTGTTTTTAATTTTTTTTAATAATTTGAATTCCCTTGATTGTTTATGCCCGAAACTCGATCTACTAATCAAGGTGATTTTAAGTGTGATCAAGAGATAGAGAGAACTAGTCGCAGATTAAGGAAGGAAGCTCAAAAAAATCGTGCAGAATAGGAAGCCATGGCAGCAAATCAAACCCTGAAAGAGCTTTCGACTCTTGATTTGAACCAACAACCCTTATGCATAACTTTCCCTAATCTTGATACTAATACTCACTTTAAATTGAAATCTGGACTTATACATCTTCTGCCTTCTTTTCATGGTTTGGCAGGTGAGGATCCCCACAAACACTTGAAGGAATTTCATGTGGTATGCACAAGTATGAAACCTACCATAGTAACCGAAGAATAGATCAAGCTAAAAGCCTTTCCATTTTCTCTGAAGGATTCAGCTAAGGATTGGCTTTACTACATACCCTCCGGAAGTATCACCACAGAGATTAAAAGGCTATTCTTAGAGAAATATTTTCCAGCTTCAAGAGAGGCCAACATTAGAAAGTCAATTTGCAGCTCACAGAACAACGGAGAATCCCTACATAAGTATTGGGAACGCTTCAAGAGATTGTGTTCTAGTTGCCCTCATCACCAAATCAGTAATCAGCTGCTCATCCAATATTTCTATGAAGGTCTCAGTTGTATAGACAGAAGCATGATTGACGCTGCTAGTGGCGGAGCGTTGGTGGATAAGACTCCCAAGGCTGCAAGAAACCTAATGGCGAATATGGCAGCCAACTCTCAATAATTTGGCACTAGACTTGATTCTGCACCTAGGAATACTAGTGAGGTACAAATTTCTTATATTGAACAACAAATTGCGAGTTTAACTTCTCTTGTTCGTCAACTAGGTGCAGGTAACACACAACAGGTAAAAGCTTGCGAAATTTATACGGTAGTCGGACATCCGACAGATATGTGCCCAACTCTTCAAGAGGAATCTGTTGAACATATAACCGCAGCAGGAGGATTTCCTGGACAACCACAAAGGCAATATAATTCCTATTCAAATACATATAATCCTGGATGGAGGGATCATCCTAACTTTAGCTACGGGAGTCCACAAGCAAGTCAACCCGCACCTCAAACTTTTCCAAATCAGTAGCAATACAAACCATTGTATCCCAATTGACAACAACAGGGCCAATCTTCTAACCCTAGTATATCTTTAGAAGATATTATTAAAACACTTGCCACTAACACTTTAAATTTTTAATAGGAAACGAGGGCAAGTATTCATAATTTGGGTACGCAAATGGGACAAATGGCAACTGCAATTAGTCAATTGGAAGTGCAAAGCTCTGGAAAATTACCTTCTCAAACAGTGGTGAACCCAAAAGAAAATATAAGTGCAATCACTTTGAGGAATGGTAAAGAGATAGCAATTCCAGAAAAGACAATGCCTACACCACAAGATCAAGACAAGGCAGATGAGGAAAAAGAAGAAGCAGACAGCAGTGTTCAGAATGACAAGGATGAACCAAAGCGTAAATTTTCCCCTCTCTCTGAATATAAACCGGTACCTCCTTTCCTTCTTGCTTTAACAGAAAATAGAAAATACGAGAAAAATTCAGATTTGTATGAAACTTTTCGTAAATGAGAGGTAAATATTCCATTGTTAGATGCTATTAAACAAGTACCTCGTTATGCTAAATTTCTGAAAGAATTATGTACACATAAGAGGAAACATGAAATGAAAAAATATAAAAAGGTGAGGGTAGGAGAAAATGTTTCCGCAGTCATTCAAAGAAAGCTACCTACTAAGTGCCCAGATCCGTGTATGTTCACTATTCCGTGCATGATAAGTAGCACTAAAATTAAAAAAGCCATGTTAGACTTATGAGCCTCAATAAATGTCATACCATATTCTATATATGCTAATCTATCACTGGAACCTTTGAGTAAAACTGGTATTGTAATACAGCTGGCTGACAGATCTAATGTTTATCCCAGAGGTGTAGTTGAGGATATCCTTGTGCAAGTCAATAATTTGATCTTTTCTACTGATTTTTATGTGTTTGATATGGAAAACGGTGACCAAAATGCTCCTATTTTGTTAGGGAGACCATTTTTAAAGACATCAAAGACTAAAATAGATGTTTATAGTGGTACACTTTCAATGAAATTTGATGGCAAAAGTGTTAAATTTAATATTTATGCTGCCATGCAATACCCCACTGATGATAAATTTGTTTATTCAATTGATGTGATTGACTCTTTAGCATAGGAAATCGATGAACTTGATGGTAAGGATAAATTGGAAGGTGCACCTAGTGAGAACATTGATGAAGAAAGTGCGAATTTGACCTTGAGCACCGAGTTTCAAGCAACTAGAACAGCTTTGCCTGACGATCCGAAAACAGGTAACATATTTTATGCTAAAGTGCCGATTTCTAACGAGAATTCTTTAGCCTCTGTTTTGCAGGTACCAATTCCGGATTTGAAGCCTCTTCCTAGTCGATTGCATATCTCTATGAGGGTGTCCGCGAGAAAAAATGGAGAATGTGGACCTTGAAGGATCCGGGCTACAAGAGTTCACTCAAAGGAAATGTTGGGTCGAGCCAACGACCATAAACAAAGGCGCTGCAAGGGAGGCAACCCATAGGGGAGTATCTCTCTACTTTTCTTTGCATTTTAGTTTACATTGGGGACAATGTAAGTTTTAAGTGTGGGGGGGGGGGGAAGAATGTAGATATTTTCCAAAAAAAAAAATTATTTTGAATTTTGTGGGTTTATTCATTGCAAACCCTAACGAGACAAAACTCGTCCACTTGGGGTAACCTTGGGGTTTAAAGGCTTGTTGTACATGCTAAGTGTAATCGTGTTTCCTACGAAAATGGGTAGTTTTAGGATGTCTCACTTGAGCAATAAGTCAATTTTAATTTTGATTTTTGACCAATGATAAAATTTTGATTTCTTTGTGATAACTTCTGGGAGGACTGATAGACATTGGGTAATCTGAATTTGATTTTCTTTGCTGATCGCTACTTTATTTGAGACCCTTCATTATTGAGCACATATCCATTTGTTCGACCTAGTTTTGACTTGGAAGAAATTTATCTGGTTGAATGTCTAGGGAAGAAACTTTGAACTCTATCAGTTGTTTGATCATCACTTGAAGTTGATATGAGGTATTATTTAAGAAAAGGGAAATGATTTAGGCAAAGTTTGCAAGATTGAAAGAAAAAAAATTAAAAGAGAAAAAAATGATTCATGCGGTGGGTTGAGATGGAGCATAAAACGCACTAACTCATAAACACGTGACATGCGAGATGGAGCGTAAAACGCACTCGCTAGTAAGATGGAGCATAAAATGCACTAACAAAAGAAAAGAAGAAAAAAAATAAGACAAAAAGAAAAAGCCTTTTGATCCTTTAATGTTATCTGCTGGTTTTAACTGAGATTTGGGAGAAAACAAGTGGTTGAGTTTATCTTTCTCCTTTAAGGCTTCAATTTTATAAATTTTTCTGTAGTCTAATTGGTTTGATACATGTGGATTCACACACACACAATGGGTTGAGAATAAAGTAAAATTGATAAGTAAAGTTGGGTTTCAGATGATACGTTGTTTTGAAGTTTCCTAGAGTTATTATTTTGAATCTTTGAGGTCAATGTTGGAGTTCATATTAACTCAAGGCTCAAGTTTGTCGAGTTTTTTTAGTTGAATTATTTTAGGTTATAGGTTATCTTTATTTTGCCTGAGGACGAGCAAAAGATAAGTGTGGAGGAATTTGATAAGAATGAAATATGTTGTATTTTATTCCCTTAATATTTAATCTTTTATATCTCTTTTGTACCTAAGTATATTCATTTATCTTATATTTGTTATTTTAGGTACAATTAAACCAAGGAAGCGAAATGGGCTCAAAGGAACAAACAAGGCACAAAACCTTTCATGCATTACAAATTAATGTAGCAGCCCAACCTTTCAGTGCGAATTTAGCTTGATTTCAAAAAATTTGAAGTCTAGCATAGCTAGAAGATTTGGAATACCTATGCTTCCACCATTAACTCCAATGTTCTATTACTTAATAATTCTATCTATTTCTATCATCATTAAAACTTAATACACTAAAAATCCTCAATTCTCCATCCACAAATTTTCTATACCCTAGTATAGTTCATCAAACATACCACACGTTATGAGTTCAGGAACTTTTCACAATAATATGAGTTTAGGAACTTATCCTAGTAATACGTAGTTCAAGAACCAATCAAGAACTATCCATACGCTTAGGGGTTCAAAAATATACCATACAATTATGAGTCACAAAATTACAATAAGTTTGAGTTTTAAGAACTCGCACCTAATCTTATATTCTCTACCTATCCCTTATACACATGAGAAAAGAATCACCTTCTTAACATACATAAAGCGAATAGCGCAACACTAACATTTCAATGATTATCTTATAAATCTTCAAGATTCTTCTTTGAATCTTATTTATCTTCTCCTTTACTTAATAATGAATTTCCCAAATTCATCTCTTAGCACTTAAACTCTATTTGAGTTTATTCTTTATCCTCATCTCAACGGTTATAGCTTAAGGTACACCTACTGATAAGAATGAAATATGTTGTATTTTATTCCCTTAATAATTAATTTTTTATATCTCTTTTGTACCTAAGTATATTCATTTATCTTATATTTGTTATTTTAGGTACAATTGAACTAAGGAAGCGAAATGGGCTCAAAGGAACAAACAAGGCACAAAACCTTTCATGCATTACAAATTAATGTAGCATCCCAACCTTTTTAAAGCCATGCAATTAAAGGAATAATGATGTGGGCCAAGGAGCTTGCAAAGAAATAAATCAAGTAGTAACTCACGGTTTTTGTCTTAGCTACTGGCAAATAATTAAAGCAAATCAAGTGGACTTAAGTCATTAAAGGAGGCTCACGTGCTTGACTATACAAAGGAGGCTCACGTGCTTACAATTTCATGCCTCCCAAATTAATAAGCAGCTCGCAGGATTTGGCAAATAAAGGAGCAACTTGTGAAGATGTAGGCCACGGTTTCAACATGCAGCAAGATGTTTACAAAATGGGCCACGCATCATGCAAAGGAAATGGTTCAGTAGCTTGAAGTGAATGTAATGTGTGGGCCATGAAATAAGCAAACATTCCAAGAGCAGCTTCCAAATAATTCATTCACGACAGTAGCTAGCAATCAAAGTGGGCCACATACCAAACTAATGAATCAGCACAGCCTATTAACAAAATCAGCAGCTGCAAATTGAGGAGCCGGACAGTAGGTTATCCCTCCCCAGCGGGAATGTATACATGGGAGGACCTGCCCCAACAGGGAGGCTCTAGGGGCCAGCAGTTATTCCTTGCGCGAACTAGATTTTGTTGCAAGATAAGGGAGAAATTACGGCTAAATTATTATTGTTATAAATAGGGGGCTTGGAGGAGTATTTCATATCTTGTATTCATTCAATAAAAATACTGCTCTCTATAATTCTTGGGTGTTTTCTATGGCTATGGATAACTAAATTATTGTTCTTGGATTAAGGAGACGGAAGCCTTGGATTAAATACACTGTGAGATCTAATTGATTTTAATTTTTTAATTAATATTGTGAGTATTGATTATTCTTCTGTCCTTGAATTATATGATTGATTTGTTTAATTACTAGGATGCATACTAGTTTATTATTCATTGAAATCTACTGCTAAATTAGATATCGAATCCGTAATTGTTTGGTCACTATAATTTGCAAAGCAACTTTGATTAATAATTAACTGCAGATAACGAGATTATTATATATTAGGGAGAATATTCAACTAAATTAAATGCAACCGCTTGTGCTTGTGTTATTTAGCTTCATCGATTTTTTTAATTCTTAAAGCTTCTACTAGATTAAACTTTTAGCACTTGTCTGAAGTTTTTTAGTAGTTAGGGTTATTTAGATCGCTTGTTTCTATCTAACTAAAATTAAGAAAAGACACGGAATAATTCTAATTGCTGAATTAATTCTAACGATAAATATTCGAAGTATTAATTGTGTATGCTTGAGTCAATGATCAGTGTATGTTTCTAAGGTGGAAGTTGACTTAACCCAAGGTTTGTTCTCCTGATTCAGTTCGTTACAATATTTTACACATTAGATTATTTTAATTAATAATATTCAAAAAACCCCTCTTCTGGAATACAAAGTATAAAGATAGATTAATCAGTCTCTATGGGATCGACTCTTACTTGCACTACTACATAATTCGCATTCGCAGTAAGGTTTTATTTTTGGTTGTCTGCGACAGCACAGCACCTACCTAAGGTCTATAACCTACAGCTTTGATACCAACCTATGACGCCCCCAAATCCGGATTCCTAGAACCTCGGACCTGGTACGTTACGGTACTTCATCTTCATACATATTCTATAACCTAATGCGGGATAAATAAACATAAATTATTTATTTCACATGATTCTATAATATTTCCCAAGGTCAATTAACCTTAACTGAATTTATATCTTTAATAACTTAAAAGCTTTAAAACAACATTTGCATCAGATAACTAATAATTATAAATGCCTATAATCTACTCTTGGAATTTGCTTTAGCCTCTGTCTTTCTTCGAGCCTTCGTCTTAACCTAAAATTTGTTATCATGATATATCAAGGGTGAGAAACTACTTTGCCCAGCAAGTTTAAATACAACAAGGATATATCATGATTGAAAGAAAGAATAAGCTTTCGAATTTTCAACAATATAATAATTATGAAAGAGCATGAATCATATTGTCAATAATTGAATGACTGAATCAATAATGTTTAACGTCAACAAGGACCATGAACAACTTTAACTGAACCTTATGGTAATGAAGGTGATCAGCCTTTTATACCTGATGAACATATGCAATATGCACTAAATGTGAATCGATAATAAATATAGATGTGAATAATCAACAATAATTATTCACTAACATGATTTGAAAATATAACTCAAGTTTGAGTTAAGGAAAACTTACATGTACCGTCGATTACTGCTGCGCAATCTAATTTAATCTCTTTATTGTAAAGACCTATCACTGTTAAGATTGATCTTTCAATCAGTATATCATATCATACCATTACTTTATAAGTAAATTATCTAACATTTAACCATATAATCAAATATTAGATAACTCATTAACATCATACGTATTGAGTATTCTAAACCTAGCATACATTGAGTCTTTAACAGTGTTCAATACAGTATGCTAAGTGGTTTCCCACTTTGGGCAAGGAAATCCACGAAGAGCATAGAATTAATTGATTGATTGAAAAGGGGAGAACGACATATGAGCGATTACTCCAATGACACGTGGAAGAACTCCTAGAATCCGGCAACCTTGTTAGGGTAGCAGGGATTCCAAGAGCCTTCGTGAGTGCTTCTGCTCCTAGAATCCAAAAATCTTGCTAGGGTAGCAGGGATTCCAAGAGCCTTCTTGAGTGCTTCTGGTTTAGAGAGGAATGTCTGAGTCCTTCAATCTTCCAAGAGTCCAAGTCCTGAGTCTGAAGCGAGGTCCCCTTCCCAATGGAATGGAAGGGTATTTATAGGGTTTTCTAGAAAGTGGTCATGTGCCATGCATATGCCCTTAGGGAAATTCCAAAAATACCCTTTAATCACCAGAGTAATGTCCAGATTGTCTTGTCCTTCTATCCACCAATACAATCCATCAATCAATTCCCAAAATGAGCCGCCTCCACGAGCCGTTTGCCTCAGGACACGTGTAGGCTTCTCTCGGGTCTAGCATATTTATTTTTGGCTTTTTCATCTTTATTTAATTAGGTCATGCGAACCCTAATTTGTACATTTATTAAGGTCATAGAACCCTAATTATGCATTTAATTCAATTAGGGCATGTGAACCCTAATTTGCACTTGGGCCCACATTTGCCCCCAAAGCGAGAGTCGCGTTTCCAAAAAGACGATCGTGGAAGAATACTTCAAGCTTTTGAACAATTTTGCGGGACTCCACTTTACAGGTCTTGAAGATAAGGGTCCTAGAAGACAGAACCCCTAGGGAGGCAAAACCTAGCAGGGCTCTTCCTTTGACATATTGAAAATTCTTCTGCAAATCTTTCCATAGCTTGCCTAGTATTTTTCCATAATTTTTTTTTGGAAATTAAAACAAGGAAGATCTTCAAATATTACCAAATAAAATTCAATCTAATAAAATCTTTCTGTTGGTAAATCAAATCTTTCCTTTTTATTTAGGAATCAAATCAAATATTTCCAAATAAAATCTTATTTTATTTTGGAAATAAAATAAAATATTCTTCCTCATTATTATTATTATTATTATTTAGAAGGGAAATCAAATTTCAAAATTTCCCTTTGTTGGGAATAAAATTAAATCTTTTCTATATTTTAGAAAATAATATATTTATATATTTCTATTTAGAAGCAAGATCAAATCTACTTATCTTTTAGAAGCCAGATTGAATTCTTCCCTTAATAGGAACATGGTGACTACTTCCTTTTCTGGTGCAAGCATACATGAGAACATATATATATATATATATATATATATATATATATATATACATCTCCCAAGCCATTCACGATTCACTTTTTCATCTTGCTTCGTTTAAGATTTTTCTCTCTTCCTACGAGCCAGGAAGATCATCAAGGGAGCAGCAAGGAGACATTCTTCAATCCGAGCAAGAGGTAACAAGGAGGATTCCTCCCTATAGGGCCGAACCCTAGGGGTTGAACCCTATAGGGCCGAACCCTAGGGAGGGAACCGAACCCTTGGGGTTCTATTCCTTCTTCTCGTCTTCGCTTTTCAATTTTTGCATGATTTCTTCCGGATTTTTCTTGATTTTCTTCATCTGTTTCCCTTTTCAGGCAATTGTAGTCTTTCTTTTGTTTTTCGACCCCCATCACCTTGATCATATCTTGGTTTTTTCCCTCAGATTTTATCAAAGAAAGGCTATAATTTTTGCGACGAAGAAGCATTCGTTCCGAGTAGTTAATTTGCAGTGCAACAAGACCTCAAATGTATAAAAGGGAAAAAAAACCTAGGTAGCCGAACCCTGTAGGGGCTGATCCCTACAATGGCCGAACCCAAATTTTGTTTTTTTTCTTTTTTTTCCCTCCTTCTTTCAGGTACTTATCTTTCTTTTGTTTTCCAAGCCCCATTACCTTGATTATATCTTGGTTTTTTCCCTCGGATCATAAAGAAAGATTGACGTTTTTGGACACAAACACAAAGGACAAAAAAATTTCTACAGCAGGACCAACCTAGGTGGTCGAACCCTAGGGGGCCAAACCCTAGGGAGAAATCATCAATAAAATGGAAAAAATGAAGTCTGGGAGGAGCAATCACTATTTTGATCATAACTTTTCACTCATTTGGAGTTTTGGGGCCCATAATATATCAAAACAAATCTAATGATGAGACCTACAAAAGTCACTGCCTTTGGATATAATAGATACTTGAATGTATCCAAAATAAGGCTCTGAAGAATGCTTTTTAGCTGTCTGAAGTTTTTTGGAAAATTTTGGAATTTTTTTTTCTTGCGTAATTGTGATTTTTAACTTTTCCTGACACTGCTTCTTCTTCTTTTCAGGCGTTTTTAAGCTTAAATCTTAAACTTTCCCTTTACCATGATAATCACTCAAGTTCAACTACTTTCCTTGCAATCCTTTCCTTGCTCTTTAGAGACCTTATGCTGGATTCTTCTTGCTTGCAGGCCCTCTCCACTGAACATTATTCAGACCCAAAAACTGCCAAGGAGGCCCCGTTCCTCAGTGATTGGGGAAGGGTTTCCCTCTTTTGGTCCTTCCGACGTCTTTTGGGAGCATGTTCGGGCTTATGACCGTCCAGTTTTTATTTGTTTTTTTTTGTTTTTTTTTCCAGGGAAGGAAGACTTGTTTCTATATGCAGCGGCTTGCGAATTTTGGGATGACTTTCTCCACTCCGATCGCATTCCCCGCCAACAGGACCATGATGCTCTTACCATGTTGATTTCACTTTGGTGCTCCTCTTCATGCACATTCGTCCTTTCTTAGGGGGAATTCACCCCTACTCTGGAGGATGTCTTTGCCATCTACCAGTAAGTTGCTCACACTTGCCCCCTGCACATGAGTCTCACCTTTGGTGGGACGATCGTGCAAAAATATTTCAAGTGTTTAAGTCTTGCTTTAAGTTCTTGAATAATTCGCGGAGCTCAATTTTGCAAGCCTCGAAGACGAAAGTCCCTAGGAGAGGGAACCTCTAAGGGGGCGAACCCTAGGGGTGAGCCCTAAGCATTCAAGAAGGCATCGAGTGAGCGTGCTTTAAATCAAGGTGAACAAAAGATGAAGAAGATCTTTCCCTAGGTGGCCAAACTCTGGGGGGTGAATCCTAGGCGGCTACATTTTTGGAACTTGATCAACGAGCGAGGAGAAGTCAAAGGTAAGAGGGGAGAGCCTCCTTAGGTGTTCGAGCCTTAAGGGCTGAACCCTAGGAGGGGCTGATCTTTGTAGGGGCTGATCCCTGTAGGGCCTGATCCTTGTAGGAGATGATCCTTTTGGCCTCTTCCTTCATTTTTTCATTCATCTTCTTTTTAGGTGAATCTTGGACGACTCCTATATTGGTTCCCATGTATACTTGGTCGGATACATATTCATAGGGCCCTCCTCTAGACCTTTTTGTTAGATCGTCTTGTGAGCCTTATTCTCCAAACGCACAATCTTTCTCTATTATTTGTGAGCAGAGGACTTAGATAGGTTTAGTTGTGAGATTGATGACTTCTCGATCCTCTTTGGGCCTTGACATGTCTTCCTTTTGTGCTAGGCTGGATCTCTTTACTTCCAGTTATCATATTGTTGCACTTTGTTCGGAGGTCACTTCATGTCATTTTGAGAATGACTTACTTTATGTCGAGCTTCAGGAGCTTTAAGATGCCATTGATAAATTGAAGACCAAGCCTTGAGAAATTAAGTCATTTGCCCAAGACCTTATGAAACTGATAGCCTGAAATAGGAAGGCTCGGGATACCGCCATTGTCGACTTGGAGTTGGAGGCTTTAGCTTGCATGCCCCCCCTTCAGTCCGACATATCATAGTCTTTAGATCATAAACTTTTGTAGTTTTTTCATTTCCTCTATCAGAAAACTCATTTACATATATTTTATTTATCATAATAAAGTTCCTTTTAACATTATTGATTGCCTTTAACTTGAATTTTTCCTCGAGATCCAATGTTTTACATTGAATCCTAAGTTATTCAAATCAATACTTTAAGACAATAATATGCATAATATAAGAATAAACATGTATATATATATATATATATATTTTTAAATTAATGCAAACTAACACTTGAATCTATACTTTTAAAAAAAATTAGAAAATTATTCAAGTATAATTGAAAGTTTGACATTTTATTGATAATCAGATTGCTTTTGACGAAAAGCATAACGTTCAGATTTTCATAAAAGAAAGTAAATCTTGCTTTTGTCGGAGAAAGCATAACATTCACCACTTTTAAAGATAAAGTGTAACTTTTTTCGGGGTTGAGGGCTTATACTCAGGTGCCTCAATCACTTTTAGAGTTGAAAGTGTAACTTTGAGGACTTATAGTCAGGTGCCTCGATTACTTTTGAAGTTAAAAGTATAACTTCTGAGAACTTATAGTCAGGTGCCTCAATTAATTTTGAAGTTAAAAGTATAACTTTTCGGGTCTGAGGACTTATAGTCAGGTGCCTCATTCACTTTTTATGATAATGTGTAACATTCGGGTGCCTCGTCACTTGGGTCGTCAATATTCTTGGCAAGTGTGCTTTACGAGGACTTGAAATCGGGTGCCTCATCACATGGGCCATCCAATTTCTTGGTAAGTGTATTTTACAAGGACTTGACCACCATCTTGGGTGGATTTTTTTCCATCAATTTTAGTGCCTCCTCCCTTGGTCACCCAATTTCTTGGCAAGGGTTACTCCTGAGGACTTCAACCACCATTTTCGGTGGACCACCATCTTGGGTGGATTTTTAATTCGTAAATTCTTGTATCTATAGTTTAGAGTTCTTTCGATGGTAGAGTTAGTATTTGGGTTGTCCATCATATTGACTTCCGGAACTGCACCATGGGTGATAGTGTTGCACGTTTCTTTTCCTAGTTCAATCTCTCCGGCCGCCAGCTTCTCATGGTATATCCTCCGCAGACTGTAACAGTCCATAGTGGAATGTCCTCCGTATTGGTGGTATACACAGAATTCCGGTCTTCATTTTATCTCTTCCGACATAACCAACCGAGGCCTTGGAGGTTTTACCACTCTATGCTCAATCCATTGTTTATACAGACCCCTGAATGCCTTTTCACTGCATGTAATAGCCTCTGGAACTGACTTTCTTACATATTTGTCTCCGTGCTTTCCTCTACTCAGATCAAAATTTCTCTCCCTCTTGCCCCCATGTGGTTTTGACTGGGAATCTGCCAAGGCCACAGTTGTCGTCCTCTTGCCCTTCCATGTAATTGTTGTATAACAGGTGGGTAATGTCATGATTCCTCCCAAGTCTTGTGAAATAGACGAGAGAGTCGCAAATGAGTCACAGGCCTTTGTAATAAGATGGGGCTTGAAGCAATCTAAGGCACCATTATTGCATATGCTGACCAAGTTCTTTTCCTCGATTGGCTCTTCACACTTTTGTGCTTGGGCCCTGAATTTGTCCACGTAATCCGACAGCTCCTCGTTTGGCTTCTGCTTGAATCCCATCAGCTCTGTAATGGTTACCTATTTTTGCACATAGAAAGACTTCTTAAAAATTGCAATTTTAGATCATCCCAATCATGGATTGATCCCTTCTCCAAATTGTAGTACCAACTGAAGGTACTATCCATCAAGGTCTTGTTGAAGTCCCTCATCAACAAGTTGTGGTTGCTTACTTCATCATATCCTAGCCACAGAGACATCAACTCCACGAACCTGGAAATATGTTCCCTAGCATTGCCTTTCCGACCATTGTATTTTAGAAATTACCGGGGATACTCAATATACCCTACCGGGTAAGGTAGTCTCCGAATATGTGCCTGGTAAGATGGATTAAAGTCTAACTCCGAAGGTCTGGATGTCTGCCTGCAAAATTGATTGATCACAACTATCATATCATCCTTCGTCACATATTGGCTCATGACATGGACTCTTTGTGGTGTTGTGATGTTTTAATGCATTGGCGGGGTGTACGGTAAAGAGATCGGCTGATGCACACTTGCATCGTGTAAAGCTTGCATTGGTTGTACTGGTTGGCTTGTTCGTTGGATGTGGCTCGGGATGGTTGGCATTTGCACTTGTGAAAATATAGGGAGAGCAGTCGGGATAATGTTTGTCTGAGGTTGACTTGTTTCCACTCTACGTTGTATCACGTCACCACTGTGTTGAGGTTCCAAGTTGATAATCGGAACTGACTGATTCTCCGTCAATGGAAGTATAACCTAATGCTCTTTGTTGTTGTTGTCGTTACTGTTGTCCTCCACCCCTTCTTGTTCTCCCTGCGATTGCTTGGAAACATGGCCTTGAAAGTAGGGATCTGCATCAACTATTGGCAAAACTTACCCATCTCCTCTTGCTTCCTTTACATCTCCAGCATCATAGCCATCATCATCCCTTGTCCTTCCCGTGCTTCATTCAACGCCTTGAGCATCTGTGACGCCCCCAAAATCCCTACATTCCCTGTAGCAGATTTGGTGCTCACGTAAATATTCCATAAGATAATAATTCCTATCAATCCAAGATTCACAGTATTCCACAACGAACAGTAGTTCTCGTCAGAACATTTACTATGTTGGGATACCCTCACATGGATGGATAAGTTTATAATCTCATGGATATTTCTTTCATATCAAAAATTCCTATCTATCTGACATTCACATTACAAATGATAAGATTGTTTCTGGAACTGAGGAGCGACCTCAGTGCTTACAGAACTTTCATGATCATTCAATACCCTCATTCAGATGTATAGTTCATATAGATACTGTACTTTTCTATGTTCTAGAAAGGTAAAAGCTAAGAAATTGTTAAAGATGATAATACAATATTACATATTCAGAAATTGACTTACAATAAATCCCAACTTACTATTACCTCAAAGTCTCCAAGGATATCACCAAAATTTAAATTAACCGAGCTGTTCCATCCACATGATTGAACTCTGGAACTTTTGGATAAGTCAGCTAAAGCTGCAAAGAAAAAGAATAATTGCAAGGATGAGCTACAGAAAGCTCAGCAAGTTTTAATCAAGTTGTATATTATACTCACACTGAATCTGAATTGAATGAACTTAAAGTTCAGAGTATTTTCCACATTTATATACTGAGGTTTGATCTGCCAAGCCCCACACATTACTAGTTGCTGTCAGTCATATAGACTTAGCCACCCGGGTTGATATGTTCAACCACACCTATTACGAGTTACTGTCAGTCATATAGACTTAGCAACCCGGATTGATCTGTTCAACCAAACACATTACGAGTTACTGTCAGTCACATAGACTTAGCAACCCGGATTGATCTGTTCAACCAAACACATTACGAGTTACTGCCAGTCACATAGACTTAGCAACCCGGATTGATCTGTTCAACCAAACACATTACGAGTTACTGTCAGTCACATAGACTTAGCAACCCGGGTTGATTTGGTCAACCACACCAGCTAGGAGTATGCATATCATCCTATACAACCACCCGGTCAGTGACAAATTACCGGTCATTAATAACCACTCGGTCAATGTAAAACTGCCGGTCATTGATAACCACCCGGTCAATGTAAAACTGTCGGTCATTGATAGTATCAGTATATATATTTGTACCAAACAATATTGGTTTCACCACAGTCTATGCTTTGATATCAAATCAAAACAATTTACGCATGTAACAGTTCATATGTCTTGGTTATGCTTGAACAATGAGTCATAACCTTTTTCAAATTTCAGATATCATGAATAATAGTTATACCAATTTCGTATATCAATATACAAGGCTTACATTTAATATAAAAATTAAATGAAGTTAGAAAAACTTGCATAAAAATAGAAAGTTTGCACATAGTGCAGAAAAACTTGCCTGAACCGTCGACTATTGCTACGCAGTCTATTTAGCTTCATCTGTAGACCTAATATTAATAATACCGATCTCCACATTAGAATAATATCATCGCAATAACTATTGCTAATTACAGTTATAAAAAACCTAAACACATTATCACATAATCCTATCGGTCAACAGAACACATAAGACCTAGTATCAAGTCAAACTATTTCAGTCTGAGTTGAGTTCGGTACTATTTCGACCTCCCGATTGCCTAATCGGATAATTATCGAGCCCAATATTAATAAGACTCTACTTAAACACTATAATTTTAACTTAGATAATTTATTAATCAGTCAAAATATTTTTCACAAGCTCATAATAATTTTTAAATAATTATTATCATTTATAATAATTTTTCAATCAAAAATATCATATTTATATGATTTAAATACCATAATATTCCATTATCACTAATATTTATTTAATTTCAAATATTAATGAAATACATGTCATAATATTATAAGTTATTTATAATATCTCAAAGTATTTTTAATACCTTAATATCACTTTTAAATGATTTTAAAACTATTTTTAAATAACTGCCATTAATATTAAAATATTAATGTAATTCATGACAAAATATTAAAAGTTATGTTTTATAACTTAAAATATTTTTTATAACCTTTAAATGATTTTTAAAATATTAAAACCATTTTTACATAATTTATGTAATACAATTATTAAATAAATTTATTATCATAATATTAATATATACCTTCATTTGATTATCATTTAATATTAATTAAATAATAATTAATTAATTATCTTTAGTTATTATTTAACTAATAAATAATAGCCAATTAGATCTATCCATTATTTAATGAATAATTAAATTATTGTTTGTCTTTAATTATTATTTAATATTAATAAAATAATAATTAATTAATTTCTTATCCTTAAATAGTAACTAATTGTTTTATTTACTTTATTTGTCTTTAATTATTGTTTATTATTTTTTAAAGAATAATTAACATTTGGTCTTATTTATTATCTAATATTAATTAAATAACAAATAATTAATACATCTCATAAATCTTTAATTATTCTTTCTTATTAAAGTTAAGAATAATTAATTATTACTTGTCTTTATTTATTATTTAATATTTAATTAAATAATAAATAATTAAAACCTTTTATGTTAATGTAATTAAGTAATTACATTATTACTACTTAATCTTTACTAAAACATTCTTTAATCATCATTTAATATCAATTAAATAATAATCAATTGTTTAACTCTATTTATTATTTAATCTTAATTAAATAATAAATAGTTAGTTTATTAACACTAACTCTACTTAATTATCACTTAAATAATAATTAAATAGTTAATTATATTTAATTTTTGTATGTAATTAATTTGCTAACCATTTAATGGCTTTAAATAATTATTTTTTTAATAATTAATCACTTCCACTTATTTACGATTATGCCATTCTCGCCCAATTTTTTTTTTTGATTTGGCATCCTTTACGTAAATACTTGTAAAATGAAATCTACAACTCGGAATTAAGTTTCGTAGGAAGCGTTGGATTCGTAACTTCCCGAACTACCGTTTTCATTTATCAAACACTCAATTTGGATCTGTCTAGCTTCCGAAAAACAGCCACAAAGTGGCTGGTCAGCAACTTTCTTTTCTTGTTTTTCCAACTAGAAAGTGTTTTACTATAAATTCCATAACTTAATCATTCCTTAACATTTTTGTGCCATTCAAAAGGGATTATACTCATAACTTATAGCTCTAGCACAACCAACAATTAAATCTCAAATATCAAAAATGAATCTTCAAAAAAATCACATGGATCCCACATATTAACTAAAAACTTTCATAAAACTTTCTAACTTCCATTTTTCCCAAATCTTTCCAACACAATAACACATATATAACCAAGTTACATAACATAACTCAAAATCTAACCTTATCATAAGGTTTTACCCAACAAGATCACATAATTTCATGGATCCAAACTAAAACTACAAAGCTATTTAAAACTTTAACTAAATCTAGAAAAATTCTTTTTCTTTACCTTCCTTTGCTAGCTACTTTCCTTTTTCCTTACAAAGTATGTGAGGAACTTTTGGGTGCATCAAACTTGGACTCTTTCTCCTCTTCTTCCCCTTCCATCCGTGGCTCCTTCCCTCTCTTTCCCTATTTGGCTTTCTTTTACTATTTTGGAGAGATAGAGGAAAGAGAAATGAAATAAATTTTTTGTTTGATAAAAAAATGTGTAGATATGTTTTGTATATCTAATATACATCTTCCCATCTTCTTTCTCTTCAAAACCGGCCACTTGGCCTTATTATCCTTTCATTTTTGGTTTATTTTTAATTGCTAAATTTGCCTTAATCAAATGACATTAAAGTCCCTACACTAATTTGGCCAATTAGTTAGCATCAAGGCTAAAATTGTCATTATGCCATCACTAGAAAAGGGTAAAATGGTCCTTAAGTCATCTCAAAGAAATTTCCTGAAAATTTTCTCACAGGACATATTGGTCATAATCAAATTTCTTTAGGGACAAAATTATCATTTGCATATTATTAGGAAACTTCCTACCAATTTCTTTCCTAGGACATAAAAGTCATTAATAATTTTCTGTTATGACAAAATAGTAATTTCCAAAATATCCACCATGTGAGATCATCATGACATCATCATGATGACATCATCTTTGTGTTTCTTTAATGCTGATGTCATGCTTGCAACATCTCTGTGTCTTTAAGGATGATGTCATGCTTGCATCATCTCTTCTCTGATTGGTTGATTTAAGTTCACATGGATTGGAGGGTATTTTGGTCATTTTACATATAATTTTAAGGATAATTTGGTCATTTCGCCTCCAAAAGGGTATTCTAATAATTTCCCTCATAATTTTAAGGGTAGTTTAGTCATTTCCTATGTTTCCCTTAAAATTTAACCCTTAAGGTTTGATAAATAATATTAGGATTTGCTAATCACCATTAAGGTTTATAAATTAGGGTTGAGGATTCCCGAATAAGAAATTAGGGTTTCTTAACTGCAGATTAGGAATTCTAATCTATCATTAGGGTTTACTAAGGCTATACCTTATTTGGTCAATATCTGTTAACTATATGTCTACTCATATTTCTCAGTCAATACCCAGTTTGACCAACTTACTAAACTCGTATCACAGATACTCTGCACAATATTGATAATTAATACAAAAAAAAATTTATTCGTAAAATTTTAATTGTTTAAAATTCTGGGTCTTCACATTCTCCCCTCCTTATAAGGATTCCGTCCTCGGAATCACCACTTCCTTACTCTCTAAAATCTTTCAAAGTTGTATCATCAATTCATTCTTATCAACACAATATTAATTTGTGTCTCATATATTAATCTATGACTTGGATTCGTAAAAAGAACAACTCATAGGGATATCTATCCAATATCACTCACGTAATTAAATTACTAAATAAAATAGTTGTCTACCACCATCTCCTGTGCAGCTAGTGCGTCTTGCACCATCGTACGTGTCGTTGGTCTTCCCGGCTTAGCAGGTCCTCTAATCGTTAGGGTTCCGCTACTGGGTTCCTTGTTGATACTTCCCTTATCCCCATTCTTCTTTGGATAATTTTGAATCCAATGATCTGTTGATTCACATGAAAAACAACCTTGTGTCTTCTTCGGACTTGTTACTATATTGGGTATTCTTCATGAGCACTTTCTAAATCGACCATAGGTTTACCTTCTATAGCTTCAAATCTATTCCATAAGCTACTTCAATTGGCACTCCTCGTATCCTTCCCTATAGATCACTCCCTTTTTGCCCAACTGGTTCTGGTTCAGATACTAGTTCAAACGGAACGACCAGTTCCTCACTCTCTTATGTGAACATCCTTAAATTCTAAAGTATCGATCAACTATATTACTAGACTAGCACGTAATATACATTATATACACATAGAAAACAATAGTTTTCTTTAAGTTAATTTTTATCTTATTTTACGATGAATTTCCTCAATTCATATCCTATAAACTCTTTTTTTTTGAGTTTATGTTTTCACTAACTTTTCTGCCACTCCTATTCCTCTAAGGTTATAGCCTAAGGTAACCCTACCTAAGGTTTATAACCTACAGCTCTGATACCAAATTGTGACGCCCCCAAAATCCCTACATTCCCTGTAGCAGATTTGGTGCTCACGTAAATATTCCATAGGATAATAATTTCTATCAATCCAAGATTCACAGTATTCCACAACGAACAGTAGTTCTCGTCAGAACATTTACTATGTTGGGATACCCTCACATGGATGGATAAATTTATAATCTCATGGATATTTCTTTCATATCAATAATTCCTATCTATCTGACATTCACATTACAAATGATAAGATTGTTCCTGGAACTGAGGAGCGACCTCAGTGCTTACAGAACTTTTATGATCATTCAATACCCTCATTCAGATGTATAGTTCATATAGATACTTTACTTTTCTATGTTCTAGAAAGGTAAAAGCTAAGCAATTATTAAAGATGATAATACAATATTACATATTCTTAAATTGACTTACAATAAATCCCAACTTACTATTACCTCAGAGTCTCCAACTATATCACCAAAATGTAAATTAACCGAGTTGTTCCACCCACATGATTGAACTCTGGAACTTTTGGATAAGTCAGCTAAAGCTGCAAAGAAAAAGAATAATTGCAAGGATGAGCTACAGAAAGCTCAGTAAGTTTTAATCAAGTTGTATATTATACTCACACTGAATCTGAATTGAATGAACTTAAAGTTTAGAGTATTTTCCACATATATATACTGAGGTTTGATCTGCCAAACCCCACACATTACGAGTTGCTGTCAGTCATATAGACTTAGCCACCCGGGTTGATCTGTTCAACCACACCTATTACGAGTTACTGTCAGTCATATAGACTTAGCAACCCGGATTGACCTGTTCAACCAAACACATTACGAGTTACTGTCAGTCACATAGACTTAGCAACCCGGATTGATCTGTTCAACCAAACACATTACGAGTTACTGTCAGTCACATAGACTTAGCAACCCGGATTGATTTGTTCAACCAAACACATTACGAGTTACTGTCAGTCACATAGACTTAGCAACCCGGGTTGATTTGGTCAACCACACCAGCTAGGAGTATGCATATCATCCTATACAACCACCCGGTCAGTGTCAAACTGTCGGTCATTAATAACCACCCGGTCAATGTAAAACTGCCGGTCATTGATAATATCAATATATATATTTGTACCAAACAATATTGGTTTCACCACAGTCTATGCTTTGATATCAAATCAAAACAATTTACGCAAGTAACAGTTCATATGTCTTGGTTATGCTTGAACAATAAGTCATAATCTTTTTCAAATTTCAGATATCACGAATAATAGTTATACCAATTTCGTATATCAATATACAAGGCTTACATTTAATATAAAAATTAAATGAAGTTAGAAAAACTTGCATAAAAATAGAAAGTTTGCACATAGTGCAGAAAAACTTGCCTGAACCGTGGACTATTGCTACGCAGTCTATTTAGCTTCATCTGAAGACCTAATATTAATAATATCGATCTCCACATTAGAATAATATCATCGCAATAACTATTGCTAATTACAGTTATAAAAAAACCTAAACACATTATCACATAATCCTATCGGTCAACAGAACACATAAGACCTAGTATCAAGTCAAACTATTTCAGTTTGAGTTGAGTTCGGTACTATTTCGACCTCCCGATTGCCTAATCGGATAATTATCGAGCCCAATATTAATAAGACTCTACTTAAACACTATAATTTTAACTTAGATAATTTATTAATCAGTCAAAATATTTTTCACAAGCTCATAATAATTTTTAAATAATTATTATCATTTATAATGATTTTTCAATCAAAAATATCATATTTATATGATTTAAATACCACAATATTCCATTATCATTAATATTTATTTAATTTCAAATATTAATGAGATACATGTCATAATATTATAAATAATTTATAATATCTCAAAGTATTTTTAATACCTTAATATCACTTTTAAATAATTTTAAAACTATTTTTAAATAACTGCCATTAATATTAAAATATTAATGTAATTCATGACAAAATATTAAAAGTTATGTTTTATAACTTAAAACATTTTTTATAACCTTTAAATTATTTTTAAAATATTAAAACTATTTTTACATAATTTATTTAATACAATTATTAAATAAATTTATTATCATAATATTAATATATACCTTCATTTGATTATCATTTAATATTAATTAAATAATAATTAATTAATTATCTTTAGTTATTATTTAACTAATAAATAATAGCCAATTAGATCTATCCATTATTTAATGAATAATCAAATTATTGTTTGTCTTTAATTATTATTTAATATTAATAAAATAATAATTAATTAATTTCTTATCCTTAAATAGTAACTAATTGTTTTATTTACTTTATTAGCCTTTAATTATTCTTTATTATTATTTAAAGAATAATTAACATTTGGCCTTATTTATTATCTAATATTAATTAAATAACAAATAATTAATACATCTCATAAATCTTTAATTATTCTTTCTTATTAAAGTTAAGAATAATTAATTTTTACTTGTCTTTATTCATTATTTAATATTTAATTAAATAATAAATAATTAAAACCTTTTATGTTAATGTAATTAAGTAATTACATTATTACTACTTAATCTTTACTAAAACATTCTTTAATCATCATTTAATATCAATTAAATAATAATCAATTGTTTAACTCTATTTATTATTTTATCTTAATTAAATAATAAATAGTTAGTTTATTAACACTAACTTTACTTAATTATCACTTAAATAATAATTAAATAGTTAATTATATTTAATTTTGTATGTAATTAATTTGCTAACCATTTAATGGCTTTAAATAATTATTTTTTTAATAATTAATCACTTCCACTTATTTACGATTATGCCATTCTCGCCCAAATAATTTTCAGATTTGGCGTCCTTTACGGAAACGCTTGTAAAATGAAATCTACAACTCGGAATTAAGTTCCGTCGGAAGCGTTGGATTCGTAACTTCCCGAACTATAGTTTCCATTTATCAAACACTCAATTTGGATCAGTTAACGTCCGAAAAACAGCCCCAAAGTGGCTGGTCAGCAAATTTCTTTTCTTATTTTTCCAACTAGAAAGTGTTTTACAAAAAATTCCATAACTTAATCATTCCTTAACATTTTAGTGCCATTCAAAAGGGATTATACTCATAACTTATAGCTCTAGCACAAACAACAATTAAATCTCAAATATCAAAAATGAATCTTCAAAAAAATCACATGGATCCCACATATTAACTAAAAACTTTCATAAAACTTTCTAACTTCCATTTTCCCCAAATCTTTCCAACACAATAACACATATATAACCAAGTTACATAACATAACTCAAAATCTAACCTTATCATAAGGTTTTACCCAACAAGATCACACAATTTCATGGATCCAAACTAAAAGTACAAAGCTATTTAAGACTTTAACTAAATCTAGAAAAATTCTTTTTCTTTACCTTCCTTTGCTAGCTACTTTCCTTTTTCCTTCCAAAGTATGTGAGGAACTTTTGGGTGCATCAAACTTAGACTCTCTCTCCTCTTCTTCCCCTTCCATCCGTGGCTCCTTCCCTCTCTTTCTCTATTTGGCTTCTTTTTACTATTTTGGAGAGATAGAGGAAAGAGAAAGGAAATGAATTTTTTGTTTGATAAAAAAAATGTATAGATATGTTTTGTATATCTAATATACATCTCCCCATCTTCTTTCTCTTCAAAACTGGTGACTTGGCCTTATTATCCTTTCATTTTTGGTTTATTTTTAATTGCTAAATTTGCCTTAATCAAATGACAATAAAGTCCCTACACTAATTTGGCCAATTAGTTAGCATCAAGGGTAAAATTATCATTATGCCATCACTAGAAAAGGGTAAAATGGTCCTTAAGTCATCTCAAGAAAATTTTCTGGAAATTTCCTCACAGGACATATTGGTCATAATCAAATTTCTTTAGGGACAAAATTATCATTTCCATATTATTAGGAAACTTCCTAGCAATTTCCTTCCTAGGACATAAAAGTCTTTAATAATTTTCTGTTAGGACAAAATAGTCATTTCCAAAATATCCACCAGGTGAGATCATCATGACATCATCATGATGACATCATCTTTGTGTTTCTTTAATGCTGATGTCATGCTTGCATCATGATTGCATCATCTCTGTTTCTTTAAGGATGATGTCATGCTTGCATCATGCTGGCATCTTCTCTTCTCTGATTGGTTGATTTAAGTTCACATGGATTGGAGGGTATTTTGGTCATTTCACATATAATTTCAAGGGTAATTTGGTCATTTCGCCTCCAAAAGGGTATTCTAATAATTTCCCTCATAATTTTAATGGTAGTTTAGTCATTTCCTATATTTTCCTTAAAATTTAACCCTTAGGGTTTGATAAATAATATTAGGGTTTGCTAATCACCATTAAGGTTTATAAATTAGGGTTTAGGATTCCCGAATAAAAAATTAGGGTTTCCTAACTGCAGATTAGGGATTGTAATCTATCATTAGGGTTTACTAAGGTTATACCTTATTTGGTCAATATCTGTTAACTATATGTCTACTCATATTTCTCATTCAATTCCAAGTTTGACCAACTTACTAAACTCGTATCACAGATACTCAGCACAATATTGATAATTAATACAAAAAAAAAATTTATTCGTAAAATTTTAATTGTTTAAAATTCTGGGTCCTCACAGCATCTGTAATTGCACGACTTTTGTCTGCTCTCTGCTTTCATCCCGTCTTGCCTTCTTGCGCCTGTTTGCCTGCCATTCGTTTGATGTTGATTAGCCATGTATGGTGATGTTGAACTTCCTTTTGAAGTGTCTTCAATAATAGGTTGATCGAGATCCAGATTTGCACCTTGGAAAGCTTGATTTGCTTGCCTTGGAACGGGATCTAGTGAAGTAATGCTAGTTGTTGGTGAAACTCTTCCTGTAGTTCTCCCACTTTGAGTTGGGGGTATGCCCTTCATGAATTATACACCTCCCCAGCAGAGTCGCCAATTATATATGGGCAAGGAAATCATGCCTTGCTAGAGTTAGGGTTTTGTGTTGGCTGAGGAGGAGAGAAATCCACGAAGAACACGGAATTAATTAATTGATTGAAGAGTGGAGAACGACTGGTGAGCGATTACTCCAATGACACGTGGCAGAACTCCTAGAATCCAACAACCTTGTTAGGGTGGCAGGGATTCCAAGAGCCTTCTTGAGTGATCCCACTCCTAGAATCCGAAAACCTTGTTAGGGTAGCAAGGATTCCAAGAGCCTTCTTGATTGCTTCTGGTTCAAAGAGGAATGTCTGAGTCCTTCAATCTTCCAAGAGTCCATGTCCTGAGTCCAAAGAGAGGTCCCCTTCCCAATGGAATGGAAGTGTATTTACAGGGTTTTTTGAAAAGTGGTCATGTGCCAGGCACACGCCCTCAAGAAAATTCTAGAAATACCCTTTAATCACCAGAGTAATGCCCAGATCGTCCTATCCTTCTAACCACCAATACAATCCCTCAATCAATTCCCAAAACGAGCCGCCTCCACGAGCCTTCTGCCTCGGGACACGTGGAGGCTTCTCTCGGGTCTAGAAAATTTATTTTTGGCTTTTTCGTCTTCATTTAATTAGGTAATGCGAACTCTAATTTTTACATTTAATGAGGTCGTGGAACCCTAATTGTGCATTTAATTCAATTAGGGCATGTGAACCCTAATTTACACTTGGGCCCACACCCACAAACAACTAACAAACTAGTTTCCGTCTCATTTATACTGTTTTTCACAGCGAGTTAGATCTGTTGCTAGTTCGTATATACCTCCGCTCCCTAAAGGAATCGTTTAGCCCAGATACTATACATCAACCATTAAAGAGTACGACTGTACCACTACTTTATCATATAACTTGTAAATTAACACTTAATCTTTTATATTATAAGTTCTTCTTTATAATCCATTAAGTCGAATATCTAATCCAGCATCCTAAATTCAAACTGAATTACAATCCAACAACCTGGATTCACTAATACAGCAAACCTAGTACACCAATTCAGTAAGCTGAATACAAGCTAATATATTTAATTCAGCAAACTGAATTCAAACTGTATTCCGATTTTAACATATTAAATTTCTAATTCATCATATTATACATTCAATATGGCCAATTGAATGTCAAATCAATAACTTAACTCTTTTTTTAAACTCTCAATTAATATTATTAATTATTTAATAATATTTTGATTTCTTTACTAATATTAATATTCATTTTAACATGCCATAAACATAATATCTCATCACAAAGGACCAAAACCTCCATCAAAAATATGCGTAAACCATATTTAGGCTTTCTAAGTCATAACATCCTATTTTCCATATCTTTAACATTACATAAGTAATTTAATTCATTTATTCATAACTAAATCATTTTCATGAAAAATACCAAATCATCATATTATTTTCTTATGTTTTGGTCACACATATATTCTTATATTTACACAAAAATAATTTTTCTGAATTTTTTTAATTTCCTTTAGTACTTTTCAAAAGTCTATTTTTAATTCGTAACTTAAGAAAACTAACTATATCATGCTCAACTCCAAAAATTCTCAACTCTTGGCAGAATCTTACTCGTATTAACATGAACTTCCAGTTTAAATGTCGTGGCCATCGGAGTTATAGAACTCCAGTTATAGCAATATTTGTCGGAAAAACCCAAATATTAAAATTACCATAACTTGGTCGATTTAATTCAGAATAAGCTCATCTTTGGACATGAGCTACTTTATATAATATATTTTCATGTCACAAAAGGTCTGAATTTATTGTCAAAATTAAGTAGCCTAAACTGCCTCTGGAAATTTTGGGCATATTGCTTTTTGGTCTATTTCAGACTTTGCCTACTTTGCTAAAAATAGTCCATACGAAACTATAGAACTCCTTTTTTAGTGATTCAACTTGGGTTTAAAAGCTAACTCACAGATCTAACTCTAGGATTTGACCACACTCAAAAATGCAAAATATAATGAGAGATATGATCGTTTGAATTTTATGTTTTGTTTTCTCAAAAATCTGATTTTCTAAACTTTGTGTTTTGTAAGAAAAATTCCATGATTTCTTGATTAATCAAATATTAACCATCATAGTACATACTAATACCTATTATATTGATGAATCTACTATGATCCATGATCTATTTCATCAAACCTTTACCAATCCCAAGCAAAACACAATCTATGCTAAAAAATAAAGACTAGGATTTTGAAAACCTAGTTTCTATATCTTGCTTTAGATCCAACTTTTGATCCTCAAAAGTGATAGATCTAAACATATAACACTTATACACATGTAGATCTAGAGATTTTGAAGTTCAAACACACAAACTCTTTAGTTCATCAATATCCATTAAAAGAAAGTGCACAAAACTTAGAGTTTTAGAGTTTTATACCTTTGATTTGTGGCTATACTTCCTTGATCTATCAAAGTTGTGACGCCCCCAGAATAGGTCCACACAACCTATTCTGAGTCGTCAGAAATTCATGGTACAAAATCCAAATATAAATCTTTTATATCAAATTGTCCTGCACAATACGACCACACATAAAGTGTGATTTCAATACAAATATAGTACCCACACTCCTTATCAATGATACGTTACATAAAGGTACAATCAATAACTATTTTAGGAATTAAAACCTTTGAAAAATGCTCAAGGAAACCTTTGTACATGGGAGGCCATGCTTCTAAGTTAGAATAGATATCATAGAACTTGAGAATTAACCTTGGTTGACCCAATAGACCCCAAAGAAGAACGAGAAGATTATTATCTTGTTCATTCCAATGGTGGGTATTCTCTTGACATATAATTATCTTCATTGTCTCAAACTGAGAATTATATTCCAACCATACTCCAAGATTATATAGGTAGTGCTCATAGATACAATCTGCAAGTGGATGTGCACAACCATGTCATAAGATAACACGAAATCGTAAGTGATTAAACATCTTGTATGATGGTGACAACACATCCTTCCAAAGTTGGGTTCACCTCACCCTATTTGGTTCACCAAAATCAACTATTAAATTAAGTATAAAATACGACACACACATTAAAAGTTCTCAATACAATTATTTTCATACCATTTTATGGGACACTTCAACAGTTATAGACCATCGTTCTATTCCCATGTTATCCCCGCTCGACCCAGCTACACTCTTATTGCCCGAAAGGAATTGTGAAGCAAAAGGATGAGCACACATAGCCCAATAAAGAATATCATGACTAGAGATAATTAAGTTATCAATAGCCTTCATCAGTAATAAATCAGATATTTAAAACATATGGTAGATGATAAAGGCTTTCAACCATAGTTGCAGCGGAACGAACAATCCATTAGAAGAGTCAAATAGACCATAATGTCTATTATCTTCTCCATGTTAAAAGTCCACCAATAATATTTTATCCCTATAACATCAATCAATAGTTCATGTCCACAATCATGTAAATAGTTCATGATCATAATTATGTTGATAAATTCCTCTTCGCACCCAAGATGAAAATAATTTTCATCACATGTCTTTACCTGTAACACCAAAGATTATGGTTTCATTAATTCCTAATTCATGTTCATAATCATGTAAATCAATAGTTTCTCCTTGCCACAAAGGCTTAACAGAACTTTCACTCAATGTCCTTGCCACAAAGGCTAAAGACACTTAATAATCGTATCGTCTTTACACCCTACACCAAAAACATTCAAACGTAACAACATGGTCATGATCATACCAATTAACTATCTATCTTTACACTACAGGTCAAAGATATTCATTAGTATCATCAGTGGTCATGATCATGTCATACACTTGTCCATCTTTGCACTACGTGCCAAAGATATAAATCAACAGTTCATCTTTGCACTACGGGCCAAAGATATCAATCAACAGTTCATCTTTGCACTACGGGCCAAAGATATCAATCAACAAGCCATCTTTGCACTACATACCAAAGATATCAATCAACAGGTCATCTTTGCACTACATGCCAAATATAACTTTCACCACAATTTAAGTTTAAGAATTATGACGATGATATTAAGAACGAATCAAGTGTGATAAAGGATAAATATTAGAGATTTATAATTAAATTTATCCAGAGTTCAAGAATATGTAAATTGTCAATATGAAAATCAAAACATGGATCCAATTTCAAGAATAAGATTCATAAAAGATATTTTGGAAAAGGAAAAGAAAATAACTTTCGTCGTGAATAGTACTCTGGCATAAATAGTACCTCGGATGAATAGTATTCTGACATGAATAGTACCCCGGATGAATAGTACTCTGACACGAATAGTACCCCAGATGAAAAGGTAAAAATTTCATAAGAAAGTTCAGACAAATTTTCCGGTAAAATGATATTATATGAAGCGTAAAACTCAAGGATTTTCTAATCATTTCAGGAATTATAGAAGCATTACTTACAATAGTAACTTTAAATTTGGGAATGTAAAATAAAATATTATCACTTACATACTATAGAGTATGAAAGAAAATAATATTCCTTACGAATATTGAATGAAAACAACATCCTTTAAGAGAAAAATAATATCATTTACCTTAATAGGAAAGTAGTTCTGACTGAAATAATGAAGATTATGCTGAGAAAATCTTGCAATTTTATCAACACTCAAAATATCTTTATACTCACAAGAAATACGCTCAATAGTATAGAGAAAGAATTTTCTGATTCTTGTGTGATTTTCATTTCTAAATAAGCAACCTATTTATAAGAAAATGCCAGGACACCACTTCTGACCAATTTCTCCTACGGATGATTTTTTTGAATGCAGCATACTAACAAGGACACCACATACTTACCTCCACCCCTTTTCCCTTTTACATGTTTTAAGTTTAAAAACATTTATAGTTATTAAAAAATTTCAAATTCAATTTGCTCTGTTCCACCTCATTTTATTTTTATACCATGCATTTATTATAATAATGTTATCATTCAAATTATAAAATTATACTATTATACTATCATATTTTACAATTATAATGTAAAATTATAATAATATATTTGAATGAATTATTTTATCGGAGAAGATAAAATGTCAACTTTCAACAAAAGTCTCATGCTAAAAATTTCTCCATTTATATCAAAATTGATCAAATATTTTCTTATCATATTTATGAACAATTTTTATTTTATTCATCAATTATTATTTACAATTAATATTATAATATTGACAACTAGGTCATTCCCAGAAAAGAGGGGGCTTTCCGATAAGAATTTTTTCTTATTGGCGCGCAATTATATAACCTAACTCATTTCCTCGACAAAACTTTATGCTATCTAATAATATCATTTCAATAATATGTGTGACAATTATTGATATAATAATGTAAACTACTGTGTAGTGGTTACTGTGACAATTATTGAATCTATAATATAAAATAATATGCAATTATCAATGTAGCAATTATTGAATCAATAATATAAAATGCTGAACAGTAATTATTGTAACAATTATTGAATAAGTGACTTCTTACGTAAGAATCAATAATTAGAAATTACTATGCAATACCGTGTGCTACTGTGCAACAACGCGTAATACTGTACTTTAACCACCGGGTATTTTAATAGTTTAATGGTAAAAATTTTGCAGTTATTTTTATAAAACTTATTCTTGTCGTTATCTTCATCTGACAGTTATTCCGTTGTGACAGTTATTCCGTTGTGGGGTCCACCAATGACTGTGCCGTCGTACGAATATTCTCTGACAAAAAGAATATTCCATGACCAAACAAATATTTTTCGACATAACGAATATTTTATGACCACTTGCTTACTTTGTAAAATTTGCACATATCACCCATAACTATAACATTTATTCAATTTAACCATTTACTGAATAGAATAGTAATTATAAGAAAAATTGAATACTTTTATATCATAAAATTCGGGGTCTTACAATCTCCACTCCTTATGAAATTTCATCCCCAAAATTTACGTACCTGGTAGTTCGAAGAGGTGAGGATACCTTGCTTTCATTTCAAATTCTATCTTCCCGGTCATTTCTTCTGTATTATGATTTCTCCATTGCTCATCTCTTTGATTTCAGATATCATTCTAGAATACAGCTTCAAAACAAAGGTTAATTGACATATCACAAATTTTCAATTTATTAAGTTAGAAAATTCAGCTTATTTAAGTCACACACTAGCGAAGTATATTACTCGTCTCTCCTCTCCTAGTTCTAATCTCAGATCTCCGCCAGCGACCATATCCCTAAGCTCTGATACCATTTGTGACGCCCTTAGAATAGATCCACACAACCTATTCTGAGTCGCCAGAAATACATGGTACAGAATCCAAATACAAATCTTTTATATCAAATTTTCGTGAACAATACGACCACACATAAAGTGTGAGTTTCAATATAAATACAGTACACACACTCCTTATCAATGATACGTTACACAAAGGTACAGTCAATAACTGTTTTAGGAATTAAAACCTTTGAAAAATGCTCAAGGAAACCTTTGTACATGGGAGGCCATGCTTCTAAGTTATAATAGATATCATAGAACTTGAGAATTAACCTTGGTTGACCCAATAGACCCCAAAGAAGAACGAGAAGATTATTATCTTGTTCATTCCAATGGTGGGTATTCTCTTGACATATAATTATCTTCATTGTCTCAAACTGAGAATTATATTCCAACCATACTCCAAGATTATATAGGTAGTGCTCATAGATACAATCTGCAAGTGGATGTGCACAACCATGTCATAAGATAACACGAAATCGTAAGTGATTAAACATCTTGTATGATGGTGGCAACACATCCTTCCAAAGTTGGGTTCACCTCACCCTATTTGGTTCACGAAAATTAACTGTTAAATGAAGTATAAAATACGACATACACATTAAAAGTTCTCAATACAATTATTTTCATACAGTTTTATGGGACACTTCAACAGTTATAGACAATCGTTCTATTCCACTGTAATCCCTCTCGACCCAGCTACACTCTTATTGCCCGAAAGGAATTGTGAAGTAAAAGGATGAGCACAAATAGCCCAGTAAAGAATATCATGACTAAAGATAATTAAATTATCAATAGCCTTCATCAGTAATAAATCAGATATTTCGAACATATGGTAGATGATAAAGGCTTTCAACCATAGTTGCGGTTGAAGCGGAACGAACAATCTATTAGAAGCGTCAAATAGACAATAATGTCTATTATCTTCTCCATGTTAAAAGTCCACCAACAATATTTTATCCCAGTAACATCAATCAACAGTTCTTGTCCACAATCATGTAAATAGTTCGTGATCGTAATTATGTTGATAAATTCCTCTTCGCACCCAAGACGAAAATAATTTTCATCACCTGTCTTTACCTGTAACATCAAAGTTTATGGTTATATTAATTCACAATTCATGTTCATAATCATGTAAATCAACCGTTTTTCCTTGCCACAAAGGTTTAATAGAACATTCACTCAATGTCCTTATCACAAAGGCTAAAGACACTTAATAATCGTATCGTCTTTACACCCTACACCAAAAACATTCAAACGTAACAACATGGTCATGATCATGCCAATCAACTATCTATCTTTGCACTACAGACCAAAGATATTCATTTGTATTATCAGTGGTCATGATCATGCCATACAGTTGTCCATCTTTGCACTACGGGCCAAAGATATAAATCAATAGTTCATCTTTGCACTATGGGCCAAAGATATCAATCAACAGTTCATCTTTGTACTACGGGCCAAATAAATCAATCAACAAGTCATCTTTGCACTACAGCCCAAAGATATCAATCAACAGATCATCTTTGCACTACAGGCCAAATATATCAATCAACAGGTCAACTTTGCACTACAGGCCAAAGATAACTTTCACCACAATTTAAGTTTGAGAATTATGACAATGATATTAAGAACGAATAAAGTGAGATAAAGGATAAATATTAGAGATTTATAATTAAATTTATCCAGAGTTCAAGAATATGTAAATTGTCAATATGAAGATCTAAACATGGATCCAATTTCAAGAATAAGATTCATAAAAGATAGTCTGGACAAGGAAAAGAAAATAAATTTTGTCGTGAATAATACTCTGGCATGAATAGTACCCCGGATAAATAGTACTCTAACATGAATAGTATCCCGGATGAAAAGTACTCCAGCATGAATAGTACCCCAGATGAAAAGGTAAAAATTTCATAAGAAAGTTCAGACTAATATTCTGGTGAAATAATATTAGATGAAGCGCAAAACTCAAGAAATTTCTAATCATTTCGGGAATTATAGAAGTAATACTTACCATAGTAAGTTTAAAGTTGGGAATGTGAAATAAAATATTATCACTTACATACTATAAATTATGGAAGAAAATAATATTCCTTATGAATATTGAACGAAAACAACATCCTTTACGAGAAAAATAATATCCTTTACCTTAATAAGAAAGTAGTTCTGACTGGAATAACGAAGATTATGTTGAGAAAATCTTGCACTTTTATCAACACTCAAAATATATTTATACTCACAAGAAATACGCTCAATATTATAGAGAAAGAATTTTCTTATTCTAGTGTGATTTTCATTTCTATCTAAGTAATATATTTATAAGAAAATTCCAGAACACCACTTCTGACCAATTTCTTATACGGATGATTTTTTTTGAATGCAGCATACTAACAAGGACACCACATGCTCACCTCCACCCCTTTTCCCTTTTACATGTTTTAAGTTTAAAAAACATTTATAGTTATTAAAAAATTTCAAATTCAATTTTCTCTCTTCCACCTCATTTTATTTTTATACCATGCATTTATTATAATAATGTTACCATTCAACTTATAAAATTATACTATTATATTATCATATTTTACTATTATAATGTAATACTATAATAATATATTTGAATGAATTATTTTATCGGAGAAGATAAAATGCCAACTTTCAACAAAAGTCTCATGCTAAATATTTCTCCATTTATATCAAAATTGATCAAATATTTTCTTATCATATTTATAAACAAATTTTATTTTATTCATCACTTATTATTCAGAATTAATATTATAGAATCACAATATTGACAACTAGGTCGTTTCCAAGAAAGGGGGCTTTCCGATAAAATTTCTCCTTATTGGCGCGCAATTATATAACCTAACCCATTTTCTCGATAGAACTTTCTAGATATTGTCAATAATGCTATCTAATAACATCATTTCAATAATATGTGTGACAATTATTGATATAATAATGTAAACTACTGTGTAGTGATTACTGTGACAATTACTGAATCAATAATATAAAATAATATGCAATTATCAATGTAGCAATTATTGAATCAATATTCAATAATATAAAATACTGAACAGTAATTACTGTAACAATTATTGAATAAATGACTTCTTACGTAAGAATCAATAATTAGAAATTACTGTGTAATACCGTGTGCTACTGTTCAACAACGCGTATTACTGTACTTTAACCACCGGGTATTTCAACAGTTTAACGGTAAAAGTTTAGCCGTTATTTTTATAAAACATATTTTTGTCATTTTCTTCATCCGGCAGTTATTCCGTTATGGGCTTCACCAATGACTGCGTTGTCGTACGAATATTCTCTGACAAAAAGAATATTTCCCGACACAACGAATATTTTATGACCACTTTCTTACTTTGTAAAATTTGCACATATCACCTGTAACTATAACATTTATTCAATTTAACCATTTACTGAATAGAATAATAATTATAAGAAAAATTGAATACTTTTATTTCATAAAATTCGGGGTCTTACAAAAGTGGATGATAATTTTGGGTAGAAGGAAGATCAAAGCTTCTTCCTCTCTCTCCCTTACTTCATCCGAACCCTCCCTCTCCCTCTTGGCTCTCTCTAGTATGTTTTGTTTGCTTGGAAGTGAGATGAGATGAAAGAGAAAAAGAGTAAGGTTTTGTTTGTTGTTAGTAAAAGTATATAGATATAAAACATATACAACTATATTATCTCCCAATCTCTCTTTCTCTCTTTCTCTTTATTGATTAAGTGGTTACTTCCACACTTAAACAAAAGTGTTGGGTGAATAAAATGATAACACATAAGGAGGAGTTGGTGAGAGTTGGTGAACAACTAAAGTAACCAATTATTACATACATCTCCCCTCCTTTTCCTCCCTTTATGGCCGGGCCTCTCCCCTCATTTTGGGATAATTTTTGTTTTAATTTCTAATGCTTTTTATTTCTTCATCAAATGTTTATCATACCCCTTACAGTTGGGCTAAAGTCACGGGCTCCAACTTAATTCTTTGGGCTCCCTTATTAAAATATTTGGGTCATGAATTTAAGGTCCAATACATTTAATCCTATCCTACCCTAATCATTTAATTAGGGTTTTCATTTTCCATATTTGTAATTCAATTCCTTACTCATGTACATTTAATTTCATAACCCAATTAGACTTGCTTTAATTAGGTTATAAAATTAATTAGTTGAGATGTATAAAATAAATCTCTTAGGATTAATATATATATTAAATATTAACATCCTTCCCTATTATAACCTTTAGGGTATTTAATTTTCATACCTAATATATATATTAGGTTACATTAATTTTCTTTTATTTATTTATTATATAATAAACAAATATAAATAATCACATAATATTTATATTCATTTACTCACATATTCATACAAAATAATCTAATAGGTTGAGACATATTTCACAAATCTCTTAGATTAGGTCACTAGTATATAGTTAAAATACTAAGACAATTAAATAAAGATAACCCTTTAGGTTATTTAGTTCCAATACCTAATTTATAACATTAGGCTACAAATCTTTCTTTAATTCTTTTTATACCAAGAATAAATATATATACATATTTATAATACATGTATTTACTTAATCTCACACATGTCCCACATAAGTCATAATGTATTTCAGTATAACACATTATTATGTATATATATATACATATACTCATCTCCTTTCAACCTCATAGCATCTCTTCATATGAAATTTTATTTCTTTAATAAAATTTCCACATGTATCATTATAAAATTTCTTACACCATTTAGTTCACAGTCAAATTTATAGGTATCGTAGTACCTTATCCTTAACATTCCTTCAAGTACATATAAATTTATTTCTAGGGTTTTGAAATTTGGTAACCTACAATTTCTCTATTCTCTTTCAAATAGTAAATAATATAGGTTCTTCTTAAACTTTTTAAATAATTCCTCTATTTTCACTCTAGGTTTTAGACTTTAACCTCTAATTTAATCATTAAAAATCTTCTAAATTTTTGAGTTGTCACATTCATCCCTTCTTCTAAGAATCTCGTCCTCGAAATTATAGCATACTAATCTCTACTCCTTTTATTCACCAAAAATAGGTTTTCAATATAACTTTATTTAATCACCTCTGTTTACACCCGTTGTAAGACCCCAACTTTTATGAATAAAGATTTAATATTCTTTATATATTATTTTAAAATAGGAAGGTGTTGATTTGATATAATGCTTTAGTTATGGGTGAAATGTGCAAATTTTACAAAATAAGCACGTGGACATAAAATATTCATTGTGTCGGAGAATATTCGTTCAGTCGGGGGAATATTCTTTTTGTCTGGAAATATTCGTACGACGGCGCAATCATTGGTGTGCCCCATAACGAAAAATTATCGGATGAAGAAAACGACAAGAATAAGTTTTTTATAAATAACGGCAAAACTTTTACCGTTAAAACTGTTGAAATACCCGGTGATAAAAGAACAGTAATACGCATGGTTGCACAGTAGCACACAGTATTGTACAGCATCTTTGATTATTGATGCTTACGTGAGAAGTCACTAGTTTTATTCAATTATTGCCACAGTAGTTGATGCATAGTATCTCATATTATTGATTCAATTATTGTCACAGTATCATCTGTATAATATTTTATATTATTAAATAAATAAATAAGACGACATCGTTACTCATATTATTATTTGCATTATTGACAATGTCTAGAAAGTTCTGTCAAGAAAAGGGGTTAGGTAATCTAATTGCGCGCCAATAAGAGAAGTCCTTATCGGAAAGCCCCCTCTTTCCTGGGAATGATCTAGTTGTTAATATTGCAAATTATAATATTAATGATGAATGTTATTAAAAATGTATTTTGTGAAGCCAAGTGAATTGAGATAAATAGAGGGGATTTTTATGAAGTATTTGTTATAAATTTCGGTTATTACATGGACCCCCACTTACTCATTTTTCAAAATCGTCAGTAGAAAGTTTTTATATATATATATATATATATATATATATATATAAAGGTGTCGGGTTATATATATATATATAAAGATTGCCTGGGAAGGATTACCTGGAAAGGAGGGAAAATATATATATATATATATATATATATATATATATATATTATAATAGTTGCCGTAGGATGGAGAGTATATATATATATATATATATGTGTGTGTGTATATATATATATATTATATTTTATTTAAAGTTTTTATTTTATTATAATATTTTATTGCACAGTAATGAATACTAAAAAAAATCAGAAAATCAGTTTTCCTTCGCCGTAAAGATCATGAGCACCACTTGAAGCTGGTACTTCAAAGGTTTCGTGATAGCAAGCTTTATGCCAAGTAGAAGAAATGCGAGTTCAGGCTTGAGGAAGTAGCATTCCTTGGGCACGTGGTATCAAAACATGGAGTATCTGTTGATCCGGCGAAGATTGAAGTAATATAAAGTTGGGAGCAATCTAAGTCGGTGACTGTAACGACCAAGGCATTTTAAGCTCCTTATTAATTTTATATGTGATTTAAAATTTTTAGGAGTTAATTTTTCAAACTTAATTAAACCTTATGTGGTTATGTGCTTATGTGATTTAACATATGCGAATAAATGCTAGGATTTTATTAAAGGGAATCACTAATAGTTATTTAAATTAGTAGATTAACCTTGAGACCTTTATATCAGAGTACTGATAAAAGTGTTAGTAATTACATATTCAAATTTACTTGAATATAGTGTAGAGAGTTAATCGTGATTGATTAATTGTTATTGGTGTGATTAATCGATAATGTATGAAATTATTATTGTTGAGAATAATAAAACATAAGAGTATAATTTATTAATAAATTAATGAGCAAAGGACTTATAAATATAATAATATTATATTCACTTGATTAATTGTTTTATACAAACATGTGTTATTTATATGGTAGTTAACCATATATTATATATAGACTATATAGTAACCTTAATTGTATTATGTGAGGTTGATGAATTGAATGTGTACATAAGAGCATGTAACAATACATGGATAGACATTAATATGTATACCCTATTACTTTATATAATATCAATAACATTATTAATTGATAAATGATTTCAATAAGTTATTATAATTATTATAATAACAGTTATTATTATAATAATACCCTATTACTTTATATTTGGTGTTAATAGATAATGTACATGGATTATATGTATATACCATACTTGATGCATTATATTATTAATTGCTCATTGAAATTGTGACTTTAATTTAATTATAGCCTAAGTATTTACATGAAATAAAATGTGTATACATGATATAGCCTAAGTAAGCATGGTATATATAGAATAATAGTGTAGTATATTGCATCCAAGTTGCTTCCATTTGCTAAGAATTGGTTGTCCCATAATAAGAGCCCATTTCCTCTTCATTTTTCACACGTGAACCCACATGGCTACTACACTACTCTACTTCTCCTCAATTTCTTCACAAAGCTAACTAATGATTTCAAGAGGTGTGGGATTCATGATGAAATCACCAACTACTCACCAACCATTCCTTGCCTATTATATAATCTGGATTTTCATTATTTTGCAAAGTCATAGACTGGTTATCCATTTGTCAATATAAAAGCTCTCCTCCTTCATAATTAACATTGCTGAGATTTTCTCTAAAGTATAGAATTGAGCTAGTAGACTGAGTTTTCAATTGAGTTGAGAGAGTTATCAGTGAGGGAGAATTGGTATTGCAGTCCATTCCTTTGACAGAGTTATAAATTCCAATTCATGCTCTCCCTATCATATTCTCTGTAATATTTCTAGGTCTTGATTATTGAATTGATCATGGGTTGATTAATTAATTGATTGGAATATGTTGGTTAAGTGTTATACAAGATGTTAAACATGTTAGAATTGCAATGTGTTATGTTAGAAGAAAATTTTTAAGTTGGGCTAAGTTCTGCCGTTGCTAGGAAGCTACTGTCTCTGGCCAACAGCCTGCGCAGCTGCGCCAGTTATGTACTGGCTAGCGGCGCAGCTGCGCCGGGCCCTGGACATAGTTTTCTGTTTATTGCTTAAACTGTTATGTGCTATCATGAAGTACCTTGTTAAAGAAAGTATGTGAACATGATTAAACTATAAATATTAGTACAATGACATGGTATAAGTATGTATTCCTTGATGCTACACATATATGTCATGGCCATGTTTTACGAAAGAAAAACATATGTTTTAAAAGGAAACTTGTAGTTTTAAAAGTGAACATTGTCACGAACATAGCATGTGTGTTTTCTGATTTTGTAAACACAATAGTATGGTTTATATTAACCTAAATGCATGTTTAAAGTGTTAGTCATACACTAGCATACTTGGTTTAATGATTCATGAGGTTTTCAAAATGTGAAACTTAAGACTTTTGAAAACAAACTTGACCAAGACTTGAGTCTTTTAGATTCTGACCATTTGAGAACGTATATGTGGTTTATATATGAGTTCTAAGACATACGAGTTACGAGCACAAGGCACTTAACATGTATTATGATACCTTGTTGACTTAGTGTGACTTTCAATGAGAAAACATAGAATGTGAAAGCTAACGACATTGATTACCACGTTAGTTATGTTATGATCACGCAAGCATATATATATATATATATATATATATATATATATTAGGATGTTATTATGTCTATAGACGTACTAACAAGCATTTCATTTGTTTATATACAGATTTCACATATGCATGCTTAATCTTAGAAAATGAACTTCAACTATGTGATTAAAGTATATGTGTGTAGTATACTCGAGCATACATATTATATATTGTTTAGCCTTGTTATATGAAAACATGACTTTAGTAATCAACTTTGAAGCATGAACTTGTATTGATTGAAGTATGTGAATGTCCGACATAAAAAAAAACATGTGGTCTTGAAGTGAGCATAGAATGAACATGTTAGCTTTCGAACTTGAGTTAGATAAACTTGATAAGCATGTGTATTGGTTTAATGGCAATAGTTGCATACTAGATTTATGCCAGGATACTTTCAGACCCGAACAATTTGCTTAAGTCCGATTTTAACAGTTAACATATTATGATGCTATAAATGGTATGTTTGATATTGAACGTGAACTATGTGATAGAATTATATAATGACAAGATTCTTGTATGTGTGAACTTATATTAGTTTATATATACTAATTGGAGAGATCGACTTGTTAATATTAGGTCGTTCCAACGTCGTTTAATTAAAGATAGAATTATTTGTAGCTGAGCAATCAGGCAAGTTCCCTAACTTTATTCAAATTTATATTGAGTAGGGTATTATCATATTGCAAGTTTCTTAGACCCTTGCGTTACTTTATTCAACGGATATTGTAAGCAAGTTCCCGAACTTCACATTTTGAGTATTGTGAAAGTTCCCCAAACTTCACACTTTGGTTATTGTGAAAGTTCCCCGAACTTCACACTTTGGTTATTGTGAAAGTTCCCCGAACTTCACATTTTGAGTATTGTGAAAGTACCCCGAACTTCACACTTTGGTTATTTTGCAAGTTCCCGAACTTCATTTCTTTATTATGCAAGTTCTCTAAACTTATACAAACTCGTATATTGTGCAAGTATTTATCTTTGTGTTTACTTTACTCAAAGAACGTTGTACGCAAATGTCCTAACCTATGCATTTACTTTATGCAAGGGATCTATTATAGTGAAATTTCCCGAATTTCACTCTTTGATGTTGTAAGTGTCTAAGCCTATGAATTTATTTTATGCAAGGAATCTATTATCGTGCAAGTTCCCCGAACTTCACACGTTGAGTATCGTACAAGTTCCCCGAACTTCACAGTTGAGTATTGTGCAAGTTCCTCGAACTTACACAAATTCATGTATTGTGCAAATTCTAAACTTCACTTTGTGCAAGTTCTCTATCCTTCTCATATTGTATTGAGTAGGTTATTGTTGAATCGAAAGTTGTTTACTTAGTTGCTTGAACTTTATTTCGAAGCATGTTATTTAGTGGTTTAATTACTTATCAATTATTCCACATTGATATTATTGATGTTCGCACCTAGTGCATTTGAGCTCGTATAGTCTTGGACTTGTACATTATTCAAGGTTCTAAATCTCTTGAACTGTGTCAATAAGAGTCTGAACCTTTGCTTGGTCAGACTAGTGTATGAAGTTTTCTTTGAAGCTATCCAAACCAATTAATGGTAAGGATTCTTAGACGGAACAGAACACCCCTCATATGTAGGAGTGTGCCCAGGTATCTAATATATATGATACGAGTAAGCAGATATAAGTGTTATGCATATTCACGTTGTGCCCGAGGCTGATCTCCTCGAGGTACTAAGTTTCTGTAGCCAGAAGCCAGTAATCCAAAAAGGGTCAATTAGCTATTGAACCCATTGGAAAGTTATAGTTTAGAGTCTACTCGACTATCAGTAATTCTAAAGGTAATTATTATCTTTGCTTTTAATATTCATATTGTTGAATTGTTTAGATGTTCATATCGTTGAATCTATCTAATATTCATATTATTAAATCGTTCTATTATTCATATTGTTGAATCTTTCAGATATTCATATTATTGAATCGTTCTAATATTCATATTGTTGAATCGTTCAGATATTCATATTATTGAATCGTTCTAATATTCATATTGTTGAATCCTTAAGATATTCATTTTGTTGAAATCATTGTCAGATATTTTTTTCATTCATCATGATATATTATTTATTGTTGTATTTAAACTTGCTGAGCAAACTTGTTGCTCATTCTTGATATATTATGACTTATATTGCAGTTAAGCCCGAGACTTCAGGGAAGGACAAGGGTAAAGGGAAGATGTAGGATTAATTTGCAAGGAGAAGACTTTATCTTTATGTCTAGTTTAATTACGATTAATGTAATATGAACCCTAATGATTATTCTAAGGTATGTTTGTAGTAATGTATTAAGGTTATCGAATCTTGGGACTAGTAAAACCTTTTGAATGATTGACATACGTTTATTATATTCTGCATTTTAGTTATCGTATGTTACTTAAAGGTGAATATTAGTATTGTTTCGTGGCGACCGGACCGGGGTCAGAGGACTCGGATTCGGGGGTGTCACAGATTGGTATCAAAGCTTTAAGTTATAAACGTTAGGAATGCGAAACCTAAGTTATAACCTTAGTAGAAAACTCAAGTAGAGTTTGTAGGTGATGGATTGAGGATATCCATCGAGTCTTATTGTGATATTGAAGTTGTTTATTTAAATCAGCTATGATTGATAGACGTCCTAACTTCTTAATGCTAACATGAATAGCATATCACATAAAGCCTAATGTTTTCCTCCTATCCTCAGGATCATGCCGCCTAGGGGATTTTCTTGGAACCAGAGGGAGGAAGGATCTGTTAGCAATGGTGGAGGGGAAAATGTCGACCCAATGCAGAACTTCGTTAACCTATTAACAGAAGCAATGCAGAACATAACCCCGCCAGCAGCTGAGCAGCCAGGACATTACTTGGCTAGCTTTAAGGACTTTAAATTAGTAGGACCACCGAAATTCTGGGAAACTTTAGATCCAATCGAAGCCCACACATGGATAGAAGATATTGAGAAGGTGTTTGAGGTCGCACGGGTGGCTGAGGCATAGAATACGAGTTTTGCCACATTCATGATGAAGGGCGAAGCTAATAATTAGTGGGAACCCAATAAAGGACTAGCAGGCGAAGGAGTTATTATGTGGGACAGATTTAAGAATTTCTTTTTGGAGAATACGCAACAAGATATGGAAGTTAAGTTTCTGGAATTGAGACAAGGAGGTATGTCTGTCGCAGAGTACACGGCAAGATTTAATGAGTTGACTCGATTCACGTCGCATCAGGTGGATACAGAGGCCAGGAAAATAGAGAGATTTGAATTAGGATTGGAACCATGGGTGCAGAAGGTAATAGATGTATTAAAGATTAAGACCTTTTCTGATCTTTTGGAAAAGGGCTATCATTGCCGAAAGAGGTAATGAAGCCATAGCGCAATTTAAGCAAGTTAAAAAGACCGGTCAGGAAGGACAGAAGGGGGGAAACGGCGGAGGCAGTAACCCCAATAAGTGTAAATGGATGGAGAGCCAATAATCCAGAGGTGGCAAATCCGGGGGAAAGGCTAAGAAAAGTTTAAAGTGCAGTAACTGTGGAAGGAACCACTCGGGGGAATGCTTGAAGGGGAAGAATGCATGTTATCATTGTGGACAACTGGGGCACATGGCTCCTCAATGTTCGAATAAGTCAAAAGGAGGATGTTTCGCATGTAGAGCCACAGACCATCTAATCAAGGACTGCCCGAAGAGAAAGGGCATTGCATCTAGTGGCAACCGCAACAACAAGGATGTAGTGTCAGGTATCATCCCGATCAATTATATAGATGCATATGTGTTATTCGATTCGGGTGCCACCTGCTCTATTGTTTCTGAAGAATTTGTTAAACAGTTAGACTTACCCCATGAGGAATTAGAACACCCTATGGGCGTAGGAGTAGAAAACAAGGAAGTTATCTCCGTAGAATACATTCATAGGAATTGTTATACCGATTTGAAGGGAATTCGTGGATGTCTTCCCAAATGAGATTTAGCAGCAGTAGTTTTTATCTTGGAGTTTTGGAAGCATTATTTGTAGGGTGAGAAATGGGAGATATATATAGAGTCTGAAATATATTTTCAAGCAGAAGGAGTTAAACATGAGGCAGCGCTGTTGGCTAGAATTGATCAAAGATTATGATTGTGAAATTCTGTACCATCCAGGCAAAGCAAATGTAGTGGCAGATGCCTTGGATAGGAAAGGTAGAGGGAGTTATCGAGGTTGAACATTCAGATGAATTAGTGAAAGATTTCAAAAGACTAGACTTAGAGGTTAAGTATCCAATGGAGACCAAAGAGAGATTATTTATAGCGTCAGTAAGCCCGACTTTATTAGATAAGGTTAAGGAGGCACAAGAGAAGGACGAAAATTATGATAACATCAAAAAGCAATTAGCTGAAGGTGATGAGTTAAAATTTAAGATTGATAGCACTAAACTGCTAAGATTTGAAGGACAAATTTGGGTACCGTTAGTACTAGAACTAAGAGAAGAGATTTTACTATAAGCATTTTATGGGAAGAAGTGTCGAGCACCGTTGTGTTGAGACGAAGTAGGTGAACGTCGACTGTTGGGACCAGAAGTGGTACAACAGATGGTAAAGATTATCTAAGTGATAAGAGCGAATTATCTGTTTTTATTGGAGTAACCTTATTTTTACAATTTCGAGGACGGAATTTTTATAGGGAGGGAAGGATGTAACGACCAGGCATTTTAAGCTCCTTATTAATTTTATATGTGATTTAAAATTTTTAGGAGTTAATTTTTCAAACTTATTTAAACCTTATGTGGTTATGTGCTTATGTGATTTAACCTATGCGAATAAATGCTAAGATTTTATTAAAGGGAATCACTAATGGTTATTTAAATTAGTAGATTAACCTTGGGACCTTTATATCAGAGTACTGATAAAAGTGTTAGTAATTACATATTCAAATTTACTTGAATATAGTGTAGAGAATTAATCGTGATTGATTAATTGTTATTGGTGTGATTAATCGATAATGTATGAAATTATTATTGTTGAGAATAATAAAACATAAGAGCATAATTTATTAATAAATTAATGAGCAAAGGACTTATAAATATAATAATATTATATTTACTTGATTAATTATTTTATACAAACATGTGTTATTTATATGGTAGTTAACCATATATTATATATAGACTATATAGTAACCTTAATTGTATTATGTGAGGTTGATGAATTGAATGTGTACATAAGAGCATGTGACAATACATGGATAGACATTAATATGTATACCCTATTACTTTATATTATATCAGTAATATTATTAATTGATAAATGATTTCAATAAGTTATTATAATTATTATAATAACAGTTATTATTATAATAATACCCTATTACTTTATATTTGGTGTTAATAGATAATGTACATGGATTATATGTATATACCCTACTTGATGCATCATATTATTAATTGCTCATTGAAATTGTGACTTTAATTTAATTATAGCCTAAGTATTTACATGAAATAAAATGTGTATGCATGATATAGCCTAAGTAAGCATGGTATATATAGAATAATAGTGTAGTATATTGCATCCAAGTTGCTTCCATTTGCTGAGAATTGGTTGTCCCATAATAAGAGCCCATTTCCTCTTCATTCTTCACACGTGAACCCACATAGCTACTACACTACTCTACTTCTCCTCAATTTCTTCATAAAGCTAGCTAATGATTTCAAGAGGTGTGGGATTCATGATGAAATCACCAACTACTCACCAACCATTCCTTGCCCATTGTATAATCTGGATTTCCATTATTTTGCAAAGTCATGGGCTGGTTATCCATTTGTCTATATAAGAGCTCTCCTCCTTCATAATTAACATTGCTGAGATTTTCCCTAAAGTATAGAATTGAGCTAGTAGACTGAGTTTTCAATTGAGTTGAGAGAGTTATCAGTGAGGGAGAATTGGTATTGCAGTCCATTCCTTTGACAGAGGTATAAATTCCAATTCATGCTCTCCCTATCTTATTCTCTATAATATTTCTAAGTCTTGATTATTGAATTGATCATGGGTTGATTAATTAATGGATTGGAATATGTTGGTTTAGTGTTATACAAGATGTTAAACATATTAGAATTGCAATGTGTTATGTTAGAATCAATTTTCATAGGAAAATTTCTGAGTTGGGGTAAGTTCTGTCGCTGCTGGGCAGCTACATGTACTGGCCAGCGGCGCAGCTGCGCCGGGCCCTGGACAGAGTTTTCTGTTTCCTGCTATAAACTGTTATGTGCTATCATGAAGTACCTTATTAAAGCAAGTATGTGAACATGATTAAACTATAAATATTAGTACAATGACATGGTATAAGTATGTATTCCTTGATGCTACACATATATGTCATGGCCATGTTTTACGAAAAAAAAACATATGTTTTAAAAGGAAACTTGTAGTTTTAAAAGTTAACCTTGTCACGAACATAACATGTGTGTTTTCTGATTTTGTAAACACAATAGTATGGTTTATATTGACCTAAAATGCATGTTTAAAGTGTTAGTCATACACTAGCATACTTGGTTTAATAATTCATGAGGTTTTCAAAATGAGAAACTTAGGACTTTTGAAAACAAACTTGACCAAGACTTGAGTCTTTTAGATTCTGACCATTTGAGAACGTATATGTGGTTTATATATGAGTTCTAAGACGTACGAGTTATGAGCACAAGTCACTTAACATGTATTATGATACCTTGTTGACTTAGTGTGACTTTCAATGAGAAAACATAGAATGTGAAAGCTAACGACATTGATTACCACGTAAGTTATGTTATGGTCACGCAAGCATATATATATATATATATATATATATATATGTTAGGATGTTATTATGTCTATAGACGTACTAACAAGCATCTCATTTGTTTATATACAGATTTCGCATATGCATGCTTAATCTTAGAAAATGAACTTCAACTATGTGATTAAAGTATATGTGTGTAGTATACTCGAACATACATATTATATATTGTTTAGCCTTGTTATATGAAAACATGACTTTAGTAATCAACTTTGAAGCATGAACTTGTATTGATTGAAGTATGTGAATGTCCGACATAAAAAAAAACATGTGGTCTTGAAGTGAGCATAGAATGAACATGTTAGCTTTCGAACTTGAGTTAGATAAACTTGATAAGCATGTGTATTGGTTTAATGGCAATAGTTGCATACTAGAGTTACGCCGGGACACTTTCAGACCCGAACAATGTGCTTAAGTCGAATTTTAACAGTTAACATATTATGATGCTATAAATGGTATGTTTAATTCTTGCACCCCTAGGTTTGACCTTTTGGTTCACTTGGTGGCTCTAGTGAACTAAACTAAAATAAAGTACATAATCAATCCGGGTAGAATATAGTATTCTATATGCATGTTTATACTATATATATATATATATATATATATATATATATTATGCAACATGCTTCGCATGTAAATTATTATGACACGTGTTTTATATATATGTGCATGCACGTTAAATAAGATGAGACAAATAATAACAAACCTCTCAAATAATTTATATTAAGTCCTAAGCGTTCAAAAATATTTGGAATATCGAACGTCGCCTTCTAGCATGATAAAAGTAATAGAGTATTAATATTTAATATGAGTTTGTTGTGACACCATAAGGCAAGTATTAAATATTTAAGATGTTAATTTATCACATTTAATGATTATTAAGCAATTTAACGATGTTGTTTTGTTGTGTCACCACAAGGACAGTGTTTTTCTTTTGAAAATATGGAAGTGTTAGGTTGGACTTAACTTGGATAATTTTGATTCGGATATGTCACCACTTGATCAAAATAATCTAAGAGGCAAAATACAAGGAGTTGCATGTTAATGTAATTCACAACAGTTGTCTACCTATTTATTTATATATAGTTTGTTGTGTCACCACAATGCTATATACATTTGAAATGAGATCCTTATTCTCACTAGCAAATCTTTAATTATATTTTTTTTGAACTATATAAGTGAGGGTAATATAGTTTGAAGAAAATAGTGGGAGATACCAATTTAAAATAAGACCTAATTATCTTGGTAATTAATTAAATGAATGTATACTAAAATGTTGTTTTATTTTCACATGCAGAATTTGAAAATGTCACACTCACTATCAATGCGTAGAATACTTGATGCTAACAAACTGACCGGACCGAATTACACGAACTGGTTAAAAAATCTGAGAATTGTTCTTATTGCTGAAAATCTTTCTTATGTCCTAAATTCGCCTGTCCCTGCAACTGTTGCAGAAACAGCCTCTGAGGAATAGATTGCTACTTTTAAAAAGTGTCAAGATGATGCATCTTTGGCTCAATGCATCATACTCGCATCCATGAGTAACGAGCTTCAGCGTCTACATGAAACTATGGATGCTCCTACTATAGTTCTACACCTCAAAGAGTTGTGTGGTGAGCAAAGTAGGACTGCTAGATATCAGATATCTAAGGATCTCTTCGGATCTCGTATGACTGAGGGACACTACTGTTGAGACGCATGTACCGAAAGTGATCAATTTGATTGAACAGCTTGGACAACTAGGATTCGTTATGGATGAGGAGTTAAGTTAAGATTTGATCTTGCAGTCACTCTCAGACACCTTCTCACAATTTGTTGTGAATTTTCACATGAATAAGTTGGACGTCAGCTTGCCCGAGTTACTTAACATGTTGAAAACTACTGAAGGTCACTTCCCATCTAAGGTGAACCAAATCTTAATGGTGGATGATTCTTCTAAGAAAATGAAGAGGCCCTATGTATCTTCTAAAAGGAAGAAAAACAAGAAGGCTAAGGGTATGGCGAAAGTGAAGGGTAATAGGAAACCTGATCCAGATAGCAAAGGAATATGCTTCCATTGCAATAAGCGGGGTCACTGGAAGAGGAATTGTGATAAGTTCCTTGCGGAACTAAAGCAGAAGAAGCTTGGAGAAGCTTCAACTTCCAATCAAGGTTTGTTCATGATTGAAATTAATTTTTTTAAAGTCAAAATTCTACTTGGGTATTGGATACCGGCTGTAGTTCTCATATATGTAATATTATGCAGGGACTAGTCAGAAGTAGAAAGCTGAACAAGGATGCGGTCGTCCTACGAGTGAAAAATGGAGCAAAGGTTGCTGTATTAGTTGTAGGGACTTATTATTTAGCACTGCCTACGGGCAAGACCATTAGTTTAAATAATTGTTAATTTGTTCCACCGTTTATTAGAAACATTATTCCAATGTCTGTATTAGATATGAATGGTTTTGAAATTATAATAAAGAACAACTGTTATTCTATTTATAATAAGAATGTTTTATATTGTGTTGATAAATTTTTGAATGGACTTTACATACTTGACTTGCATAAAAATATACTTCAAATTGAACAAACCAAGAAAAGGAAAAATGATGATGTAAATTATACCTTTATGTGGCACTGTAGACTTGGTCATATTAATGAAACAAGATTATCCAAGTTGCATAAAGATGGGCTCTTAGAGCTATCTGATTATGAATAATATCCAACTTATGAATCTTGTCTCATGGGTAAGATGACTAAATCTCCTTTTAGTAGAAAAGAAGAAAGAGTTACAGAGTTATTAGCATTGGTACACACTGACGTTTGTGGACCTATGATAACTATTGCACTATGAGGGTATTCTTATTTTATTGCGTTCACTGATGATCATTCAAGATTTGGATATGTGTATTTAATGAAATACAAATATGAATCGTTTGAAAAGTTCAAAGAATTCAAATGTGAAGTAGAGAAATAAATTGGCAAGAGTATTAAGATTCTTCGATCAGATCGAGGTGGTGAATACTTGAGCAATGAGTTTCTTAATTGTTGTAGAAACTCGAACTTTTTTGCCCCAATACTAACCCGGTAGGAGGGCAAAATCGTTAATCAATCCAAATTCGACAACCAACGCCAGTCCTTTAACCTAAATCTGATTCCCAATATCGGTAATCAAGCTTCGACAGTTAATCGGACAATGAATCAAGTTCTGACAGTCAATCAGACCATTAATCAAGTTTCGACAGTCAATCGGACCATCAATTAAGTTTCGACAGTCTATCGGACCGTCAATCAAGCTCCGACAGTCAATCGGACCATCAATCAAGTTCTGACAGTCAATCGGACCATCAATCAAGTTCTGACAGTCAATCGGACAATTAATTAAGTTCCGACAGTCAATCGGACCATCAATAAAGTTTTGACAGTCAATAGGACCATCAATCAAGTTTCGACAGTCAATCGGACCATCAATCAAGTTCGGACAGTCAATCAGACCATCAATCAAGCTTCGATAGTCAATCAGACCATCAATCAAGCTCCGACAGTCAATCAGACCATCAATCAAGCTCCGACAGTCAATCGGACCATCAATCAAGTTTCGACAGTCAATCAGACCATCAATCAAGTTTCGACAGTCAATTGGACCATCAATCAAGATCTGACAGTAAATCGGATCATCAAGCTCAACCCCGGTCTCAACCCGGGATGTCAAAATCAACCCTGATCTCAACCCAAGAAGTCAATTTAACCCCGACAGTAACCCGGGAGGTATCAATCAACCCCGGTCTCAACCTGAGAGGTATTAAGTAACCCCGGTCTCAACCCGGGAAGTCAAGATCAACCCCGGTCTCAACCCGGGAGGTACCAATCAACCCCGACCTCAATATCGGAACATGTTAAGCCATCTCTGGTCTCAATTCGGGAAGCACAGTTCATCCCCAGGTAGCAACCCAGGAAGTCAAACTCGACCCCGGTCTCAACTCGGGAAGTGTAGGTCATCCCCAGTCTCAACCTGGGACGTCAGGTCAACTTCAGACATCAACCTGAAGCATCACAACAACTCCAAAGAAAAACCTGGAATGACCACAGTCAGCCTCAAAGACAACCCTCAGGTCAAAAGACTCGACTGGGATCCAAGTCATGGAATCAGCTCCCGAAAGTCAACCAGCGACCATGCCGACACTACAGGCAGCCCCTGGAGGGGTACAACAGTTATTTCATTGACTCTCAACCGACTTCGTCAAACTCAAGCCAAATTGATGCCGCCAAAGTCATAATGAACCCTAACGACAATCCCGAGTGGCAACTACGCAAGATAGCTCAACGGACAAACTGCGGGGAATCAAATACCTAGTTATGAACCCGTCATCCTGGACCTGGAAAATGTTTTTTCCCATGTCATTGCGACACTCTCGGCTAGAGCTTTCTAGAAAGGTATCGCACGCCTCAAACGGACGCTCCAATCAAAAGTTAGAAAATTCTGACCAGACATTGCATTGCTCGGAGTGCACGTACTTCGAGATGAACAAGTCAAGCACGTGGGCCCCACCTAGGGGAGCTGCAGCTCTACCTACTACTACCGCAGGTAGAGTGGAGGCTCCCTGGCCTATAAATAAATGTGCGCCCCCGTTCATTTGAAATAATTCGAAAACACAGCGAAGCCCTGCTAGTTTGATTTTCTGACTTTTACACCTCTTCCAAACCCAAATATTTTTACTCCAACACGTAGACAAACCCATATACTACCACATATCAAAAAACCACCAGTAGATTTGGTCGTTTGAAGCCCACTAAGTGGCAAAAAGCCCGTTTTACAGGCTATTGTAAGTATTTTTATGATCAGCAAGTTGCTAGTACTACTTTGCACTGTTTTACACTTGCACACGAAGTTTCACCTTCTAAATATGCCCGGAACTTAGTTTCGTGGCCGTTTTCGTCAAAATTTGATATATGTTTGTACATAAACTCTGTTTTCAGCATTTCTACAACTCGGATTGACGATCCGTCAGCTTTAACAACTCCACTGCACTTGCACGCACATTCTGGAATCTTCGCCGGACTGGGTTATCTTCCCGGTCCGGGTTTGACCATTTTTTGTATATATTTACTATAAATGTACTAACATTTCAATTCTGTCAAACCCGGATGTCAAATCCGAGGTAGTTTACCGCTTTTATATATATTTACGCATATATAAGCGACATTCACCATCACAGGTACTCATATCAGTCCTGGTTGACTACATTTCTGTCAATATATATATATATATATATATATATATATATATGTACATTTATATTTTCAGTCGGCCTGGACTATTTTGTGGCCATTTTACTACTTTTGCACAGTTCCCCATACTGGGTGCTCTCCCCAGTCACTGGGTAACTATTTTTCTATCAATTTTAATTTCAGTACGGGCATAGGCGTGAAAACCCATCGCCCTTTTTTACCATTTTTCTATATATATATTTCATTTCTGGCACAACCTGGATTATTTCGTGGCTATTTGCAGTTATTTTATAAATATATATATATTTTAATTCCAGTCCGGGCTTGCGAGTGAAAACCTATCGCCCTTTTTACAGCTTTATATATATATATTTAACTATATATATTGCTTTACTCAATTTATTCAAATGATGCATTTAATATTCATTTTTATATGAATCTGCATTGACATATCTACGGGCGAGCTAGATTTATCCAAATCTCGCCAATTCTAGCTTTCAACGGTTCAAACAGGTCCCGACAGAACCTGGAAGCTATAATGGCTGAGATTTCTTTAAATCTAGTTATTTTTATAGTTTCAGCTTCAAAAGCAACCTCGCGTCCCATAGATCGCTATCTAGTGGGAACGATACGCTTCGACCGTGCGGACCGAGATTTACTGAATGAATCCCTGGTTCTGGCTATTTTGGAATATTTATCTATTTCTATACAAACTCGAACTGTGCAGGTTTTCTAGCCACTCATATGTGAGCCTAGGAATCATGGGATTCATGATCAAACTGATCAGAATCTGATTCCCACAATGGACAAACTACGATTTATAGATGTACTCTTCCAGTTTTTTCTGTAAAATGTACATGCACAGACCTTAAAACGGTTATCCGGATTTAATTTCTCAACATAGTGAAAAATATCGATTGTCGTGCCAGCGTCCCTCCGATGGTTTTCATACCCATGATGAGACCGACACTTTATATTTCTGTGGTCTAAGATGCTTCGCAGCCCGACAAATCACCATTTGCATGCAGCCTTAAGGCTATAAAGTTAAAATTGAGAGTAGCAATATGCTTCAATTCCTATGTCAGCGTAAGGGTTTGATAAAACCAGCTTTCAAAACATCATTGTCAATTCAAAAGCTTTTCCAAAAAATCAAATTAAATGCTTTTGCAAATCAAATCAAAGACTGACTTTCAAATCAAATCAAACCCTTCGTATATAGGCTCAACGAAGCCTGTCAAAGCTTTCAATCAATCAATAGGCCCAATTTTCAAAAAACATTCACTCACGCATTCCAATTTTAAGGGAAATATTGAAAAGATTGCGGTACCGTGTTTACACGGGAGTCGTGGGGTGCCTAACACCTTCTCCACACTTAACCAAGCCCCCGAACTCAAAACTCCGATTTCAAATATCAAGTTTCGACAGTGTCCAGCAATTGGGCCTTTTTTCAAATCAAATTCGGTTGAGTTGGTACAACCATTTTCAGAACTACCAACTGGAGACTCTATTTAAATCAAATCGTCGACATATACACATGTTGGCCTCTTTCCTAAAAAGCGCTTCAAAACCTTTTTTTGCAATAAAAAGAATGAGGGTAGAGATAACTTAGGAAGATCGGTTTGAGAAAACTCGTGTTACGAACTGACCCGCGTGATTCTTAAATTTTCCAACGTCGATAGGTGGCGACTCTGATGGGGACAGTAGAGGGCTTAGGCCGCTTTCAATCTTTTCAAATATTTCCCTTTCAAAACTATTGAATGCGTGAAATCCTGCGTCTCCACAGTCAATGGATGAGTGAATGCTGCGTCTTTCATTGAATGTATGAATGCTATGCCTTTACATTAAATGAATGCATTAGTGCTTCACACCCATATTAGTGCTTCGTACAAACTGTCATTGCATGCATAAGCAATAAGGCCGATGTATGTGAATGTATGGTGTGAGTCCCTCAATCAGGAGGCTAACCCGATCAGTGATAAGTAAGGACTCTGGGGACGACTAAGTCTCCGGGGCTACCTCCTGAAAATGTACCACCCAGATTTGCTCCAGTTGAACAATTGGATTAACGTCCCTTCTAGTAGATTGCGATGATCTGGGAACCTTCATGCTGAAACAAAAGCCATGAGAGTAACCTAGGATAGATCAGCTTCTGATCAACCGAATCCGATGGGATGCTTCTTCATGCCTTCCTCTTTTAATTCCATGTCAAGTCTCCAATTACTGAGGAGCACAATGTAAATGACAATAATGAAAGATTTACTTTCTAGTCAAATATCCTGTCATCCTACCATCAAAACAACTAACCTCGATTTTACAGGATAAACTTAAAACACACATCATAAATGCATCTAGTCATTACCTACCACAGGGAACTGACACTCCTATGTTTTGGTGTAGGTAGGGAAAAATTGGTCCCATCACTAGATTAAAGGACAAAAAAGCACACGGTCCATCTACGAACATGGCTTCAAGTGCTTCACCAGAATCCACCCCTGTGTCTAGGGAAGAGTTCAAAGGATTGAAAAATCAAAAAATCGAGCTAGCCGGTTTCCTTCGAGAGTAAAGCAAGGCCTTCAAAGAGAAATAATCTCATCCAGAACCAGGAGCATCTAGTAGTGGTGCTAGCGGTCAAGATACAGAAAAGGCCGAAACTCAGATCCCTGGACCCCAGAACCAGGATACAATCAACAAAACTCCGAAAATCACCATCCTAGGCAAAGAACAGGAAGCTGGTGACCTTCTCAAGAAAATACAATAAATATAAGAAACTCTCCGGTATATTAAAGGGACTGGGGCATTTGGCAGTATGAATTATTCCGACCTCTGTTTATTCTTCGGGGCTCGTTATCTATAGAAATTCAGAACTCCTGAGTTAGAGAAATATGATGGGTTGGGAGATCCATACACACATCTAAAAGTTTTCATTGGAGAACTCAGATCCTATGCTTAGGACGAGAAACTTTGAATGCAGCTATTTCAGAAGAGTTTAACTGGAGAAGCCAGACCTGGAATGCCCGTCTGGACAACTCTAAAATCCATAGTTGGGAAGAATTGGCCTATGCATTTCTCAGCCAGTATAGTTTTCAATCTCAGCTAGCTCCAGATCAGTATCAAATTACCAAAATCAAGAAGAATAACACTGAATCATTCAGAGAATATGCCCAACGATGGAGACGGGTCGCAACACAAGTCACCCCTGCCATGACAGAATATGAAATAGTCATGACTTTCATCGATATTCAAGAAGCTCCTTATTATGAAAGGGTCCTAGCAGGCATAGGAAAACCTTTCTCTGAAATGATCAAACACGGTAAAATGGCCGAAATGGGACTCAAATCCGGGAAAATAAAAGACCTAACGACACTCGAAGCTGTTGCTGAGCATTTCCAATCCATAAATTATGAGAGTAATCCTCAGAGGGTTCACAAAAAGAAACATGAAGAAGTTTCCATAGTATTATAAGGACAAAATTCAAGCAGTAGTTCAAACAATACACCTATTCAAAGGAGGAACTATACCCCTTTCCAATCTGCAACACAGCCTTAAAATCCTTCATTCCAGAAAAACATGGAGGTCAGATGCAGAAGGACTTTCACTTCACTAAGGGATTCACTCAGGAATGTCTTCAAACTTCTGACAGCTCAGAAGAAGATTGGCTAACTCCTTCCGCCAACTAACACTAATGCAAGGAACTTCGACCCTAACAAGAAATGTGCTTATCATTCCGGATCACCGGGACATGACACCCAAGATTGTTGGTCCCTCAAGCACAAAATCCAAGATTTAATTGATAATGGAGAAATTGTGGTCACAAAGCCCGATCAACCGCCTGTCCAAGAGAACCCTCTCCTATAGCATAAGGAGGAGAATGTCAACATGATCAACACTTCAAGTGGAGAAGGATCCAAATACCTCTGCTATGTTGAAGAATCAACTCAATCCAACAACATTAGCCCAATGAGTTGGGAAGCTTTTGAAAAATAATTCCTTATAGAGCAAGAAATAAAGTCTATCAAGGAACAAATCGAGCAGTTGGCTGAACTGGTCGTCTACCAACATCAACTCACAAGAAAGATGTTAAAGTAAATCCAACAATCTATTGGCAGTCGCTCTCCTCCAGCAGAAGTCAATTCCAATCAAGATCATAGCCGGATTTGTGAACTTACACCCTGGACTGACAAGGGGATCGAAGAAGCAAGTGGCCAAGCATGTAGGAAGTTCATATTTTAAAGGAATTTCACCAATTTGAACCATTCAATGGAAGAAATCCTATAAATGATGATAAACGAGGGCATGGTTGAAAACTTGCTACATCTGCTGAACCCTCAATCCAAAAAATTCAAACATGACCAAATATATCAGTACCATTCCAACTCTCCCGGCCATGATACAGAAGAATGCTGAGCACTTTGTAACCTAATTCAAGACCTGATTGAGAAAGGTGACCTAATCAGAGGAGATCAAATCCTTGACATGACAGATAAAGATAGCCTCTGGATCCCCCATGCATGGTATCAGGACACAGTGGCTGTCATATCATGCAATAAAGAATCAATCATCACACCCCTGGTACTGACAGGTAAAGGGGTCCAAGAAAAACAAAATCCTGTGAAGGTGGCTCCACCTCAGCCTCTAATTTTGCCCTTCAGGCCTCAATATCCAATCCTCAGTCTGAAGAAGGTCCCATGGAATTACAAGGACATTGAAAGCTCTACTTTAAACAACATTTCCATCATGTCAAAGAATAATCCATTGTACCTGCCTCAGCGGGTGATTAAACTAGTTACCAAAGCAAAATAAAGGGTGGCTGAAGAAAAGATAAAAAAGTTCCTCAAAAAGATGGGACACAATGAAATCAAGATAGTGCAAAGCTTGAAAGACGCACCTAAGAAAATATTCATCCTAGACTTGGTCCTGTCATCAGAGGATCACCGTAACATCCTAGTGAAGGTACTAGAAGAAGCTCATCTGCCACACATGGTAGACACAGAGAAATTCCGTCACGTAATAGAACACATTTTCAACAATAATGTGATTTCCTTCACAGACAATGATATCCCGGCTGAGGGAAGGGGCCACCACAAGCCCCTATATATAGCCGTTATGTCCTCCGGATACGTAATCGAAGGAGTGCTTATTGATGGAGGATCTTCCCTCAACATTTGTCCATACGACACGTTGGAAAGAATGAAGATCAATCCAAACCGGATCAAAGCCAGTCATATGGTTATCCGGGCTTTAGATGGATCTCGCCGCCAGGCTATGGGGGAAATCGAGCTTCCTCTAAAAATTGGTCCACACACCTTCTACGTATCTTTTCAGGTGCTTAACATAGCCACCGGATACAACTTGTTATTGGGCAGGCCATGGATCCATATGGTCGGGGCTGTTCCATTCACCCTCCATAACAACTCAAGCAATGGCAGTCTCATCATAGTGAATGCTGAACCGGAATACCTTACCCACATACATGGGGACATGCCAGTGATTAGCCTGGACGCCGGGGTTGAGCCTGCAAGTTTTCAAGCTCTCGAGGTAAGTGATATTCAATATCTACCAATTGGGGCACCAGCCCTGAGGCCTAAAATTTCCACTAAAGTAATTATAGTGGGCCAAGAAATGGTAGCTGCGGGTTTCCAGCCTAAAGAAAGGTTAGGAAAAAATAAGCACGACATTAAGATGCCAATCCAAATCCCAAGTCAGATGGGAAGAGCAGGACTGGGATTTTCATCTTGATCCAATCACCGGAATCCACACAAACATCCCAAAGCACAAGCCTTCACAATTCTGCTCCCAAACCTCACAAATGCCAGATGGGTGAAACCTACAAGGAAAATCCCTATGGGGGCATCAGTCATGTTATTTCCTTCAATCATACATGTCCATGAAAGGAAAGCCCTCAAGCTTGAGGCCTATAGCGAAAAGGGAAAAGAAAAGATCCTGTACGGAGGATGAGACCCATTCACTAACATGAAAGTTATTATCAACTACGAGGGGATGAATGATGAACTCCCAGATAGTGACGATGAGGATTGTGCTCACTTTCCTCACAGCAAATGGAGGAACAATCCCCAGAAAAGCCTCGGCCATATCCTAAAGGATGTCTCAGTTGTCATTCAAGACAAGACAGATGAGCACACTTCCAGCATCATCCTTATCCATGAGGATCTAACACTAGACAATTGGAGCAGTGTCCCTTGCCTCAGTCAAAAAGGGTAAAGGAGCAGACAGTCAATCTGCCCTTAATCATGCTTTTATTTACTGCTTACTTTTGATTGCACAGCTGGAGCAGTTACTTTTGTCATGCTTTACAAATGCTATGTGTATTTAAGCAGTTGTATATATTAATGAAATCATTTTTTTTTCAAGGCCCAAGCATTGGATATGTCTGTCTCTACTGATGAGATACCAACATGTCAACATAACTCCAACCATGATGCAAGATTGAGCTTCGACTTGACGGATCTTGATCAAGAGGAGGAAGATGACTATGAGGTGCCAGAAGAGATCAAGGAATGGGTCGAAGACAAACCCAAACCAAACCTTGACCAAACCTCCACCATCAACATAGGAACCTCCGAAACCATCAAAGAAATCCAAATAGGTTTAGACCTCACCTCAGATCAAAAAGCCGACCTGATCGAGCTCCTGAAACAGTACCAGGATGTATTTGCATGGTCGAATGAAGACATGATCGGTCTATCCACAGACGATTGAAACCTAAGTGGAGTCTCAAAGTCAAAGAAGAAATCATTAAGCAATTCAAAGCCGGGATCATCATGGTATCAACATATCCCGAATGGTTATCAAACATAGTCCCCCTGCCTAAACCAGGAGGGAAGGTACGAGTCTGCGTAGATTACCGGGATCTAAACAAAGCCTGTCTCAAGGACAATTTCTCGGTACCTTTTATCCACATCCTGATTGACAATACTGCGCAGTACGGCATGTATTCCTTCGTAGACTGCTTTGCTGGTTACCATCAAATCTTGGTTGCTGAAGAAGACGGGGAGAAAAACGCTTTTATCACTCCCTGGGGATCTTTTTGCTACCGACGACTATCCTTCGGCCTCATCAATGCTAGAGCAACGTATCAACGAGCTATGATGGACCTCTTTCATGATATGATGCACAAAGAAATAGAAGTCTATGTTGACGACATCATCATCAAATCCCAGAGGGAGGATGATCACATAGACCATCTCAGGAAGCTATTCAACAGGTTGTGCAAGTACAACCTAAAGGTAAATTCTGCCAAATGCACTTTTGGCTTCAAGGCAGGTAAACTGCTAGGACTCCTGGTGAGCAATCGGGGCATTGAGTTAGACCCTGCCAAGACCAAAGCCATTTATGAAATGCCCATGCCTCATAAAGAGAAGGAGACACGAGGATTAATAGGAAGGATCAACTTCATAAGTCGATTCATTTCCCAACTCACAACAACATGTGAGCCCATCTTCAAGCTGTTAAGGAAGAATTCCTCCATTAAATGGAATGAGGATTGTCAACAAGCCTTCCTTGCCATTAAAAAGCAGCTTGTCGAAGCACCTATTTTCGTACCTCCGAGGGATGGAGTCCCCTTATTCATGTACATGTCCGTCAATGCCAATGTCATGGGCTGTATGCTAGGACAGAAGGATGATAGTAGCAAAGAAAGAGCTATCTACTACATCAGCAAAAGATTCAGCAGTGGGGAACAGAAGTATACCCTGATCGAGAAGACATGCTGTGCATTAGCATAGGCCGCCATGAGGTTGCAACACTATTTGCATGGGCACACAACGTATCTAATATCCCATATGGATCCACTCAAATACGTCTTCAATAAACCAATGTTAAATTGCCGACTGTCCAAATGGCAGTTGATTTTACAGCAGTTCGACATTGTCTACGTGACTCAGAAGTCTATCAAAGACCAAGGTATTGCAGATCAATTATTAGAAGCACCTTCAAGAGGGTTCGAGCCCCTGGAGACATATTTCCCAGATGATGGGATTATGACAATTCAACAACTCCAGTCAGAGAATACAGTCCAACCATGGAAAATGTACTTTAACGGAGCGGTAAACATGGAAGGTTCCGGAGCTGGGGCAGTCCTTATCTCTGGTACAGGTGATCAATATCTTGTGGCTACCAAACTTTAATTTGGCAACACCAACAACACGGTCGAGTACAAAGGCTGTATACTGGGGTTGAAACTAGCTCAATCCATGGGTATCAAACACTTATTGATCTTTGGAGATTCCGAGTTGGTCATCAGACAAACCACTAGCAAGTAACTCATAAAAGAACTGCATCTGCTGCCCTAATCATCGACAAGTCCTTAAAATGTCCCAGGAGTTTGAAGCAATAACCTTTGTCCACATTCCTCGGGGTCAAAATGACGTTGTCGATGCACTAGAAATGTTGGCTTCATTAATCCGCATATCCAACAAGAGTGGGTTTCCCAACATCTAGTTCATAAATCAAAAAGCCTCAACGTACGGGAATTACATTAGAGAAGTATCCGGCAAAATACCTCCTGTCAAGCAACCTTGGTTTCAAGACATCAAGGAATAGCTCCGTGACGGATCTACTGTGACGCCCCCAAATTCCAGGACCGCCACTTGGTCTCTCGAATTCGGTTCATCACGTGCTCATGGTAATACATCGCAATAATGATAACTAAATATCACACAACCACAGCGGAAAATCTATTCTAGAATAATTTACAATAATTTATTATAATTATTCCCCCAAGTCTCGCAACCTACAGTACTTAATAGATTATATAGCAATATCAATTAACGACTTGTTATATAATCTAACTTAAGCTTAAACATAAATAAATCCAGTCTTACTACATCATCTTCACACAATATTAATATATTTGAAACATAACAGACATAAGCTAGTTGGTAGCCTTGCCCTTGCCCTTATCAATGCACGAAGGTTCGCCATGCTCTGCCTTAATTGAAATGTTTTAGGGAAAGCAAGAATGAGCACAAATTGCCCAGCAAGTAATATACAATAAGGGTGAATAATAAGATTCTCAATTCTCGAAAGGGTATAGCAAGATTTGATAGTTCAAGAATAACAAGAATATCAACAGTTCTCAATAACAGTCGCTAAGGACAGGATAATATCAATATGATTCAATAATAAGTCAATTCAAGATTTCAAATAATTGAATACTGAGTAGTCACTACGGACTATGAACTTCTACTAGAATTGACAGTAATAAACTGAAAATCCAACAAAAACAGGTACAACAGGTGATCAGCCTAAAGTACCCTTGTTATGCATAACAATCAATCAAACTCAAGTGTGCACGTCGGTTCTCCGACAATTTATATATTCCCTTCAAAGAAGGTTGTTCTTCTCAGTCAAATACAAGATCCCGCACCAATCAATTGGTTTGGGTTGCTTTTCAATAACATAAGTCCCGCCGAATCAAATGGCATAGACACTTTCACAATATTCAAGAATAATACTAAGTTCAACATGAATAATAGCTTTAATGAAATAAGAGTTCAAGTATGCTAATTCAATTCAACCGATTAAATAGGAAACTAGTTCGCAATACACAAGATAGGATACTTGCATAGTAAAAGAGTATAAGTTAGGAAACTTTCACAATCATAGATTTCCTTGCATAAAGTAAATGCGTCGGTTAGGATACTTGCACTTTAAAAGAGTGTAAGTAAGAGAACTTGCCTTTAGCGTAGTTTATCCACGAAAAGCAATCAACACTTTCGAATTTCTATCGTAATACAGTTACGTATATATATGATATTCATTAGTCATATAATTTAACTTCACATTTTCTCTTTGAATATACGATCAACACATAAGGTAAGTTTTACCTAGCTACACAGTTATATAGAATATAATTTCTATCCTTAACGTTCCTTCTTTAGAGTTTAAACGCATTCTCATATTATATAAGATCTCAACAATTAGCAAACATGCTTGCATATTATTAATATCACATAAGACCACAATCAATACTAAATATATTTCATTTTAGCAAGTTACGGCATCTCCTTAAGTTAACCGTCAAAATCGGGTTCAAGTAACATCATATAATATCACGTAGCATGTATTCATATTTAAAGGATACTTTCATGCTTGTATAACTTTTCCAAATCCAATCGTACATGGTATAGGTTCTTAAGTTAATACTTAAAGCCATTCAAGGACACGAACTCATATGGTCTAACATGGTCGCTTTTAAACACATAAGATATTCATATAACTTGTATTAGTCATGCTCATGAGTACTCGTATTGCATATATGTAGCTAGCATTGTTATTATCTTGAAAACATGCTTTGTTTATGCTAAACTTTAATCACGGCAACTAATCATGGTATATATACATGCATGACACATGAATGAGTCTAAGAGTACTATCACATGTGTCCATAAATGTCAGATTCTAATTCTCGTCATAACATACCAACGTTCACGTTCAAAGCTTATACTTTGTTAGTATAATTCATTAATAAGGTCTATCATGTTCATGCTTCCTTATGAAACCCATATACACAAGTTAACATGCTTTTCATGCATTTCAAGGCCCTATAAACATGCTCGAAAAGTCAGAATGTATACATAGTCTTTACATGTCAATATCAACCTTCAAAACTTGTATTTTTGTTAGATATGTTCAATAGTGAGGTCTAACAGGCTCTTGTCATACTATGAACCATATATACATAACTTAATATGTCTTTCATACATCTCTACCTCATACCGACATGCCTTGAAAAATCAGAATATTAACATGCTTTATATATGTTAACGTTCGTTTATGAAACTTTAAGTTTGTTTTCAAACTATATGTCGTTTGGTTAACCATGCATGCTAATATACTAAAACATGCTTACATTGCCTCATTAGGTTTATATATATGTATTAATCATGCTCCCATGTTTCTTTAAACAAAAATCAAACAATTGGTATATAACAGTTTTGTTGCAGAATGCAGAAAACTGCACACAGAGGCCGGCGCTGCGGCGCGGCAACAGCAGCCATATTCTAGCGCTGCGGCGAGGGTGGCGCTGCGACGCGGGCTGCGGCGCGGGCTGCGGCGCTGCGGCGCGGTATGCGGCGCTGGCTGCGGCGCTGCGGCGTGGGGACAGTTCCTTAGTTCAGACTGCAGCGAAACCGATCCAAAACCTCCCATTTTATCGATCTCGACATATCCATATGCTATTAGACTAACCTTTTTAACTTACTAACACATATATATGCTTATATAACAGTCAATCGCCTAAACGATTCCCAATTTCATGAACTCCAACTAATTTCACGAATTCGATGCTTTACAGAAATTACAGAGCAACAATGGAAATGAAAGTTAAGAAAGCTATATATTGGTTCCATCACGTATGTATGTTCATATAACAACAATATAAGGGTTCTACAAACCAATCATGAACCAATTTGGCATAATCAAAAATTTGAAGGAAACTTCAGAAACAGAAAACGAAAATGAAGAACAAAGGAAGAGGGATTATACCTCTGCTAGATTCAAATATAGTTTGCTGCTAATCCAACTTCTCCTACTGATATATGTATATTGCTTTCACTCACCCCTTATGAAAACTCTCAGCAAATTGAAAACGAAGAAACATGGCTGCTATTTATAGAAGAATCCTTACACAGACAATGCAATTGTCCATTAAATTGAACCACTAGATTGAAGCTTTGTATATCAGCTAAGGAAGAGTTGGTAGAGTGGTTGAAGAACACTGTTCTGCCCACTCCCCGTATCATGATTTGCTAGAATGCTGAGTTTGAGAAGGTAGGAGTAGGCTAGCTTCATGAGTGTTTTACGTGTACAAGGTTTGTGTCTTATTAATATGGGACAAGGCATAAAAATCTCAGCATTTCCAATTTGTAAACAAACTAGTGTTAATACTTAGGTTATATACACACACATATTTAGACACTTAGGTCTTTAATTGAAATGTCACAATAATTCATATACTGTAGTAAGTGTAAATTGACACGTATAATCCATGTACATTTTGTTAATACCGGATATAATCTAATCAGATGTTAACACATTACACTGTCTCCTTTATTAAAACTAATTGTTTACAATATGTTCATGATATATTATACAATGTATACCCACATATTTATTGTCACACAAGTTATTAATCAAGTAGCTCACATGGTTTAATAAGCCTTACCATATAATAGTGTCATATTACACTTCACATAATACATAGTCAGCTAATATATGCTACACATTTAATTCGCATGCTTGCACATATAATTTCTCATCTTATAAATTGAATATTAATTAATAATATACACATATCCTACATCAATCAATATAATTGTTAACCTCCATAACAATTTAATTAACCCTTATATGATTAATTATCACTTTGATATAAATCTTATTATATTTATAAACACGTTGCTCATTATTATTATGTTTCTTGCAATAATAATAATCACATATTATTAATCAATCCTCATTAGTATTTTATAACAGTTAATTAATATTCTTCGATTAACAATTAATCTAGATTAATTGTTCGCTTAAATTAATATAATCATTCTTATATTACGTCACTGTGCCACACAAGGCAATCAACGAGTTTATCACAAACTCCACCAATTTCTCAATTATTATAATTATTCAATTATATATAATTGAATTAATTCATCTCATAACACAAAATCATTTATATTGAAATAAATTCTCATTTCCATTAATATATTTATTTAATAATATATGGAAATTCTCGGGTATTACATCCTCCCCCCTTTATAAAAATTCCGTCCCGGAATTGCTACAAGGTTACACAAATAGATGGGGATAGTCCCTCATCATCCTATCTTCTAACTCCCACGTTGCCTCCTTGACATCGTGGTTACGCCAAAGTACTTTTACAGATGAAATAACTTTATTTCTCAAAGTTTGTTCTTTCCTATCTAATATCTGGACAGGAATTTCTCCATACGCCAAGTTCTTCTCCACTTGAATGGGCTCGTAAGAAATCACGTGCTTGTAGTCGGCCTTGTACGGTCGCAATACGGAAATGTGAAACACGTTGTGGATGTGCTCCAGTTCGGGTGGCAATGCAACTTTGCATGCCACTTCGCCCACTCGCTTCAGTATCTCGAACGGTCCTATGAATCTTGGACTCAATTTTCCTTTCTTGCCGAAATGGATTTTTCCCTTCCATGGAGATACCTTCAAGAATACGAAACTGCCGATTTTGAAGTCTCGGTCCTGCCGATGCAAATCTGTGTATTTCTTCTGGCGATCTTGAGCTGCTACAAGTCTGGCTCTTATCACTGTCACCACGTCTGCGGTTTGTTGAACTAACTCTGGTCCGAGTATTCGTCGTTCTCCGACTTCGTCCCAACATAACGGCGTTCTGCACTTTCTCCCGTAAAGAGCTTCGTACGGTGGCATGCCGATACTTGCATGGTAGCTATTATTATATGCGAATTCTAATAAGGGTAGGTGGTCGTCCCAATTTCCCTTAAAATCCATCACGCAAGTCCTAAGCATGTCTTCTAGCGTTTGTATTGTTCGCTCACTTTGTCCGTCTGTTTGAGGATGATAAGCTGTACTCAACCTCAACTGCATTCCCATTCTTTTTTGCAAACTCTTCCAAAAATTGGACGTGAAGCGCGGATCTCGATCAGAGACAATTGACACCGGTACTCCATGTCGTGAAACAATTTCTTTTACATATAGGCTTGCTAATTGGTTCAAACTGTAGCGGATCTTGATTGGTAGAAAGTGTGCGGTCTTCGTTAGTCGATCCACGATAACCCAAATAGCATCATAACCTTTCTGTGTAACTAGAAGTCCTACCACGAAGTACATGGTAATATGCTCCCATTTCCACTCTGGTATTTCTAACGGTTGTAGTAAACCACTCGGCCGCTGATGCTCTGCTTTAACGCGTTGGCAAGTCAAGCATCTACTGACGCACTCCGCGACTTCCCGTTTCAAATTGAGCCACCAAAAATGTTGCCTTAGATCTTGGTACATCTTTGTGCCTCCCGGATGAACGGAATATGTCGTATTGTGTGCCTCGTGCAAAATCTCTTCCCTCAACTCGGTTACCGCTGGTACCCACACTCTCCCTTCAAATCTCAGAATACCGTCTTTATCCATTCGAAATTTTTCTTCCTCATTTTCTGTGATCCTCTTTCGGATTTTCTCACACTCTTCATCCTTTTCCGGAGCTTCCTTTACTCTATCCAACAACGTCGGACAAGCTTCCATTACAATTAACTTCTCACCAGACTTTTCTGGTCCTTTCACTTCTATCTCCAATTTCTCCATCTCTCTTATCAACTCTTCCTGAGTCGTCAAATTAAACAACTTCTCCCTTCCTTTCCTGCTCAGAGCGTCGGCAACCACATTTGCCTTTCCCGGGTGATAAAGAATATCGCAGTCATAGTCTTTGATTAATTCTAACCACCTTCTCTGCCGCATGTTTAACTCCTTCTGTGTGAAGATATATTTCAGACTTTTGTGGTCCGTGTATATCTCATATTTTTCTCCGTATAGATAATGTCTCCATATCTTTAATGCAAAAACTACTGCCGCTAACTCTAAGTCATGAGTGGGGTATCGTTTTTCGTAATCCTTCAATTGTCGTGACGCATATGCAATAACCTTGCCATGTTGTATGAGCACACAGCCAAGCCCCTTGTGCGATGCATCACTATACACCACAAAATTTCCCGCATCATCTGGTAATGATAACACAGGTGCTTCGCTCAATCTCCTTTTCAGTTCTTGAAAACATTCTTCGCATTTGTCGGTCCATACAAATTTCACTGTCTTTCTAGTCAAATTGGTCAACGGGGTTGCTATCTTAGAAAAATCTTGGATGAATCTTCGATAGTACCCAGCTAACCCTAGAAAGCTTCTCACCTCCGTCGGTGTTCTCGGTTGTTCCCAATTACTTACTGCTTCGACCTTTGCAGGGTCTACTGAGATTCCATTCTTATCCACCACGTGGCCTAAGAATTGAACCTTCTCTATCCAAAATTCGCACTTAGAAAATTTTGCATACATCTTCTCCTTCCTTAGTGCCTCCAAAACAATCTTCAGATGTTCGGCGTGTTCTTCCTCTGTCTTTGAGTAGATCAAAATGTCGTCGATAAAAACCACTACAAATTTATCCAAGTATGGCTTGAAAACTCAGTTCATCAAGTCCATAAATGCTTGCCGGAGCATTAGTCAATCCGAATGACATTACCAAAAACTCGTAGTGTCCATAACGGGTTCGAAACGCAGTCTTTGGTATGTCCTCATCCCTCACTTTCAGTTGATGATATCCTGTTCGTAGGTCGATCTTTGAGAAACACTTTGCTCCCTTCAGTTGATCAAATAAGTCGTCTATCCTCGGTAGCGGATACCAGTTCTTGATCGTTACTCTGTTCAATTCTCGATAATCGATACAGAGCCTCATCGATCCGTCCTTCTTCTTAACGAATAGTACTGGTGCTCCCCAAGGAGAAACACTCGGTCGAATGTAACCCTTATCCAAAAATTCTTGTAATTGTATCATCAATTCCTTCATTTCTACTGGCGCCATACGATATGGAGCTTTCGAAATCGGTGCCGTTCCCGGTGCTAAGTCTATTACGAATTCAATTTCTCTGTCTGGCGGAAGACCAGGCAGATCGTCCGGAAATACATCTTGGAATTCATTAACTACGTATATATCCTTAATTTCTACTCCCTTTTTCTGAGTATCAACGATGTAAGCTAAATATCCTACACATCCTTTCCTTAACAATTTTTTGGCCTGCATCATCGTAACGCAACACGATTGCTTAAGCGATGAGCTACCATAAAACACTACCTTAGACTTACTCGGAGTCTGAAGGTTCACACATTTGTTCTGACAGTCAATTATCGCAGCATGGTTATACAACCAATCCATTCCCAGTATTACGTCAAATTCTCCCAGTCTAATAGGAATCAAGTCTACGCTCAGTTCATGTTTACTAATACTTGCGCGACAATTTTGATAAACGTATTCTACAGGGATCACTTCCTTATTAGCAACTTCTATGATCAAAGGATTTTCTAAAAGTTCTCGGGGTGTACTAAGTCTACTAGCAAATTCTTCAGATACAAAAGAACAGGTGGCACCCGAATTAAATAATACATAAGCATTTATATCATTGATTGGGATTATACCTGACACCACATCCTTCGCAGCCACTGCGTCTTGGACGGTCATGTTAAAGGTTCTGGCGGTTGGGCGGTTGGATTGTGCCGGTCCACCGATCATCAGCTTGTTGCCTCCTTGCTGATTACTACCCCCGCCACTTCCCTTCTTTGGGCAGTCCTTAATTCGGTGCTCCGTCGAGCCACACGCAAAGCATCCTTGTATCTTTTTTGGTTTCAAACAGTTGGGCGAGATGTGCCCTTCCTGTCCGCAGTTGTAGCAAGTGCCACGTCCCTTCCAGCATTCGCCCTGGTGATTCTTCCCACACTTCGGGCATCCTTCAGCCCTCTTCTTGAAACCTCCACGAAAATTCCCTGATTGATTATTATTGTTGTTTTTGTTGTTGTTGTTGTTCTCCCACTTTCTCTTTCCCAAGTTGCTTCCTCCGCTACTGCTTCCTCCCGTACGATTCTCTCCTCCAGTATTCTTTCCTTTCTTTTCTTTGTTATACAGACTTAAGGCCTCACTGCCGCCTTCCGCAATGATTGCCTTCTCCAGTAATGTTGCAAAGGAATCAATTTGAAGAACTGATACCTTATTGAACAGCCATGGCTTCAACCCTTGTTCAAAGCGTCTAGCCTTCCTCTCTTCATCACCAACTTGGTGCTCTGTAAATCGCGCTAGTTCGTTAAACCTAGCCTCGTATTGCGCCACCGTCATCTCACCTTGTTTTAACTCTAGGAATTTCACCTCCATCCTATTCTTCATACTCTTCGGAAAGTAATTCTCGAAGAACAGTGTCTTAAACTTATCCCAAGCTATTATCCCTTCTCCAGCTCTTTGTTGATTAGCCTCCCACCAGTAGTTCGCTTCTCCCTTCATCATGTACGTGGCAAACACCGTCTTCTGATCTTCGCCTACGCTAGCTATAGTGAAAGCTTTTTCGATCTCTTTGATCCACGTTTGTGCGACGATTGGGTCGGTAGTTCCCTCGAACTCCGGGGGTCCTACACTCTTAAAGTCTTTAAAGGTTGTTACTGGCACAGTTTGAGGGTTCGGGCGAACGGGTTCATTGTTCCTTCCCCTTAAGGCTTCTCCTAACAAGTCTACCAGTTTCTGGATCGGGTCTACTTGTTCTCTCTCATTGTTAACGAATTCTTCGGGTGCAGTCAATCTACGTCTGGGCGGCATTATCTGCATCACAATTTTTCATTTTATTATTATTCAAGTATATCACTTAAGTATTTCTTTTAATACTAAAAGAATAAATTTATAACACGTTTCTAAAATCAACTCCATTTATATTCATATGCCATTTCATTTCATTACATGATTTTCCTAGCATACTGCTATAAATGTTATCACATATATCCCCTAATATCACAAAAGACGGGGAATATACCAACCTACTACCATACTACCCCTCTAACAAAAGCTAACTCGGGGTTTACATCATCATCCCACATCTTACACAAAAGATCGGGATTACAACATAGTATATACAATACATAAAGACACAACTAGTACTACCACTAGACTGACTAAGGAAATCTCATCCCATCATCCCGCGCTCCACTGTGCTCTTTTACTCCAACTGTGCTATATACGCAACCAGCTCTCGGCTCAAGGTATGTAAAGTCTGTCCCTGTTCTTCCGGGTAGTGGTACACACCATCAATCACCCTTTCAAAAGCTGAACGGAACACATACCCCATCTTGTTCATCTTTCTCTTCTTGCACCTGACCTCGTCCTCAAGGTCGTCAGCTCTCTCATTGGACGCTTCCCACTTCTCCTCGAAGTGTAACCTATCCATCACCTCCAACTCTAGCTGAGTACGGAGTGCCTCTTTCTCAGTTTTCTCACTCAGCTCCCTCTGCTCAACCTCTTCTAGCTTCTCTGCCAAATCTACATTCCTAGCCACTGACCTGTGAAATAGAGTCCCCATCTGGATCCCTGCCTCCCTACGGTAGGCAATCTCCACCTCTAACTCTTGCATAGCCAGCTTCCTCTGGTGGTCCTCGTCCCTCAGCTTCTGGAACTCAGACTCTCTCTCGTGGGCCTCTGCCTCCAGCTCCTGGACTCTGCAGTCTAACTCTAGAATACGCTCCTCGTACTCGCCTAACATCTGTTCCTCTATAGTAGCCTCATCAGAGTCCTCTACTGGCTCATCCTCCATCGGCTCCTCCTCTGGATCAGACTCTATCTCAATCTCGTCCTCGTCAGTCGGACTCGAACGGTGCAACAGCCGGCACTGGTGTAGCCTCTAGAGGTGCCTCGTACACTACATGTATATCCCTGGGCTCCTCCTTGGCCACTCTACTAGGTACTCCTGTGTCTGTCATCCTACAATCACAAACACAAGAAAAGAAATAGCATCTCCATTAGAATGTTAAACAAAATATAAGTTCATTGTATAAAATGAAGTTACATTTCATAACAGACTAAGCCTCTCAAGGAAAACTCTACATGAGTTTTATCTCCTTCCTAACTTCTAAGTTCGCCTAAGTTATAGTCTAAGGACACTCGTTCCTAAGGTTTATAACTACGGCTTTGATACCAACCTGTGACGCCCCCAAATTCCAGGACCGCCACTTGGTCTCTCGAATTCGGTTCATCACGTGCTCATGGTAATACATCGCAATAATGATAACTAAATATCACACAACCACAGCGGAAAATCTATTCTAGAATAATTTACAATGATTTACTATAATTATTCCCCCAAGTCTCGCAACCTACAGTACTTAATAGATTACATAGCAATATCAATTAACGACTTGTTATATAATCTAACTTAAGCTTAAACATATACAAATCCAATCTTACTACATCATCTTCACACAATATTAATATATTTGAAACATAACAGACATAAGCTAGTTGGTAGCCTTGCCCTTACCCTTATCAATGCCCGAAGGTTCGCCATGCTCTGCCTTAACTGAAATGTTTTAGGGAAAGCAAGAATGAGCACAAATTGCCCAACAAGTAATATACAATAAGGGTGAATAATAAGATTCTCAATTCTCGAAAGGGTATAGAAAGATTTGATAGTTCAAGAATAACAAGAATATCAACAGTTCTCAATAACAGTCGCTAAGGACAGGATAATATCAATATGATTCAATAATAAGTCAATTCAAGATTTCAAATAATTGAATACTGAGTAGTCACTACGGACTATGAACTTCTACTAGAATTGACAGTAATAAACTGAAAATCCAACAAAAACAGGTACAACAGGTGATCAGCCTAAAGTACCCTTGTTATGCATAACAATCAATCATACTCAAGTGTGCACGTCGGTTCTCCGATAATTTATATATTCCCTTCAAAGAAGGTTGTTCTTCTCAGTCAAATACAAGATCCCGCACCAATCAATTAGTTTGGGTTGCTTTTCAATAACATAAGTCCCGCCGAATCAAATGGCATAGACACTTTCACAATATTCAAGAACAATACTAAGTTCAACATGAATAATAGCTTTAATGAAATAAGAGTTCAAGTATGCTAATTCAATTCAACCGATTAAATAGGAAACTAGTTCGCAATACACAAGATAGGATACTTGCATAGTAAAAGAGTATAAGTTAGGAAACTTTCACAATCATAGATTTTCTTGCATAAAGTAAATGTGTCGGTTAGGATACTTGCACTTTAAAAGAGTGTAAGTAAGAGAACTTGCCTTTAGCGTAGTTTATCCACGAAAAGCAATCAACACTTTCGAATTCCTATCGTAATACAGTTACGTATATATATGATATTCATTAGTCATATAATTTAACTTCACATTTTCTCTTTGAATATACGATCAACACATAAGGTAAGTTTTACCTAGCTACACAGTTATATAGAATATAATTTCTATCCTTAACGTTCCTTCTTTAGAGTTTAAACGCATTCTCATATTATATAAGATCTCAACAATTAGCAAACATGCTTGCATATTATTAATATCACATAAGACCACAATCAATACTAAATATATTTCATTTTAGCAAGTTACGGCATCTCCTTAAGTTAACCGTCAAAATCGGGTTCAAGTAACATCATATAATATCACGTAGCATGTATTCATACTTAAAGGATACTTTCATGCTTGTATAACTTTTCCAAATCCAATCGTACATGGTATAGGTTCTTAAGTTAATACTTAAAGCCATTCAAGGACACGAACTCATATGGTCTAACATGGTCGCTTTTAAACACATAAGATATTCATATAACTTGTATTAGTCATGCTCATGAGTACTCGTATTGCATATATGTAGCTAGCATTGTTATTATCTTGAAAACATGCTTTGTTTATGCTAAACTTTAATCACGGCAACTAATCATGGTATATATACATGCATGACACATGAATGAGTCTAAGAGTACTATCACATGTGTCCATAAATGTCAGATTCTAATTCTCGTCATAACATACCAACGTTCACGTTCAAAGCTTATACTTTGTTAGTATAGTTCATTAATAAGGTCTATCATGTTCATGCTTCCTTATGAAACCCATATACACAAGTTAACATGCTTTTCATGCATTTCAAGGCCCTATAAACATGCTCGGAAAGTCAGAATGTATACATGGTCTTTACATGTTAATATCAACCTTCAAAACTTGTATTTTTGTTAGATATGTTCAATAGTGAGGTCTAACAGGCTCTTGTCATACTATGAACCATATATACATAACTTAATATGTCTTTCATACATCTCTACCTCATACCGACATGCCTTGAAAAATCAGAATATTAACATGCTTTATATATGTTAACGTTCGTTTATGAAACTTTAAGTTTGTTTTCAAACTATATGTCGTTTGGTTAACCATGCATGCTAATATACTAAAACATGCTTACATTGCCTCATTAGGTTTATATATATGTATTAATCATGCTCCCATGCTTGTTTAAACAAAAATCAAACAATTGGTATATAACAGTTTTGTTGCAGAATGCAGAAAACTGCACACAGAGGCCGGCGCTGCGGCGCGGCAACAGCAGCCATATTCTAGCGCTGCGGCGAGGGTGGCGCTGCGACGCGGGCTGCGGCGCGGGCTGCGGCGCTGCGGCGCGGTATGCGGCGCTGGCTGCGGCGCTGCGGCGTGGGGACAGTTCCTTAGTTCAGACTGCAGCGAAACCGATCCAAAACCTCCCATTTTATCGATCTCGACATATCCATATGCTATTAGACTAACCTTTTTAACTTACTAACACATATATATGCTTATATAACAGTCAATCGCCTAAACGATTCCCAATTTCATCAACTCCAACTAATTTCACGAATTCGATGCTTTACAGAAATTACAGAGCAACAATGGAAATGAAAGTCAAGAAAGCTATATATTGGTTCCATCACGTATGTATGTTCATATAACAACAATATAAGGGTTCTACAAACCAATCATGAACCAATTTGGCATAATCAAAAATTTGAAGGAAACTTCGGAAACAGAAAACGAAAATGAAGAACAAAGGAAGAGGGATTATACCTCTGCTAGATTCAAATATAGTTTGCTGCTAATCCAACTTCTCCTACTGATATATGTATATTGCTTTCACTCACCCCTTATGCAAACTCTCAGCAAATTGAAAACGAAGAAACATGGCTGCTATTTATAGAAGAATCCTTACACAGACAATGCAATTGTCCATTAAATTGAACCACTAGATTGAAGCTTTGTATATCAGCTAAGGAAGAGTTGGTAGAGTGGTTGAAGAACACTGTTGTGCCCACTTCCCGTATCATGATTTGCTAGAATGTTGAGTTTGAGAAGGTAGGAGTAGGCTAGCTTCATGAGTGTTTTACGTGTACAAGGTTTGTGTCTTATTAATATGGGACAAGGCATAAAAATCTCAGCATTTCCAATTTGTAAACAAACTAGTGTTAATACTTAGGTTATATACACACACATATTTAGACACTTAGGTCTTTAATTGAAATGTCACAATAATTCATATACTGTAGTAAGTGTAAATTGACACGTATAATCCATGTACATTTTGTTAATACCGGATATAATCTAATCAGATGTTAACACATTACACTGTCTCCTTTATTAAAACTAATTGTTTACAATATGTTCATGATATATTATACAATGTATACCCACATATTTATTGTCAAACAAGTTATTAATCAAGTAGCTCACATGGTTTAATAAGCCTTACCATATAATAGTGTCATATTACACTTCACATAATACATAGTCAGCTAATATATGCTACACATTTAATTCGCATGCTTGCACATATAATTTCTCATCTTATAAATTGAATATTAATTAATAATATACACATATCCTACATCAATCAATATAATTGTTAACCTCCATAACAATTTAATTAACCCTTATATGATTAATTATCACTTTGATATAAATCTTATTATATTTATAAACACGTTGCTCATTATTATTATGTTTCTTGCAATAATAATAATCACATATTATTAATCAATCCTCATTAGTATTTTATAACAGTTAATTAATATTCTTCGATTAACAATTAATATAGATTAATTGTTCGCTTAAATTAATATAATCATTCTTATATTACGTCACTGTGCCACACAAGGCAATCAACGAGTTTATCACAAACTCCACCAATTTCTCAATTATTATAATTATTCAATTATATATAATTGAATTAATTCATCTCATAACACAAAATCATTTATATTGAAATAAATTCTCATTTCCATTAATATATTTATTTAATAATATATGGAAATTCTCGGGTATTACATCTACACCTGCTGGTGCAAGCCAATTAGAGCGAAAATGGATTCTCAGAATGGCCATGAAGTTCTATCTGAGCAGAGATACACTTTATAAAAGGGATGCTGGAATAGGCCTGTTAAGATGCCTCGAAAAAGAGCAAGCCCAAAGACTAATGGATGAAGTCCATGGCAGAGTCTGTGGTCCACACATGAGCGGCCATCTGCTGGCCAAGAAGATAATCAAAAAAGGACATTATTGGATCTCGCTCAAAGCTGATTGCGATGATCACGTCAAGAGATGCTTTCAATGCCAAATACATTGAAATGTTATCCACGCTCCTCCAAATGAGCTGCACAACATGAGTGCACCATGGCCTTTTTCTATATGGGGAATGGACGTGATAGGTCCAGTCGAACACAAAGCCAGCAACGGTCACCGGTTCATCTTCACCATGATCGACTACTTCACCAAATGGGTTAAAGCAGCCTCTTTTCCTAAAGTCAAAAAAGTGGTCATCATCAGTTTTATCAGAAACAATGTCGGTTGTCGATATGGACAATCGGAGGTGATCGTATCAGATAACACCAAAAACCTGAATAATCAAATGATGGTAGAACTGTGTGCCAAGTTCCACACCAAGCATCTCAACTCCGTCATCTATCGGCCCAAGATGAACGGTGCTGTCGAAGAGGCCAACAAAAACATCAAGAAGATCATGCAAAAATTTTTGCCAATCACAAACACTGGCCTGACCTGCTACCTCTCACCCTGTTAGCCTACAGGACGTCAATGCGCACCTCTACTGGGCTACCCCATATTCACTAGTCTATGGCATGGAAGCAGTCCTCCCCATAGAAGTAGAGATGGAGTCTCTATGAGTATTAATAGATTCTCAGATGGACGAAGATCAATGGTTGCAAGACCGATATCATCAACTGTCCCTGATAGACAAAAAAAGGGCCACATCCATTTTCCACGGACAGTTATACTAGAAAAGGATCGCCAGGTCCTACAACAAGAAAGTCCAAATTCGGCAATTTAAAGAAAACGATTTGGTGCTAAAGAAAATCTTGGCCAATCAGGATGAAGCCAAAGGAAAATTTTCCCCAAACTGGGGGAGCCATCAGGCTATAAGAAATGGATGGGAATGAATTTCCCCAACTCATCAATTCAGACACCATGAAAAAGTACTACGTTTGAAGCACATGTATACCCGCATCTGGGTCCTATAAATCAAATCAGGTTCGGCTTTTCACTAGAGAAGCCTGAACTACGAATGACCTGATCTCCCTCAGCCTGGGAGTACGTAGGCAACCATCTATGGTGCAGGTCAAATCAAGCAACAATCCAAAGAAATTACAAATTCTAGCATCAAATTCCATAGCTCATCGAACCAAATTCAAACCCTAGATAAACTCTTTTTAAGCCTCTTCAATTAAACAACCAGAACTACGAATAACCTGATCTCCCTCAACCCGGGAGTACATAGGCAGCCCTCTAAGGCGCGGTTTGACCCTCAAGAAAAAACAAAAAAATGGAAGACCAGTTCCAAGACACTGAAGACAAATAAAAGCTAAAATATTGTCCAGCTGTCTGGCTACCAGACCCATTTGAGGAACTCCCTTGACACCTCAACTGTCAGTCCATCAAGGAGAAGCTCAAAATGCATCAACAACTGCGAGTCATGACGGAAGTGGTAATCACTCAGCGATGACAATACATATTTAAGCAGGGAAGTATCTTAAAAATATATTTCTCTCATATATAAACTGATTTATATACATAGTGTCCTGTACATGACAAAAATGGTTGATCTAGTCTGTGCAGGAAAAATAAAGTTAGTCTATGAACCCAAGAATAAGCGGGTCAGCAATGCCAGGATGGCATCTCTCTCTGAGGATGGTGTAATACCCGAGAATTTTTATATAATATTTAATGAATATATTAATGGGAATGAGAATTTATTTGAATATAAATGATTTTGTGTTACGAGATGAGTTAACTCAATTATATTAAATTGAATAATTATAATAATTGAGAATATATGGGGTTTGCGATAAACTCGTTGAATGCCTTGTGTGGCACACTGATGAGAAATATTAATGATTATATTAATTAACGAAGAAATTATTAAACAATTAATCTATATTAATTGTTGGTATGTTGAATTATTATTATTGCGAGTAATAGTATGGTAATAAGTATATTGGTTATAAATATAATATGATTTATATTTATTTAACGTAATAATTAATCATGTAAATGTTAGTTAATTATTATAGAAATTAATAATCAATGAGGAATGGATTAATTAATATTATCGTTAATTAATTAATGAGATGAATAATTTATTTATTTGACATTATGAATAATAAAACAAATAAGTAAGTTATTAATATAATAAGGTTGTATTGATTGTTAATTGTTATGTGCAAGTATACAATACTTAATTATATAAAGTATATGGGATACAACTATATTATATAGTGTGGTGCAATATTTATGTGACTATACTATACATAGAAACCATATATTAAGATTGATTTAAATATATAAGCTACATGATTTATGCGTATGTAACATTATGTATGTGAGTATACCTTAAAATAATATATCATGGATATATTGTAAACAATGGTTGACTAATAGAATTTAATTGAATAATATCCGAGAAGATTATACCGGTATGATAAAATGTACATGGATTATATGTGTGTAAATTACATTTACTACATTGAAATATTATTTATGTGAATTACATGATGACATTAAAATTATATCCTAAGCATGTATTATATGAATACAACTTAAGTATATAGTGTGTGTATTATAACACAAGTGTAGCATGTAGTTTATTGACCAATAGCTGAGCTAGTATTTGTTGTCCCATAATAAGAGTCACAATTCTCCTACACGCGTGAAAGGCTAAATCCTACCATTCTTCTCAAACTCAGCAAACTAGGATAGCTTCATATCAATCATCAAGGGGGGAGTGGTTTTCATGATTGATTCCACCAACTAATTACCTACTCTTCCTTAACCAATATAAAACTCATCAATCCGTTAGTTTATTTTGAGAGTTAGAAGCATGGACTGTGTTTTGATTTTCCTATAAATGAAGCATCCCTCCTTCACATTTCAACTTGCTGAGAATTCCAAGTGAAGTTAGTATACTGTGATTACCTATTGAGTTGAGGGAGGATTCCTAAAGCAGCATTAGCAAGCAATATCATATCAACCAAGAAACAGAGGTAGCATTCTTGTTCTTCATTTCTTAGACTTCTAATTTCTTGAAATGGAGCATGATTTTGATGATAACATGATTGGGTAATGTTTGTTAGTTGAGATATAGTTGATATGTTAGCTTATCAGCATGTTAGAACTACAATGTAATGGGTTTTCAATTGAATTCATAATGAATTTCTGTGATTGGCTTAAGTTTCTGCGAAAGCAGAAACTGCACTGCTGCTGGCTGAGACCCAGTGCAGTTGCGCCATGTTTACACTGGGGCGCTGCGCAGTTGCGCCGCTACGCCAGGCTCCTGTGATAATTTTTCTGGTTCTGCTGCAAGCTGCTATGAGATATCATGTTCAAACTTGTTTAGACAGGCATGATGACTAGTCTAGAATACGTATTAGTATACCTAGACCTAAAGAGAACACATTTTATTATATTAGCATGCATGATCAAAGAAAACATATAGTTTGAAATGAACTTAGCATTTATAAACGGACCTTGATATATGCATGCCATGTTAATATTCTGATTTTAGTGAACATGCTTACACGATATAACTACACATGAGGTGTAATTCAAAGTTATATACATGTGCTAGAATATAATTCCCATTTGGTTTAAAATAACTTTTCACAACAAACTTGGATGTGTTATAATCTAATAAACATGGTGTGGTGCATATTCTGAACTTAGAACATGTGTGATTTATATTTCTTAAGTAGCCACACATATTATATACGTATGCTCATTGTAGTTAAACACATTGAAGGTTATTCAAACATGAGTTTAAACATGCTTTAAAAGTGATTAACGATGCTAGCTATGGACAAAAGATGTGAACACTTATAAGTATGCGTAGTACAGATTATGTGATCTCTTTATGTAAACATATGATTAATTAGTACTCATTGTAATTATATGACCCTATTTGGCCTTAATTCCCGTGGCGATCCTAAACTAAGACCATAACATGTAAAAGTGAACTTAAGATGGTCATAAGCTTATGAAAAGTCCTCTAGCATGAATGTATGTTAAGTGTAATTGCCTTAGTATGCTTATGGTAAGGATTCTTAGACTGAAAGAACACCCCTTGTATATATAGGGGAGTACCCCAGGTATCTAGTATAAAGATACAAACAGCAGAGTTGAATGTTATGCATATACATAGCGTACGCGAGGTTGATCCCCTCAAGTACTTATTCTGTAGCCAGTAACCAAAGGGTCAATCAGCTATTGATTTCATTGGAGTTTTATAGTTCAAAAGTCTACTTGACTATCAGTTATTCTAAAAGCAATTATTATTCTTGCTTCCGATATTCATATTGTTGAATTCATTATCAGATATATTCCTTTCATCATGATATATCCTTTATTGTTGTATTTCAACTTGCTGAGCAAACTTGTTGCTCATTCTTGCTATATCATGACTTATATTGCAGTTAAGCCCGAGACTTCAGGAAAGGACAAGGGTAAAGGGAAGATGTAGGATTAGTTTGCAAGGAGCAGACTTTATCTTTATGTTTAATTAATTTACTATTATGTAATATGAACCCTATTGACTATTCTAGGGTATGTTTGTATGTTTTGTATTTAAGGTTATCGAATCTTGGGACTAGTAGCACCTTTTGAATGAACGACGTACGTTTATTATATTCTGCATTTTAGTTATCGTATGTTGTTTAGAGGTAGATGTTTATGATAGATCGTGACGACCGGACCGGGGTCAGAGGACCCGTATTTGGGGCTGTCACAGGTTGGTATCAAAGCTTTAGGTTATAAACATTAGGAATGCGAAACCTAAGTTATAACCTTAGTAGAAAACTCAAATAGAGTATGTTAGTGATGGAGTATATCCATCGAGTCTTATTGTGATACTGAAGTTGTTTATTTAAATCAGCTATGATTGATAGACATCCTAAACTTCTTAATGCTAACATAAATAGCATATCACGTAAAGCCTAATGTTTTGTTCCTTTCCTCAGGATCATGCCGCCTAGGAGACTACCGCGGAACCAGAGGGAGGAAGGATCCGTTAATAATGGCGGAGGGGAAAATATCGCCTATGCAGAACTTCGTTAACTTGTTAACTGAGGCAATGCATAACAGATCCCAGCCAGCAGCAGGGCAGCCAGGTCATCACTTGGCTAGCTTCAAAGATTTTAAATTGGTAGGACCGCCAGAGTTCCGGGGAACCTTGGACCCAATCGAAGCCCAAACCTGGATAGAAGAGATGGAGAAAGTGTTTGAGGTCGCACGAGTGGCCGAAGCACAGAAGACGAGTTTTGCCACTTTCATGATGAAGGGCGAAGCTAACTATTGGTGGAAAGCCAATAAGGGACGAGCAGGCGAAGGAGTTATTCCTTGGGATAAATTTAAGGAGCTATTTCTCGAGAATTACTTCTCGGAGAATACGCAACAGGATATGGAAGTTAAGTTTCTGGAACTGAAATAAGGTAGTATGTCTATCGCAGAGTACGCGGCAAGATTTAACGAGTTGGCCCGATTTGCTTCACATCAGGTTGACACGGAAGCTAGAAAGGTAAGGAGGTTCGAATTAGGACTGAAACCATGGGTGCAGAAAGCAGTCGCGGTATTGAAGATTAAGACTTACTCTGACCTACTAGAAAGGGCTATCATTGCCGAAGGAGGTAATAAAGCCATTGCTCGATTCAAGCAAGAAAAGAAGACTGGTCAGGAGGGACAGAAAGGGGGAAACAACGGAGGCAGCAACCCCAACAAGCGTAAATGGACAGAAAGCCAATCCTCTAGAGGCAACAAGTCCGGGGGAGAGGCCAAGAAAAGTGTAAAGTGTAACAACTGTGGGAAGAATCACACGGGGGAGTGCATGAAGGGAAAGAACGCTTGTTACCGTTGTGGACAACCGGGGCACATGGCTCCTCAGTGTCCGAATAAGCAGAAAGAAGGGTGTTTCTCATGTGGAGCCCTAGACCATCAAATTAAGGACTGCCTGAAGAGAAAGGGCGACGCAGCTAGCGACAATCGCAACAACAACAACAACGGACTGAGCATCAGAGGGTCAGCCAGTCAAGCTAATAGACCAACGGCACGCACGTTCAACATGACCGTTCAGGATGCGGTGGAGTCTAAGGATGTGGTGTCAGGTATCATCCCAATCAACAATATAGATGCATATGTGTTATTTTATTCGGGTGCTACCTGTTCTTTTGTTTTCGAAGAATTTGCTAAACGGTTAGACTTACCCCGTGAAAGGTTAGAACACCCTATGAACGTAGAAGTAGCGAACAAGGAAATTATTCTCGTAGAATACATTCATAGGAACTGTTATACCGAATTGCGAGGATTTAAGTTCAAAGTGGATTTGATACCGATTCGTTTGGGGGAGTTCGATGTAATCCTTGGAATGGATTGGTTATCGAATCACGAAGCAGTTATCGACTGTAAGAAGAAGTGCGTACACCTTAAGACTCCGAATAAGTCAAAGGTGGTATTTTATGGTAGTAAATCACCGAGACAATCTCATTGTCTGACGATGATGCAAGCACAGAGATTGCTTAGGAAGGGTTGTGTAGGTTATTTGGCTCACGTGGTTGATACTCGACGAGTCGAGGGTGAACTGGGTCAGATACCTATTGTAAGGGAATTCGCCGATGTCTTCCCAGACGAGATTCCTGGATTGCCACCGGATAGAGAAATTGAGTTTGTTATTGATTTGGCACCGGGGACAGCACCGGTATACAAAGCGTCGTATCGTATGGCACCGGTAGAGATGAAGGAACTGATGGCTCAATTACAAGAGTTGTTGGATAAGGGATACATTCGACCGAGCGTATCACCGTGGGGAGCGCCAGTCTTATTCGTGAAGAAGAAAGATGGATCGCTCAGACTTTGTATCGACTACCGCGAGTTAAACAAGGTCACCATTAAGAACAAGTACCCATTGCCTAGGATCGACGATTTGTTTGATCAGTTGAAGGGGGCGAAGTACTTTTCAAAGATTGACTTGAGGACCGGTTATCATCAACTGAAGGTGAGGCCGAAGGATATTCCAAAGACGACATTCAGAACTCGGTATGGACACTTTGAGTTTCTGGTAATGTCATTCGGATTGACGAACGCGCCGACAGTATTTATGGACTTGATGAACAGAGTATTCAAACAGTATTTGGATAAGTTCGTTGTCATATTCATTGATGACATTCTGGTGTATTCCGAGACGGAGGAAGAACACGTCGAGCATCTTCGAATAGTGTTGGAGACATTAAAGAGAGAGAAGCTGTATGCAAAATTCTCCAAGTGTGAGTTTTGGTTGCAGAGAGTGCAGTTTTTGGGGCACATTATCGACAAGAATGGTGTTTCGGTGGATCCAGCAAAGGTAGAAGCGGTTATCAATTGGGAGCAGCCGAAGATGCCAACAGAAATCAGGAGTTTCTTAGGGTTAGCAGGATACTATCGGAGATTCATCCAGGATTTTTCAAAAATAGCATCGCCGTTGGCCAATCTTACTAGAAAGACAGTTAAGTTCATTTGGACGGAGAAGTGTGAAGAGAGTTTCCTAGAGTTGAAGAAGAGGCTTAGTCAAGCACCTGTGTTAGCTTTACCAGATAACACAGGAGGGTTCGTAGTGTATAGTGATGCGTCCTACAAGGGTCTTGGTTGTGTACTGATGCAACACGACAGGGTCATTGCGTACGCTTCACGTCAGCTGAAAGATTATGAGAAGGGTTATCCGATTCATGACCTGGAATTAGCAGCAGTAGTTTTTGCCTTGAAGATTTGGAGGCATTATTTATATAGTGAGAAGTGTGAGATATATACGGACCACAAGAGTCTGAAGTATATCTTCACGCAGAAATAGCTAAACATGAGGCGGCGCCGATGGCTAGAATTGATCAAAGATTATGATTGTGAGATTCTGTACCATCCAGGCAAAGCAAATGTAGTGGCAGATGCCTTGAGCAGAAAAGGCAGAGAGAAGTTATTGAAGTTAACCTTTCAAGAAGAGTTAGTGAAAGATTTTGAACGACTAGATTTGGAGGTTAAGTATCCGATGGAGACCAACGAAAAATTATTTACAGTGACAGCGAGCCCGACTTTATTAGATAAGGTTAAGGAGGCACAAGAGAAGGACGAAGATTATGATATTATCAAAAAACGGATTGTTGAAGGTGATGATTTGAAATTCAAGATTGATAGCACTGGACTGCTAAGGTTTGAAGGACGAATTTGGGTACTGTTAGTACCGAAACTAAGAGAAGAAATTTTGCAAAAAGCGCACAGTACGAGATACTCGATACACCCAGGAAGCACGAAGATGTACCAAGACTTGCGTCATCACTTTTGGTGGCCAAACATGAAGAGGGAGGTTGCAGAATGCGTAAGTAGGTGTTTAACTTGTCATAGAGTCAAGGCAGAGCACCAACGACCAAGCGGGTTATTACAACCGTTAGAAATTCCAGAATGGAAATGGGAACACATCACGATGGACTTTGTGGTAGGACTTCCGGCAACGCAGAAAGGGCACGACGCCATATGGGTAATTGTAGATCGTCTTACAAAGTCAGCTCACTTTTTGCCGATTAGGATTAAGTATAGTTTGGATCAGTTAGCCAAATTATATGTCAAGGAAATTATCTCGAGACATGGGGTGCCGGTATCTATTGTATCAGATAGAGATCCGCGATTCACGTCGAATTTCTGGAAGAGTCTTCAAGAGAGATTGGGGACACAATTACGAATGAGTACCGCGTATCATCCGCAGACCGATGGGCAAAGTGAAAGAAGAATTCAAACACTTAAAGACATGCTCCGAGCTTGTGTGATGGACTTCAAGGGTAGTTGGGAGGATCACCTACCATTAGTAGAATTTGCGTACAACAATAGTTTTCACGCTAGTATCGGAATGCCACCGTACGAGGCACTATATGGGAGAAAATGTCGAACACCGTTGTGTTGGGACGAAGTTGGAGAACGTCGACTGTTGGGACCAGAATTGGTACAGTAGACTGTAGAGATCATCAAGGTGATAAGAGCACGGCTGGTAGCTGCTCAAGATCGCCAGAAGAAGTATGCGGACTTGCATCGCAAGAAGAAAGAATTTGAATTAGGAAGCTATGCTTTTCTGAAAGTATCTCCCTGGAAGGGGAAGATTCGTTTTGGGAAGAAGGGCAAGTTGAGCCCTAGGTTCATAAGACCGTTTGAGATTCTGAGGCGAGTCGGTGAAGTGGCGTACGAGGTGGCGTTACCTCCTGAACTTCAGCACATTCACAACGTGTTTCATGTGTCAGTATTACGGCCGTATAAATCAGACTACAAGCACGTTATCTCCTATGAACCAATCCAAGTCGAGAAAGACTTATCATACAAGGAAGTTCCTGTCCAAATACTAGATAGGAAGGAATAGAAGCTGAGGAATAAGATCATTCATTCCGTTAAGATTCTTTGGAGGAATCACGTAGTTGAAGAAGCTACATGGGAGCTAGAAGAGAAAATGAGAGCAAATTATCCGTTTTTATTTGAGTAACCTTATTTTTACAATTTCGAGGACATAATTTTTATAAGGGGGGAGGGATGTAACGACCATGAATTTTAAACTCCTTATTTATTAAATATGTGATTTAATTTTAACGAGTTAGTTTTGTGAGTTTATTTAAACCTTATGTGGTTATGTGAATTTGTGAAATAATTAAGGAAGTCACTAATGGTTTATTTAAATTAGTGGACTAGCCCTGAGACTTTAATATCAGAAAATTGATAGGATTATTAACAATTAAATATTCAATTTATTTGAATATTGTGGCAAGATTTGAACCTATTGATTAATTTTAATTATGATTAATTAATCGATAATGTGTTGTTTAATTATTATTATGAATAAATAATAATTAATGAGTAAGAGAACTGATAATATAATATTATTATATTATATATATTTGATTTATTATTTTTATACAAGCATGCAATATGTTAAACCTTTAATATATGATAGTTAACTATATATTATATATAGTACAAGGTGACACATTAATATGATTATACATTATAAACTATATAGTAAGAATAATTATAGTATGAGAGTTACATACTAATGTTTATGTGACAATACATGTGTGGGAAAACATTAATGTATACCTCATCAATATATAGTAATATCAATAAAAAAATTGATCTCAGTAAGTTATTATAATGATAACAGTTATAATAATGAGTAATAATAATACCCAATTACTTTACATTCGGTATTAAGGAAAAATGTGCATGAATTATATGTATGTACACTACTTGATACATTGCATTATTTTGGCTCATTAGAAATTGTGACTTTAAACTTAAGTATATACTATGTGTATATATATTATACAACCTAGTGTATTTATTATATGACTAGTGTTGGACACATATGATATATACCTTGCTAGTTGCTACATTGCTAAGTTAATTGGCTTGTCCCATAATTGAGTTCCATCCTCAAATTCCTCTTCACGTGAGAAGCTAGCCTATTCTATATCTTCCTCAAATTCACAAATTCTAGCTCATGATTGTAGGAGATGTGGGATTCATGATTGAATCTACCAACTCTCACCAACTTCTTCTTATCCATTATACATTCTTGCAATCCTTTGAATTGATTTGAAGGAGAATTGCATTAACTGGTTATTGAATTATCTATATAATGAGCTTCCTCCTTCTCATTTACAATTGCTGTGATATTGGTAAGTAGAACAATTTTATTGAGAGAGTGAGAGATAGCAGCAAGTTTAGTTTTCATTTACAGAGGTATAACTCCATTTCAATTTCTGTAAAATTCTTAATCTTTGATTCTTGGAATTAAGCATGTAATTGTTGATAATTGATTTGGGATATATTGATAAGTGGTATATAAACTTCTTAATATGTTAGAATTGCAATATGTCATGATAGAAACAAATTTCGTAATTATTTTCTAAGTTGGGTTTGCAGCACTGCCAAAGCAGTTTAGCTTCTGGTCTGGCCGACAGCCTGCGCAGCTGCGCCAGTATTATACTGGCCAGTGGCGCAGCTGCGCCACAACCTGCTCTTGGATTGGCCGGACACCGGCGCAGCTGCTCCGGGTTTATACCTGGTGCCTCCGCAGCTGCGTAGGTTCCTGTGGCCAGTTTTTGTTTTCTGCTTCTGTTAAGCTGCTGTGATATACTAACATGTGATATACCATTGAAACAAGCTTGTGAACATGATTTAAATGTAGATATTAGTACAATAACATGATATAAGTATGTATTCATTGATGCTAAGCGTATATGCCATGACCATATATTTTAAAAAGGAAAACTTGTAATTCAAAAGTAAACCTTGTCATGGACGTATCACGTGAACATTCTAATTTTGTAAACACAATAGTGTGGTTTATATTGTCATGAAATGCAAGTCTAAAGTGTGTCCACACACTAGCATACGTGATAGCAAGATTCTAGCGATTTTGAAATAAGAAACTTACGAACTTTCAAAGTGAACTTGGCTAAGGTTAATGTCTTTTAGATTCTGACTATTTGAGAGCATATATATGGTGTATATATGAGTCCTAAGACATATGAGTTATGAGCACAAGGCACTTAACATGTATTATGATACCTTATTGGCTTAGTGTGATTTTTCAACGAAAAACTTAGAACGTGAAAGATTATATCATCGATCACCATGTGGATTACGTATTGATCATACAAGCATGTACATTAGAGTTCGTTATGCCTATAAGCATATTAACATGGACCTCGTTAAGTTAACGTATAGATTTCACATATGTACATATTCATAGAAAATGAATTTCTAAGGCATGAAATAGGTGGATTAAAGTATACATGTATAGTATACGCATGAGCATGCATGTTATGTTTAACCTTGTTATGTGATAACATGAAGCATGAACTTGTATTATGTAAAGTATACAAATTACCGACATGAGAGCATATGACTTTAAACTAGGATTAGGTTGAGCATGCTAGGTTTTCAAAAATTATAATCATAAAACATGTATGTTGATTAAATATAAGTAACTTGAAGTATTATGTGTTCAAGTCTATATTGATGCATAGAAACTAGATAATCTAAAGTTATTAAATCTATGACATGATTAGATTGACTTACGTGAATTATGGATAGATTGATATGATAAGCAGATTCTTGTAAGTGTAGACTCGTATTAGTTTACACATGCTAATTGGAATACCGACTTATTAATGTTAGGTTATTTCAGCGAGATTTAATTAAAGCTAGAACTTAATTGTAGCTGAGCAATCAGGCAAGTCTCCGAACTTCACTATTTGGTTGTGCAAGTTCTTTAATTCTTATTTGTACAAGTTCCTATCCTTCTCATATTGTATTGAGCAGGTTATTATCGTATTGACAGTTAATTATTTAAAGCTTGAACTTTATTTCCAAGCATGCTATTAGGTGGTTTAATTACTTTACAATTATTCCACATCGATATTATTGTTATTCGCACTTGGTGCACTTGATTTCGTACAGTCTTGGACTTGTACATTATTTAAAGTTCTACAATTCTTGAACTATGTCAGATAGAGTCTGAACCCTTGTTCGGTCAGACAATTGTATAAAAATTTTATAAAAGCTATCCAAACCAATTGATGGTAAGGATTCTTAGACTGAAAGAACACCCCTTGTATATATAGGGGAGTACCCCAGGTATCTAGTATAAAGATACAAACAGCAGAGTTGAATGTTATGCATATACATAGCGTACGCGAGGTTGATCCCCTCAAGTACTTATTCTGTAGCCAGTAACCAAAGGGTCAATCAGCTATTGATTTCGTTGGAGTTTTATAGTTCAAAAGTCTACTTGACTATCAGTTATTCTAAAAGCAATTATTATTCTTGCTTCCGATATTCATATTGTTGAATTCATTATCAGATATATTCCTTTCATCATGATATATCCTTTATTGTTGTATTTCAACTTGCTGAGCAAACTTGTTGCTCATTCTTGCTATATCATGACTTATATTGCAGTTAAGCCCGAGACTTCAGGAAAGGACAAGGGTAAAGGGAAGATGTAGGATTAGTTTGCAAGGAGCAGACTTTATCTTTATGTTTAATTAATTTACTATTATGTAATATGAACCCTATTGACTATTCTAGGGTATGTTTGTATGTTTTGTATTTAAGGTTATCGAATCTTGGGACTAGTAGCACCTTTTGAATGAACGACGTACGTTTATTATATTCTGCATTTTAGTTATCGTATGTTGTTTAGAGGTAGATGTTTATGATAGATCGTGACGACCGGACCGGGGTCAGAGGACCCGTATTTGGGGCTGTCACAGGTTGGTATCAAAACTTTAGGTTATAAACATTAGGAATGCGAAACCTAAGTTATAACCTTAGTAGAAAACTCAAATAGAGTATGTTAGTGATGGAGTATATCCATCGAGTCTTATTGTGATACTGAAGTTGTTTATTTAAATCAGCTATGATTGATAGACATCCTAAACTTCTTAATGCTAACATAAATAGCATATCACGTAAAGCCTAATGTTTTGTTCCTTTCCTCAGGATCATGCCGCCTAGGAGACTACCGCGGAACCAGAGGGAGGAAGGATCCGTTAATAATGGCGGAGGGGAAAATATCGCCTATGCAGAACTTCGTTAACTTGTTAACTGAGGCAATGCATAACAGATCCCAGCCAGCAGCAGGGCAACCAGGTCATCACTTGGCTAGCTTCAAAGATTTTAAATTGGTGGGACCGCCAGAGTTCCGGGGAACCTTGGACCCAATCGAAGCCCAAACCTAGATAGAAGAGATGGAGAAAGTGTTTGAGGTCGCACGAGTGGCCGAAGCACAGAAGACGAGTTTTGCCACTTTCATGATGAAGGGCGAAGCTAACTATTGGTGGAAAGCCAATAAGGGACGAGCAGGCGAAGGAGTTATTCCTTGGGATAAATTTAAGGAGCTATTTCTCGAGAATTACTTCTCGGAGAATACGCAACAGGATATGGAAGTTAAGTTTCTGGAACTGAAATAGGGTAGTATGTCTATCGCAGAGTACGCGGTAAGATTTAACGAGTTGGCCCGATTTGCTTTACATCAGGTTGACACGGAAGCTAGAAAGGTAAGGAGGTTCGAATTAGGACTGAAACCATGGGTGCAGAAAGCAGTCGCGGTATTGAAGATTAAGACTTACTCTGACCTACTAGAAAGGGCTATCATTGCCGAAGGAGGTAATGAAGCCATTGCTCGATTCAAGCAAGAAAAGAAGACTGGTCAGGAGGGACAGAAAGGGGGAAACAACAGAGGCAACAACCCCAACAAGCGTAAATGGACAGAAAGCCAATCCTCTGGAGGCAACAAGTCCGGGGGAGAGGCCAAGAAAAGTGTAAAGTGTAACAACTGTGGGAAGAATCACTCGGGGGAGTGCATGAAGGGAAAGAACGCTTGTTACCGTTGTGGACAACCGGGGCACATGGCTCCTCAGTGTCCGAATAAGCAGAAAGGAGGGTGTTTCTCATGTGGAGCCCTAGACCATCAAATTAAGGACTGCCCGAAGAGAAAGGGCGACGCAGCTAGCGACAATCGCAACAACAACAACAACGGACTGAGCATCGGAGGGTCAGCCAGTCAAGCCAATAGACCAACGGCACGCACGTTCAACATGACCGTTCAGGATGCGGTGGAGTCTAAGGATGTGGTGTCAGGTATCATCCCAATCAACAATATAGATGCATATGTGTTATTTTATTCGGGTGCTACCTGTTCTTTTGTTTCCGAAGAATTTGCTAAACGGTTAGACTTACCCCGTGAAAGGTTAGAACACCCTATGAACGTAGAAGTAGCGAACAAGGAAATTATTCTCGTAGAATACATTCATAGGAACTGTTATACCGAATTGCGAGGATTTAAGTTCAAAGTGGATTTGATACCGATTCGTTTGGGGGAGTTCGATGTAATCCTTGGAATGGATTGGTTATCGAATCACGAAGCAGTTATCGACTGTAAGAAGAAGTGCGTACACCTTAAGACTCCGAATAAGTCAAAGGTGGTATTTTATGGTAGTAAATCATCGAGACAATCTCATTGTCTGACGATGATGCAAGCACAGAGATTGCTTAGGAAGGGTTGTGTAGGTTATTTGGCTCACGTGGTTGATACTCGACGAGTCGAGGGTGAACTGGGTCAGATACCTATTGTAAAGGAATTCGCCGATGTCTTCCCAGACGCGATTCCTGGATTGCCACCGGATAGAGAAATTGAGTTTGTTATTGATTTGGCACCGGGGACAGCACCGGTATACAAAGCGTCGTATCGTATGGCACCGGTAGAGATGAACGAACTGATGGCTCAATTACAAGAGTTGTTGGATAAGGGATACATTCGACCGAGCGTATCACCGTGGGGAGCGCCAGTCTTATTCGTGAAGAAAAAAGATGGATCGCTCAGACTTTGTATCGACTACCGCGAGTTAAACAAGGTCACCATTAAGAACAAGTACCCATTGCCTAGGATCGACGATTTGTTTGATCAGTTGAAGGGGGCGAAGTACTTTTCAAAGATTGACTTGAGGACCGGTTATCATCAACTGAAGGTGAGGCCGAAGGATATTCCAAAGACGGCATTCAGAACTCGGTATGGACACTTTGAGTTTCTGGTAATGTCATTCGGATTGACGAACGCGCCGACAGCATTTATGGACTTGATGAACAGAGTATTCAAACAGTATTTGGATAAGTTCGTTGTCATATTCATTGATGACATTCTGGTGTATTCCGAGACGGAGGAAGAACACGTCGAGCATCTTCGAATAGTGTTGGAGACATTAAAGAGAGAGAAGCTGTATGCAAAATTCTCCAAGTGTGAGTTTTGGTTGCAGAGAGTGCAGTTTTTGGGGCACATTATCGACAAGAATGGTGTTTCGGTGGATCCAGCAAAGGTAGAAGCGGTTATCAATTGGGAGCAGCCGAAGATGCCAACAGAAATCAGGAGTTTCTTAGGGTTAGCAGGATACTATCGGAGATTCATCCAGGATTTTTCAAAAATAGCATCGCCGTTGGCCAATCTTACTAGAAAGACAGTTAAGTTCATTTGGACGGAGAAGTGTGAAGAGAGTTTCCTAGAGTTGAAGAAGAGGCTTAGTCAAGCACCTGTGTTAGCTTTACCAGATAACACAGGAGGGTTCGTAGTGTATAGTGATGCGTCCTACAAGGGTCTTGGTTGTGTACTGATGCAACACGACAGGGTCATTGCGTACGCTTCACGTCAGCTGAAAGATTATGAGAAGGGTTATCCGACTCATGACCTGGAATTAGCAGCAGTAGTTTTTGCCTTGAAGATTTGGAGGCATTATTTATATAGTGAGAAGTGTGAGATATATACGGACCACAAGAGTCTGAAGTATATCTTCACGCAGAAATAGCTAAACATGAGGCGGCGCCGATGGCTAGAATTGATCAAAGATTATGATTGTGAGATTCTGTACCATCCAGGCAAAGCAAATGTAGTGGCAGATGCCTTGAGCAGAAAAGGCAGAGAGAAGTTATTGAAGTTAACCTTTCAAGAAGAATTAGTGAAAGATTTTGAACGACTAGATTTGGAGGTTAAGTATCCGATGGAGACCAACGAAAAATTATTTACAGTGACAGCGAGCCCGACTTTATTAGATAAGGTTAAGGAGACACAAGAGAAGGACGAAGATTATGATATTATCAAAAAACGGATTGTTGAAGGTGATGATTTGAAATTCAAGATTGATAGCACTGGACTGCTAAGGTTTGAAGGACGAATTTGGGTACTGTTAGTACCGAAACTAAGAGAAGAAATTTTGCAAAAAGCGCACAGTACGAGATACTCGATACACCCAGGAAGCACGAAGATGTACCAAGACTTGCGTCATCACTTTTGGTGGCCAAACATAAAGAGGGAGGTTGCAGAATGCGTAAGTAGGTGTTTAACTTGTCAGAGAGTCAAGGCAGAGCACCAACGACCAAGCGGGTTATTACAACCGTTAGAAATTCCCGAATGGAATTGGGAACACATCACAATGGACTTTGTGGTAGGACTTCCGGCAACGCAGAAAGGGCACGACGCCATATGGGTAATTGTAGATCGTCTTACGAAGTCAGCTCACTTTTTGCCGATTAGGATTAAGTATAGTTTGGATCAGTTAGCCAAATTATATGTCAAGGAAATTATCTCGAGACATGGGGTGCCGGTATCTATTGTATCAGATAGAGATCCGCGATTCACGTCGAATTTCTGGAAGAGTCTTCAAGAGAGATTGGGGACACAATTACGAATGAGTACCGCGTATCATCCGCAGACCGATGGGCAAAGTGAAAGAAGAATTCAAACAATTAAAGACATGCTCCGAGCTTGTGTGATGGACTTCAAGGGTAGTTGGGAGGATCACCTACCATTAGTAGAATTTGCGTACAACAATAGTTTTCACGCTAGTATCGGAATGCCACCGTACGAGGCACTATATGGGAGAAAATGTCGAACACCGTTGTGTTGAAGTTGGAGAACGTCGACTGTTGGGACCAGAATTGGTACAGTAGACTGTAGAGATCATCAAGGTGATAAGAGCACGGCTGGTAGCTGCTCAAGATCGCCAGAAGAAGTATGCGGACTTGCATCGCAAGAAGAAAGAATTTGAATTAGGAAGCTATGCTTTTCTGAAAGTATCTCCCTGGAAGGGGAAGATTCGTTTTGGGAAGAAGGGCAAGTTGAGCCCTAGGTTCATAAGACCGTTTGAGATTCTGAGGTGAGTCGGTGAAGTGGCGTACGAGGTGGCGTTACCTCCTGAACTTCAGCACATTCACAACGTGTTTCATGTGTCAGTATTACGGCCGTATAAATCAGACTACAAGCACGTTATCTCCTATGAACCAATCCAAGTCGAGAAAGACTTATCATACAAGGAAGTTCCTGTCCAAATACTAGATAGGAAGGAATAGAAGCTGAGGAATAAGATCATTCATTCCGTTAAGATTCTTTGGAGGAATCACGTAGTTGAAGAAGCTACATGGGAGCTAGAAGAGAAAATGAGAGCAAATTATCCGTTTTTATTTGAGTAACCTTATTTTTACAATTTCGAGGACATAATTTTTATAAGGGGGGAGGGATGTAACGACCATGAATTTTAAACTCCTTATTTATTAAATATGTGATTTAATTTTAACGAGTTAGTTTTGTGAGTTTATTTAAACCTTATGTGGTTATGTGAATTTGTGAAATAATTAAGGAAGTCACTAATGGTTTATTTAAATTAGTGGACTAGCCCTGAGACTTTAATATCAGAAAATTGATAGGATTATTAACAATTAAATATTCAATTTATTTGAATATTGTGGCAAGATTTGAACCTATTGATTAATTTTAATTATGATTAATTAATCGATAATGTGTTGTTTAATTATTATTATGAATAAATAATAATTAATGAGTAAGAGAACTGATAATATAATATTATTATATTATATATATTTGATTTATTGTTTTTATACAAGCATGCAATATGTTAAACCTTTAATATATGATAGTTAACTATATATTATATATAGTACAAGGTGACACATTAATATGATTATACATTATAAACTATATAGTAAGAATAATTACAGTGTGAGAGTTACATACTAATGTTTATGTGACAATACATGTGTGGGAAAACATTAATGTATACCTCATCAATATATAGTAATATCAATAAAAAAATTGATCTCAGTAAGTTATTATAATGATAACAGTTATAATAATGAGTAATAATAATACCCAATTACTTTACATTCGGTATTAAGGAAAAATGTGCATGAATTATATGTATGTACACTACTTGATACATTGCATTATTTTGGCTCATTAGAAATTGTGACTTTAAACTTAAGTATATACTATGTGTATATATATTATACAACCTAGTGTATTTATTATATGACTAGTGTTGGACACATATGATATATACTTTGCTAGTTTCTACATTGCTAAGTTAATTGGCTTGTCCCATAATTGAGTTCCATCCTCAAATTCCTCTTCACGTGAGAAGCTAGCCTATTCTATATCTTCCTCAAATTCACAAATTCTAGCTCATGATTGTAGGAGATGTGGGATTCATGATTGAATCTACCAACTCTCACCAACGTCATCTTATCCATTATACATTCTTGCAATCCTTTGAATTGATTTGAAGGAGAATTGCATTAACTGGTTATTGAATTATCTATATAATGAGCTTCCTCCTTCTCATTTACAATTGCTGTGATATTGGTAAGTAGAACAATTTTATTGAGAGAGTGAGAGATAGCAGCAAGTTTAGTTTTCATTTACAGAGGTATAACTCCATTTCAATTTCTGTAAAATTCTTAATCTTTGATTCTTGGAATTAAGCATGTAATTGTTGATAATTGATTTGGGATATGTTGATAAGTGGTATATAAACTTCTTAATATGTTAGAATTGCAATATGTCATGATAGAAACAAATTTCGTAATTGTTTTCTAAGTTGGGTTTGCAGAACAGCTAAAGCAGTTTAGCTTCTGGTCTGGCCGACAGCCTGCGCAGCTGCGCCAGTATTATACTGGCCAGTGGCGCAGCTGCGCCACAACCTGCTCTTGGATTGGCCGGACACCGGCGCAGCTGCTCCGGGTTTATACCTGGTGCCTCCGCAGCTGCGTAGGTTCCTGTGGCCAGTTTTTGTTTTCTGCTTCTGTTAAGCTGCTGTGATATACTAATATGTGATATACCATTGAAACAAGCTTGTGAACATGATTTAAATGTAGATATTAGTACAATAACATGATATAAGTATGTATTCATTGATGCTAAGCGTATATGCCATGACCATATATTTTAAAAAGGGAAACTTGTAATTCAAAAGTAAACCTTATCATGGACGTATCACGTGAACATTCTAATTTTGTAAACACAATAGTGTGGTTTATATTGTCATGAAATGCGAGTCTAAAGTGTGTTCACACACTAGCATACGTGATAGCAAGATTCTAGCGATTTTGAAATAAGAAACTTAAGAACTTTCAAAGTGAACTTGGCTAAGGTTAATGTCTTTTAGATTCTGACTATTTGAGAGCATATATATGGTGTATATATGAGTCCTAAGACATATGAGTTATGAGCACAAGGCACTTAACATGTATTATGATACCTTATTGGCTTAGTGTGATTTTTCAACGAAAAACTTAGAACGTGAAAGATTATATCATCGATCACCATGTGGATTACGTATTGATCATACAAGCATGTACATTAGAGTTCGTTATGCCTATAAGCATATTAACATGGACCTCGTTAAGTTAACGTATAGATTTCACATATGTACGTATTCATAGAAAATGAATTTCTAAGGCATGAAATAGGTGGATTAAAGTATACATGTATAGTATACGCATGAGCATGCATGTTATGTTTAACCTTGTTATGTGATAACATGAAGCATGAACTTGTATTATGTAAAGTATACAAATTACCGACATGAGAGCATATGACTTTAAACTAGGATTAGGTTGAGCATGCTAGGTTTTCAAAAATTATAATCATAAAACATGTATGTTGATTAAATATAAGTAACTTGAAGTATTATGTGTTCAAGTCTATATTGATGCATAGAAACTAGATAATCTAAAGTTATTAAATCTATGACATGATTAGATTGACTTACGTGAATTATGGATAGATTGATATGATAAGCAGATTCTTGTAAGTGTAGACTCGTATTAGTTTACACATGCTAATTGGAATACCGACTTATTAATGTTAGGTTATTTCAGCGAGATTTAATTAAAGCTAGAACTTAATTGTAGCTGAGCAATCAGGCAAGTCTCCGAACTTCACTATTTGGTTGTGCAAGTTCTTTAATTCTTATTTGTACAAGTTCCTATCCTTCTCATATTGTATTGAGCAGGTTATTATCGTATTGACAGTTAATTATTTAAAGCTTGAACTTTATTTCCAAGCATGCTATTAGGTGGTTTAATTACTTTACAATTATTCCACATCGATATTATTGTTATTCGCACTTGGTGCACTTGATTTCGTACAGTCTTGGACTTGTACATTATTTAAAGTTCTACAATTCTTGAACTATGTCAGATAGAGTCTGAACCCTTGTTCGGTCAGACAATTGTATAAAAATTTTATAAAAGCTATCCAAACCAATTGATGGTAAGGATTCTTAGACTGAAAGAACACCCCTTGTATATATAGGGGAGTACCCCAGGTATCTAGTATAAAGATACAAACAGCAGAGTTGAATGTTATGCATATACATAGCGTACGCGAGGTTGATCCCCTCAAGTACTTATTCTGTAGCCAGTAACCAAAGGGTCAATCAGCTATTGATTTCGTTGGAGTTTTATAGTTCAAAAGTCTACTTGACTATCAGTTATTCTAAAAGCAATTATTATTCTTGCTTCCGATATTCATATTGTTGAATTCATTATCAGATATATTCCTTTCATCATGATATATCCTTTATTGTTGTATTTCAACTTGCTGAGCAAACTTGTTGCTCATTCTTGCTATATCATGACTTATATTGCAGTTAAGCCCGAGACTTCAGGAAAGGACAAGGGTAAAGGGAAGATGTAGGATTAGTTTGCAAGGAGCAGACTTTATCTTTATGTTTAATTAATTTACTATTATGTAATATGAACCCTATTGACTATTCTAGGGTATGTTTGTATGTTTTGTATTTAAGGTTATCGAATCTTGGGACTAGTAGCACCTTTTGAATGAACGACGTACGTTTATTATATTCTGCATTTTAGTTATCGTATGTTGTTTAGAGGTAGATGTTTATGATAGATCGTGACGACCGGACCGGGGTCAGAGGACCGTATTTGGGGCTGTCACAGGTTGGTATCAAAGCTTTAGGTTATAAACATTAGGAATGCGAAACCTAAGTTATAACCTTAGTAGAAAACTCAAATAGAGTATGTTAGTGATGGAGTATATCCATCGAGTCTTATTGTGATACTGAAGTTGTTTATTTAAATCAGCTATGATTGATAGACATCCTAAACTTCTTAATGCTAACATAAATAGCATATCACGTAAAGCCTAATGTTTTGTTCCTTTCCTCAGGATCATGCCGCCTAGGAGACTACCGCGGAACCAGAGGGAGGAAGGATCCGTTAATAATGGCGGAGGGGAAAATATCGCCTATGCAGAACTTCGTTAACTTGTTAACTGAGGCAATGCATAACAGATCCCAGCCAGCAGCAGGGCAGCCAGGTCATCACTTGGCTAGCTTCAAAGATTTTAAATTGGTAGGACCGCCAGAGTTCCGGGGAACCTTGGACCCAATCGAAGCCCAAACCTGGATAGAAGAGATGGAGAAAGTGTTTGAGGTCGCACGAGTGGCCGAAGCACAGAAGACGAGTTTTGCCACTTTCATGATGAAGGGCGAAGCTAACTATTGGTGGAAAGCCAATAAGGGACGAGCAGGCGAAGGAGTTATTCCTTGGGATAAATTTAAGGAGCTATTTCTCGAGAATTACTTCTCGGAGAATACGCAACAGGATATGGAAGTTAAGTTTCTGGAACTGAAATAGGGTAGTATGTCTGTCGCAGAGTACGCGGTAAGATTTAACGAGTTGGCCCGATTTGCTTTACATCAGGTTGACACGGAAGCTAGAAAGGTAAGGAGGTTCGAATTAGGACTGAAACCATGGGTGCAGAAAGCAGTCGCGGTATTGAAGATTAAGACTTACTCTGACCTACTAGAAAGGGCTATCATTGCCGAAGGAGGTAATGAAGCCATTGCTCGATTCAAGCAAGAAAAGAAGACTGGTCAGGAGGGACAGAAAGGGGGAAACAACAGAGGCAAGCAACCCCAACAAGCGTAAATGGACAGAAAGCCAATCCTCTGGAGGCAACAAGTCCGGGGGAGAGGCCAAGAAAAGTGTAAAGTGTAACAACTGTGGGAAGAATCACTCGGGGGAGTGCATGAAGGGAAAGAACGCTTGTTACCGTTGTGGACAACCGGGGCACATGGCTCCTCAGTGTCCGAATAATGCAGAAAGGAGGGTGTTTCTCATGTGGAGCCCTAGACCATCAAATTAAGGACTGCCCGAAGAGAAAGGGCGACGCAGCTAGCGACAATCGCAACAACAACAACAACGGACTGAGCATCGGAGGGTCAGCCAGTCAAGCCAATAGACCAACGGCACGCACGTTCAACATGACCGTTCAGGATGCGGTGGAGTCTAAGGATGTGGTGTCAGGTATCATCCCAATCAACAATATAGATGCATATGTGTTATTTTATTCGGGTGCTACCTGTTCTTTTGTTTCCGAAGAATTTGCTAAACGGTTAGACTTACCCCGTGAAAGGTTAGAACACCCTATGAACGTAGAAGTAGCGAACAAGGAAATTATTCTCGTAGAATACATTCATAGGAACTGTTATACCGAATTGCGAGGATTTAAGTTCAAAGTGGATTTGATACCGATTCGTTTGGGGGAGTTCGATGTAATCCTTGGAATGGATTGGTTATCGAATCACGAAGCAGTTATCGACTGTAAGAAGAAGTGCGTACACCTTAAGACTCCGAATAAGTCAAAGGTGGTATTTTATGGTAGTAAATCATCGAGACAATCTCATTGTCTGACGATGATGCAAGCATAGAGATTGCTTAGGAAGGGTTGTGTAGGTTATTTGGCTCACGTGGTTGATACTCGACGAGTCGAGGGTGAACTGGGTCAGATACCTATTGTAAAGGAATTCGCCGATGTCTTCCCAGACGAGATTCCTGGATTGCCACCGGATAGAGAAATTGAGTTTGTTATTGATTTGGCACCGGGGACAGCACCGGTATACAAAGCGTCGTATCGTATGGCACCGGTAGAGATGAAGGAACTGATGGCTCAATTACAAGAGTTGTTAGATAAGGGATACATTCGACCGAGCGTATCACCGTGGGGAGCGCCAGTCTTATTCGTGAAGAAGAAAGATGGATCGCTCAGACTTTGTATCGACTACCGCGAGTTAAACAAGGTCACCATTAAGAACAAGTACCCATTGCCTAGGATCGACGATTTGTTTGATCAGTTGAAGGGGGCGAAGTACTTTTCAAAGATTGACTTGAGGACCGGTTATCATCAACTGAAGGTGAGGCCGAAGGATATTCCAAAGACGGCATTCAGAACTCGGTATGGACACTTTGAGTTTCTGGTAATGTCATTCGGATTGACGAACGCGCCGACAGCATTTATGGACTTGATGAACAGAGTATTCAAACAGTATTTGGATAAGTTCGTTGTCATATTCATTGATGACATTCTGGTGTATTCCGAGACGGAGGAAGAACACGTCGAGCATCTTCGAATAGTGTTGGAGACATTAAAGAGAGAGAAGCTGTATGCAAAATTCTCCAAGTGTGAGTTTTGGTTGCAGAGAGTGCAGTTTTTGGGGCACATTATCGACAAGAATGGTGTTTCGGTGGATCCAGCAAAGGTAGAAGCGGTTATCAATTGGGAGCAGCCGAAGATGCCAATAGAAATCAGGAGTTTCTTAGGGTTAGCAGGATACTATCGGAGATTCATCCAGGATTTTTCAAAAATAGCATCGCCGTTGGCCAATCTTACTAGAAAGACAGTTAAGTTCATTTGGACGGAGAAGTGTGAAGAGAGTTTCCTAGAGTTGAAGAAGAGGCTTAGTCAAGCACCTGTGTTAGCTTTACCAGATAACACAGGAGGGTTCGTAGTGTATAGTGATGCGTCCTACAAGGGTCTTGGTTGTGTACTGATGCAACACGACAGGGTCATTGCGTACGCTTCACGTCAGCTGAAAGATTATGAGAAGGGTTATCCGACTCATGACCTGGAATTAGCAGCAGTAGTTTTTGCCTTGAAGATTTGGAGGCATTATTTATATAGTGAGAAGTGTGAGATATATACGGACCACAAGAGTCTGAAGTATATCTTCACGCAGAAATAGCTAAACATGAGGCGGCGCCGATGGCTAGAATTGATCAAAGATTATGATTGTGAGATTCTGTACCATCCAGGCAAAGCAAATGTAGTGGCAGATGCCTTGAGCAGAAAAGGCAGAGAGAAGTTATTGAAGTTAACCTTTCAAGAAGAGTTAGTGAAAGATTTTGAACGACTAGATTTGGAGGTTAAGTATCCGATGGAGACCAACGAAAAATTATTTACAGTGACAGCGAGCCCGACTTTATTAGATAAGGTTAAGGAGGCACAAGAGAAGGACGAAGATTATGATATTATCAAAAAACGGATTGTTGAAGGTGATGATTTGAAATTCAAGATTGATAGCACTGGACTGCTAAGGTTTGAAGGACGAATTTGGGTACTGTTAGTACCGAAACTAAGAGAAGAAATTTTGCAAAAAGCGCACAGTACGAGATACTCGATACACCCAGGAAGCACGAAGATGTACCAAGACTTGCGTCATCACTTTTGGTGGCCAAACATGAAGAGGGAGGTTGCAGAATGCGTAAGTAGGTGTTTAACTTGTCATAGAGTCAAGGCAGAGCACCAACGACCAAGCGGGTTATTACAACCGTTAGAAATTCCAGAATGGAATGGGAACACATCACGATGGACTTTGTGGTAGGACTTCCGGCAACGCAGAAAGGGCACGACGCCATATGGGTAATTGTAGATCGTCTTACGAAGTCAGCTCACTTTTTGCCGATTAGGATTAAGTATAGTTTGGATCAGTTAGCCAAATTATATGTCAAGGAAATTATCTCGAGACATGGGGTGCCGGTATCTATTGTATCAGATAGAGATCCGCGATTCACGTCGAATTTCTGGAAGAGTCTTCAAGAGAGATTGGGGACACAATTACGAATGAGTACCGCGTATCATCCGCAGACCTGATGGGCAAAGTGAAAGAAGAATTCAAACACTTAAAGACATGCTCCGAGCTTGTGTGATGGACTTCAAGGGTAGTTGGGAGGATCACCTACCATTAGTAGAATTTGCGTACAACAATAGTTTTCACGCTAGTATCGGAATGCCACCGTACGAGGCACTATATGGGAGAAAATGTCGAACACCGTTGTGTTGAAGTTGGAGAACGTCGACTGTTGGGACCAGAATTGGTACAGTAGACTGTAGAGATCATCAAGGTGATAAGAGCACGGCTGGTAGCTGCTCAAGATCGCCAGAAGAAGTATGCGGACTTGCATCGCAAGAAGAAAGAATTTGAATTAGGAAGCTATGCTTTTCTGAAAGTATCTCCCTGGAAGGGGAAGATTCGTTTTGGGAAGAAGGGCAAGTTGAGCCCTAGGTTCATAAGACCGTTTGAGATTCTGAGGTGAGTCGGTGAAGTGGCGTACGAGGTGGCGTTACCTCCTGAACTTCAGCACATTCACAACGTGTTTCATGTGTCAGTATTACGGCCGTATAAATCAGACTACAAGCACGTTATCTCCTATGAACCAATCCAAGTCGAGAAAGACTTATCATACAAGGAAGTTCCTGTCCAAATACTAGATAGGAAGGAATAGAAGCTGAGGAATAAGATCATTCATTCCGTTAAGATTCTTTGGAGGAATCACGTAGTTGAAGAAGCTACATGGGAGCTAGAAGAGAAAATGAGAGCAAATTATCCGTTTTTATTTGAGTAACCTTATTTTTACAATTTCGAGGACATAATTTTTATAAGGGGGGAGGGATGTAACGACCATGAATTTTAAACTCCTTATTTATTAAATATGTGATTTAATTTTAACGAGTTAGTTTTGTGAGTTTATTTAAACCTTATGTGGTTATGTGAATTTGTGAAATAATTAAGGAAGTCACTAATGGTTTATTTAAATTAGTGGACTAGCCCTGAGACTTTAATATCAGAAAATTGATAGGATTATTAACAATTAAATATTCAATTTATTTGAATATTGTGGCAAGATTTGAACCTATTGATTAATTTTAATTATGATTAATTAATCGATAATGTGTTGTTTAATTATTATTATGAATAAATAATAATTAATGAGTAAGAGAACTGATAATATAATATTATTATATTATATATATTTGATTTATTGTTTTTATACAAGCATGCAATATGTTAAACCTTTAATATATGATAGTTAACTATATATTATATATAGTACAAGGTGACACATTAATATGATTATACATTATAAACTATATAGTAAGAATAATTACAGTATGAGAGTTACATACTAATGTTTATGTGACAATACATGTGTGGGAAAACATTAATGTATACCTCATCAATATATAGTAATATCAATAAAAAAATTGATCTCAGTAAGTTATTATAATGATAACAGTTATAATAATGAGTAATAATAATACCCAATTACTTTACATTCGGTATTAAGGAAAAATGTGCATGAATTATATGTATGTACACTACTTGATACATTGCATTATTTTGGCTCATTAGAAATTGTGACTTTAAACTTAAGTATATACTATGTGTATATATATTATACAACCTAGTGTATTTATTATATGACTAGTGTTGGACACATATGATATATACTTTGCTAGTTGCTACATTGCTAAGTTAATTGGCTTGTCCCATAATTGAGTTCCATCCTCAAATTCCTCTTCACGTGAGAAGCTAGCCTATTCTATATCTTCCTCAAATTCACAAATTCTAGCTCATGATTGTAGGAGATGTGGGATTCATGATTGAATCTACCAACTCTCACCAACTTCTTCTTATCCATTATACATTCTTGCAATCCTTTGAATTGATTTGAAGGAGAATTGCATTAACTGGTTATTGAATTATCTATATAATGGGCTTCCTCCTTCTCATTTACAATTGCTGTGATATTGGTAAGTAGAACAATTTTATTGAGAGAGTGAGAGATAGCAGCAAGTTTAGTTTTCATTTACAGAGGTATAACTCCATTTCAATTTCTGTAAAATTCTTAATCTTTGATTCTTGGAATTAAGCATGTAATTGTTGATAATTGATTTGGGATATGTTGATAAGTGGTATATAAACTTCTTAATATGTTAGAATTGCAATATGTCATGATAGAAACAAATTTCGTAATTGTTTTCTAAGTTGGGTTTGCAGAACAGCTAAAGCAGTTTAGCTTCTGGTCTGGCCGACAGCCTGCGCAGCTGCGCCAGTATTATACTGGCCAGTGGCGCAGCTGCGCCACAACCTGCTCTTGGATTGGCCGGACACCGGCGCAGCTGCTCCGGGTTTATACCTGGTGCCTCCGCAGCTGCGTAGGTTCCTGTGGCCAGTTTTTGTTTTCTGCTTCTGTTAAGCTGCTGTGATATACTAACATGTGATATACCATTGAAACAAGCTTGTGAACATGATTTAAATGTAGATATTAGTACAATAACATGATATAAGTATGTATTCATTGATGCTAAGCGTATATGCCATGACCATATATTTTAAAAAGGGAAACTTGTAATTCAAAAGTAAACCTTATCATGGACGTATCACGTGAACATTCTAATTTTGTAAACACAATAGTGTGGTTTATATTGTCATGAAATGCGAGTCTAAAGTGTGTTCACACACTAGCATACGTGATAGCAAGATTCTAGCGATTTTGAAATAAGAAACTTAAGAACTTTCAAAGTGAACTTGGCTAAGGTTAATGTCTTTTAGATTCTGACTATTTGAGAGCATATATATGGTGTATATATGAGTCCTAAGACATATGAGTTATGAGCACAAGGCACTTAACATGTATTATGATACCTTATTGGCTTAGTGTGATTTTTCAACGAAAAACTTAGAACGTGAAAGATTATATCATCGATCACCATGTGGATTACGTATTGATCATACAAGCATGTACATTAGAGTTCGTTATGCCTATAAGCATATTAACATGGACCTCGTTAAGTTAACGTATAGATTTCACATATGTACGTATTCATAGAAAATGAATTTCTAAGGCATGAAATAGGTGGATTAAAGTATACATGTATAGTATACGCATGAGCATGCATGTTATGTTTAACCTTGTTATGTGATAACATGAAGCATGAACTTGTATTATGTAAAGTATACAAATTACCGACATGAGAGCATATGACTTTAAACTAGGATTAGGTTGAGCATGCTAGGTTTTCAAAAATTATAATCATAAAACATGTATGTTGATTAAATATAAGTAACTTGAAGTATTATGTGTTCAAGTCTATATTGATGCATAGAAACTAGATAATCTAAAGTTATTAAATCTATGACATGATTAGATTGACTTACGTGAATTATGGATAGATTGATATGATAAGCAGATTCTTGTAAGTGTAGACTCGTATTAGTTTACACATGCTAATTGGAATACCGACTTATTAATGTTAGGTTATTTCAGTGAGATTTAATTAAAGCTAGAACTTAATTGTAGCTGAGCAATCAGGCAAGTCTCCGAACTTCACTATTTGGTTGTGCAAGTTCTTTAATTCTTATTTGTACAAGTTCCTATCCTTCTCATATTGTATTGAGCAGGTTATTATCGTATTGACAGTTAATTATTTAAAGCTTGAACTTTATTTCCAAGCATGCTATTAGGTGGTTTAATTACTTTACAATTATTCCACATCGATATTATTGTTATTCTCACTTGGTGCACTTGATTTCGTACAGTCTTGGACTTGTACATTATTTAAAGTTCTACAATTCTTGAACTATGTCAGATAGAGTCTGAACCCTTGTTCGGTCAGACAATTGTATAAAATTTTTATAAAAGCTATCCAAACCAATTGATGGTAAGGATTCTTAAACTGAAAGAACACCCCTTGTATATATAGGGGAGTACCCCAGGTATCTAGTATAAAGATACAAACAGCAGAGTTGAATGTTATGCATATACATAGCGTACGCGAGGTTGATCCCCTCAAGTACTTATTCTGTAGCCAGTAACCAAAGGGTCAATCAGCTATTGATTTCGTTGGAGTTTTATAGTTTCAAAAGTCTACTTGACTATCAGTTATTCTAAAAGCAATTATTATTCTTGCTTCCGATATTCATATTGTTGAATTCATTATCAGATATATTCCTTTCATCATGATATATCCTTTATTGTTGTATTTCAACTTGCTGAGCAAACTTGTTGCTCATTCTTGCTATATCATGACTTATATTGCAGTTAAGCCCGAGACTTCAGGAAAGGACAAGGGTAAAGGGAAGATGTAGGATTAGTTTGCAAGGAGCAGACTTTATCTTTATGTTTAATTAATTTACTATTATGTAATATGAACCCTATTGACTATTCTAGGGTATGTTTGTATGTTTTGTATTTAAGGTTATCGAATCTTTGGACTAGTAGCACCTTTTGAATGAACGACGTACATTTATTATATTCCGCATTTTAGTTATCGTATGTTGTTTAGAGGTAGATGTTTATGATCGATCGTGACGACCGGACAGGGGTTAGAGGACCCGAATTTGGGGCTGTCACAGTACTAACCGGTGATAACTCAGTCGTTGGTTCAAGTCCAGCAAAGCATCGGGCACTGACCGATGACAACTCAGCCGTTGGTGCAACCCTAATGAAGTTCGGGTGCCGACCGAAGTCAATTTCAACCTTCAGACTAGTCCTTTGAGATGTCGGGTGACGATATACGATTGAGAGTCATATAATAATCCATCTTCACAAAGGACATATAATGGAATCTGTTATACACATCCTCAAAGAAGATCATTGAGGTAGTATCAATCCTGGCCACTTCCTCAATACCTACAAAGCTATCGTAGAGGACGTCATCCCCAGTAGATCAAGATGGGAAAATTTGTGATAGCTCACCCCCTCAGAATCTACGAAGCTATTGCATAGGACGTCATCCCCAGCAGGTCAAGATGGGAAAATCTGTGATAAATCATCTTCAACAAACTCATTAGAGTCAAATAAATTATCGTGAATGATGTCATCTACTGACGAGAATGACAAAACTAGCTCGTGATAACTTCCTAATACCATCAATGGCTATACCGGATAGCATCATCCCCAGTAAAGTGATAATGCACACAGCCCAAAGTAGCCCCATTCTACTCCAAGACGCCCAGCTTCAAAATGGCTCAAGCACTCCTTATTTCCAGTGTCTACTAATCTTTATCCTGTCCATTCCACCACGTTACATGGACATGATAAAGAGGGGCATCTGTAGACACTCAAAATTTTCCTTGCCCCAATACTAACCCAGTAGGAGGGCAAAACTGTCAATCAATCCAAATCCGACTATAAACGCCAGTCCTTTAACCTAAATCTGATTCCCAATATCGGCAATAAAGCTCCGACAATCAATCGGACCATCAATCAAGTTCTGACAGTCAATCAGACCATTAATCAAGTTTTGACAGTCAATCAGACCATCAATCAAGTTTTAACAGTTAATCAGACCATTAATCAAGTTTCGACAGTCAATCGGACCATCAATCAAGCTTCGATAGTAAATCGGACCATCAATCAAGCTCCGACAGTTAATTAGACCATCAATCAAGTTCCGACAGTCAATCGGAACATCAATCAAGTTTTGACAGTCAATCAGACCATCAATTAAGCTCCGACAGTTAATCGGACCATCAATCAAGCTCCAATAGTCAATTGAACTATCAATCAAGCTCCAACAGTCAATCGGACCATTAATCAAGCTTCGACAGTCAATTGGACCATCAATCAAGTTCCGACAGTCAATCGGACCATCAATCAAGTTCTGACAATCAATCGGATCATCAAGCTCAACCCCGATCTAAACTCAAGAAGTCAAAATCAACCCCGGTCTCAACTCAAGAAGTTAATTCAACCCCTGCAGCAACCCGGGAGGTATCAATCAACCCTGGTCTCAACCCGAGAGGTATTAATCAACCACGGTCTCAACCCGGGAAGTCAAAATCAACCTCGGTCTCAACCCAGGAGGTACCTATCAACCCTGACCTCAATATCGGGACTTATTAAGCCATCTCCGGTCTCAATCCAGGAAACACAGTTCATCCCCGGTAGTAACCCGGGAAGTCAAACTCGACCTCGGTCTCAACCTGGGAAGTGTAGGTCATCCCCAGTCTCAACCCGAGATGTCAGGTCAACTTGAGACATCAACCTGAAGCATCACAACAACTCCAGAGCAAAACCTAGAATGACTATGTCAGCCTCAGAGACAACCCTGAGGTCAAAAGATGAGACTGGGATCCAAGTCTTGGAATCAGCTCCCGGAAGTCAACCAGCGACCATGCCGGCACTACAGGCAGCCCCGGGAGGCGTACAATGGTTATTTCATCAACTCTCAACCGACTTGGTCAAACTCAAGCCAAAACGATGCCGCCAAAGTCAGAATGAACCCTAACGATGATCCCGAGTGGCAACTACGCAAGACAGCTCAATGGACAAACTACAGGGAATCAAAGACCTGGTTATGAACCCATCTTCATGGACCTTGAAAATGTTTTTTCCCATGTCATTGCAACACTCTCGGCGAGAGCTTTCCGGATAGGTATCGCACGCCTCAAATGGACGCTCTGATCAAAAGTTAGAAATATTCTGACTGGACATCGCATTGCTTAGAGTGCACGTACTTCGAGATGACCAAGCCGAGAACGTGGGCCCCACCTAAGGGAGTCACAGCTCTACCTGTAGTTGCCACAGATAGAGTGGAGGCTCCCTAGCCTATAAATAAACATGCCCCCCCCCCCCCCCCCGTTCATTTGAAACAATTCAAAAATGTAGTGAAGCCCTGCTAGTTTGATTTTTTGACTTTTACACCTCTTCCAAACCCAAATATTTTTACTCCAACACGTAAACAAACCCATATACTACCACATATCAAAACAACCACCGGTAGATTTGGTCGTTTGAAGCCCACTAAGTGGCAAAAAGCCTGTTTTGCAGGCTATTATAAGTATTTTACAATCAGCAAGTTGCTATTACTGCTTTGCACTGTTTTACACTTGCACACGAAGTTTCACTCTCCAAATATGCCCGAAACTTAGTTTCGTGGCCGTTTTCATCAAAATTTGATACATTTTTGTACATAAACTCTGTTTTTAGCATTTCTACAACTCGGATTGACGATCCGTCAACTTTAACAGCTCCACTGCACTTACACGCACATTTTGGCAACTTTGCCGGACTGGGTTATCTTCTAAGTCTGGATTTAACCCTTTTTTGTATATATTTAACTGCAAATGTACTAACATTTCAATTCTGTCAAGCCTGATAAGTGGTTTTATTACCACTTATTTGAATCCTTTCTAACTCATTTTGTTGCTGAAACTCAAGTAATCATGTGCGTTTAATGCATTTTTTCCTTCTTTTGGTGTTTTTTAGGTTTAGGAATCCCCTTTGTGCTACTAGAGCTTAAAAGAGCAAAAGATCGCCTAAATGGGGCAAGGAGCTGAAATAAGCTTAAAGCAATGGAATGGCATGAGGCTAGAGGTAACAAGCAAGGCTAATAAGAGGCAAATGTAAGAGGGATAGGAGAAAGCAATTGAAGAACACATGAGGCAAACCAGCATCAGTAAGCAGCTGTAGATTCCAGCTTTTTGGTGCTGCGCTGCCTCCCCTGGAATAGGCTTGGGGCGCGCGCGGCCGCGCCTGTCCTCAGCAAAAAATTATTTAACTTTTTGTTTGACTGATCGGGAGAGGCTTTAAATGGGGGAGTTGAGCAGCATTCAGGAGAGCCTCCCTTGGGGAGTTATGAGCCCTATCTAGTTTCTATTTTATTCCTCTCTTTTAATTCTTGTTTAGCTAGCTTAGGAGTAGATTAGTATAGATTAGTGTTAGATTAGTGTAGTTAGTAGATTCTAGGGTTTCTTTTGGACTTGAAGATTGAAGCAGGGGATAAACAACAAAGATCCACACTTGGAGAAAGACTCAAGATTTGTAATTTCTATCTCTTTAATCTCCTTGTATTCATTGTATATTTGGATGATGTTTATGAACCTTGTGGATGATTTATTTGAGTTATTTATGACTTGAATCTATTTTGGGATTTCAATGGAACCTAACACATAGTTTGTATGGATTTATCTCTCATTACTTTTATTATGAATTGGTTATCATAACTTGTGCGTTTAAATTGATTTCTTGTGAACCTATATGAACATGACAAACGAATTATAGGTTTAGACCTAGTTATGATATCATGCGAAAGTTAGAGATTTTTATGGGTAATCTATGAGATTATGTGACGTGTGTCTCGTTCACTGTCCTCAAGAGTTGATAATTTGATAGCATTTAGGATAGAAATATACCTAAATGCAGTATGCAACCAAATTGAGAATCTAATCTTAATGACTTCCTATGTGAAAGTTGGTAATTGAAAGAGTAGTTAACGAGATTTTTCCGTGACATGTGTCTTGTTAATTGTTCTTGATATTGGTTGCTTGATAGTGTGTAGGATAAACATATACCTATATGCCGCATTAGTAAGATTCATAGTTGTCCATCAAAAGAGGCTATTATGTAATCATGATTTCTCGGTTGTCAATTCTACGTGTTAATTGTTTCAAATGAGAGAGTTAAAAGATTCAAATGAAATGTTGGGAGAAATTGTAATCTCATGTCTTCATTATCTGACTAGGATTAGTTATTGTATGTTTTAATTCTTGCCTAGTTAACGTAGTTTTAATTCCTTCTCTCTACCATCCGTTTAAATAAGACCGAGATGATTACGGACTAGTGCTTGGCGACTGTTTATCTGTTAATTCCTCGTGGGAACGATATCTTACTTTCACTTTATTACACGTTAGCCGCGTATACTTGCGCATAAATTATGTCATATAAATTGAACCAACAAAACCCGGATGTCAAATTCAAGGTAGTTTACCGCTTTTATATATATTTACGCATATATAAGCGACATTCATCATCACTGGTACTCATATCAGTCCTAGTTAACTACATTTTTGTCAATATATATATATATATACATTTATATTTTTAGTCGGCCTGGGCTATTTCGTGGGCATTTCACTGCTTTTGCACACTTCCCCATACTAGGTGCTCTCCCCAGTGTCTGGGTGACTATTTTTCTGTCAATTTCAATTCCAGTACGGGCGCAGGCGTGCAAACCCATCGCCCTTTTTACTGTTTTCTATATATATATTTCATTTCTGGCACAGCCTGGATTATTTCGTGGCTATTTGCAATTATTTTATAAATATATATATTTCAATTCCAGTCCGGGCTTGCGAGTGAAAACCCATCACCCTTTTTACAACTTTTATATATATTTAATTATATATATTTCTTTACTCAATTTATTCAAATGCTGCATTTAATATTCATTTTTTATATGAATCTGCATTGATATATCTGCGGGCGGACTAGATTTATCCAAATCTCGCCAATTCTAGCTTTCAACAGTTCAAACAGGCCCTGACAGAACCTGAAAGCTATAATGGCTGAGATATCTTTAAATCTAGTTATTTTTATAGTTTCAGATTCAAAAGTAACCTCGCGTCCTTTAGATCCCTATCTAGTGGGAACGAGACGCTTCGGCCATGCGGACCGGGATTTACTGAATGAATCCCTGGTTCTGGCTATTTTGGAGTATTTATCTATTTCTGGACAAATTCGAACTGTGCAGGTTTTCTAGCCACTCATATGTGAGCCTATGAATCATGGGATTTATGATCAAACTGATCATAATCTGATTCCCACGATGGAAAAACTCCGATTTACAGATGTACCCTGTCAGTTTTTTCTGTAAAATGTACATGCACAGACCTTAAAACGGTTATCCGGATTTAAGGTCTCAACATAGTGAAAAATATAGATTGTTATGGCAGCATCCCTCCATTGGTTTTCATACCCATGAGGAGACCTACACTTTATATTTCTGTGGTCGAGGATGCTTCGCAGCCCGACAAATCACTATTTGTATGTAGCCTTAAGGCTAAAAAGATAAAATTGAGAGTAGCGATATGCTTCAATTCCTATGTCAGCGTAAGGGTTTGATAAAACCAGCTTTCAAAACATCATTGTCAATTCAAAAGCTTTTGCAAGAAAATTAAATTAAATGCTTTTGCAAATCAAATCAAAGACTGATTTTCAAATCAAATCAAACCCTTCGTATATAGGCTCAACGAAGCCTGTCAAAGCTTTCAATCAATTAATAGGCCCAATTTTCAAATAGCCTTCACTCACGCATTCCAGTTTTAAGGGAAATATTGAAAAGATTGTGGTACCGTGTTTACACGGGAGTCGTGGGGTGCCTAACACCTTCCCCATACTTAACCAAGCACCTGAACTCAAAACTCCGATTTCAAAGATCAAGTTTCGACAGTGTTCAGCAATTGGGCCTCTTTTCAAATCAAATTCGATTGAGTTAGTACAACCATTTTCAGAACTACCAACTGGCGACTCTGTTTAAATCAAATTGTCGACATATACACATGTTGGCCTCTTTCCTAAAAAGTCCTTCAAAACCTTTTTTTGCAATAAAAGAATAAGGGTAGAGATAACTTAGGAAGATCGATTTGAGGAAACTCGGGTTACAAACTGACCCGCGGGATTCTTAAATTTTCCAACGTCGACAATTGTTTCAAAGAAAATGGTATAATCTAACAATGGACTCCACCAGGAACATCACAGTTGAATGGTGTATCTGAAAAGGAGAAATCGAACATTATTGGACATGGTTCGTTCTATGATGAGTTTTACTGATCTTCCAGTTTCCTTCTGGGGTTATGCTCTAGAATCGGTTGTATACTTGCTTAACAAGGTACCTACCAAATCCGTCTCAAAGACTCCATATGAGATATGGACAAGGAGGAAACCAAATCTTAAGCATGTTAAGACTTGGGGTTGTCCAGCTTATGTCAAAATGTTTGAGAATGAAATGCTGCAGACTCGATCTGATCGAAGAATCTTCATACTCTTGCCAATTTGTTTCTCTACTTCACTTCTGAATACTTTGAACTTTTCAAACGATTTAGATTTGTATTTGATTAAATACACATATCCAAATCTTGAATTATCATCAGTGAAAGTAATAAAATAAGAATACACCCCTCATGTATTTGTTGTCATCGGTTCATATACGTCTGTTTGTACCAATGCTAACAACTCTATAACTCTTTCATATTTTCCACTAAAAGGAGATTTAGTCATCTTACCAATGAGACAAGATTCACAAGTTGGATATGATTCATAATCAGATAGCTCTAAGAGTCCATCCTTATGCAACATGGATAATCTTGTTTCATTGATATGACCGAGTCTACAATGCTATATAAAGGTATAATTAACATCGTCTCTTTTCCTTTTCTTAGTTTGTTCAATTTGAAGTATATTTTCATGCAAGTCAAGTATATAAAGTCCATTCAGTAATTTACCAATATCATATAAAATAATGAAACAAGAAATGGAAATAATGTTTCTTATAAGTGTTGGAACAAAATAACAATTATTTAAACTAATGGACTTGCCCGTAGGCAGTACTAAACAATAAGTTTCTACTACTAATGCAGCAACCTTTACTCCATTTTTCACTCGTAGGACGACTTCATCTTTGTTCAGCTTTCTACTTCTGACTAGTCCCTGCATAGTATTAGATATGTGAGAACCACAACCGGTATCCAATACCCAAGTAGAATTTTCACTTTCAAAAAAATTAATTTAATCATGAACAAACCTTGATTAGAAGTCGAAGCTTCTCCAAGCTTCTTCTGCTTTTGTTCCGTAAGGAACCTATCACAGTTCCTCTTCAAGTGACCTGACTTGTTGCATTGGAAGCATATTCCTTTGCTATTTGGATCAGGTTTCTTATTTCCTTTTGCTTTTGCCTTGCCCTTAGCCATCTTTTTTTTTTCTTTTCAGAAGATACCTTGGGCCTCTTCCTTTTCTTGGAAGCATCATCCACCATTAAGACTTGGTTCACTTTGGATGAGAAGTGACCTTTTGCAGTTTTCAACATGTTAAGTAACTTAGGCAAGCTGATGTCTAACTTATTCATATGAAAATTCCCAACAAATTGTGAGAAGGTGTTTTGGAGTGACTGCAAGATCAAATCTTGACTTAACACCCCATCCATTACAAACCCTAGTTGTCCAAGCTACTGTTCAATCAAATTAATCACTTTTAGGACAAGAGTCTCAACAGTAGTGTCCTCAGTCATACGAGATCGAAAGAGCTCCTTAGATATCTGATATCTAGCAGTCTTACTTTGCTCACCATACAACTTTTTAAGATGCAGCAATATAGTAGGAGCATTCACAATTTCATGTTGACGTTGAAGCTCGTTACTTATGGATGTGAGTATGATGCATTGAGTCACATTGCATCATCTTGCCACTTTCTAAAAGTAGCAATCTCTTCCACAGAGGCTGTTTCTGCAACAAATGCAAGGACGGACAAATTTAGGACATAAGAAATATTTTCAGCAGTGGGAACAATTCTCAGATTTCTTAACCAGTCCGTGTAATTCGGTCCGGTGAGTTTATTAGAATCAAGTATGCTACGCAGTGATAGTGAATGTGACATTTTTCAAAATTTGTATGTGAAATAAAATAACATTTTAGCATACATTCATTTAATTATGTAGTGCCCCCAAATCCGGGTCCTCAGAACCTCGGATCTGGTACGTTATGATACATCATTTCTATAACTATTGCGGAAGATATAAACATAATTGTTTATACAATAACTTTTTACAACAGAATTCCCAAGGTCTGTAACCTTAACTTAATACCTGCCTTCTATATCCTATACGACATACCAAGTCATTTGCCTTCAATACTATTACAAGTTTAACCTGCATCCAAATCCAATTCTGGAGTTTATCTTTGTCTTTGCCTGTATCCGAAGTTTCGTCTTAATCTGAAAGTTTTATCATGATATAGCAAGCGTGAGCAACAAGTTTGCCCAACAAGTTTAAGTTCAAATGAAGATATATCATAATTGAAAAGAATAATAAGCTGACAAACTTACAATAATATAAGAATTATTAAAGAACATGAATCAATAATGCTGAATAGCCAACAATGAACATGAATAAATTCAACTGAACCTTATGGTAATGAAGGTGATCAGCCTTTCATACCTGATGAACATATGCAACATACACTAAGTGTGAATCAATAATCAATATAGATGTGAATAATTAACAATAATTATTCATGAACATTCTTTGAAATATAACTCAAAGTTGAGTTATAGAAAACTTGCCTGAATTATTGATTACTGCTACGCAATCTAATTTAATCGCTTTATTGAAAAGACGTATCAGTTATAAGATTGATCTTTAAATTAGTATAACATACTTATCTCATAATACTATTATTTTAAAAGTAATCTATCTAACACTTGACCACATAGTCAAATATTAGATAACCTTAACACTATATATATACACAAGTCTAAACCTAGCACACATCGAGTCTTTAATAATATTCAATACAGTATACTGAGTGGTTTTCCACAAACAACTAACAAATTAGCTTCCGTCTTGTCTACACTGTTTTCACAGCGAGTTAGATCGGTTACTAATTCGTAGATCCCTTCCCCATATGAAGGAGTCGTTTAGCGCAGCTACTATACATCAACTATTAAATGGTACGATTGCACTACCTTAGACTTAACACTTACTCGTTCATTTATAAGTTATTATTATAACTCGGTAAACTGTTTACTATTGAAGAGACTTAATATCTCATTTCAGTAAGCTGAAACTAAACTAGTTTTCTATTCCTGACATTTCAGTTTCTATTTCAGCAAGCTGAAACCAAACTGTTTACTATTCCTGACATTTCAGTTTTCATTTCAACAAGCTGAAACCAAACTGTCTTCCTAACATTTTCAGTTTCTATTTCAGCAAGCTGAAAATGTTCATTTCAGGAAGCTGAAATTCCTTTTTCACGAAAATACCAAAACAGCTTCTTCTTTTTTTTCTATCCTTTGGCCAATCATATATACATATATTCCATACACAAAAAGTATTTTTCTGAAATTTTTCAACTCCCTTAAATATTTTTCAAAAATCTATTTTTAGTTAATTCCTTAAGAAAATAGCTACCTCACGCTTAACTCCAAAACTTTTCAACTCTTGGCGGGATCTTATACATGTTAATGTGAGCTTACATTTTAAATTTCATGACCATCGGAGTTATACAACTCCGGTTATAGTGATTTCGGTCAGAAAAATATAAATATTAAAATAGTCATAACTTGCTCAATTTAAATCAGAATGAGCTCATTTTCGGACACAAGCTATTTTATAACATATATTTTAATGTCCAAAAAGGCCTAATTTTATTTCATAACTTAAGTGGCCGAAACAGCCCTTTATATTTCCAGACAACCTACTTTTAGGCGTTTTTCAGATTTTGCTTCCTTTGCTAATTTCAGTCCACATTAAAATCTATAATTCTTTTTTAAGTGATTCCACTTGGAAAAGTTATAAGACTTGTATATCTAACTCTATAAATTGACCACACTCAAAAAAGCAAAATATTAAGAGAGATATGGTCGTTTCCATTTCATACTTCTTTTTCACAAAAATCTATTTTTCATTACTTGTGATTTTTAAGAAATCTTCCCCATTCTCACATAATAATCAACATAACTGTCATCAAAATATCTTAAAACATACTAATATCTTATATACCCATGGATCTATCATGATCCATGATCTAATACATCAAACAACCACCAAACAAAAGATTAACACCATCAAAGCTAAGAAAATTAAGTTTCCTGACTTTTAAAAAACTTATTTCCTATTTCATACTTTAGATCTTACTTTTGATCATCAAAAAGTATAGATCTAAACATGAAACACAATTAAACATATATATCTAAAGTTTTAAACTTTCAAACCACAAAAACCCTTTTTTCCATTAGATTATTAAAAGAGAAGGAAATAAAACATAGAAAATAGGTTATACCTTTCTTTGATATTCTTTTTCTTCTTCTTCTCCTTCTCCTTCTTCTTCTATGGAGAAATTTTTCTCCTCCTTCCTCCCTAACATGGCTGCCTCCCTTCTTCCCTTTCTCCCTCTCTCGATTTTCTTTAGTTAGCAAAGAGAAAAAATAAGAGAAAATAGATGAGAGAGAAAGAAAGAAATAAGATATATGGATATATCCTAAATATCTACATTCATCCCCCTTTTTTTTCTATACATATCCGGCCACATGTGGCATTCCATTCGCCACATATCTCTATCATTTATCTCTGTCATAATTATAAGAGATAGCTTACAAGAATGAATAATTGAGGTGGCCCACTAAAATAATGACACCAATAAAGTAACTTACCTAATAAAGTAAATATAATGATTATCTACTTCCCCTCTTATTCCTCCTCATCCACCCGCCCACTTTAGCCTCTCCAAATCTCCACAATATCTTTCTCTCTCTCCCTTATGCTTCTAAAAGGTTGCTTGCAAGTATCATCAAAGAATTAGCCCATTAAATAAGTGACACCACATAAAGTGGTTTACTACCTAAAGTTAATATCATTATTACATACATCTTCTTTCCCTTTCCAAAAATTCGGCCACTAAGCCTCCTTATCCTACTTTTGTTTTATTTTATTATTACTTCATATAATGACTAATATGCCCCTATTCAAGTGGGCTAAACTTTGATCTTTTAATTAAATTCTTATGGACTTGCATTTTTATTATTTTGCTTACTAACTTAAAATGAATTTGGGCTTTCCCCATTAATTAAATTGGGTCATTATTAAACTTGCTATATACATGATATGTTAAGCTAATTTAATAATTTAATTTCCTTTAAATCAATTTATCTACACAAGTCACATGCTTAGTTAATTAATTCTCTTTTATATACAAAATAATTGTATACACAATATATAATGTATATTTATTTAATCACATATATAGTTCACATAAATCATCACATATTCCATTCCTAATTCTAATTTTGACTTTTCTCCATAAAAAGTCAACTGTTGACTTTGACCAAAAAGTCAACCCTTATACATTTTGTTTTTACTGTCCTTTCTGACTAAACTCGACGTTCCGGACGCAACCGAGCAGTTCGTGCTTCAAGATTTTATCTCCAACTAAAATTATGAGTTTTAACTTAATCCATTTTAATTCACATCAAATTAATAGGTATCGTAGTGCCTTATTCTTAATATTCCTTCCAGTACATATAATTTCATTTATAGGATTTAAAAATTTTGTAACCCATATTTTTTATATTATCATTCAAATAATAAACTATATAGGTTATTCTTTAAAAATTTTAAATTATTCCTCAAATTTTCATCTAGATTTTATCCTTTAACATTTATTTTAATCATTTAAGATCTTGTAAATTTTTGGGTTGTCACAAATTAATTACCAAAATAAATTAGGTCTTATTTTAATTTGGTATCTCCCACTAATTTCTTCAAACTATATTACCCTCATAATATATATAGTTCGACAAATCTAATTAAAGATTTGCTAGTGATAATAAGAATCCCATTTCAAATGTAAATAGACTTGTGTGTGCACAACAAGCTATATATAAATAAATAGGTAGACAACTCTTTGTCAATTACATCAACATATAACTCCTTGTATTTTGCCTCTTAGATCATAATGGTCAAGTGTGTGCACATCCGAACTAAAATGATCTAAGTTAAGTCATACCCATCATTTCCATATAAGTGAAGTGAAAACAACAGCCCTTGTGTGTACACAACAAAGCGGTAATGTTCAATTCTTTATAAACATAATATGTAATAAAATAACATATTTAATATTTAATACTAGCCTTGTGTGTGCACAACAAACTCATATTAAATATTCAATACTCTATTATTTTTACCATGCTAGAAGGCGATGTTCGATATTCCAAATATCTTTGAACGTTACAACTTAATATAATTTATTTGAGGGGTTTGTTATTAATTTGTCTTATCTTATTTAGCGTGAATACACCCATATATATATATAAAATGCATCATATTAATTTACATGCGAAGCATGTTGAATAATATATATATATATATATATAGTATAAGCATGCATATACAATACTATATTCTATCCGGATTAATTATAGACTTTATTATAGTTTGGTTCACTAGAGCCACCAAGTGAACCAAATAGTAAAATCTAGGGGTGCAAGAATTAAATTTAAACATAACTATTTCATTTAAACTCGGGCTCCATTACAAACGTGTCTTCATACTCTCCTTGCTCTTTGGTCTCAAATTCTTCAAGAAATTCTAAATAATCTTATTAGATAAACTATTAACATTAAATAGAAACCTTGATCAGTAGTTAAAGGAAATTATATAGGAGGGAGATAGAATTTACATCAAGAAAAATAGAGAAGACGAGGTACGCTGACCCCATTTAATAAAATACATACATTAATGTATCCAACTAAAATAAAATCTAATCACATTTGTCAATAGTCCATAATCAATCATATTTATTATCATACATATCAACATATGCATCAATAAATAACAATCGTCTTATGAATAATAAGCATTTAATATATATATATATATATATATATATATATATTTATATTTATATCGACTTAATGGAAAATTCTAGTTAGCATAAAATCCAATTCCAAGTTCAAAATAAACTCTTTTATTTTAACTTTTAAAACTGTTTTGAAAAAACAAAATATATGGAATCCAATTGCTTATCAAAAATAAACTCCTTTATTTTTAGATAGTATAAAATTCTATTTCATATCTAATAAAACTCTTTTCTGAAAAGCCGATTTTTAATTAAAATAAACTCTTTTATTTTAATTTACAAAAATAAAGAAATTGGACGAAACTAGAGCCCAGTGCTAGGGCGCTGTGGCCAGCGCGGCGGCGCTGCTAAGCAGATCCAGTTTTTCTTATTTTTCAATCTAAATTAGATTCCTTGCTATTTTGTTTCACAAAACATGATTCTATACTAACAAGTATACATAAAAAAGAGTTATAAACACATATCAAATCAAAACAATTAATAATTCGCAAGACGTTTGGCTATGATACCACTTTTAAGTTTGTTAAATCTATGAACACAATCAAATTGCGTCAAAGTAGCGGAGGCATGGTAAAATCAGAGTTTAAAATTTTACAAACCATATACCCGGATCATCCTCTATGTGCAATTATTAATTAAACGAAAGAGACAAAATTAAATAATCATACCATTATAGAACTAAGCTTCCTCAAGTACGAGTCAACTTCAAATCCTTCGTGATCTCCTTGAATTCTCCAGGATTGATTCATTCCTTTGATTAAAGTTAGTCACCCAATTGTTTGGCCTGTAAAGGTGATCCACCAAGAAAGAACAGTTATTCAAGAAGATGTGTGTGTGGCTAAACCCTAATTCTATCTCTATAGAATGTGTACTCTCTCAACTCTTGGAATCAAGTGTGTAACCCTAATGCATAATAAGACATTCTTATTTATAGATGTAAGCAACCCTTATAATCAATTTAGGAATAAGATTTTGTTTTAACTAATTAAACTCCTTTAATTAATTATGCTCATAATCTAATTAGGAATTAGTGAGAGTGCTCTTATTAATTAATTCTCAAACTCCTTTAGGAATTAAACTAATAATAATAATAGTAATAGTAATAATAAGACTCCTCTTATTAATTTATATTTAATATTTTTAAAATATTAAATAATAAATATTAAGATATTTAATTTATTCTATTATCATATATTAAATTAAATACATTTAATTTATTATTATGATTATGTCATTTGCTTCTTAAATAAATATTCTTTCTTTTATGGTGTGACCCTTTAGGTTCTCCATATTAAACCGGTTGTGAATAAATCAATTAAAAATTTTTAATCTTATTTAAATAAATAAATTAAATTATTTAATTCATTTAAATAAATAATATTTATTCTACAATAAGGGTAAGCCCCCTTAGCGATCAACGACTTTCTAGATAATATAGATTTCAACATTAATCATAATAGAAGCTTTGAGTTAATAGTTATCGTACAATTCATTCATTCCACCATACAATATCCCAATTAAATATAAGACATGAAATTACTATCAAGTCTTATTTTATTTAATTATATGTATTTCGATCTTTAAATGCACAACTCCAAATAATGCAAATTAGAAACTCCTTTTTAATTTTATTTTGCCTTGGCCAAGGACTACTGTCTTGCCATTTATCGAATCACATAGGACATTCTCTTCTTTTACAAGAAGCGGTAGATTCTTTGTTGATCATTCATTATCTCCATGTATAAATTATTATACCCAAACATACCATTTGATATACCTTTAGGATCTTAAGGGACATATCAAGGTATAATTAATTATACACAAAATCCTATGATGATCTCAAGTCTAAGTATTACTTGTACTACTATCACTTGAGGAATTTCTATTGATAGACAGGTAAAAATACATTAGGTATTCTTCAACTAGCCACGTTCAGTGTACTTATTCTCCAATAAGCACCTATATACTTGCTTTAGTGTCTCCACACAAATGATTATAAGATCAATCATCCTCATCCAATGAGCATGTAGACACTAAAAATTTTACATTCTTTTTATTAACCCTGCAGGAAGGCGAAACCGTCTTTTACCTTCCTGAGACAACCCTGGAAGTTCAAACCAAAGACAACAACCCTGGCGACAACACCAGTAGATCCAACCCAAACCCGGCGACAACACCGAGATATCAAGTCAAGCCCTAGCAACAACGTGGGAGGTATAGAAGCCCCGGCGATAACACCGGAAGATCCAATTCAGCCCCGACGATAACACCGAGATGTCAAGCCAAGCCCCGGCAACAACCCGAGAGGTACAGCAACCCCGTCAACAACACTGGGAGATCAAACTCAACCCCGGCGACAACACCAGGATATCACGTCAAGCCCCGGCAACAACCCAGGAGGTACAGAAGCCCCGACGATAACACTAGAAGATTCAATTCAGCCCTAGACGACAACATCGGGATGTCAAGTAAAGCCCCAGAAATAACCCGAGATGTATAGCAACCCCGGCGACAACACCGAGAGATCAAACTCAACCCCAACAACAACACCGGGATGTCAAGTCAAGCCCCGGTCAAAACTCGGGAGGTACAAAAACCCCGGCGACAACACCAGAAGATCCAATTCAGTCCCGACGACAACACCGGGATGTCAAGTCGAGCCCCGGTCATAACCCGGGAGATGTAGTCACCCTAGAAACAACCCTGGGAAGCCAAGTCAACTTCAGAGACAACCCCGAAGCATCACATCATCCTCAGAGACAACCCTGGGAGACCAAGTCAACCTCGAAGACAACTCTGAGGACGAACAGAATCGACTTGGTGCAAACCATGGAGCCAACCCCGAGAAAATAATCAAAAATCGTACCAACACAGGAGCCAACCCTTGGGAGGGCAAAATAGTTATTTTACCAACTTAAAGCCAATCCAGTCAAAATCAATCCAAATTGATGGAATGAAGGTCAGAAAGAGTCATAACATTAATCCCGAGTGAAAACAGCTCAATGGACAAACTGCGAAACATTGAAGATACGGTTATAAACCCATCTTCCTGGATTCGGTAAAGGTTAATTCCATGTCATTGTGATGCTCTCGGAAAAAGGTATAGTACACCTCAAACGGACGCTTTGATCAAAAGTTAGGAAGGTTTGAACCTGACATCGCATTGCTCGGAGTGCACGTACTTCGAGACAAAGGGACCCATCGGAGTGAGCCCTACTGGGGGAGCTGCAGGTAGAGGTGAGGCAGCCGCAGATGCACCTACAACCATCGGGTCTTTAAATATAAGTCCCCCTTGCCAAAAAAAGAAGAAAAAAATTAAAAATCGCTCTAAACTCCACCCGTTTCGTCCCTTAGCCTGACTTCTAGTACTCCAAACTTAGATTTTATTACTCCAATACATTTGTATACGTATATAATACCACATATCAAAAATTAACCGGTGGAAACGTCAATTTGAAGCCTACTAAGTGGCAAAAAAGCCCGTGTAGCAGTCTACTGTAAGTATTTTTACGATCAGAACTCATTTTCTACTTTATTACGTATATATGAACGTATATATCAAGTTTTATCTTCTGGTTTTACCCGAAACTCAGTTCTGTGGCCTGTTTTGCTTACTTTTTAGTACATTTTAGTACATATAAATGTTTTTTTGCATTTGCACAGCCTTAATCGTCGATCTGTGGCTTTTACTTGCTTTTATGTATATATATATATATATATACTAACTTGTTCGGCCTGGATCGCTTATTCGTGGCCTTTTTAGCTTTATTATATATATAACTTACTATATATATACTAACTTTTAAATCTGTCGGGCCTTGATTGCAAATTCGAGGCCGCTTTACTTCTTTTATATATATAAATATATATATAAATTTTTCTGACTTCGTTTGGCCTGGATTGCTAATTCGTGACCTTTATTGCTTTAGTATATATATATATATACTAACTATATACATTAACATTCATATTTCAGTTTGGCCTGTATTGGAAATTTGTGGCCTTTTTACCGTTTTTATAAATATATATATTTGCATTCTGTCGAGCCTGGAGTAATTCGTGGCTCTTTTACAGCTTTTATAAATATGTATATATATGTATGTATATATATATATATATTTACATTCTGTCGAGCTCTGAGTAATTTGTGGCACTTTTACAACTTTCATATATATATATATATATATATATATATATTTTAGACGAGCCTGGATAAATTCGTGGCTCTTTACAACTTATATATATATTTACATTTTTTGTCCGGGCCTGAGATTGGAAATCTGTTGCCCTTTATAGTTTTATATATATATATATATATATATATATATATATATATTTACATTTCTGTCCGGGCCTGAGATTGGAAATCCGTCGCCCTTTATAGCTTATATATACAATTACATATATATATATATATATTATTTATTCATTGTGATTAAATATCTATTTCAATTATTCATTTGATATGAATTTGTTTTAATATAAATTTGATGGTTTAGATTTCTTTAAATCTAGCCCTTTCTACCTTTCAAAACGGTTCAAAATAGGTCCAACCAGAATCGGAAAGCTAGAATGGCTAAGATTTATTTAAATCTAGCTTTCTTTCTAGTTTTTTTAAATATTAAAGCAACCTCGCGACCCTCAATTTTTTATCTAGTGGGAACAAGAAGTTTTGGCTATGCGCATACAAGGATTTGACTGATGAATCCTTTGTTTTGCGACGTATAGATGTAAATATACATTCTTTGTGAATATCTGTGCTGTGCAGGTTTTCTTGGCCTCTTTCTGTGAGTCTAGGAATTGTGGGATTCATGATCAAACTTGATAGGTGGTTTTATGACCACTTATTCGGATAGTAACCAGCTTGTTTTGTTGCTTAAACTCAAGTAATCCTGTGCTTTTAATATGTCTTTCTTGTGTTTTGCAGTTTTCATGTTTAGGAACTCTCCGAGTGCAATTTGAGTGTTAAAGGACCAAAGATGGCCTAAATGGGGCAAAGCACAGAAAGTGGCTTAAAGCATAAGGAAGGCACGATGGCATGACAAAGGAGCAATGGTTTGTAATGAAGCAATGACGCCAAAAGGAGCAAGAATGGAATGATGGCATGACAACGGGAAGGAAATGCAATCCGGACATCGTTTGGGTGGTTCACGTTCATTTCATGTTCTTGGATTGGAACTTGGTTCATATTGTAGAGCATCTTATAAGCTTTCCGAAGGTGGATGTTAGTATTGTTTCGTAGCGACCGGACCAGGGTCAGAGGACCCGGATTCGGGGGTGTCACATCCCTTCTCATAATCCTTCAACTGTCGTGACGCATACGCAATGACTCTGCCATTTTGCATAAGCACACAGCCTAGCCCTTTATGCGATGCATCACTATATACCACAAAGTTTCCTATGTCATCCGAAAGGGATAACACGGGAGCTGTGCTCAACCTCTTCTTAAGTTCTTGGAAACTTTCCTCACACTTCTCCGTCCAGACAAATTTCACAACTTTCCTAGTCAAATTCGTTAGTGGAGTTGCGATCTTGGAAAAGTCCTGAATGAATCTTCTGTAATAGCCTGCTAATCCAAGGAAACTTCTTACTTCCGACGGTGTTTTCAGTTGATCCCAATTCATCACTGCTTCGACTTTGGAGGGATCCACCAAAATTCCGTCCTTATCAATCACATGTCCGAGAAATTGCACCCTTTCAATCTAGAATTCACATTTTGAGAATTGGCGTACAACTTCTCTCTTCTCAACACCTCCAATGTCAACTTCAAATGCTCAACATGTTTTTCCTTAGTTTTTGAATACACCAGTATGTCGTCGATAAAGACCACCACAAATTTGTCCAAAAATGACTTGAACACTCCATTTATTAGGCCCATAAATGCTGCAGACGCATTCGTTAGACTAAATAACATAACCAAAAATTCGTAGTGACCATATCGCGTCCTAAACGCTGTCTTCGGGACATCTTCTGGCCTCACATTCAGCTGATGATAACCACTTCTCAGGTTTATCTTTGAGAAATATCTCGCTCCCTTTAATTGATCAAACAGATCTTCAATTCTTGGCAACGGGTACCTGTTATTAACGGTAACCTTGTTTAATTCTCTATAATCGATGCAGAGCCGCATCGTACCATCCTTCTTTTTAACGAATAACACCGGCGCTCCCCACGACGAAACGCTCAGTTGAATATATTTCTTGTCTAGTAGCTTTTGTAGCTGAACCATCAATTCTTTCATTTCTACTGGAGCCATTTAGTACGGTGCCTTCGATATTGGAGCCGTTTCTGGGGCCAAATCGATCACGAATTCTACTTCCCTGTCAGGCGGAAGTCCTGGAAGATCGTCTGGAAACACATCCACGAAGTCCCTTACGACTGGTATTTCCTCTAACTTTGGATTCTCTTTACGACTGTAGATTATGTAGGCTAAATATCCTACACAGCCTTGTCTTAATAACTTCCTGGCTTGCATCATCGTCAGACAACTCGCTTGCCTAGGAGATTTGCTGCCATAAAACACAACCTTTGATGGAGTCATAAGGTTAATACATTTCTTCTCATAATCAATTACAACCCCATAATTGAATAGCCAATCCATTCCAAGGATAACGTCAAATTCCACAAGTTTAATCGGGATAAGATCTACATTCATAACGTTACCCTTAATATCCACTCTACAGTTCTTGTGTATATATTGAACAGGAATCACTTCCCTGTTCGCAATCTCTATGTTCATAGGGATTTCTAATTCGTCTTTCTGCAATTCTAAGTTCTTTGCAAAGTCATCAGATATAAATGAACAAGTAGCACCCGAATCAAATAAAACATAAGCATTGACTTTATTGATCGGAATGATACCTGACACCACATCACAAGACTGTACTGCATCCTGTACGGTCATGTTGAATGTCCTTGCAGTTGGTCGGCTTGTCGAAGTCAGTCCGATAATTGTAAGAGGATTTCCACTGCTATTCCCCTTGTTTCCCCCTGACCCTGCCCCTCTAAATGCCTTCTTGGGATAGTCTCCAGCCAAGTGATCCTTTTACCCACATGTGTAGCAGGCACCCTTCTTAGGGTTAGGGCAATTAGGTGCTATGTGGCCTTCCTGACCACAATTGAAGCAAACTCTTTTCCCCACTCCCAAGTGAGATATTCCACAGGTTGCGCATGGTTCTATCCTTTTCTTCTGACTCCCTTGCTGATTTATGGATGACGGGTTGTCATTCAACCTTCGTTTATGATTATTGTTTCCTCCCGTGTTACTGCCACTAGCCTTATTATTTCCTTCACTTTCATTCTTCTTCTTCTTCTGATCCTGATTATACTTGGTCACCGCTTCGCTTCCACCTTCAGCGAGTATAGCCTTCTCTAGAACTCCAGTAAAAGTGTTCAATTGAAACATTGACACTTTGCTATACAACCAGGGTTTTAGTCCCTGCTCAAATCGCCTAGCCTTTCTCTCGTCAGTATGCACTTGATATTGGGCAAACCTAGCCAATTCGTTAAATTTTGCCGCGTAATCGGGCACGGTCATATTACCCTGTTTCAACTCCAAAAATTGCACCTCCATTTGATTCTGGGAGCTGGTCGGGAAGTACATCTCGAAAAACATCTTCGTAAACCTTTCCCAGGTTATTACACCTTCTCCTCCCTTGACCTTATTTGCCTGCCACCAGTAGATGGCTTCTGATTTTAACATGAATGTTTTGTAGGCGGTCTTTTGGTCCTCCCAAACTCGGGCGACCTCAAAAACTTTCTCTATCTCCATAACCCAAGTCTGAGCTGTTATCAGGTTTGTGGAGCCTTTAAACTCTGGCGGTCCCACCACCTTAAAGTCCTCAAACGAAGTGTTCGGTGGATCTTGAGGCTGACTGTTCATCGCTCCAGCTAATAAATTTACCAACTGCTGAACGGGGTTCGTATTGGCATCATTGTTGTTATTGTTATTCGTTGACCCTTCTTGGGCCTGTCAACGGTTTTGTCTCCTTCTTGGCTGCATATTTCTGTTAAGATATACGCTCATTAGATCTTTATTCAATCTCTTAAATACTTAAGACTTAACTCAAATATTTATCATAATCACTTTAACTCAGATCATCACAAATAAACTTTGATATTTTATTTAAATCAAAAGCTTTTAAACATCGTACTATAACATCTCTGCCATTTACATCAACTATCCCGAGATAAATAACCTACAGAATTTAAATCATCAGAATATTCCTTTGTTTATAATCACATCGGAATTTACATTATTAACTTTCAGTTAAGCATTCACATAATCATACTGTCCTATCACGGCCTGCTAAGACGTCGGACAACTTCGCTACGCTCCTCCTCCATAATGCGGGACATAGTCCTGCGATCTAGCATATATCCAGGTAGTCCCTCGAACTAAATTGGATATCTCATAACTCAGTTCTGGGCCTCATCAATTTCCCTCAGAAACGTGTAGCCCGTCTTATCAACCTTAGCCCTCTTTGCACGCGTATCATCCTCTGCAAGATCTGCACGTCGTGAATTGCTCGCCCAAGCTTCCTCTGCTATGGAAAGTTTTTCTGATTTCTCTTTTATCTCATTCTTTAACCTTTCTACCTCCTCTGAATTCAGCTCACTTTGGCCCTTCTCATGAACCAAATCCCACTCCACATTTCCAGGACGGGTGTGGAGGGTCTCAACCTCACCATCCTTCTTCTCGATGGTAGTCCGTTGAGTAACCGTCTGCTCCCTCAACTCCTGAATCGTATCTCGTAACTTTATGTTGCGATCATACAATTCATCGTACATCTCAGCGCTGACAAAGTTCGGTGGAAACTCCTCAGGGTCTTCCTCCTCTTCCTCCTCCTCCTCGGCTGCCTCAGCCGGGATCTCAAACTCCTCAGGGTCCTCCTCTAAGTCAATCTCTGGCTCATGCTCTCGACCAATGACTGTGATCAAATGAGATGGCTCTGGCTGAACTAACTGCTCCCAGACTATATGTATGTCTCGGGGCTCCTCATCTCTAGTCTCTTAGGGTACAACATCCATGGGCTGACTAGATCTTCCGGCATCTGACATCTTGACAAATTAAATTTTAAGTCTTAGATATTAAGTGATGCTAATCAATACTCTAGCAAGTATACAATTATAAACACATAGCACATAATGTAATTTTATTATCTTTCTTAGAACTCAATGAGAGTTATCATTACAATGTTCTCGAAGGCTACTATCTTAAGGTTTTCCCCCACCTAAGGTTCATAACCTACGACTTTGATACCAACTTGTGACACCCCCAAATCCGATATCTTAATTTCCACAGAATTTGGTGTTCACTGTTCAAATATCATGTGACTATCTACCCATAATAATAGAAATTCATTAAATAAATAAATAATCCATCATCTCCCTATAATAGGGTTACAATATCTGAAATAGTAAATACATAATCAATCCTAGCTTATACTTAACCTTAAATTTCTGTTGCGGAAACGTAAACAAATAAGTCTTAATCATTACACATAAGTCTTGAGATTTAACATTTTCAATAACACCACAAGTCTTCAACACTTGTTAGCTTTTCCTTTGTCCTTGCTACTAGAAGGTTCATCACATCGTTCATTTTTAGCTGCAATGTTATTATGCAAGAGTAAGCACGAATGCCCGCAAGTATAACAATATGACAATAATAACATGCGAGTGAAACAAAGAAATCTGAACAACAGAAAGCTCAACTTTTGAATCAAGAATAATAATCGAGAATCAAAGTTACTTATGAGGGTCATTAAGACCTTGAACTATGTCCTAGGTTGTCAAGTATATTAACCTTTAAACCTTTAATAGTCATAAGACTATGAACTTCACTTCTCGTACGTAGGGGGATAAGCCCTTCGTACCAATACTGTGCACAATACCTCAACGCTTAAAGCATCATCAATTCCCCTTTTAATAGGGTTGTTCATCTTAGTTTGACATCAGAGTTTGCACCAAATAAAGTTTGGTTTGGATAACTCAATAGTAGTTCTGGAATTTAGAACGCTCATCAACTATGGACTAGTCGAATGAATAAGAGTTCGCTAGTCTTAAAGGATTCAACAATAAATGATATTCAATTTGAATAATAACTTCTCAAGGGTATACAATCGAATAAGTATCGTATAACTGAAATGATACTTTTAAAAGAATCATAACATCTTATATGAAATCTTGAATTTGAATAATCAAGATTAAGTACTTGCTCGATATAGAATTTAAGTCTATAACTTGCTCAATGTAAAGATTTGAGTTTAGGAAACTTGCCTCGTGCGCAAGCTACAATTATAACTCACGTTCTTTAATTACTCTTACCCTTTAGTAGATGATGAAGATGAATACAATTATAGACAATACAATGATTTCTCAATTTCTTTTCTCTCTATCTCTCTTAATTTCTTCTTTTTCTCTCTAAGTTCTTCTCTTTGACTTCTCTTATATTTTTTTATCTGATAATGATACGATAGAATAGACTAAGTCTAAATATAATACGTATAATTAACGTCAGTTAACTTAACCACCCAAACTTCCCATAGGGCCTAGTTTGGTTGCTTCCTTTTCCTCCTTTCCTTTTATTTTAATTAACTAGTTTAGTATATAGTTAATTGTCACATTACTAATTACTCAATTAATTTTGTTTAACTAAATTAAATAAAATACGATAACTCACATTAAATCACATTGTCACATAATTAATATTCTTATTTATTAATTATGTCAATTCCTTAATTCTCTAATTAATTATTAAATTAATTAGAATAATATTATGCTTATTTAATTAATTTATTTAATCAAATAAACTCAATTAAATATATACTCTGAACTATAAAATTACTACACATTAATTTAATTATGTAACACATATAAGTAAATTAATCTACCACAATCTCATGAATTAATTATTTAACTCAATAATTAAATCATCAAAAATATTTATTTATTTCAATAAATATTCAAATAACTTTATAAAATTCTCGTTCGTCACAATATGAACTCGTTGCGTACGGGTAGAATCTGATATGATTGGATAAATGTTAAATTAAAAACCTAGTTTTGATGAATTAAATGAGTAGAGATTAGTAGGCTGTAATTTCGAGGACGAAATTATTAGAAGAATGGGTGAATGTGACAACCCGAAAATTCATAAGATTTTAAATGATTAAAATAAAGGTTAAGGAATAAAACCTAGATGGAAATTTGAGAATTTAGTTGAAAATTTTAAAGAACCTATATGGTTTGATTTGAATTCTTAAAATGTGTATATGTATAGGTACATATATATATATATATATATATATATATATATATATATATTAGCAAGAGAAATGATAAGAATAAATATAATATGAGATTTGTGGGACATTTCTCTAAGTATTAAATTATTTGGTATAAGTATGTATATTATTTGATTGCTTATATTTGCTTATTATATAATAAGCAAAAAAAAACTAATATAACCTAATATATATTAGGTATGGAAAGGATGTTAGTATTTAAAATATAAACTAACCCTAAGAGATTTATTTTATACATCTCAGTTAATTAATTTTATAACCTAATTTAAGCAAGTCTAATTGGGTTAAAAAATTAAATGTATATGAGTAAGGAATTGAATTACAATTGGGGAATGAAAATCCTAATTAAATAATTAGGGTATGATAGAATTAAAATTAGTGGACTATGTTAATTTACATAGCCCAATTATTTTATTATCAAGCCCAAAGTAATTAATTTGCAGCCCAAAATTTTAACCCAATGGAAGAGGGATGTTGGACATTTAGTAAGTTAAATAAAGTAATAAAAACAAACCAAATTGGGAGAATAAAGGGCCTAATTTTCGGCCAAACAAGGAATAAGAGAGGAGGGAATGCATGTAATCATTACATTTAACAACTCCCACCAACTCCCTCATATGTGTCATTTGCTCATTCAACCAACAAGTTTGTGCAAGTGTGCAAGCAACCTCATAAGTAATGCGTAGAGAGAGAGCAAGAGAAGTTGGTGGATGTAAATAGATATAGAACATATATCTATATACAAATGACTAACACCCACAAACCAATTTTCTTTTCATTTTCTCTCACCTCTTGTTAGCTTCCAAAAAGAAAGAGAAAGGGGGGTACTCGGACAAGAAAGGGAGAGAGAGGAGAGGGACGGCTGGAACTAAAGAGAGAAAAGGAGAGAGAAGAGTGGCCATGGAAGCTATTAAATAAGAGAAGAAGGAAGAAGAGAATTCAAAAAGGTATAAAACTCTAAAACTCTAAATTTTGTTACTTTCTTTGGATGGAATTAGGATCTAATGTTTTTAAACTTAAAAGCCTTAGATCTACATGTGAATAAGTGTGTTATATGTAGATCTATCACTTTTGATTATCAAAAGTTAGATCAAAAGCAAAAAAAAGAAACTATGTTTTAAAAGTTAGAAAACACTAATTTTCTTAGCTTAGATTATGTTTTGATTGGGTTTAATGAAATTAATGAAGGATCATGGTAGATCCTTGAGTTTAATGAATTTTATGATGTATTATATTAGTTTATGGTGGCTAATGTTTGATTAACCAAAATATCATGGAAGATTTCTTAGAAAACCTAATAGTGAGAAAAAACTATTTTTGGGGAAAACAGAACCTGAAATTAAAATGATCATATCTCTCATTCTATTTGGAATTTTTGAGTGTGGTCAATTTCTGAAGTTAGATATATAAGTCTTCTAACGTTTTCAAGTAGAATAACTAAAAAATTCCTTGTAGATTTTTGTCTGGACAGTTTTTAGCAAAGGACGCGAAAACTGAAAAATGACAAAAAGTATGCTGTTCAGATTTTCAAGGATTTTTTCGACCACTTAATTTGTGTAATAAATTCCAATATTTTGTGACATGAAAATATATGGGATAAAGTAGCTTGTGTCCAAAAATGAACTCATTCTGACTTAAATTGACCAAGTTATGACCATTTTAATATTTAGGATTTTTAGACGAAAAATGCTATAATCGGAGTTCTATAACTTCGATGGCAACAAAATTTAAACTGGAAGCTCACGTTAATACGTGTAAGATCCCGCCAAGAGTTGGGAATTTCTAGAGTTAAGCGTGATGTAGCAAATTTCTTAAGAAATTAACTAGAAATGGTCTTTTGAAAAATACTAAAGGAAATTGAAAAATTCCTGAAAAATTATTTTTGTGTATGGAATACATGTATTTATGTGTGGAAAAAAGATAAAATAAATAATAAGATGATTTGGTTAAAAAAGGGGATTCCAGTTTGCTGGATTGGAATCCAATTTGCTGGATTGCAATCTGGTTTGCTGGATTGGCCATCAAGTTGCTGGAATGGTCTGTTTAGATAATCTAGATTACTGGATAAGTATGTTTTGTCAATCCAGGCTTGCTGTATTGGATGTAAGTTGAATTCAGGCTTGCTAGATTGGGGGACAGTTGAATCCAGTCTGTTGGATTGGAAAATAATTTACTAAATTAAAAGTTATTTGAATCTAGGTTGCTGGATTAGGTATTCGGCTTACTAGATTATAAGAAGGACTTATAAAATGAAATATTAAGTGTTAATTCACAAGTTGTATGATATAGTAGTATTAAGTCTAAGGTAGTACAATCGTACCCTTTAATGGTTGATGTATGGTAGCTGGGCTAAACGATTCCTTCATATGGGGAAGGTATATACGAATTAGCAACCGATCTAACTCGCTGTGAAAATAGTGTAGACGAAACGGAAGTTAATTTGTTGGTTGTTTGTGGAAAACCACTCAGTATACTATATTGAATACTGTTAAAAGACTCGATGTGTGCCAGGTTTAGACTTATGTAGACGTATGTTGTTAAGGTGTGATCTAATATTTGATTATGTGGTTAAGTGTTAGATAGTTTACTTATAAAGTAATGGTATCAAATGATATACTGATTAACAGATCAATCTTATAACTGATAGGTCTTTTCAATAAAGCGATTAACTTAAATTGCGTAGCAGTAATCGATGGTACAGGCAAGTTCCTATACTCTTTTGTTGAGCAAGTTTTCTCTAACTCAAACTTGAGTTATATTTTCAAAGTATGGTAGTGAATAATTATTGTTGATTATTCACATCTATACTGATTATTGATTCGCACTTAGTGCATGTTACATATGTTCATCAGGTATGAAAGGCTGATCACCTTCATTACCCTAAGGTTCAGTTAAAGTTGTTCATGGTCCTTGTTGACATTAAACATTATTGCTTTAGTCATTCATTTATTAAAACTCTGATTTATGCTCTTTCACAATTATTATATTGTTGAAACTTCGTCAGCTTATTATTCATTTTCAATCATGATATATCTTCTTTTGAACTTAAACTTATTAGGCAAAATTGTTGCTCACCCTTGCTATATCATGATAACCATTTCAGATTAAGACGAAACTTCGGACACAGGTAAAGGCAAAGACAAGTTTCAGGATTGGATTATTGTACAGTTAAAATTGTAATAGTATTGGACGCAAATGGCATTGTATGTCGTATAGGATATTAAAAGCAGGTAATCAGTTAAGGTTAACAGACCTTGGGAATTATGTGTAAAAGTTTATTGTATAAATAATTTATGTTTATATCTTCCGCAGTAATTATAAAAATGATGTATCGTAACGTACCATGTCCGAGGTTCTGGCGACCCGGATTTGGGGGCGCTACAATATATACAATTAAACATATATAAGCCATACTAGCATGAATTCTCATAAAATTCAAATTACAGAGAAATAAAACAATGAAGAACAATAAAACATGATTTTAAAAGATTACAAAGTAAGAATTATACCCTTTTGGTGTTAGGAAGAAGAAGATGATGATGAATTTCTTGCTTTTGAAATCACAGAGCATTTCTTCCCCTTTCTTTCTTCTCTCTTTTCTCTCTTTTCTTTCTCTGCTCTTTCTCTCTAACACTAACTAACTTAACTAACGTATAAACTAATATGTATAACTGATATACATATATTAGATATAGAATATAATTCATATAATATAACTGACAAAATACTTAATTCATTAGTAAATACATCAGTTATGTTTATTTTGAAATTCAAAAGTCATAAGGCTTGTTTGGCAAAAACCATTTAATTTTAAAAATAGATTTTTAGTAGTTAAAGCCTTGTTTGGTAAAAACTAATTTAAAACTCTTTTTATTTATTTTAATAAATACTTAAACATATACTTTCAATGTTACACTTTATTTAATTAAATTCCAACAATCTTATTTAATTAAATACAAGCTAACATTAATTAATTAATTAAAATTGTCACATAATACTAAATTGTTACAGAATTATAATTACTCACTAATCAAAGTCTCATGTAACAATTACCATATAATATTCATCTAATTTAATTATCTCAATTAAATTAGAAGTACAACACAAAATTGCTTACACAATAATTTAATATTAAATATTCGTTTAATTAATATACTGCACTTAATTAAATTTCTTTATAACATAATCACATAAATTATTTATTTAACTCAATAAATAAATAAATTAGAATATTTATTTAATTTAATAAATATTTAGAATCAATATAGAAAATCTCATTTGTTACAATCTTCCCTTCTTAAAAGGATTCTGTCCCCAGAATCACTACTAAAAAAATCTCATCCGTTACAGGAACAGGCTTCACCAACAAAGGCGCCGAAGACAAATACCACTTTATCCCCTAAAAGCATCTTCACATTCTGATGTCCACTGAAAGCTCTTCGCATTCTTCGGCCCTTTCAAAGTATCAAAAAATGGCAGACACCTCTCTACTGATTTAGACATGAACCTCGTCAAGGCTGCTATCCGACCCGTCAGACGCTGAACATCCATGTATGACTGTGGAGACTTCATGTTCAGAATAGCCTTTATTTTTTTTGGGTTCGCCTCGATTCCTCTCTAGCTGATTATATACCCCAAAAACTTCCCTGCTCCCAATCCTAAGGTGCACTTGGTTGGATTTAACCTCAGATTGTAATGCTGAACTGTCTTGAAATAATCCTCCAAGTCATCCAGATGACCACGAACTGACATGCTCTTGACGATCATGTCATCCATGTAAACCTCCATACTCTTCCCCAGTTGTTTGCCGAACACATAGTTCATCATCCTCTGATACGTTGCCCCCTCATTCAGCAATCCAAAAGTCATCTTCTTGTAGGCGTACACCGACCGATGTGTGATGAATGCTGTCTTCGGGATATCCTCCTTACACATCAAGATCTGATGATACCCCGAGAACGCATCCATGAAGCTGAGCAAAGCATACCCCGAAGTAGCATCGATAAGCTAATCGATATGTGGCAGAGGATAGAAGTCCTTCGGGCATGCCCTATTCAGATCAGTGTAATCAATGCATACCTAGTGGCTGTCGTTTAGCACTTCAAAATTAACCTTACTCCTATTCCACTAACTCAAGAATTAGTATAGTAACAAACAAGAATTTGAAAGTAGTATACATACAAGCCAATCATGTATGATGATAAAGCATATACTTTGGAGACAATCTTATTTATTTATTAATAAAAAATATTCATTTATTAAAGGCATTTAATTATCTACATGGTGCTGTTTTTGTAATATGTAAATAACCCATTGTTTTAAGCAATATTTTTAGAATCATGATGATGATCATGCAAATGAGATCTAAATTCTTAAAAAACTTTAAAACTAAAATAATCCCCAATCGTGGGATTACTAAATCCAGATAGATTAGTACATATGTTGCTTGCTCATTGGATGAGGATGATTGATCTTATGATCATTTGTGTGGAGACACTAATGCAAGTATGTAGGTGCTAATTGGAGAATAAGTTCACTGAACGTGACTCGCTATGGAATACCTAATGGAGTTTTAATCGTCTGTCAATAGTAATTCCTAATGTGATAGTAGTACAAGTGATCCTTGGACTTGAGATCATCATAGTATCTTGTATGTAATGAATTATACTTTGACTTATTCCTTAAAGCCCTTTAGGGTATATAAAAGGGTATGCTTGGGTATAATGAGTTACATACGGAGATAATGAATGATCAATAAATAATCTACCACGTCTAGTAAAAGAGGACATATGTCCTATGTGATTTGGTAAATGACAACCTAGGAATCCTTGGCCAAGGTGGAATGAAATTAGAAAGTAGTTTCTAATTTGCATTAAATGGAGTTGTGCATTTTCTAATCGAAATACATATAACTAATTAAAATAAGACTTGACAGTAATTCAATGTCTTATATTTAATTGGGACATTGTATGGTGGAAGGATTGAATTGTTTGATAACTATTTACTCACATGTTCGTTTATGATTAATGTTGAAATCTATATTATCTAAAAAGTCATTGATCGCTAGGGAGGCTTATCCGTAGTGTAGAATAAATATTATTTATTTAAATAGATTATTAGTTTAATTTATTTATTTAAATAAGATTAAAATTATTCTAATTGATTTATTCACAACCGGTTTAATATGAAGAACCTAAAGGGTAACACCATAAAAGGAAGAATAATTATTTAAGAAGGTAATGACATAATCGTAATAATGCATTAAGTGTAATTAATTTAATCTATGGTGATAGAATAATTAAATAGCTTAATATTTATTATTTAATATTTTGGAAATATTAAATATAAATTAATAAGAGGAGTTTTATTAATATTATTACAATTATTATTATTTTAATTTCTAAAGGAGTTTAATAATTAATTTAATATTAGTACTCTCATTTATTCCTAATAAGATTAGGAGACAAATTAATTAAATAAATTTAATTAATTATTCCCTATGTAGTGGGAAGCTTAAATTAATTAAATGAGTTTAATTAATTAAAAGAAATCCCATGTCTAATATGATTAGAAGGGTTGACCAATATCTATATAAAAAGAGTCTTATAATAGATATTACTTGATGCAATTCTAATTATTGGAAAGTACTCCCTTTCTATAGAGGATAGAAAACTAAGTCAACCACCCTCCTTCTTGATAATTCATCTTCCTATGTGGATCACCTCTAGAGGCCAAACACTTGGGTGACTAACGTTGATCAAATGAAGGAATCTAACCCAAAAATTCTAGGAGATCACGAAGAACAAGGAGTTGAACTCGTACCTGTGGAAGCTTCGTTCTACAAGGGTATGATTTCATAACTTCCTTCTTATTTATCGTTTTAAATTAATAATTTGCATAAAGGATGATCCGGGTAATGGTTTTGTAGAAAACTTTAAACTCTAATATACAATACTTCCGCTAATTTTGCAATTTGATTGCGTCATTATTTCGTACAAACCCAACAGTGGCATCAGAGCCAAACCTTTATGCAATTATTAATTGTTCTGATTTCATATACATATGGGTATGTATTTAGAATAATTTATTGGGCATAATTTTATTATATAAAATTATAATTTTTATGAAAAAAAAAAGTGATTGAGTTTTTAAAAAGTTGCCCAGGATACTTTTTGGAAATCAACTATTATAAAAACTGATTCAGTTTTTAAAAGTTACCCACGGATACATTAAAGGTTGTTGAAGGAATAGGATTTCAAAGAGGCATATATATATATATATATATATATATATATATATATTCCTAATAATTTTATATTTAAAATAAAGAGTTTATTTTAATCTTGAAATTGGATTTCATGTAATTTAAAATTGCCCATTAAATGATACTCATATATATATAGAATGTTTTATTTCATGAGATAGATATTTATTTATTGATATATATGGTGATATGTATGATAATAAATAGGGATTGATTATGGACCATTTGACCAATGTGATTGGATTTTATTTTAGTTGAATGCTTGAATGAATGGATTTTATTAAATGGGGTCTGCGTACCTCGTCTTCTCTGATTTTTCTTAATGTAAAATTCTATCTCTCTCCTATGTACTTCCCCTTGACTGCTGATCAAGGTTTCTATTTAATTTTAAATAGTTAATATAATAGAGATAGTTAGAATTATCTTGAAGAAATTGGAGACCTAGGGAGCAAGGAGCAAGGAACGCGTTAAGACCCATTTGTATGGAGCCCGGGTTTAAATGTAATAGTTACGTTTAAATTTAAATTCTTTCACTCCTAGGTTTGACCTTTTTGTTCACTTGGTGGCTCTAGTGAACCAAACTAGAATAAAAGTCTATAATAAATCCGGGTAGAATATAGTATTCTATATGTGCATGCTAAGTATTATATATATTATATTTTATACAAACATGCTTCGCATGTTTAATAAAATGACGCGTATTTTATATATATATATATATATATGTGCATGCGCGCTAAACAAGATGAGACAAATAATAACAAACCCCTCAAAGAAATTATATTAAGTCGAAAGCGTTCAAGTGATATTTGAAATATCGAACTTCGCCTTCTAGCATGATAAATTAATAGATCATTAAATATTCAATATGAGCTTGTTGTGCTATCCACAAGGCGAGTATTGCGTATTTAAAATATTAATTAATCACATTTGATGCTTATCAAGAAAATTGAACTGATCTAGTCTTGTTGTGCTATACACAAAGACGAACATTTTTCTTTTTTGTATTTATGGAAGTGCTAGGCTGGACTTAACTTAAATCATTTTAGTTCGGATGTGCACACACTTGACCATTATGATTTAAGAGGCAAAATAAAAGGAGTTACATGGTGATGTAATTAACAAGAGTTGTCTACCTATTTATTTGTATATCGCTTGTTGTGCTATCCACAAGGTTATATACATTATGGGATCCTTATTCTCACTAGCAAATCTTTAATTAGATATTGCCTGAACTATATAAATGAGGGTAATATAGTTTGATAAAAATAGTGGGAGATACCAATTTAAAATAAAGACCTAAATTTATTTTGGTATGCAAAATTAATAAAATGAATGTTTGCTAAAAAATTTATTTTTCACAAGCAGAATTTTAAAAATGTCAAAATCACTAATTTCACTGCGAAGCATACTTGATGCTAATAAGCTTACCTGGCCGAATTATACTGACTAGCTAGAAAATCTGAGAATAGTTCTCACTGCTGAAAAGATTTCTTATATCCTAAATTCACCTTTCCCTGGAACTGTTCCAGAAACAGCCTCTGAGGAAGAGATTGCCACCATTGTAAAGTGGCAAGACAATGCATATATGGCTCAATGCATCATGCTCGCATCCATGAATAACGAGCTTCAGCGTTAGCATGAAAACATGGATGCTCCTACTATGTTGCTTCTCCTCAAGGAGTTGTATGGTGAATAGAGTATGACTGCTAGATATGAGATATCTTAGGAGCTCTTTCGATCTTGTGAGAAGGACATGAGTCTAGATATGAGATATCTTAGGATCTTGTATGGTAAATTTTCACATGAATCAAATTTCCACAGTTTGTGATCAATCTGATTGAACGCCTTGGACAGCTTGGGTTCGTCATGGATGGGGAGTTGAGTCAAGACTTGGTCTTGCAGTCACTCCCTCAGACCTTCTCACAGTTTGTGGTAAATTTCCACATGAATAAACTAGATGTCAGCTTGCCTGAGCTGCTTAACATGTTGAAAACTGCAGAAGGTCACTTCCCATCCAAGAATTACCATGTCTTGATGGTGGATTCTTCCAATAAAAGGAAGAGGCCCAAGGTGTCTTCTGAAAAGAAAAATCCAAGAAGGCTAAGGGAAAGAGGAAAGAAAAGGAGCAAAAGAAACCTGAACCAGCTAGCAAGGGAATGTGCTTCCATTGCAACGAGCCGGGACATTGGAAAAGGAACTGTAAGAAGTATCTAGCAGAGAAGAAGCTTGGAGAAGCTTCGACTTCCAATCAAGGTTTGCTCATGATTGAAATTAATTTTTTCAGAAAGTTAAAATTCTACTTGGGTATTGGATACCGGCTGTGGTTCTCACATATGTAATACTGTGTAGGGACTGGTCAGAAGTAGAAAGCTGAATAAGGATGAGGTTGTCTTACGAGTGAGAAATGGAGCAAAGGTTGCGGCATTAGCTATGGGTACTTATTGTTTAGCACTGCCTACGGGCAAGTCCTTTTATTTAGATAACTGTTATTTTACTGAATATCATTAGAAACATTATTTCAAATTCTATATCAGATATAGATGGATTTAAAATTAAAATAAAGAACAACAATTGTTCTATTTATAAAATAATGTTTTATATGGTAATGGTAATCTGTGAAATGGACTTTATATACTTGACTTGCATGAAAATATATTTCAAATAGAACAAACTAAGAAAAGGAAAAGAGATGATGTTAATTATACCTATATGTGGCACTGTAGACTTGGTCATATCAATGAAACAAGATTATCCAAGTTGCATAAGGATGGACTCTTAGAGCTATCCGATTATGAATCATATCCAACTTGTGAATCTTGTCTCATGGGTAAAATAACTAAATCTCCTTTTAGTGGAAAAGGAGAAAGAGTTATAGAGTTGTTAGTATTGGTTCACACAGACGTTTGTGGACCTATGACAACGAATGCACGGGGAGGGTATTCTTATTTTATTCACTAAAGATAACTCTAAGATATGGATAAGTGTATTTAATGAAATACAAATCTGAATCGTTTGAAAAGTTCAAAGAGTTCAGAAGTGAAGTATAGAAACAAACTGACAAAAGTATTAAGATTCTTCGATCAGATCGAGGTGGTGAATACTTAAGCGTTGAGTTTCTCAATTGTCTCAAAGAAAACGGTATAATCTCACAATGGACTCCACCAAGTACACCACAGTAAAATGGAGTATCTGAAAGGAGAAATCAAACATTGTTGGACATGGTTCAATCCATGATGAGTTTTACCAATCTTCCAATATCATTTTAGGGTTATGCCCTAGAAGTGGCTGCATATCTACTAAATAAGGTCCCCTAAAAATCTGTCCCCAAGACTCCATATGAGATGTGGACAGGGAGGAAACTTGGTCTTAAGCATGTTAAGATTTGGAGAAGTCCAGCTTATGTGAAAAGTTTCAAAATGATAAGCTAGAGACAAGATCTGAAAAGTGCACGTTTGTGAGATTTCCTAAAGAAAGTTTGGGATACTATTTCTACAATCCTACTGAGCAAAAGGTGTTTGTTGCGAAACACGCTGCCTTCTTGGAAAAAGAGTTTATCCTTGAAGGAGCTAGTGGGAGAAAAATAGATCTTGAAGAAATTCAAGAACCACAAACCACTACGGATCAAGTAGATGAACCTGTCCAAGTAGAGACACCTACTATACAACACCCTACTCGTAAATCTAGAAAAGTACCGAAGATACCGGAAAGGTATGGATTCGTCATAGTGGATGACGATGAGGTACACATCATGGATGATGATGATCCATTGAATTACGAATAGATTATGAGTAATAAAGACTCAGAGAAATGGTAGATGACCATAAAATTTAAAATGGATTTTGAAGCTATGCGCAAGTCCATTTGGATTTTACTTGCTATTGCAGCTTATTATTACTTAATCTGGCAAAATGGACGTGGAGACGCCCTTCCTCAAATATACATTATTAAAGGAGAATGTATGTATGATACAACCAGATGGTTTTTGTTTCAATGGTTAAAGCAAATCATGTATGTGAGCTACAACAATCCATTTATGGATTGAAGCAAGCTTCTCGTAGATGGAACATTCGTTTTGATGAGACAATCAAAGAGTTTGATTTTATCAAAAATGAGGATGAACCATGTGTGTACAAGAAGGTTAGTGGGAGCGCTGTTTCATTCCATGTATTATAGGTTGATGATATATTACTGATAGGAAATGAAATTTCTATGCTAAAATCGATCAAAATAAAGTTGTCTAAACATTCCTCCATTAATGATTTGGGTAGAACATCCCGCATTGGGGACATAAATCTGTATTAATAGATTTAAAAGGATGTTCGGATTAACCCAAGGAAACATATATTTATTAGATGCTAAAGGCGTTTAGCATGGCAAACTCCAATAGGTGCCTCATGATGATGAGCCATAGGGTGTATCTCTCAAAAATTATCCTCAGTAAAAGAGAGATCGCATGAGTTACTATCATATATGCAATGAAATTTACAAGACTTGATGTTGATCAGTCATATTCTAGAGAAGATCACTGTGAGACAGTGATAAACATCTTAAAGTACTTAACTACACTAAGGATGTCATCATATCACATAATGAGTCTAAATTAAACTAGAGTGCTAAACAGACTCAAGTTTTTAGACTGACCAAGACGATAGCAAATCCACTTTAGGGTAAGTTGTTACCTTGAAAAATGGTGTAGTGAATTGGAAAGGTTCCATACAACAAAAGGTTGCTGGTTTAGTGACGAAGACAAAGTATATAACTGTAAGTGAAGCTGCAAGTTGATGTTTCGGATGAAAAGTTCATTACAGAACTACGAATAGTTCCTAAGTCTCATCTTGAATCTAAACATGTGTTGCGGCACTTTGATTAAAGAAATCATTGAAAGAGGAGACGTCACCTTAGAGCGTGTAGTCTCTCAAGGTAACATTGCAGATCCATTTACTAAAGCTATAACACAACAGCAGTTTGATCGTCACTTAGAGAAGTTGGTATGAGATACCATGGCAATTGGCTTTAGTGCAAGTGGGAGATTGAAAGTAGTATGCATACAAGCCAATCATGTATGATGATAAAGCATATACTTTGGAGACAATCTTATTTATTTATTAATAAAAAATATTCATTTATTAAAAGCATTTAATTATCTACATGGTGCTGTTTTTATAATATATAAATAACCCAAAGTTTTAAGCAATGCTTTTAGAATCATGATGATGATCATACAAATGAGATCTAAATTCTTAGAAAGCTTTAAAACTAAAATAGTTCCCAATCGTGGGATTACTAAAAAGGAGATTAGTAAATCCGGATAGATTAGTATATATGTTGTTTGCTTATTGGATGAGGATGATTGATCTCATGATCATTTGTGTGGAGACACTAAAGCAAGTATGTAGGTGCTTATTGGAGAATAATTTCACTTTTAGTGACTCGCTATGGAATACCTAATAGAGTTTTGCTCACCTGTCAATAGGAATTCCTAATGTGATAGAAGTACAAGTGATCCTTGGACTTGAGATTATCATAGTATCTTGTATGTAATGAATTATACTTTGACTTATTCCTTAAAGCCCTTTAGGGTATATAAAAGGGTATGCTTAGGTATAATGAGTTACATATGGAGATAATGAATGATCAATAAAGAATCTACCACCTCTAGTAAAAGAGGAGATATGTCCTATGTGATTTGATAAATGACAACCCAGGAATCCTTGGCCAAGGTGGAATGAAATTAGAAAGTAGTTTCTAATTTGCATTAAATGGAGTTGTGCATTTTCTAATTGAAATACATATAATTAAATAAAATATGACTTGACAGTAATTCCATGTCTTATATTTAATTGGGACATTGTATGGTGGAAGAACTGAATTGTACGGTAACTATTTACTCACAGGTTCTTTTATGTTTAATGTTGAAATCTATATTATCTAGAAAGTCGTTGATCACTAGGGAGGCTTATCCCTATTGTAAAATAAATATTATTTATTTAAATAGATTATTAGTTTAATCTATTTATTTAAATAGGATTAGAATTATTCTAATTGATTTATTCACAACTGGTTTAATATGGAGAACCTAAAGGGTCACACCATAAAAGGAAGAATAATTATTTAAGAAGGTAATTGCATAATCGTAATAATGCATTAAATGTAATTAATTTAATCTATAGTGATAGAATAAATTAAATAGCTTAATGTTTATTATTTAATATTTTGGAAATATTAAATATAAATTAATAAGAGGAGTCTTATTAATATTATTACAATTACAATTATTTTAATTTCTAAAGGTGTTTAGTAATTAATTTAATATTAGTACTCTCATTTATTTCTAATAAGATTAGGAGACAAATTAATAAATGAATTTAATTAATTATTTCCTATGTGGTGGGAAGCCTAAATTAATTAAATGAGTTTAATTAATTAAAAGAAATCCCATGTCTAATATGATTAGAATGGTTGACCAATATCTATATAAGAGGAGTCTTATAATAGATATTACTTGATGCAATTCTAATTGTTGGAGAGTAGTCCTTTTCTATAAAGGATAGAAAACTAAGCCAACCACCCTCCTTCTTGATAATTCCTCTTCCTTGGTGGATCACCTCTAGAGGCCAAATACTTGGGTGGCTAACGTTGATCAAAGGAAGGAATTTAACCCGAAAATTCAAGGAGATCACGAAGAACAAGGAGTTGAACTCGTACCTGTGGAAGCTTCGTTCTATAAGGGTATGATTCCATAACTTCTTATTTATCGTTTTAAATTAATAATTTGCATAAAGGATAATCCGGATAATGGTTTTGTAGAAAATTTTAAACTCTGATATACCATGCTTCCGCTAATTTTGCAATTTGATTGCGTCACGATTTCGTACAAACCCAACAGAATTGATCCCACAGAGAGTATTTTGTTTTATATTTAACCAAGTATTTTCTAATAAATTGGAGGATTTTAGTTCAAAAAGTTGAATTAACAAAAGTGAATTTAAAAGAAGTATCAATGAGTAAAAAAACTTCAATTCTTCAGTTCAGTATTGCCTTTTCACAATTATGGATTAACCAAGTGTTTACAATATTTATCTTTCAATGAGATTAACAATCCTAGATAATCGCGATCGCTAGTTATCCGAAATTCTCCTTATGTGTAAATCTAATACGATAATCGTTAACAAAAGATCCTAACTATCATATAACCTAAAACTATCAATCTAAATTTAATATGATAGAAGCATGAAGAATGAGAATTAGATTGTTCCAAGGAACAATTACACAATCAGGAATTATTTAACTTGTCTTTTAAAAATCTTAATAATATCCAAAAGTTTGACCACAATCGAATATCATTAATTGCTACATATGATCAAACATACATCGTTTGCTTAATATATATCTTAATCTAGCAAATGATATCAATTTACTAATTTAATCCTGCAGAAACCAAATTAGTTAATTGAATAGCATACAAGAGAATTTATATAGATAATCAGAATAAATCTCACATACGAAAGAATAAATAGAATAAACTTGCTCAAACCATTAATTGTAAATAAGGTTCAACATCCCTTCAGAATTGAATTGAGTAGTTTAGCTTGATATGCCTTGATTCTCCAAAACTAGGGTTTAATGAATGAATAAGATGATCTCCAAGAATTTCTAGTTCAAAAGATAAATTAAACCTAAGAAAACAACTAGTATTTATAGTCTATCAAAACCCTATTATAATTAGAATATCCAAATCCTATTTTAACTCAACTTTGTAGCTTTAAGGCAACCAAATCTAGCCAAATCCGTCCGACCAGCGGGCCTCGCGCCTGGTCCCTTCACAAAGTGGGGCGCCCCACGCTAGTTTATCAGGGACTTCTATTTACTATGGCGCAGCCCGCACCTGGATGTAAATCTGCCCAATTCTTACTATTTTCTTCCTTTAAGCTCAGCTATGCTCCTTTCCTGCAACTTAACACAAAAACATGAAAAGTAACCTGTGCTACTTAAGAAACCACAATATATTAAGCTTAGGAATACCAATTTAGTAGGTTTTTAACCTACTCATCAAATACCCCCAAACTTATACAATTGATTTCCTCAAGCAAACAAATACAAACTCCATTTGACATAGCCGAATCTAACATAACTTAACAGAATGAATGCAACTAACAAGATCGAGTAAAAATCTTGGTAACCAAATAAAGGTTGCATAGCCCTCATGAATTGACACTTAGCTTACAATCAATATCGACTCATGAACAATCATAGCCTCTCACACCCTCACCTCATTGACACAACTCTAATCCTCTTCCGTGCTTGTGTGTCCAATTTCATATCAGCAGTTCAAAGTAATTCATGTGATTATTCCCAAACAAATATTTTACCCTTCTCATAAATAACTAATCAAACATGGCATCCACATAAAATTTACGAGAATTTGGTTGCTAAGCAATAAAATATCAACTGTCAAACACTCATGCTTCGTGGGTGCATTTTAAAGCTCCATCCCACCGATTACTCTATATATCTGACTTGTGCAATGTTAAACCCCCTTAGGCTTTTTAATGTTACCCGTGTAACGGACTTTCGGCCAACGACTCCCAAACTCGAAGGCTCTAGGGCGCTAGGTGTGAAGACATCCCCTAGGGTTTACTTGTTCGAGTAACAAAGGCCACGAGGTCAAACTAAGTCAGTTTTTATTTCATAAGTATTTTTTCTCTTTTCTATTTTTCTTTTCTTTCTTTTTTTTCTTTTTTTTAACCACAATTCCCCCAAACTTATGTTTCAGCCAATATTCTATTTTTAATCTGTGATTAAGTAAGTGCCCGTGTTCTAATACACACAAACTCCTAATAATAACTGATAGTCAATTGGTGTGTTTGAAATTTGAAAGAGAACAAGAATAATGCTATGAGGTTACTATGATCGAGCCTAATCAGTTCATGAAACTTGATTTTATGCAAGACCAGTGAAAACCAAAGTCATCAATCATTAATTTCATTACCATGACTCATCGCTCAATCTCCATGTATTATGCTATATGCATGCTTCTACTGACATAATTCCTACATGAATGCCATATATCTAATAAAAACTTTTTTTCAATGCATATGGTAAGTATGAACTAAATTAACTCTACATGCAACTACATGCAACCTAATATGTATGCAAAACACAAAGAATTGAATCCCTCCAAACTTAAATCAGGTAAAGTCCCCATTACGTTGTCGTAGGAAATATTAAAAATGAGGACTTCCCTAGCGACGAGTCAAGACTCGTCATAACCTTCATAATCGGATAGGAGGTAGGCAGGCAGAATTGGAGGAATGGGCAGCTGAAATGGCTTTGAATTTTATGTGAAGCGTGAAAAGGCATCGGCCAATGCTATAAATTCCCCAACATTGTATGTATGCATCACGGCTTGGCGTTGGGTAAGTCACAGATTTTGCCGTTGACTTTGTCGCTGAAAATGTGCTGAAGGCTCTGCTCCGACCGCGTCAGCCATTGGCTCGTCAGCTTGTGGTGGTGAGGGTGGTGTTGAAGATGGTATCATGATGTAACCCTCACCTCGAGGATGTGACCGTGCTCCCGACCATTCTCTGTATTTTTTAATGGTAGAATGGTCAATGATGGCCATTGGTTGTTGGACAGGCTCCGAGGCGTGCCATTGAACTCCCGCTTACCGGCATGAATCAATGATGAGGAATTCATGTAGTAACCCTCCTGTGGTACCCCATCTCAGCAATTGTTCAATAGATTCTTGAATGCATAGCCCGACGTCGACGTTCAATATCTCAACTGCATTATTTGACCCTAACTCAAGGTAGACGATGCCATAAAGAAGTCATGTCAGTTCCTTAGTTACGTCATTTTAGTGATGCGTAGGCATGAGTCGAGCACAAATAAACGCGTACCACACCTTCCCATATCGACTTAGAGCGGCGAGTGGAAAAGTGACTTTTTCATCGGTGCCCGCTTTGGTTGCCCATTGAGTTCCTGGGTTAGAAAGTCGTACTATGATCTCATCTAGATTGGACAGATGGTCCTCGTATCGCACTATCTGCGGTGTTTCCACCCCAAAGTATTGATTGATTACCGCTGCTCTAAATAACACTGGCTTGCCACGAACCATAACCACGTGATCAACATGTTCGATTGCATTGGCATAAAACTCCTTGACAATGTTGATCACAGTCGGTTTAGGTTTTTCCACCAATTAAAACCAGTTGCGCTCCACAATCATGAGCGCCATGTCGCCGTCCAAATTGGTGTCCGGTTTCAGTCCTCTTTTTGGCACTAGAGTTTTCTTATATATTAATTTGTTGTAGCGGGTGGATGTTGCCTTACTCACAAACCTAGTTGCATCAAACCATGGAGGAGCACTAGATGTCGAAGTCCAGTGGCCTTTTGGATGCCATGATGTGTAGAATGAAACCATGAACTAACTTAGGCAAATTATCGAACAGTTGGTGTGCGTCTCTGTTACTCCCCCAAACTTGGTTTACTTTGTATAGCTCAGTTCACTCCCAATTACATACAATTCAAATCAACCTTGGGTCATCAGTAACCCAAGGGTTCCCAATACAATAGTAAAGAAATTTAAGGTAACTAAGTGAACAAGATTCAATACTACTAAAATATCAGGTATTTGAGAATTATCTGTATACTTTGGTGCGGATGTGTGTGTATTCAATTACCTATCTCCTCCTTAGTGACGAATTTGATGATGGGGCGAATTTGGGTTGGATGTGCTAGTGGGGCAAATTTTGGGTTAATAGAATTTGATGATGGCTAGAGGAAGAACCAAAATCGACAGTCTTGGGGATTGGGGTTATAATATGAGTTGAATTGGGTTATGTTTTAGAGAGAGAGTAGAGTTAGAATAGGATTCGGAGAAGAAGGATTAGGCTTTGAATTGGATTTGTAGAGGAAAGGGTTAATATAAACCCTTATTTTAAAACTGGCTCAGCCGACCGACGCGCCCCGCGCCCAGTCTCTACTCATTATCTCGCGTCCCGCTCTGAACTTCTTAGATTTATTGAAATTGTTGTGATAGTGGCGCACCCCGTACCTAGGGAAGTGCGCCCCGCGCAAGTCTGAGAATTTTGAACTTGAATCGCTAGAAGTGTAGCGTGCTCTGCGCTTGGTTTCTCTTTGTTATGGCTCGGCCCGCGTCACTTAGCTTTTTGTGATAGTTGATTTTCCTTGCCTTGAGTCCTACCAACAATGAAAGTGTAGTGTATAAGGGCTTGGATATAATAGACATCTATGAATGAAACATATATATATATATATATAATTAAATACTAGTAACTACTAAGGGTCAAGAAGTTGGGTTGCCTCCTAATTAGCGCTTGGTTTAACGTCGTCAGCCCGACTTTTTATCTGTATTCTTGGGTGGCCTCCCAAGCAGCTGCCCTTATTTTATGTCATTAGCTCGACTACAATCCACTCAATCATCTGAAATCCGGATCCATCAGTGTCAACATCTCAACCTCCTCAACTTGACTGCTATCCAAAAATGGCTTCAACCTATGGTCGTTCACCTTGAACACATTTCCTGCTTTTGGATTTTGTATATCTATAGCACCATGAGGAAACACATTAGTAACAACAAATGCACCCTCCCAACGAGAACGCAACTTACCTGGAAATAATTTCAATCGTGAATTATAAAGGAGAACTTTTTGCCCAATAGTGAAATTCTTTCGCAAAATCTTCTTATCATGGAAAGTTTTCGTCTTAGCCTTAAACAGTTTAGAACTCTCATATGATTTAGTACGCAACTCCTCGAGTTCTTGTAACTGCAACTTCCTATGGACGCCAACTTAATCCAAGTTCATGTTGCACTGTTTGATCTCCCAGAAAGCTTTATGCTCTAGCTCCACAAGTAGGTGGCACGATTTCCCGAACACTAGCCTATAAGGCGACATACCAATTGGAGTTTTGTATGTCGTCCTATATGCCCATAGTGCATCATCTAATCCAAGACTCCAATCTTTCCTGCTTGGGTTGACTACTTTCTCCAAAATGGACTTTATCTCTCGATTGGATACCTCAGCTTGGCCATTGCTTGCAGATGATAGGATGTAGAGACCCTATGAAGAACGTTGTGTTTCCTGAACAAAGCTGCTAATACCCTATTACAGAAGTGAGTTCCGCGATCACTAATGATGGCCCGTGGTGCTCCAAACCTGAAAAATATGTTAGTCCTAAAAAAATCTGCTACAACTTTAGAATTGTCAGTCCTGGTAGCTTCAGCTTCCACCCACTTTGAAACATAATCGACTGTCAATAAGATGTAAACATTACCAAAGGAAACAGGAAAAGGTCCCATAAAATCAATACCCCAAACATCAAAGATTTCAACAATTAGAATAGGGTTTTGTGGCATTTGATGTCTATGTGATATATTTCCTGTTCTTTGACAATTTTCACATGATTTGCAAAATAGATATGAGTCTTTGAAAATTGAGGGCCAAAAGAAACCACTCTCTAACACCTTATGTAATGTTCTTTTAGGTCAAAAATGACCTCTACAAGCATAGGAATGACAGAAAGCTAGAATAGATTGGAACCCATTATCAGGTACACAACGTCTAACTATCTGATCAGCACAAAATTTCCACAAGTATGGGTCATCCCACACATAATGTTTTGCATCACTCCTAAGCTTTTCTTTCTGGGATTTTGAAAACTCACTCGGTAAATACGCACTTACCAAATAGTTCACAATGTCTGCATACCAGGGAGTTCTATTGCCAATGGAAAGTAGATGCTCATCCGGAAACATATCTTGTAATGTTAGTGCTTCTTCCACCTTAAGAATTTTGCTCAAGTGATCCGCTACCAAGTTATCCGCACCCTTTTTATCTCTAATTTCCAAGTCGAATTCTTGCAGCAACAAGATCCATCTTATGATTCGAGGTTTGGATTGTTTCTTAGTAAGCAAGTACCTGAGAGCAGCATGGTCAGAATAAACTATCACTTTAGTACCAAGTAAGTATGATCTAAACTTATCTAAAGCAAATGCAACAGATAAGAGTTCTTTTTCAGTTGTGGAATAGTTTATCTGAGCCGTATTCAATGTACTCGAAGCATAGTATGTGACACCCCCAAATCCGGCTACTTCGTTTCCTCGGGATTCGGTGTTCACTGTATATAACTAAAATTCAACTACTGCCCATAATAAGGAATGTAAAATAAATTACAACCTTAAATAAATATAATAATCTTCCTCATAAAAGGATTACAACTTTGCTCAAAACATCCCAGGGTTTATCTAACCTTAACATAACAATAAGTGCAGAAATAAACATCATATACAAAGTCTTATGTCTTATTACAATCATATCATAAATATAACAAGTCTTCACTTGTTCATCTTGCTCTTGCCTTTACTTGTTGATGGTACATCAACGCTTTCAACCTTAGCTGCAAGGGGTATTTAATTGCAAGAGTGAGCAAACAAAAGCTCACTTGGAATAATAACAATAATAGTGATGACATAATCTGAATAACTTCAAAAGATTTGAATAACTTTTCTTTCATCAATAATAAAGAATTAAATAATAATTCTTCCATCAACTTTTAGAATTAAAATATAGAAATCATCTGAGGGTCATAAGACTTTGAACTATGTCCTAGGTTATAAATATTTCTATTTAAAACCTTTAACAGTCATTAGACTATATGGACTCTTAACTCGTACTTAGGGGAATCAGCCCTTCGTACTATGTATTGTGCACAAACATCTTAACGCTTTCACATGGTAATCCCCTATTAAATAGGGTTGTTCATCTCAGTATTTTAATAACAAGTCCGCATCAAAGAAAGTTTGATTTGGATAAGCTTCAAGGGAAATTTAGAGTTTAACTATCATCAACTAAGGAGTAGTTGAATCGACTTACAATAATATAGAATTCGATAATAAAAGAATTAAAAAATAACTATGAGTCATAATAATAGACATCATATTTAATAATCATGCTTTAGAAATAAACTTAAAGCATTTGAAAGACAATACGGACCTTGCTTGAATAATTAAGTCAAGGTCACAATAATTCAATAATGAACTTGTTCAATAAGATAAGTATTAGAACACTTGCTCAACAAAAGAGTATCATTAGAAGACTTGCATAAGCGTAAAAGAAAGGATAGAAAAAACTTGCTCAAGTAAAGTTTGAGTTTAAAAAACTTGCCTCAAGCGCAAGCTACAATTTACAATCACTTCCACAATTATCCTACATATTACATTACGTTTACAATACCAATTAGTTTTATAACCACTACGTTTAATCTTTGAACTTCTTACTGAAGTTCAACTTAACAACGTGGTTTGCAACTTAACTCGCTAACTAACCACATACGTGAGTCTAAACTCACAACATGCATATCACACGTGTACAACACTTTAAACTATCAAAATCATATCCTATGATAACAATATCTATGTACACACATAACATATTAATATGAGACTTCAAATTATCTTAAACATGTCAAAAATATGTTATCTTATTGTTTAATACACTTAACATGTCATCACATTAACTTAGCTAATCATGTAATGCATAAAAACTACTCAGAACCAAAATAAAATCTTCGGACAGCACCCACACCCGCTGGGGCGGGTGTTTCTAGGCCAAAAGACCCACTTAAGGCGGGTCCCCATGCTGGTGGGATTCCCGACTCGTGAATTGTGCAGAAAAAAGAAGCCAATTTGGCTTATTTCGCACCAAAGTCCGCTTTTAACTAACACAATGCATATGAAACTTTATAAAAACAAAATCTTAAACTTCTAACATGTTTTTAACATACATAAACACCATAACACATAATCAAAACACTTAATTTCATGATTTTGAAGAAAACACCATTTTTAAGAGTTCTTGAAGAAATTGAACACTTTAAGTTGGTTTTTAATCCAATTCACACAATTCAAAGCATATTGATTTTATTTCTTAACATGTTAAGATAATCTATAAGCAATTTTATACAATAACTTACAATCAAACATAAATTTTGATTTTAAAAGAGCCTTTCATCAAAACCAATTCACTGTAACTTTTGATAAACATGATTTTTTATGTTCATCATATTTACATGAATTAAATTACTTAAATCATTATACTAATCACATATAAGCATGTTATAACATAATTTATACATATAATTCATGTTTATATAATTTTCATGAAAACTCATCTTTATAGAGAACAAAACTTGAAGAACGTCAAGCATAATTTTAACAACTATAAATTAGAAATTATACCCTTTTTGATTTAGTAGAGGAAGATGGAGATGGTGATGACTCCTAGCTTTGATTTCTCAAGACTTCTTCTTCTCTTCCTTCTCCTCTCTTCTCCTCTCTTCTCCTCTCTAACTCTCTGCTATTTTATCTTCTTTGTTTTGTTCTAACTCTGATAGTCTAAGTTTAACTAACATATAATATAAAATATACATATACATACATGTATAACTGATAACATATAATTATATCATCTATTAATTGTTAATTAATTTCTTAATAAATTATCAGTTTTATATTTTTGAAATTTAAAAGCCATAAGGCTTTGTTTGGAAAAAACTCATTATATTTAAAAACTAGCTTTTTAATAGTTAATGCCATTTTTGGTAAAATTAAATTAAAATAGATGCAAGGGCACTGTTTGGTAAAACAAATTTAAAAACCCTTTTAATTTACTTAATAAATCCTTTAACATATAATTTCAATATTACACTTTAATTAATTAAATCTTAACATTCTAATTTAATTAAATTAAAGCTAACATCAATTAACCCAATAAAATTTGCCACATAACAATTATAATTACTCGCTAATCATAATCTCATATAACAATTATCACATAAAATTCATCTAATTTAATTATCTCAATTAAATTAGAACTATACCATAAAGTTATTACACATCAATTAAATTAAATATTCATTTAATTAATATATTGCACTTAATTAAACTACTTCACAATAATCACATAAATTATTTATTTAACTCAATAAATAAATCAGTTAAAATTTTTATTTAATTTAATAAATAATAAAATTCATATACAAAATTCTCATTCATTACATAGTAGATGGCATGGACAACTTTTTCAATCTTTTGGCCCAAGACAGCGCCGACATCATAGTTGCTTGCATCACACATTATCTCCAATGGGAACTTCCAATTTGGTGGAATGAAAGGGGCTGACATCAATAATTTCTTTAAGGTATCAAAAGCCACATTGCATTCATCATGAAAATGGAATTCCTCATCTTTCTGGAGCAACTTGCATATGGGCAATGCTATCTTGGAGAAATCTTTGATAAACCTGTGATAAAATCCTGCATGGCCAAGAAAAGAGTGTATCTCCCGCGCGCTGACGGGGTTAGGCAATGCAGATATAATATCAATTTTAGCTTTATCGACTTCTAAACCGTTAACTGACACTACATGACCAAGTACAATTCCTTGTTCTACCATAAAGTGACATTTTTCCCAATTTAGCACAAGGTTTGTTTCTAAACATCTATCTAATACACAAGTCAGATTATCTAGGCAGGCGTCTAACGAATCACCATGTAGTGTGAAATCATCCATAAAGACCTCAATGCATTCTTCTAAAAGACCGAAAAAAATACTCACCATGCATCTTTGAAAAGTACCTGGGGCATTGCAGAGTCCAAAGGACATTCGCCGATAGGCAAAGGTACCAAAGGGACATGTGAATGTGGTCTTTTCTTCGTCTTTGGGTGCAATCACAATCTGGTTATAACCTGAAAAACCATTTAGAAAGCAATAATAAGTATGCCCAGCTAATCGTTCTAACATTTGATCAATAAAAGGAAGGGAAAAATGATCTTTTCTAGTTACAGCATTTAACCTCCTATAGGCAATACACACTCTCCAACCTGTTTGCATCCGTGTGGGCACTAACTCATTATTATCATTCTTGACAACTGTGATTCTGAATTTCTTTGGAACTACCTGCACCAGACTTACCCATTGACTGTCGGAGATAAGGTAGATGATTCCTGCATCGAGCAATTTTATTACCTCTTTCTTTACTACCTCCATCATCGGTGGGTTCAATCGTCTTTGTGCATCCCTCGTAGGTTTAGCCCCGTCTTCCAGCAAAATTTGATGCATGCACATTGCGGGACTAATACCTTTTATGTCTGCTATGGTCCATCCAAAAATTGTGATATGGTCCCTAAGGACTCTCAACAATTTTTTTTCCTGCACTTTGGTTAAATTACTAGCAATTATCACAGGTAAAGTCTCATTAGACCCCAAATACGCATATTTCAATTGTGCAGGTAATTGTTTCAATTCAAGTGTTGTAGCTTGCTCAACAGATGATAATAGTTTTTTGGTGAGACATATGTAATTGAATTAACTGGACTGCATGCTTATCTGAGAGTTTAGGCAATGAGTGTAGTGCAGCCATAATTTCCTTCAATTCCTGATTTTGCTCAAGTTCATACTTCCCATCCATGTCCAAACCGCTAGAAATAGCAACCTCCAAGCTGTCCTTCTAAATTTGTTCGAACGTTTCCTGCACTAAAGAGTCACACACATCAATTGAAAAAACTTGACAAATATCACTAGGGTACCTCATGGCATCATAGATGTTAAATTGGATCTTTTCGCCATCAAACTCCATTATTAAGGTCCCATTGTGAACATCAATCATAGTCCTTGCTGTGTTTAGGAAGGGCCTTCCTAACAAGATGTGGGATGGGTTTGGTGATGTATCATCCTCCATATCCACTATGTAAAAATCTGCAGGAAAGATTAGTTCGTTCACCTGCACCAAGACATCTTCAACTACCCCTCGAGGGTAAGTGTTAGTACGATATGCCAATTGAATAATCACACCAGTATTTTTCAAGGGCCCTAGATTTAGAGACTTATAAACAGATAATGGCATCACATTAATTGAAGCACCTAAATCTAGCATGGCCTTCTCAAATCTAGTGTTTTCTATCTTGCATGGGATCATGAACATGCCTGGATCTTTACATTTAGGCGGCATTTTTCTTTGAAGAACAGCTGATACATTCTCCCCAACTGTGACTTTTTCATCATTTTCCAATTTTTGTTTGTTAATGCACAATTCTTTTAAAAATTTCGCATACCGTGGCACTTGATTAATTGCATCAAGTAATGGAATACTCACTTCCACTTTCCTAAAAGTTTCCAGAATTTCTCTTTCTGTTCATCTTTCTTTCGAGTTATAGAATTTCTATGAGGAAAGGGAAGAGGAATATCTTTAAGCTGACAAGGAAGGTTAGGATGCACCATAGATTTTTTCGGTCCCTCCTTAGCTTGCTCTTTCTCAAACTCAACTGTGGCTGTGGGTGTATCCATCTGCTTCCCACTCCACAAGGTTATAGCACTGGCATTCTCCTTAGAATTCACAACAGTTTGAGATGGGAGCTTCCCTGAACCTTAAGAGTCCAACCGACCCATAGTAGTAGCTAATTAGCTCATTTGACTCTCTAAACTATGGATGGAAGATTTCGTCTCTTGTTGAAACTGTTGTGTCTGTGTCATAAACGCTTTGAACATGTCCTCCAAAGATGTTCTAGAATTGGCTGGTGCTGCTGGTTTGGGTTGGTACTGTGGCTGATTTGGCTGAAATTGCTATTTATTTGGGTAGAACCCTTACGCCTGCGGCCTAGGACCCCCATAACTCAAATTGGGATGATCCTTCCATCCTGGATTGTAAGTATTGGAAAAAGGATCATATTTCCTCTGCGGCTGTGCATGGTAATTTCCCACTGCATTAGCTTGCTGCGCATTATCTTCCTCTTGTAATGTCGGGCAAGCATCTGTAGGGTGCCCTTCCATTAAATATATTTCGCAAGCCTTTGCGACTGGCAAGTTACCTGTTGCTAATTATTTCACCACAGCAGTTAAGTCAGAAATCTGTTGCTCTATATTACTCGTGCTTACCTCACTTACCCTTTGTGCTGGATGATCATTCCGTGTTCCATATTGTTGTGCATTGGCGACCATATTTGCAATCAAATTTTTTGCAGCCTCTGGTGTTTTATCCACTAATGCTCCTCCACTCGCAGCGTCGATTATACTCCTATCCACCGGTACAAGTCCCTCATAAAAGTACTGGATAAGGTGTTGATCATCAATCTGGTGGGGTGGACAGCTGGAGCAAAGCTTTTTGAATCTCTCCCAGTATTCATATAATGTTTCACCGGCGAATTATCGAATTCCACAAATTTTTTTCCTTATGTTATGTACTCTTGAAGCAGGAAAGTATTTCTCCAAAAATAGCCTTTTCATGTTATTCCATGATTATATTGATCCCGAGGGGAGATAATACAACCAATCTTTTTCTAAATCCGCCAATGAGAATGGGAAAGCTCTCAGTTTTATCTGCTCCTTCGTAATGCTGTGTGGCTTCATGGTTGAGCACATAACATGAAACTCCTTCAAATGCTTGTAAAGATCCTCACCTGTAAGACCACAAAAAGTAGGCAAAAGATGAGTTAGTCCGAATTTCAATTCAAACGCAGCATTTAAAGCAGGATATTCAATGCATAGAGGTTGTTGAGTGAGTTAGGAGTAGACAACTCCTTTAAAGTCCTATTATTTGGCACCGCCATCTCCCTGTCTGATTCACTAGAAGAATGGTCTGAAAGTAGTGTGAGTGCGATGTTGAGGCCTAGTGATGGAGCTTCGTTGGAATCTGCAAGTGTATCTTGGGATTTCTGAGCTTCTTTCCTATGCCTTCGTGCGGTTCTCTCAATTTCTAGATCAAATTTCAATTCAAAAGAGTGAGAGGATCGAGGCATAAAAAAATAAAATGAAAACAATTGAATAAATAAAAACAAATAACACTCCTTGACAACGGGGCCAAAATTTGGTAGCTGTTGTTTAGCACTCAAAAATTAACCTTACTCCTATTCCACTAACTCAAGAATTAGTATAGTAACAAGCAAGGATCGATCCCACAGAGAGTATTTTATTTTATATTTAACCAAGTATTTTCTAATAAATTGGGGGATTTTAGTTTGAAAAGTTGAATTAATGAAAGTGAATTTAAAAGAAGTATCAATTAGTAAAAAAACTTCAATTTTTCAGTTCAGTATCACCTTTTCACAATTATGGATTAACCAAGTGTTTATAATATTTATCTTTTAGTGAGATTAACAATCCTAGATAACCGCGATCGCTAGTTATCCAAAATTTTCCTTATGTGTAAATCTAATGCGACAATCGCCAACAAAAGATCCTAACTATCATATAACCTAGAACTATCAGTCTAAATTTAATATGATAGAAGCATGAAGAATGAGAATTAGATTGTTCCAAGCAACAATTACACAATCAGGAATTATTTAACTTGTCTTCTAAAAATCTTAATAATATCCAAAAGTTTGACCACAATCGAATATCATTAATTGCTACATATGATCAGACATACATCGTTTGCTTAATTTATATCTTAATTTAGCAGATGATATCAATTTACTAATTTAATCCTGCAGAAACCAAATTAGTTAATTGAATAGCATACAAGAGAATTTATATAGATAATCAGAATAAATCTCACATATGAAATAATAAATAGAATAAACTTGCTCAAACCATTAATTGTAAATAAGGTTCAACATCCCTTCAGAATTGAATTGAGTAGTTTAGCTTGACATGCCATGATTCTCCAAAACTAGGGTTTGAATGAATGAATAAGATGATCTCTAAGAATTTATAGTTCAAAAGATAAATTAAACATAAGAAAACAACTAGTATTTATAGTATATTAAAACCCTATTACAATTAGAATATCCAAATCTTGTTTTGACTCAACTTTGCAGCTTTAAGGCAACCAAATCTAGCCAAATCTGTCAGACCGGCAGGTCTCGCGCCCGATCCCTTCATAAAGTGGTGCGCCCCGCGCTAGTCTACCAGGGACTTCTATTTGCTATGGCGTTACCCGCGCCTATTCCAGTTCAGTCCTAGCGCGCCCCGTGCCTGGATGTAAATCTGCCCAATTCTTCCTATTTTCTTCCTTTAAGCTCAGCTATGCTCCTTTCTTGCAACTTCACACAAAAACATGAAAAGTAACCTGCGCTACTTAAGAAACCACAATATATTAAGCTTAGGAATACCAATTTAGTAGGTTTTTAACCTACTCATCAATACCCTCCATTTATCATGTTGCTTCTGAACCAGTACCACGTTGGCCATCCACTCTGGGTAATCTATCTCGAATATGAAGTCTGTTGCCAACAGCTTCGCTATCTCCTCGTCGATTATCCTCTGTCTCTCCGGAGCGAATATCCTCCTCTTTTGCTGAACTGGCTTCTTCACTGGGTCTACGTGTAGTCGATGTTCAGCAACCTTCAGATCTACCCCAGGCATATCACTGGGGACCCATGCAAAGATATCTGCGTAACTCTGTAATAATTCCACCAGGTGGGATCGAAAAGGTTTTGGCAATCCCGACCCAATTCTTACTGTCTTGTCATTCTTTCCTGGTATCAGTTCTACCTCTTCGGTCTCTCCTGCTGGCATGACTAATGGCTCTGTGTTGCTCTCTGTGAAAGGCTCGATCTCTATCGCCATTGTTTGTTTCTGCTTGCTGACCCCTACTCCCGAAGTGATTAGCGAGTTCTGGTAGTATCTTCTCGCCAGATCAAGGTCCCCTGCTACTTCCCCTACCCCATGTTATATAGGGAATTTGATCTTAAAGTGGGGGATCAATGTTACCTCCTGGAGGGCTGTTAGAGTAGGTCTTCCTAGGATAGCGTTATATGCGGAATCCACATGAACCACAAAGAATTTGCACATGATCTCCACCTGCTGTGGGGCTGTATCGAAGACCACTGGTAGCTCAATAGTTCTTGCAACTTTAACAGGCTCGTTGCTGAACCCATACAATGGAGACTCTTGCCCGATCTCCATCTTCCTTCCATCCAGGTTCATTCTATGATAGGCGTGCGCGTACAGTATGTCCACCGAAGACCCATTATCTATCATCATCCTCTTCATATCGACCGACCCAACCTGTGCTGTGATTACCAATGCTCCTTCATGTGGTTCGATTGGCTCTGTAGGGAAATCTTCATTTGTGAAGGAGATGACCAAACCAGGGTAAGATCTCTCACACTTTGCGGGCTGGTCGGCAACTGACATCATGATATCTAGATATCCCCATCTTTTTTTACTTGCAACCCTCCCCATTGTCCTGCCAGTGATAACGTCCACCACCTGACGAACACCCTGAGTCTGATCTTGCTATGATTGTTGGCTAGCCTGGGCTGGGGCATGATTCGCCTGCTGTGCCTTCGGGGCCTCCCGTCTAGTCATAAATTGAACCAATCTGCCATGTTGTATGTTCTTCTCAATCAGCTCCATCAGACCCCAGCAATCATCTGTATAGTGCCCCGCCGCTTCATGATAGTCGCAATATCTGTTAGGGTTCCCCGAACCAGGCTTAAGGCTGTCCCGAGGCATCTGGTAGCCTGGTTATTTCTTCATATATTCCAAAATGGCAGACAGACCGGTGTTCAGCTGGGTATAAACTCTATTCACTTTTTAACTCGGGTGAGGCAGGCGACCTCCCCCCAATCCCCTGTTGTTGTGGTTGTACCTCTTTTGATAGTTGTCTTGTCTGTCATTACCCATACCGCTTCGGGTTCCCCTCAGCTTTGCTTTTTTCCTTATCCTTATCTTTTGGCTTCTCCTTAGATCCTCGCTTGAGACTGTCCATGGCTTCTTCCATCACTATGAAGCCTTCTGCCTTTTCGAATGCTTCGGCCAGACTCTTCGGGTGATTGAACATTAAATTATTCACCAATTTTTCTGATCTCACCAGATACAGCCTGTTCTGGAAAAGCCCTACTGCTTGCAGGTCGTTAAGGTCTGTCACCTGACCCACTGCTTCTCTGAACCTCTTCACATATTAACCCAATGTCTAGTTAGAATACTGCCAGACCTGGGATAACGATCCCGTCGGCCTTCCTCTCCTTTTGTTACTCCTGAATCGAGCATAAAACTTATCACAGAGTTCTTCCCAAGATGTAACTGAGTTCGGGGCCAACGTCATCATCCATTGTCTGGCATCCTTTCTCAGAGTCGTCATAAAGGTATGGCACTTCACCGCATTCGTATAATCGTAGTAATCCATCAACCTGTCATACGCCTGGTTGTGCTCATATGGATCGCCCGACCCATCATAACTCTCTATGTAAGGCAACTTTTTGGTAGGGTCTGCCTTCTCCCGGATGATGTCGACAGAGAATGATGAGGCCTTCTTTCCTGAACTCACCTTCACTTGCTGGGCATATATTAGCTATTTTTGCATCTCCTCTAGCTTTTTAGTCAACATCTCTATTCCGGCTAGGGCAGGGTCCACATCCTTTTTCAGAGAGTTTTTGTACGTTCGATTCCTCCGATCCTTATCCTCTGTGCTGCCAGCCCGGGAAGGGCTTTGGTATCTGTCTCTGTTGCCCCGAGGGCTCTCATGACGATTGCCCTTTGGTTTGGTCTCCGACGACTCTGCTTTCTAATAAGCCTCTCTCCCGTAAGCCTCTTTCCCGTGGAGGACCATCTATGTTTGGTTTCTGAGACCGACACCTTCTGAACTGTCCTCCTGAGAGTAGCTTCAGTGCCTCCCTTCACTGTATCGGGGACTGTTAGGGCGGTGTACCCTCAAACGTCCCCTGGTTCGGTGACCTTCAGATCTGCTTCTATCACGAGAGCGGCTCTGAAGCCTACTCTCGGTTCTCCTGGTGTCCTCAGCATATCTCCGTCTGGGTCGTCTCTCTAGAGACCGCCCCAGCCTTCTGGGGAGACTATGGCTGGAGACCTCGTTCTCCTGCTCGGCCATGTGCACCATCTGCCTGGCGATCTTCTCTTTCTGCAACAGAAGGACTTTCAACGCCTCTTCTGTCTCCTTGATCTCTCTCGCTTTCTGGGCCAGAGAAGTCTTCGTGTCTTTTCGGAGTTGGGTTCGAGGCGGTGTGCCTCCTACCCCCCCTCCGATCTCTTCCGCCTTTGCTGGCTGTGGAGAACAGCTTCCATCGTACGTCGTCCTGATTTCCCACTTTGGATCCTGCCGAATTGGTTTGGGGACCAAGCCGTTCGTGGATGCTCTTGGATGGCCCTAGTATATCCTTGACTGATCCCTTCTTGTGGGAAGACGCCTCTGTCGTCGGCTGTCCCATGCCCGTAACAGTTTTGATGTTCACTATGATTAATGACACGGTGGCTCGTTGGTTGTGATTGAATGCAACACTAGAAAAACCACTCCTTCTAACGCCAATGTTAACGCCAAGATCCGTCCATACGCTCCAATCACCAAGGTGCATCCAGTCCTGTACAAAAAAGGGTAAACACCGAAAGCTTGACGGCTTGGGCCGCCTGGGGGATAGCTCCGGTGTGAGAATAAGTACAGGCTAAACAAGGTTAACAATGGAGGCAATAAGCTCTTGTGCTGGAAAATAATGATATTATGTGTGTACCTTATGATCAAGGTCAAGCCATGTATTTATAGTGTTCTCACATTCTTGCTAGAATCCATCTCTAAATTGGATTAGGGTTCCCTCTGTATATCCTTTCATATTAGGATTGTATCAAATCTCCTAGAATATAAGAAGTTAAATCAATAACCAACTCCTCTTTTTATAATCCGAACCCCCATATAATTAGGATTCATCTCCTACTTGGACTCACATAGGCCCAATCATGGCCAAGCCCGAACCGGGTCTTGGACCTCAAATATTTGGGGCCCAACACCAATAAAAGGAGATTTAGTCATTTTACCCATTAGACAAGATTCACAAGTTGGATATGATTTATAATCGGATAGCTCTAAGAGCCCATCCTTATGCAACTTGGATAATATTATTTCATTGATATGACCGAGTTTATAGTGCCACATATAGGTATAATTAACATCATCTCTTTTCCTTTTCTTAGTTTGTTCTATTTGAAGTATATTTTCATGTAAGTTAAGTATATAAAGTCCATTTCGCAGATTACCAACACCATATAAAACATTATCTTTATAAATAGAACAAATGCTGTTCTTTATTATAATGTCAAATCCATCCATATCTAATACGAAAATAGAAATAATATTTATAATGATATTCAGAACAAAATAACAGTTATTTAAATAATTAGACTTGCCCGTAGGCAGCTAAACAATAAGTGCATACAGCTAATGCAGCAACCTTTGCTCCATTTCCCACTCGTAGGATAACCTCATCCTTGTTCAGCCTTATACTTCTGACCAATCCCTGCACAGTATTACAAATGTGAGAACCACAGCCAGTATCCAATACCCAAGTAGAATTTTGACTTTCTAAAAAATTAATTTCAATCATGAACAAACCTTGATTGGAAGTCGAAGCTTCTCCAAGCTTCATCTCTGCCAGAAACTTCTTGCAGTTCCTCTTCCACTGACCCGGCTCGTTGCAATGGAAGCACATTCCTTTCTAGCTAGATCAGGTTTCTTTTGACTCAACTCCTCATCCATGACAAACCCAAGCTCTCCAAGGCGTTCAATCAGATTGATCACCCTTAGGATATGAGTCTTAACGGCAGTGCCCTCGAACATCAGAGATTGAAAGAACTCCTTAGATATCTCATATCTAGCAGTCCTACTTTGTTCAGCATACAACTCCTTGAGGTGAAGCAACATAGTAGGAGTATCCATGTTTTCATGCTGACGCTGAAGTTCGTTATTCATGGATGCGAGCATGATGCATTGAGCCACAGATGCATCATCTTGCCACTTTAAAATTGTGCAATCTCTTCCTCAGAGGCTGATTCTGGAACAGTTCCAGGGACAGGTGAATTTATGATATAAGAAATCTTTTCAGCAGTGAGAACTATTCTCAGATTCCTTAACAAGTCCATGTAATTCAGCCCGGTTAGTTTGTTCGCATCAAGTATGCTACGCAATGAAATTAGTGATTTCGACATTTTTAAATTTTTGCATGTGAAAAGATAAAATTTTAGCAAACATTCATTTAATTAATTTTATATATACCAAACTAAATTAGGTCTTATTTTAATTTGGTATCTCCCACTATTTTCTTCAAACTATATTACCATCACTTATATAGTTCGGCAACATCTAATTAAAGATTTGCTAGTGAGAATAAAGATTTTATTTCAAATGTATATAGCCTTGTGTGTGCACAACAAACTATATATAAGTAAATAGGTAGACAACTCTTGTCAATTACAACAACATGTAACTCCTTGTATTCTGCCTCTTAGATCGTAATGGTCAAGTGTGTGTACATCCGAACTAAAATGATTTAAGTTAAGTCCAACCTAGCACTTCATATATTCAAAAAAGAAAAATATTATCCTTGTGTGTGCACAACAAAATAATATTGTTCAATTTTTTTTATAAGCATCAAATGTGATTAAATTAATATCTTAAATACTTAATATTTACCTTGTGTGTGCACAACAAACTCATATTAAATATTTAATACTCTATTAAATTTATCATGCTAGAAGGCGACGTTCGATATTCTAAATATCTTTGAATGCTTTAAACTTAATATGATTTCTTTGAGGGGTTTGTTATTATTTGTCTCATCTTGTTTAGCGCGCATGCACAAATATATAAAATACGCGTCATTTTATTAAAACATGCGAAACATATTTGCATAAAATATAATATATATATATATATATATATATATATATATATAATATTTAGCATGTACATATAGAATACTATATTCTACCCGAATTGATTATGGACTTTTATTTTAGTTTGGTTCATTAGAGCCACCAAGTGAACCAAAAGGTCAAACCTAGGAGTGCAAAAATTTAAATTTAAACGTAACTATTACATTTAAACCCGGGCTCCATTATAAACGGGTCTTCACGTGCTCTTTGCTCCTTGGTCTCCAATTTCTTCAAGATAAGTCTAACTATTTCTATTACATAAACTATTTAATTTAAATAGAAACATTGATCAGCAGTCAAGGGGAAGTACATAGGAGGGAGATAGAATTTTACATCAAGAAAAATCAGAGAAGACGAGGTACGCAGACCCCATTTAATAAAACCCATTTATTCAAGCATTCAACTAAAATAAAATTCGATCACATTGATCAATAGTCCATAATCAACCTCATTTAGTTTTATACATATCACCATATGTATCAATAAATAATCATTCATCGCATGAATTAAAAATATTCCATATATATATATGAGTATCATTTAATGGGCAATTTTAAATTGCATGAAATCCAATTTCAAGATTAAAATAAACTCTTTGTTTTTAATTATAAAATTATTAAGAATATATAATATGTATATATATATATATATATATATATAATATATAACCGTATATTTTATATATATAACCGTATATCTTATATATATATATATATATATATATATGGTAACCACTTTTTAGAAATCACGATCACCTTATATATATTATATAATAAAGTGATACCGTTATCCTTTTTAAAACAATACAGGAATCCATTTAACCATTTTTAAGAATTCCTGATCACCTAATTATATATATTATATAATAAAGTGATACTGTGGGCCCTTTTTAAAACAATACAGGAATCCTTCCCTTTTTAAAACAATACAGGCACGGATACACGCAGCAAACAGGTTTCGCGAAATTGATTTCGGTTTTGGTTTTTTTCATAAAAAATAATTTTATACAATTAATTATGCCCAATAAATTATTCTAAATACATACCCATACATATATGAAATTAAAATAATTAATAATTGCATAAAGGTTTGGTTTTGATACCACTGTTGGGATTGTACGAATTCATGATGCATTTAAATTGCAAAAATTAGCAGAAGCATGGTATAACAGAGTTTAAAAATTTCTACAAAACCATTACCCGGATCATCATTTATGTAAATTATTAATTTGAAACGATAAATAAGAAGTTATGAAAATTATACCCTTTTAGAATGAAGCTTCCACAAGTACAAAGTTACACTCCTTGTTCTTCGCGACCTCCTTGAATATCCGGGATTGATTCCTTCCTTTAATCAACGTTAGCCACTCAAGTGTTTGGCTTTTAGAGGTGATCCACCAAGGAATAGGAATTATTCAAGAAGGATGGTGGTTAGGTAAACTCTAGTTTTCTATCCTCTATAGAAAAGGAGTACTCTCCAACAATTGAAATTGCATCAACTGACATCTAACATAAGACTCCTCTTATATAGATATTGGTCAATCCTTCTAATCCTATTAGACATAGGGTTTCATTTAACTAATTAAACTCCTTTAATTAATTAGGCTTCCCAACATATTGGGATTAATTAATTAAACTCCTTTAATTAATTTGCCTCCTAATCTTATTAGGAATAAATGAGAGTACTAATATTAAATTAATTCCTAAACTCCTTTAAAAATTAAAATAATAATAATTATAATAATATTAATAAGACTCCTCTTATTAATTTATATTTAATATTTCTAAAATATTAAATAATAAACATTAAGCTATTTAATTTATTCTATCACTATAGATTAAATTAATTACACTTAATGCATTATTATGATTATGCCATTACCTTCTTAAATAATTATTCTTCCTTTTATGGTGTGACCCTTTAGGTTCTTCATATTAAACCGGTTGTGAATAAATCAATTAGAAAAAATCTAAACTTATTTAAATAAATAAATTAAACGAATAATCTATTTAAATAAATAATATTTATTCTACAATAGAGATAAGCCTCCCTAGCGATTAACGACTTTCAAGATAATATATATTTCAACATTAATCATAAAAGAACCTGTGAGTAAATAGTTACTGTACAATTCAATCCTTCTACCATACAATGTCCCAATTAAATATAAAACATGGAATTACTGTTAAGTCTTATTTTATTTAATTATATGTATTTCGATTAGAAAATGCACAACTCCAAATAATGCAAATTAGAAACTCCTTTCAAATTTCATTCTGCCTTGGCCAAGGACTACTGGATTGTCATTTAACGAATCACATAGGACATATCTCTTCTTTTACTAGAAGTGGTAGATTCTTTATTAATCATTCATTATCTCCATATGTAACTTATTACACCCAAGCATACCCTTTGATATACTCTAAGGGTCTTAAGGAATACGTCAAAGTATAATTCATTACATATAAGATACTATGATGATCTCAAGTCCAAGGATCATTTGTACTACTATCACATTAGGAATTCCTATTGACAGACAAGTAAACTCCATTAGGTATTCCATAGCGAGTCACGTTCAGTGAACTTATTTTACAATAAGCACCTATATACTTGCTTTAGTGTCTCCACACAAATGATCATGAGATCAATCATCCTCATTCAATGAGAAAGCAACATATGTACCTGTGATCCCCCCAAATCCAGATACCTAAAACCCGTACTTGGTGCTACAGGATTCCATTCATACGAACTACTTACTATATTATAAACTTAAAAATTATATCAAAGTTGACTAATCCCTAGGTACGACGACCCTTAAGTACTTTATTACATAATAGATAACATATTATCACAATACAAAGTTCTAAATATTACAACTAACACCTTATAACTATTCTTTCGGCTTCCCCTTTCCTTTATACTTGCCAGAACCTTCTAGTCGATCACACTTAACTGAAAACATTTAATTTAAAGCAAGAATGTGCATTTAATTTCTCAGCAAGTAATAGCATATATAACAAACATCAGCTGAAAGAAATAAATATTTTCTTTAAAGTATAATTCTACAACGAATCAATAGTTGTGAAGCCATTTGAAATAATTCATAACAACATATCAAACCGTTTATATTTTTGAAATGACGTAGTGACTATAAATGCTTAGCGGTCAAAAGACTATGAACCATTATTTTCAAGTTTGAAAAGGTTTGTACAGAAATTCATCTGCAAACCGTCATGACTTATGGACACGTTTGGTGATCAGCACGTATGCCCTGTATTTATCAACGCTACTTAATAGAACGATATTTACGTTCATCATAACCGCCTTTGGTGCATAAAAATTTCCCAATTTCGGGATGTTCATACTCAGTTTGGAGTCCGAACTAAAGAAGTTCAGTTAGACGACTCTATCATAATCAATAATACTCAACGATACATTTCAAACTATGTCTAGCCGAGTCAAATAGCTTAGACAACTTTTAAACCTTATATTCATACCAATATTGAATAGTATGCATCAAAACTTGTCATGTCAAAGAATTTCGAGTTCAAGAATACTTGTTCAAATACAACATTTCATACAAGTGAGGACACTTGCACAACCAAACTTAGCTTACAAAGAACAGAACAATTTTCGATTATATATGAATCATATGAAGATAGTAATAAGATACTTGTAAACAATGAATGAATCGAATTAAATTCGAGAGTTTGCTTGACTATAAATGAATTAAGAATACTTGTTCAACCAAAAAACCATTGCATAAATGCAAAGGTTAGAATACTTGCTCAATGAAAAGTAGAGTTAAGAAACTTGCGTACACAAAGATCCATTGCATAAGTAAATGCAAAGGTTAGAATACTTGCTCAATAATAAACAAGTTAGAGATACTTGCCTTGATCGCTGCTTACTGCTACGCAATATAATTTTATCTTTAATACAAAGACCTATCATTAATAAGATTATTTTTGCAATCAATATATCACATTATACTTTATAATACTACTATTTAGAAGTAAATTATCTAACATGTAATCACATAATCAACATTAGATAACACCTTAATACCATACGTATTCATAATTCTAAACTGAGCACACATCGAGTCTTTAACAATGTTCAATATAGTACGCTGAGTGATTTCCCACAAACAACCAACAAACTAGTTTACCGTCTCGTCTACACTGTTTTTCATAGCTAGTTAGATCGATAGGTAGTTCGTATATACCTCCGCTCCCTGAAGGAATCGTTTAGCCCATATACTATACATCAACCATTAAAGAGTACGACTGTACTACTTTAGATTTAACACTTGCTCGTTCATTTTATAAGTTCTTATTTATGTTTCAGTAAATCGAATACCTAATCCATCAAATTGAATTGTCAATCCAGCAACCTGGATTGACTAATCCAGCAAGCTGGATTACACTTTCAGCATATTGCATGTCCAATCATACTATATACATAATGTAGTCTATGAAATATCTAATTTAACAAACTACATTTAAAGTAACTTTATTTCTTTATATAATTCATTTTAAACATTTATTAAATCAATAAACAAATTATTTTAATTGTTTAATCTTTAATAATTAATTCATTTAACCATCTTATAAAGCTGTAAATATAATATCTCATCAACATAGAACAAAATATCTTTCAAAAATCTGTATATATCTTATATAGGGTTTTAAAGCCATAAAATTCTATTTTTTTTCATTACATAATTAATTTAATTCATTTATTCATAACTCAATCATTTATATGAAAAATACCAAAACAACACCGAAAATGTTTCTTTTCCAGAATTTGACAGATTATAACTCCCTTATGAAAATATATTTTTCTTGGAATTTTTTCGATTTCCTTTAGTATTTTTCAAAAGTCCGTTTTTAGTTTGTAACTTAAGAAAATTAGCTATATCATGCTCAACTCCAACAATTCCCAAATCTCTGTAGTATCTTACATGTATTAACATGAACTTCAAGTTTATATTTCGTGGCCATCGGAGTTATAGAACTCCAGTTATAGCAGTTTTCGTCGAAAAAATGCAAAAATTGAAATGACCATAACTCGGCCGATTTAAGTCGGAATAAACTCATCTTTGGACATGAGCTATTTTATATCGTATATTTTCATGTCCCAAAAGGTTTGAATTTATTTCATTCACTAAGTTGCCGAAACTGCCTCTGGAAATTTTGGGCAGATTGCTTTTTTGATTTTTTTGGATTTTTCCTACTTTGTTAAAAACAGTCCATACAAAAATCAACAACTCCTTTATCAATGATTCCACTTGGAGATGTTAAAAGACTCATAGATCTAACTCTAAGACTTGACCACACTCAACAAAATAAAATATAATGAGAGATATGATTGTTTTAATTTCATGTTTTGTTTTCTTAAAAATTTAATTTTCTAACCTTTGTGTTTTATAAGAAAACTTTCATGTTCTCTTGATTAATTAAAAATTAACCAACATAATACATCCTTATATCTCATATACTCATGGATCTACCATGATCCATGATCTATTTCATCAAACATTGACCAAACCCAAGCAAAACATAATCTATGCTAAGAAACATTAGGGTTTTCTAACTTTTTGAAAAACCTAGTTTCTATTTCTTGCTTTTTAGATCCAACTTTTGATCCTGAAAAGGGTTAGATCTAAACATATAACACTTATAAACACATAGATCTAAGATTTTAAACCTCAAGATCATTACTTTACATCATCAAAAATCAAATCAGACAAAAAGGACATAAACTTTATTAAGTAGGAATCTTTTATACCTTTGCTTTATGTGTACCCTTTCTTTCTCTTCCAAGGTTGGTTATGAACTTGGATAGCAATAAAACTCTTCTCTCTTCTACTCTAAAGGGCTGCCGAAAATAGCTTCACACTCTCTCTCTTGGTTGCTTTGTTTTGTTTGCTAATGAGGAAAGAGAAAAGAAATGAAATGAAATTTGGTTTTGGTGGGTTAGTAAAAATGTGTAGATATATGTTGCATATATCTCATTCATCTCCCATCAACTCTCTCTCTCTCTCTCTCTTTCTTTGTAAAATGGTGAAGAACTAATGAACTTAGCTCTCTATTTATAGGAAAACATAGTTTCGATAGTTGCACATTAGGGGCTCGGCTTATTACAGTTTACACCCCACTTATTACAGTTTGGTACCTAGGTTAATTACACTTTAGTACCTCATTAATTGCACCTTAGTCCCTCAAAATATCATCCACCAGGTGACATCATCATGATGACATCATCTTTGTGTTTCTTTAAGGCTGATGTCATGCTTACATCATGTTTGCATCATTTATGTTTCTTTAAGGATGATGTCATGCTTACATCACGCTTGCATCATCTCTTCTCCGATTGGTCGATTTAAGTTCACATGGATTGGTTTTAATTTAGCTTATTAAAAGAAAAAAAAAGGATATTTTGGTTATTTCACAAATAATTTTAAGGGTAATTTAGTCATTTCATATATTTCCCTTAAATTGTAACCCTTAAGATTTGCTAATTAGCATTAGGGTTTGCAAATTAGGGTTAGGGTTTTCAAATCTTAAATTAGGGTTTCTAAATGAACATTAGGGAATTAAATTGTACATTAGGGTTTCCTAATTAGGTTTACATAATTGCATTCCATCCAATCAGTAGTTAACATTAATCAAATATTGTACATACACATAATCTTAAATACAATTATAATAATAACTGTATTAATATACAAAGCCCTATTCAAATTAAAGTTTTGATCCGCTATTCACCTTTACCTCCTTGACATTTCTTAGTCAATAAATAAATTGATTAACTTGCTAAATTCATATCACGCATGCTCAAAATATTACTGATAACAATAATGATAATAATATTAAAAAAAAAATTATTCGTAAAAATATAATCGTATAAAATTATGGGTTCTTACATTCTCCCCTCTTTATAAGGATTCCGTCCTTGGAATCACCATTACCTTACGTTTAATTTTATGTTTATTCTTAGACTTTGATTTATTAAAATCATTTATTGAATTACTATATTCTCCCCTCCTTATAAGATTCCGTATTACTAGTCCAGAACTGTTGCATGTCTTGATTCATTGCTTGCAGTCTGCTTGCACCAATTACGATAGTTTCCAAGGGAACTCAAATTCCTCCTTCAAAATCTTTTTATTAACGAGTTATTATTATAATATATATCCTTTCCTGAAATTGTGTTTCGTATGTCTATATTCAAGGGTTCCTAACGTTCACAAGGGTAAACGTACTTATCTTAACAATCTTATAGTATATAAAAAAATATGTTATATTCAAATCAAGTATATACATTGATATAATTGATCAGAATCATACCTGGAACTCCATCTCCAGCTGCTACTGTATCTTGGACCGACATATTGAAGGTCCTTGCGGTTGTTTTATTTGGTGGAGTTGGACCAACTATTGCTAACGTTCCGCTGCTTTTCCCTGCATTCGCATTTCCCCCGTCAATTCTCCTTTTCGGACAATCCCTCACCATATGATCTGTTGATCCACAAATGAAACACCCACTATTCTTCCTTGGATTGGGTTCCCGCATTTAAAGCACACAAACTTCCCCTTCAGACACTCACCCGAGTGATTTTTCCCATAATTTTCACACTACTCACCCTTCTTCCTTATGCCTCCCTGCCTATTATCAGTATTTCCAGAATTGTTCCACTTTCTTTTTCCACTTTCGCTGTTTCCCTCGACCCTGACAGTTCCCTCGACTTTAACCTTCTTCTTCGTTTCTTTGTTGTAGAGGCTCATGGCCTCACTTCCTCGCTCGGTTATAATAGCCTTTTCCAAGAGCGATCCAAAAGAATTAATCTGCAACACCGCCACTTTATTGTAGAGCCAGGGTTTTAGGCCCTGTTCAAACCTTCTTGCCTTTCTTGCTTCTCTATCCACTTGGTGCGGAGCAAATCTATCTAACTCATTAAACTTAGCGGCGTATTCCGAAACAATCATTTTCTCCTGCTTGAATTCTAAAAACCTAACCTCCATCCTAGCCTGCATACTGGACGAGAAGTAATTCTCGAAGAACAGTTCGTTGAACCTAGTCCATGTCACCTCTCCTTCTCTGGCTCTAGTTTGATTTGCCTCCCACCAGAAACTCGCCTCATCGTATAAGTGTTAACATTTAAAATGTAACGCGAGATCTTAAACTCAGACAATCATATAATCAAAATATTGGATTTTAGAAATTTCAGTTTACTGTATTAACCAATTCGATTTGCTACATTACCACATTATCAGATAAACAACTTACTTTCTTAATTTTCAAAAGTCATTTCCTTAATCAAACGTATATTCATATTCATTCAACGAGCTTATAGTACTTCATATCATATAACATATATTGCTATAAACACCTATCATCCCCTAGTGACAACAAAAGTCGGGAATCCCTGCTACAACTTATACAAAAGTTGAGTAATACATTACACACATATGTACCGTACACACCTTGCACATGTTCATAAAATTATTCATCCTACTTGTCTCCTACACCCTCCCTTGAACCTGGACAACCTTTCGCCTGGTGACCTACTAACCCACATATAAAACATGCACATTGCTTCGGATTGGGACAATGAGGAGAGATATGTCCCCTCATATCCACAAATATAGCATACGTTTTGCCCTTTCCTGCATACGCCTTCATGCTTCCTTTTGTAGTTTGTACACTTTCCTATTTTTTTAAAGTTCCCTTGGTTATAATCAGAATTTCCTAGATCACGGTCATTCAGCTTTCTTTTCCCCGTTTTGGCTTGGAGCTGCACACAATATACTGCATTCGGCTCCCATATTTTCAATTTGGATCTTCTACTTATCTTGTTTTTCCATTATTTCGATTAAAGCCTTTTGCAATTGACTATTTAGTAACTTTTCTAACTCCTATAACTTTTCCAGAGAAGGAACCTTATTCCTCAAATTTTGCACTTCAGTTGATGCCGGATCAGCTCCAATTTCCGTGTCCGAATCACTATCTGTCAGTACCACCGTTAATGGTTTTTGTACTATATTTTCCAAAATGATCACCTCATCAGGGTTGCTTTCAATGTGAGCCTCTATTTCAGCTATTGGCTTAGATATTGGCTCGGATAGAGTGATTTTCTCTTTCTTCACGATATGAGAGTCTCCTAATCCTTTTTCGCTTGACATCTACACATAATTTATCTTGATAAATACATATTATATACACATAGCAAACAATAGTTTCATATGAGTTATGTAACGTCCCCAAAATTCATACCATACAATTCTCATTCTTGATCGTTAATAATACAACTTTATTCTAACTTTACATCATTATCGATGATACAATCACTAAAAATTCGAAATAATTAAAATTTTTATATATTTCTTTCTTTATTACTCTGAATCTCAAACTTTATCATTACATATCTTCGATTCAATTTATATATTACATGAATCGCTTCAACGAAGTTACTATACAAAGTCTTACATCACAAAATAATATCCACTATACATCGGATAGCTCAACTTACAATTCAACAATTATGTTACAATCAAAACATTAAATGCAATTCTCATCTAACATAAGTAATCTTCATGAATATTGATCTCTATAATTCAAATAGCACGTATCATTACCTTGAAACCTTGACCTGCAAAAATAGTTATTTGCAAGAGTGAGCTCGACAGCTCAGCAAGATCTAACAGCTTTTATGCATCACGAAGCACATAAATAACATGCTCATCTTATACATCGTAATTATTAGACTAATATATCATGCATGCTTTAATTCATAACAAGTATAAAGATTGAGTTCCTTACTCAATCAACATTCTTTACTCAATCAATGAAGTCATAAATTGACTTTATCATTTCATACTTACAACATATATAACATATCATTCTCTTTGCAATACAATTTAAAATAGTTCATCATCAAGTTCACATAGTAAATAGGAACTAAAAGACTTGCCTGGCTCGTAGATTACCAATTAACGACAAATAGTTTATAATAATCTGCACTTCATGAATCCTACACAACGTGTAACCATACACATCAACTATTAGTCACATAGCAACACTTAGTAAACGTTTAAGTAATTTCTACTTTACACTTCGTAATTCTCTCCCATTTATTTGTTTAACACACGGTCAAACTATATGTATAATTAATAATATAAATTAATTATCACATAACTACTTCTCATAATTAGTTAACCCATTTAGGTTAACTCATTTCTCTTTAATTATTAAGTTAATAACTAATTATCACATAATTAATCACATCACATAATCATATTACATTTTCACAAAATTAATCAACTAATAATTACGTAATCATTTTAATTAAATTATAATTAAATAAATTATAATTTAAATTACACATTCTCCTCGATTATAATTAATCAAATTATAATTATATTTTATATTAATTAAATTATAATTAAACAAATTATAATCTGAATTAAACATTTATTTTGATTAAAATTAATCAAACTATATTCATTATAATTAACAAATTATAATTTAAATTAAACCTTTACTATAATTATGATTATACCAAATTATAATTATACATTATTTATTAATATAACTCATTACTATTATTTTAGCATTTTGAGGTATGCTAACATGTCATCAAATTTACCATATAAACTTAGCTTTCATAATATGAACCAAAAGCCACATAAAAAAAACAAACAAAATTTTATTAGGCTTGACATTCCCGCCGGGGTAGGCCCCTTGCAGCGAACAAAGACTGATTCGCGAACTGTGTAGAGAAAAAGCCAATATGGCTTATTTCTCCACACCAAATTTCACTTTCAGTCAACACAATTCATATAACTTTATAGAAAACATAAATTTTAAGTTTATAACGTATACAATCATCAATTCACATAATCAAGACTCCCAAATTTTATAATTTTTGAAGAAAAATCATTGATAAGTGTTCTCGATAAAATTAAACACTGTATTTTATTTTTAAAACGAAATACACAATTCAAAACATATTTAAATTCGTTTATAAATATGTTATCATAATCTAACCTCAATTCACACAATCAAATCACAAATTTTGATTTCAAATAAGCCAATTATAAAACTATTTCACTATGACTTTTGATGAATATGAATTCCTCATGTTCATCATATATTCATGAATTAACCAACTAAACCATCATACAATTCAATTATAAGCATCTATTATCACAATTCATATATAGAATTTCATGTTATGAACACCATATATATATCCCCAAAATCATAAGTTTTCATGAAGATTTATTTTTTTTCCCAGAAAACTAAAACTTTGAAGACATAAAACAACTTTAAAACTCTAAAGTTGGTAATTATACCCTTTGCTTTACTTATTGGAACGAAGAGGATGATGCTATCTCAAGCTTCCCTTCCCTCTTCTTCCTCTCTTTTTTTCTCTAACTCTAGGTTCTCTATATTTCTTTCTAACACAGACTAACCCTTTTGTCTTTCTAACTAACGTAGTTTTAACATATAACTAATATGATATATATTATATGTATAATTATATAATATATAACTCCCAAATATTTAAACCACCCAATTAATACCATAATTATAATTAATATATATATATATATATATATATATATATATATATAAGTTACAATTTGACTTATAAAAGCCCTAAGGCTTAATTGGCAAAACAACATTATTTTTAAAAATATTTTTTTTTGTAGTTAAGGCCCTGTTTGGCAAAACGGATTTAAAACGGTGCAAGGGCCTTGTTTGGGAAAACGGTTTTAAAACTCTTTTAATTCTTTTAATAAATCATTTAACACATATTTTTAATTGTTAAACTTTAATTAATTAAATCTTAACATTATAATTTAATTAATTACTCGCTAATTATAATTTCTAGTAACAATTGCCATATAATTTCATCAAATTTAATTATCCAAATTAAATTAGAACTATAACATAAAATCATTACATATTAATTAAATTAAATATTAAATAATAATTTAATTAATATATTACACTTAATTAAATTACTCCATAACACTCACATAAATTATTTATTTAACTCAATAAATAAATCAATTAGAATATTTATTTATTTTAATAAATATTAAAATTATGGGCTGTCACATCTTTCCCTCCTTATAAGGATTCCATCCTCGGAATTAACGAAACCTTTCTTACTCGATTTCCGCTAAATTTCTTCATAATTTTATCGTTGAATAACTTCAACACATTATCTCAACAAAAGTTATATATATATATTCTACTCCATTCATTTCTTCAACAAGCTTTAGGTTTTGTTTCATAACCTTCAATTAAACACAATCATATTCCAAATATTATATATTCTTTAACTCGTTCATTTTCTTTCTAAGGATCATTACTATATACTCTGCTCGTAGAATTAATATACTTCATAATTTACTATCTTGTAAGTATTCGGATTATCACATTCACCCCTTCTTCTAAGAATTTCATCCTCGAAATTTTAGTCTATCAATCTATCAAAACAGATTTTACGTTAATCTTTATTCACTGAAATGCTGCGTTCTACAACTACTTCTTTCTAAGGGCTATTCTTCTTGCCACATTCACCTTCGGGATAATAAGAATCTTCCACAATTGTTCAATAATTGGGTAGCGATATAAATAACTCAGAAATTTAAGAGATTACAATAATGCTGAGAGGTCACAAGACCTTGAACTTATATTTAGGTTTAACAGTGCTTCACCCCCGGTACTTCAAACTATAAACCGCATTGGTGCTCTAGGTGATCAGACTATTGCATCACTACGTCGTGCACAAACGTAGTACATCGTAACGACTATATGCGTTACACTCGAAACTATTATCTCCGATAACATGTCCCCTTTTATAGGGTTGTTCACCTCAACTTCTTAACATCTGAATCCGCACCAAAATAATTTGGTTTGACATAGTTTGACCAAGAACGCTCGAATTTCATAAACAACTTTCAGTATTTGTCTAGCTGAATCAAGTAGCATAGACTTCAAGCAACAATTCAGACATCAATCGAAATATATATATATATATATATATATTTAATTAACTCAAAAAATAATTTATATAGTTTAAGGAAACTAAAAATAATAAATAAATCTTTTTATAATATCATGATACCGTACCGTAGTAATGATAGCTTGAGGATTTCGTCATTACATGACGTTATCATACTACATCATACCATAGTGGGCTGACGATCATACGACCACATCCAACACTAGGTTTAACTACATTTATAACTTCCTCGATTATTATTTTTACACCATATCAAATGATGTATAGAATATATAAAATTCATTTTAAAATTTTAAAATTATTTTTGTCTAGCTGAAGAAATTAGCATAGACATGTGAATAATAACACTATTTTAAAAATTCATTGGTTCCATAATTGTATCCAATGTTTTTCAAGAAAATAGAAGTGCAACATCAGCACGAAGTCAATAAATTTCAAAAATCTAACAAAGCTAGGAGATTTAGAATATAAAAACTTTCTCCATCAATTAAAATCTTACTCCACCGTTTCATTACTTAATCATTCTATAAATCTTCAACGACATCAATGCTTTCTATACTATAACCTTTCTATACCCAGTATAGTTCATCAAACTTACCACACTTTGGAAGTTTAGGAACTTGCCACCATAATACGAGTTTAAGAACTTGTTGTAGCAATACATAGTCAAAGAACTGATCAGAGACTGTCCATATGCTTAGGGGTTCAAAACATACATACGATTATGAGTCATGAACTTACCATTAGTATGAGTTTTAAGAACTCGCACCTAATCTTAATATCATCTAACTAATTCTCTATTGACTCTAACTATCAACTATAAACATGGGACAAGAATTACCTTCTCACCATATATATATCGATAGCGCGACACCAACCTTCCAATGATTATCAATATGATAAACCAAGTGTAAGCACAAAACCCCTGCCCATACAAAGGTTTGTACAACTCAGCCACAACATGAGTCCTCAGTTAAAATCCCACTTAACTCTAACTTACTCATAACTTCTCGCTCTATACTCGATACAGACTTCTGTATCTCATCATTTATAACTCCTCGTAAGTTTATCTCATACTATATCATAGTACATTCTCGTTATACTCTCAAACTACAACTATTCAATCATTACAGACCATCTGTCTTTTATAACTTTAAAAGATCATGCCATGATCTTATTCTATAATCATCTCTCATATGATTCTTTTCTTATCTCATGATCGTTTTGTTTTATAATCTTCTTATCTTTACCTATCATCATGTCATACCATGGTTTCCTTTATGCTTTTAATCTTATAGACCTTGTCTATTCATCATTATTCGTCATCTTGATTATTAGAGTTAAGCAACTCCTTATTCTTATCTCTATATCTCTTCAGGATTCTTCTTTGAATCTTCTTGTTTATTTATTAATTCTTCCTTTAAGAATTCTAATTTCATTCATAAAGTTCAATATTTTATTCGAGTTTACTCCTCGTCGTTCTCATCTTCTTCTTATAACATTTCTAGGACTTAACGCATCCTATACTCTACGTATGTGAAAAGAATCACCGTTTCATTATACGTAACTTAAACTTAACTTCTTATTCTTATAACCTAAGGTCATAGCCTAAGGTACTCTTACCTAAGGTGTATAACCTATCAGCTTTGATACCAACTGTAACGCCCCCAAAATTCATACCATACAATTCTCATTCTCGATCGTTAATAATACAACTTTATTAACTTTACATCATTATCGATGATACAATCACTAAAAATTCGATATAATTAAAACTTTTATATATTTCTTTCTTTATTGCCCTGAATCTCAACCTTTATCATTACATAACTTCGATTCAATTTATATATTCCACGAATCGCTTCAACGAAGTTACTATACAAAGTCTTACATCACAAAGCAATATCCACTATACATCGGATAGCTCAACTTACAATTCAATAATTATGTTACAATCAAAACATTAAATGCAATTCTCATCTAACATAAGTAATCTTCTTGAATATTGATCTCTATAATTCAAATAGCACGTATCATTACCTTGAAACCTTGACCTGCAAAAATAGTTATTTGTAAGAGTGAGCTCGACAGCTCAGCAATATCTAACAACTTTCATTCATCATGTAACACATAAATAACATGCTCATCTTATACGTCGTAATCATTAGACTAATATATCATGCATGCTTTAATTCATATAACAAGTATAAAGATTGAGTTCCTTACTCAATCAACATTCTTTACTCAATAAATGAAGTCATAAATTGACTTTATCATTTCATACTTACAACATATATAACATATCATGCTCTTTGCAATACAATTTAAAATAGTTCATCATCAAGTTCACATAGCAAATAGGAACTGAAAGACTTGCCTGGCTCTTAGATTACCAATTAACGACAAATAGCTTATAATAATCTGTACTTCATGAATCCTACACAACGTGTTACCATACACATCAACTATTAGTCACATAGCAATGCTTGGCAAACGTTTAAGTAATTTCTACTTTACACTTCGTAATTCTCTCCCATTTATTTGTTTAACACATACTGTCAAACTATATGTATAATTAATAATATAAATTAATTATCACATAACTACTTCTCATAATTAGTTAACCCATTTAGGTTAACTCATTCCTCTTTAATTATTAAGTTAATAACTAATTACCACATAATTAATCACATTACATAATCATATTACATTTTCACAAAATTAATCAACTAATAATTACGTAATCATTTTAATTAAATTATAATTAAACAAATTATAATTCTAATTACACATTCTCCTCAATTATAATTAATCAAATTATAATTATATTTTATATTATTTAAATTATAATTAAACAAATTATAATCTAAATTAAACATTTATTTTGATTAAAATTAATCAAACTATATTCATTATAATTAACAAATTAAAACTTTACTATAATTATAATTATTCCAAATTATAATTACACATTATTTATTAATATAACTCATTACTATTATTTTAGCATTTTAAGGTATGCTGACATGTCATCAAATTTACCATATAAACTAAGCTTTCATAATATGAACCAAAAGCCACATAAAAAAAAACAAACAAAATTTTATTTTCTGCATACCCCCCCTCCCCCCGGTCGGGGCAGGGGTATTAGTCAATATGGCTTATTTCTCCACACCAAATTTCACTTTCAGTCAACACAATTCATATAACTTTATAGAAAATATAAATTTTAAGTTTCTAACAAATTCTAACGTATACAATCATTAATTCACATTGTAACAATTGAGAATTTTATATGTTAATTGTAAATATTTATTGAATTAAATAAATATTTTATAAAATTTATTTGTGAAGATAAATAAATAAATTGTGCGATTATTGTGGACAATTTAATTAAGTGCTATATGATTAATTAAATTGATATGTTAGCAATGGTGTAGCATCATTTTAATTTAATTGGGAATAATTTAATTAGAGTTAATGTTATGTGCTAAGTGATAATAATTTGTTAGACGAATTATGTTTAATAAAGAAAATTCAATTGTGTGATAATTTGGTATTATGTGAATGTTAGTTTATTTAATTGAATTAGAGTGTTGTAATTTAATTAAATAAGTGTAATATTTAATCTATGGATTTAAAGAGTTATTAAAAGACTAGAAAAGGATTTTAAAGTGTTTTACCAAACAAGGCCCTTGTACTTGTTTAATCTTATTTTACCCAAACAAGGCCTTAGCACTAAAAACCTATTTTTCTAAGAGGTTGCCAAACATGGCCTTGGACTTTTCAAATTTTGTAACCTATGTTATTAATAAGAATTAATATGGTTATAAGTATTATATTTATTATATATAAGCTACATATCTATTATATATGTATATTGTATATTGTATAATATATGTTAAGTTAAAAGTTACGTTAGTTTTACAAAACTGTAACGGGACGAAATTTAATTGAACCGTGATTCTGGGGACAGAATCCTTTTAAGGGGGGAAAGATGTGACAAACAAGATTTTTGTAATTTATTTTGAATATTTATTGAATTAAATAAATATTTTTCGATGATTTAATTATTGAGTTAAATAATTAATTGATGAATTTGTGGTAGATTAATTTAATTATATGTGTCACATTAGTTAAATTAATGTGGTGAATTTTTATATTCAAAGTATGTATTTAATTGAGCTTATTTGATTAATATATTAATTAATAAGCATAATGTTATTCTAATTAATTTATTAATTAATTAGAGATTTATGATTAGACATAATTAATAAATAAGAATTTTAATTATGTGACTATGTGATTTAATGTAGATTTATGCTATTTTATTTAATTGATTTAAATAGCATTATTTGATTTAATTGGGTGTGACATTAATTAACTATATTATAATAAATTAATTAAAATAAATGAGAAGGGATTCCTTAAGCTAGCCAAACAAGGCCTTAAGGGGAGTTGGTCAGTTAACCCACTAAGGGACCAACTGACAACCACTCACCCATTATATATTATACGTATTATACTTATATACATATATACTATATCAATTCATATATTCATATCAGAGGAAATAAAACTTAAAGAATCAGAGAGAATTTTGAGAGAAAAGATTGAAGAAGAAGAATTTGAAAAGTTTATATCATCATCCTTGAATCATCTTCACAAACTAGCAAGGGTAATTCCTTCTCCTAAGTTTTTAAATTCAAGTTCTTAAAGTTTTCCATTAACGTATGTTAGATTCTCTGTGAATAACTAATTTGATAATTAATGTATGATATGATTTTATATGTGTTATTGTATGATCATAACATGTTGTATATCATGTATGCATGATTTAGTACGATTAAATCCATGTAGTTATGCTTAATTTGATTTTTCAAAAGTTACAGAGTGTAAAAATTGTACATATGGCCCATATGGCCCTTACGTACAAAATTTACACACCTTATGCGTTTATTTAACTTAAATTAACACTTGAATGTGATTGTGTACATTTAAACGAACAAAATGGAAGTTAAACGAATGGATTCGGTGTTATAACGAATCCGTAACGTTGAATTCTTGTTTTCTTTCAAAACTTTATAAAATGTTGAAAATAGTGAAATTAAATGTTGTGATTTGTGTAATTCCGTGATTTAAAGTGTTAAAAGCATGCTTAGAACATGGTATGATGTTTCTGTAAATTCTATATCTTATGGGTAGCCTTAAATTCATTACGTTAGTTTAATTTGGATTTATTTGGGTTGCTCTGTGTGTCATTCGCGAACTGGAAATCTGGGTCTGCGTTGCCGCGCGGCCGCGCTGGTCCCAAGGGTAACTGGCGCGCGGCCGCGCCCCTTGCAGAAATTTGAAAATTTTTTTTTTTGCTAAGTGTTCGTGTGTTCTAAGAGGTGGTTTAAAACCTAATGTAATGAACATAAAGACATGATTAAACATATAATAAGAGGTTAATAACTTATATTACGTGAGTAATTAATAAGTTAATTACATGACTTGAATCGTTAATTGTATAGTCCAATAACGTGCTCAAGACCGATGTGTGTGATTCGATACGTATATCGAGTTATTGATTAATTTGTATTGTGAACGCATTGATGTGTAGGGTTTAATAAAGAACGTGAATTATAATTGTAGCTTGTGCAAGAGGCAAGTATCCTATCCCTAACTTATTGATTTAGCAAGTTCCCTAAATTCTAATTTATTCATTTATTAAGTCTTAGACTTGTGTTTCTATATCGAGTAAGCTCGTGTTCTTAATTGTTCAAATTCAAAATTCATATTACATATTGTAACTCTTTTAAAAGCATGATTCAGTTATACAATACTTATTCGATTGTATACTCTTGAGATTTATTATTCAAGTTGAATATCGATGTTGTTGTTGAACCTTATAGGACTAGTGAACCCTTATTGATTCGACTAGTCCATAGTTGATGAACGTTCTAAATTCTAAAATACTTATTGAGCTTATCCAAACCAAACTTCCTTTGGTGCGGACTCTGATGTCAAAACTGAGATGAACAACCCTGTAAAAGGGGATTATTTACGCTTTAGCGTTGAGATATTGTGCACAATATGGTACTAAGGGCTGATCCCCCTAAGTACGAGAAGTAGAGTCCATAGTCTTATGACTGTTAAAGGTTTTAAGTATAAACACTTTACAACCTAGGACATAGTTCAAGGTCTTATGACCCTCAGATGTTATTTTGATTCCTGTTATTTATCCTCGAGTCAAAAGTTGAGTTTCTTTATTCAGATGTCCTTGATTCACTCGCATGTTATTATATTGTTGTCATATTATTATACTTGTGGGCAACCGTGCTCACTCTTGCGTAATAATAACATTGCAGTTAAGAACGAAAGGTCTGACGAGCCTTCTACTAGCAAAGGCAAGGGCAAAGTCAACAAGTGATGAAGACTTGTTGTTTATTTTATGTGTTTATGTTTCAGACTTATGTTAAAGTTGTGTAAAACTTATTTAATTATTTATATTTCCGCATTTGAGATTTAAGGTTAAGTACGACCTGGGATTGATGTATTTCTTTTCAGATGTTGTAACCCCATAAGGGGAGGATTATTTCTATTTATTTCATGGTTTGCATTTACTATGGGTAGATAGATAGATGATATTTGTACAGTGAACACCAAGTCCCGTGGAAATTGAAGTACCCGAATTTGGGGGTGTCACAGGTTGGTTTGCTACAACCCCTGGAAATCCCAGAATGGAAATGGGAACACATTACGATGGATTTCGTGGTTGGCCTTCCGACGACTCAGAAAGGCTACGACGCAGTATGGGTTATCGTTGACCGACTGACGAAATCCGCACACTTCCTTCCGATTAAAATCAGATTCAACTTAGACCAGTTGGCAAGGCTATATGTGAAAGAGATTGTTTCGAGGCACGGAGTTCCGGTGTCAATTGTTTCCGACAGAGATCCACGTTTCACATCGAACTTCTGGAAGCGACTACAAGAATGCATGGGGACACAGTTGAGAATGAGTACGGCTTATCACCCTCAGACAGATGGGCAGAGTGAAAGAACGATCCAGACATTGGAAGATATGTTGAGAGCATGCATCATGGATTTTAAAGGAAATTGGGATGATCACCTACTGCTTGTGGAATTCGGTTACAACAACAGTTACCACGCTAGTATTGGCATGCCGCCTTACGAAGCGTTGTACGGAAGAAAATGCAGAACCCCGCTATACTGGGATGAAGTTGGCGAGAGACAACTATTAGGTCCAGAACTGGTACAGCAGACAGCAGAGATAGTCAAAGTGATCAGAACAAGACTGGTAGCAGCTCAGGATAGGCAGAAGAAATACGCCGATCTACACCGTAAGAACGTTGAGTTTGAATCGGGTAGCTATGTGTTCTTGAAAGTCTCTCCCTGGAAGGGGAAGATCAGATTCGGTAAGAAGGGAAAATTGAGCCCAAGGTTCATTGGACCCTTTGAAGTACTGCGAAGGATTGGAGAAGTTGCGTATGAGGTAGCCTTACCTCCGGCGCTTGAGAATGTCCACAACGTCTTTCATGTGTCAGTTTTACGCCCCTACAAACCCGATTACAAACATGTGATTGAATATGAACCCCTACATTTTGAGAAAGACTTATCCTATGAAGAAATTCCTGTTCAGATTGTTGACAGGAAAGAGCAAGTCCTCAGAAATAAAATTATACCTTCTGTTAAGGTAATTTGGAGGAACCACAATGCTGAAGAAGCTACGTGGGAACTCGAAGAGCATATGATGAAGAATTACCCAGATTTATTTACTTAATTTTTTTGTTTATGCGATTCTGGGGACAGAATCTTTGTAAGGGGGGGGAGAATGTAACGGGACGAAATTTAATTGAACCGTGATTCTGGGGACAGAATCCTTTTAAGGGGGGAAAGATGTGACAAACAAGATTTTTGTAATTTATTTTGAATATTTATTGAATTAAATAAATATTTTTCGATGATTTAATTATTGAGTTAAATAATTAATTGATGAATTTGTGGTAGATTAATTTAATTATATGTGTCACATTAGTTAAATTAATGTGGTGAATTTTTATATTCAAAGTATGTATTTAATTGAGCTTATTTGATTAATATATTAATTAATAAGCATAATGTTATTCTAATTAATTTATTAATTAATTAGAGATTTATGATTAGACATAATTAATAAATAAGAATTTTAATTATGTGACTATGTGATTTAATGTAGATTTATGCTATTTTATTTAATTGATTTAAATAGCATTATTTGATTTAATTGGGTGTGACATTAATTAACTATATTATAATAAATTAATTAAAATAAATGAGAAGGGATTCCTTAAGCTAGCCAAACAAGGCCTTAAGGGGAGTTGGTCAGTTAACCCACTAAGGGACCAACTGACAACCACTCACCCATTATATATTATACGTATTATACTTATATACATATATACTATATCAATTCATATATTCATATCAGAGGAAATAAAACTTAAAGAATCAGAGAGAATTTTGAGAGAAAAGATTGAAGAAGAAGAATTTGAAAAGTTTATATCATCATCCTTGAATCATCTTCACAAACTAGCAAGGGTAATTCCTTCTCCTAAGTTTTTAAATTCAAGTTCTTAAAGTTTTCCATTAACGTATGTTAGATTCTCTGTGAATAACTAATTTGATAATTAATGTATGATATGATTTTATATGTGTTATTGTATGATCATAACATGTTGTATATCATGTATGCATGATTTAGTGCGATTAAATCCATGTAGTTATGCTTAATTTGATTTTTCAAAAGTTACAGAGTGTAAAAATTGTACATATGGCCCATATGGCCCTTACGTACAAAATTTACACACCTTATGCGTTTATTTAACTTAAATTAACACTTGAATGTGATTGTGTACATTTAAACGAACAAAATGGAAGTTAAACGAATGGATTCGGTGTTATAACGAATCCGTAACGTTGAATTCTTGTTTTCTTTCAAAACTTTATAAAATGTTGAAAATAGTGAAATTAAATGTTGTGATTTGTGTAATTCCGTGATTTAAAGTGTTAAAAGCATGCTTAGAACATGGTATGATGTTTCTGTAAATTCTATATCTTATGGGTAGCCTTAAATTCATTACGTTAGTTTAATTTGGATTTATTTGGGTTGCTCTGTGTGTCATTCGCGAACTGGAAATCTGGGTCTGCGTTGCCGCGCGGCCGCGCTGGTCCCAAGGGTAACTGGCGCGCGGCCGCGCCCCTTGCAGAAATTTGAAATTTTTTTTTTTTGCTAAGTGTTCGTGTGTTCTAAGAGGTGGTTTAAAACCTAATGTAATGAACATAAAGACATGATTAAACATATAATAAGAGGTTAATAACTTATATTACGTGAGTAATTAATAAGTTAATTACATGACTTGAATCGTTAATTGTATAGTCCAATAACGTGCTCAAGACCGATGTGTGTGATTCGATACGTATATCGAGTTATTGATTAATTTATATTGTGAACGCATTGATGTGTAGGGTTTAATAAAGAACGTGAATTATAATTGTAGCTTGTGCAAGAGGCAAGTATCCTATCCCTAACTTATTGATTTAGCAAGTTCCCTAAATTCTAATTTATTCATTTATTAAGTCTTAGACTTGTGTTTCTATATCGAGTAAGCTCGTGTTCTTAATTGTTCAAATTCAAAATTCATATTACATATTGTAACTCTTTTAAAAGCATGATTCAGTTATACAATACTTATTCGATTGTATACTCTTGAGATTTATTATTCAAGTTGAATATCGATGTTGTTGTTGAACCTTATAGGACTAGTGAACCCTTATTGATTCGACTAGTCCATAGTTGATGAACGTTCTAAATTCTAAAATACTTATTGAGCTTATCCAAACCAAACTTCCTTTGGTGCGGACTCTGATGTCAAAACTGAGATGAACAACCCTGTAAAAGGGGATTATTTACGCTTTAGCGTTGAGATATTGTGCACAATATGGTACTAAGGGCTGATCCCCCTAAGTACGAGAAGTAGAGTCCATAGTCTTATGACTGTTAAAGGTTTTAAGTATAAACACTTTACAACCTAGGACATAGTTCAAGGTCTTATGACCCTCAGATGTTATTTTGATTCCTGTTATTTATCCTCGAGTCAAAAGTTGAGTTTCTTTATTCAGATGTCCTTGATTCACTCGCATGTTATTATATTGTTGTCATATTATTATACTTGTGGGCAACCGTGCTCACTCTTGCGTAATAATAACATTGCAGTTAAGAACGAAAGGTCTGACGAGCCTTCTACTAGCAAAGGCAAGGGCAAAGTCAACAAGTGATGAAGACTTGTTGTTTATTTTATGTGTTTATGTTTCAGACTTATGTTAAAGTTGTGTAAAACTTATTTAATTATTTATATTTCCGCATTTGAGATTTAAGGTTAAGTACGACCTGGGATTGATGTATTTCTTTTCAGATGTTGTAACCCCATAAGGGGAGGATTATTTCTATTTATTTCATGGTTTGCATTTACTATGGGTAGATAGATAGATGATATTTGTACAGTGAACACCAAGTCCCGTGGAAATTGAAGTACCCGAATTTGGGGGTGTCACAAAAACAAAGAAAGAAAGAAGAAGAGGGTTAGAGAGAATTGTCAGAGAAGAAGAAGAGAGAAGAGGAAGAAAGGCTTGAGAAGGCATAAGAGGATCATCATCTTCATCATCTCTTCTCTTTAAGTAAAACTAGTAAGGTTATACCCTAACCCTTGTACTCAATTCTTATGTGTTGTAATTCTTTTTTATCAAATTAGGTTTTTACAATCATGAAATTGTATGTATATATGGTGTTCATATGTAATTGTATGCCTTGAAAGGGTTTTCAAAATACAATTGTTGTAAAAACAAGTTTTCAAAGCAAATTCTTTTATGTTTTCATGGTTTTAGAACTCTATGTGAAAGTCTCTTTGTGAAAGCTATTTATTTTGATATGTGAATGGGATATGTATGTGTATATATATATATATATATATATATATATATATATATATATATGTTTACATGAGGGTTTCATAGTTGTTTAAGAATTTCAATTCATAAGTATATGATGAATACTATGAAATTCATGTTCATAGTGTTATATTATGAATTTTTGTTGAAAATTTCTTTAAATCCTTGATGTGAGCATGAATTATGTGTAATATGTGATATAACATGATTATATATGAATTATATGGTTGTTCTAGCAATTCAATCAATGAATTTTTGATAAACAATAGGAAGTGTGTTCATAGTGATTTTCGGTGAAGTTATTTCTGAAAAATGGCTTTTAAAATTATCAAATTGATGTTGATTTTGAGTCATTGTTAAAATTGATCATGTATTAAGTTAATATGTTAAGAATATGAGTGATTACAATTGGAATCACTTGAATTGGATGAAAAACGAATTCGTAGTAGCAATTTTCGTCAAGAACGCTTAAAATTGTGTTTTCTTTGAAAATCATGAAATCTTGTTTTGGATTATGTGTTTTATGGATTATATATGTTATGAGCATGTTAATAAGTTTAAAATATTGTTAGTATCAAGTTTTATGTTTATCATGTTGGAAAAAAATCGAATTCGGTGTGAAGGAATGAGCCAAATTGGCTTAATTCTCCACCAGTTCGCGAACCAAGTGGTGCAGCAGGGGGAGCACCCGCCCCAGCGGGTGTATTGCCCTATGGGGACCCGCCCTAGCGGGTGATGTTGATGCCCAGAAAATTTTGAGTTTTGTTTTTGAGTTTTTATGCCCCGTTTGTTAAGCTAACTTGTTTCTAAGACTTGGAAAGTGAAAGGTGTAATAAGATAACATGTTTTTGATGTGTTTAAGTTAGATTGAAATATATTATGAATGTGTTACATGTGTGTGTGTGTGTTGCTTTCACGAGGCACACAACACGATTCATTGAGTTATAGGCTTATGAATGTATGCCGTGAGTATAGACTCACGTACTTGACTAATTAGCAACCAATGTGGTAAATTATATTGTGAGTTGGACTTAGATATGAAGTTCGATGGTTTAAATATTGTAGTTGGATACTAATAGATGGTTTGAATGTAATATAAATGTGTAGGGTGTTTGTGAAGTGGTTATAATTGTTAAAGTGTAGCTTGCGCTTAAGGCAAGTTCTCTTACCCTTATTCTCTTATGTTAAGCAAGTTTCTAAACTTGTTATTTATATTGTACAAGTTCTTTAAGCTACTCTTGAATGCTATACAAGCCTATTCATTGTATATTTTCATTGTGCAAGTTTCCTAACCCTTGCTCAAGAAATCATGAAAGTTCATTCATGTTCCTTAACTTGTTATATGTGGTACAAGTTATACCACACTTATAAAGCGTAAGTATTAAAGCGTTATTTTAGTAATATGATCTTGACTTAGTTGTTCAAGTAAGATCTACTTAGTCTATCGAATGCTTTAAGTTGTTTCTAAAAGCATGCCTATCTATTATGAAGTTTATTATCATATTTTGTAATTGGTTCATGATTCTTATATTATTGAACTGTAAAGAACTGAAAGTCGATTCAACTACTCCTAGTTGATGATAGTTGAACTCTAAAGTTCCCTTATCTATCCAAACCAAACTTTCTTTGGTGCAGACTTGTATTCAATTTCTGAGAAGGAACAACCCTATTAATTAGGAGATATTTTATGCGAAAGCGTTAAGATGGTTGTGCACAATTCATGGTACAAAGGGTTGATCCCCCTGAGTACGAGTTAATGTCTATAGTCTTATTGACTGTTAAAGGTTTAAATAGAAATATTTATAACCTAGGACAATGGTTCAAGGTCTTATGACCCTCAGATGATTCCATATTCGAATTCTATATATTGATGAAAGAATTATAATTCAATTCTTTATATTAATGAAAGTAAAGTTATTCAAACTCTTTTGAAAAGATTCACTTATGTCATATCACTGTTGTATTTTCAAGTGAGCTTTTGTTTGCTCACTCTTGCCTGCTTTACCACCACTTGCAGTTGAGACCAAGAATGTTGACATACCATCAACAAGTAAAGGAAAAGGAAAGATGAATAAATGAAGGCTTGTTATGTCAAGTTGCTTTTGTAATAAGACTTAGTTGGTTATGTTTATGTTTCCGCATTTACGTTATCTGAATTATGTTAAGGTTTAGATAACCCTGGAATTTTATTGAACAAGTTGTCATTCTTTCTAGAGGGAGATTTTTATTAAGGTTTTATGAAGGTTGTAATTAGTTTGAAATTCTTTATTACTGGGTAGATGTATATTTTAATTAGAAAGTGAACACCAAATCCTGTGAAAACGAAGTACCCAGATTTGGGGGTGTCACACACATAATCAAAACTCCCAAATTTCATAATTTTTGAAGAAAAACCATTGATAAGTGTTCTCTATAAAATTAAATACTGTAATTTATTTTTAAAACGAAATACACAATTCAAAACATATTTAAATTCGTTTATAAACATGTTATCATAATCTAACCTCAATTCACACAATCAAATCACAAATTTTGATTTCAAATAAGCCAATTATAAAACTATTTCACTATGACTTTTGATGAACATGAATTCCTCATGTTCATCATATATTCATGAATTAACCAACTAAACCATCATACAATTCAATTATAAGCATCTATTATCACAATTCACATATTGAATTTCATGTTATGAACACCATATATATATCCCAAAAATCATAAGTTTTCATGAAGATTTATTTTTTTTTTCCCAAAAAACTAAAACTTTGAAGACGTAAAACAACTTTAAAACTCTAAAGTTGGAAATTATACCATTTCTTTACTTATTAGAACGAAGAGGATGATGCTATCTCAAGCTTACCTTCCCTCTTTTTCCTCTCTTTTTTATCTAACTCTAGGTTCTCTATATTTCTTTCTAACACAGACTAACCATTTTGTCTTTCTAACTAACGTAGTTTTAACATATAACTAATATGATATATATTATATGTATAATTATATAATATATAACTTTCAAATATTTAAACCACCCAATTAATACCATAATTGCAATTAATATATATATATATATATATATATATATATATATATAAGTTACAATTTGAATTTTAAAAGCCCTAAGGCTTAGTTGGCAAAACAACATTATTTTTAAAAATAATTTTTTTTATAGTTAAGGCCCCGTTTGACAAAACGGATTTAAAACGGTGCAAGGGCCTTGTTTGGGAAAATAGTTTTAAAACTCTTTTAATTCTTTTAATAAATCCTTTAACACATATTTTTAAATGTTAAACTTTAATTAATTAAATTTTAACATATAATTTAATTAATTAAAAGTTAACATCAATTAATCACATAAAAATTGTCACATAACAATTATAATTACTCGCTAATTATAATTTCATGTAACAATTACCACATAACTTCATCTAATTTAATTATCCAAATTAAATTAGAACTATAACATAAAATCATTACATATTAATAAAATTAAATATTAAATAATCATTTAATTAATAGATTACACTTAATTAAATTACTCCATAACACTCACATAAATTATTTATTTAACTCAATAAATAAATCAATTAGAATATTTATTTATTTTAATAAACATTAAAATTATGGGTTGTCACATCATTCCCTCCTTATAAGGATTCCGTCCTCGGAATCAACGAAACCTTTCTTACTCGGTTTCCACTAAATTTCTTCATAATTTTATCGTTGAATAACTTCAACACATTATCTCAACAAAAGTTTTTCATATATATTCTACTCCATTCATTTCTTCAACAAGTTTTAGGTTTTGTTTCATAACTTTCAATTAAACACAATCATATTCCAAATATTATATATTCTTTAACTCGTTCATTTTCTTTTTAAGGATCATTACTATATACTATACTCGTAGAATTAATATACTTCATAATTTACTATCTTGTAAGTATTCGGGTTATCACATTCACCCCTTCTTCTAAGAATTTCGTCCTCGAAATTTTAGTCTATCAATCTATCAAAACAGATTTTACGTTAATCTTTATTCACTAAAATGCTGCGTTCTACAACTACATCTTTCTAAGGGCTATTCTTCTTGCCACATTCACCTTCGGGATAACAAGAATCTTCCACAATTGTTCAATAATTGGGTAGCGATATAAATAACTCAGAAATTTAAGAGATTCCAATAATGCTGAGAGGTCACAAGACCTTGAACTTATATTTAGGTTTAACAGTGCTTCACCCCCGGTACTTCACACTATAAACCGCATCGGTGCTCTAGGTGATCAGACTATCGCATCACTACCTCGTGCACAAACGTAGTACATCATAACGACTATATGCGTTACACTCGGAACTATTGTCTCCGATAACATGTCCCCTTTTATAGGGTTGTTCATCTCAGCTTCTTAACATCTGAATCCACACCAAAACAATTTGGTTTGGCATAGTTTGACCAAGAACGCTCGAATTTCATAAACATCTTTCAATATTTGTCTAGCAGAATCAAGTAGCATAGACTTCTAGCAACAATTCGAACATCAATCGAAATATATATATATATATATATATATATATTTATTTAATTAACTCAAAAAAATTTATATAGTTTAAGGAAACTAAAAATAATAAATAAATCTTTTTATAAAATCATGATACCGTACCGTAGTAATGAAAGGTTGAGGATTTCGTCATTACATGACGTTGTCATACTACATCATACCATAGTGGGCTAACGATCATACGATCACATCCAACACTAGGTTTAACTGCATTGATAACTTCCTTGATTATTGTTTTTACACCATATAAAATGATGTATAGAATATATAAAATTCATTTTAAAAATTTAAAATCATTTTTGTCCAGCTGAAGCAATTAGCATAGATATGTGAATAATAGCACTATTTTAAATATTCATTGGTTCTATCATTTGATCCAATGTTTTTCAAGAAAATAGAAGTACAACATCAGCACGAAGTCAATAAATTTTAAAAATCTAGCAAAGCTAAGAGATTTAGAATATAAAAACTTTCTCCATCAATTAAAATCTTACTCCACCGTTTTATTACTTAATCATTCTATAAATCTTCAACGATATCAATGCATTCTATACTATAACCTTTCTATACCCAGTATAGTTCATCAAACTTACCACACTTTGGAACTTTAGGAACTCTCCACCATAATACGAGTTTAAGAACTTGTCCTAGCAATACGTAGTCAAAGAACTGAATGGAGACTGTCCATATGCTTAGGGGTTCAAAACATACATATGATTATGAGTCATGAACTTATCATAAGTATGATATTTAAGAACTCGCACCTAATATTAATATCATCTAACTAATTCTCTATTGACTCTAACTATCAACTATAAACATGGGACAAGAATCAACTTCTCACCATATATATATCGATAGCGCGACACCAACCTTCCAATGATTATCAATATGATAAACCAAGTGTAAGCACAAAACCCCTGCCCATACAAAGGTTTGTACAACTTAGCCACCACATGAGTCCTCAGTTGAAATCCCACTTAACTCTATCTTACTCATAACTTCTTGCTCTATACTTGATACAGACTTCTGTATCTCATCATTTATAACTCCTCGTAAGTGTATCTCGTACTATATCATAGTACATTCCCGTTATAGTCTCAAACTATAACTATTCAATCATTACAGACCATCTGTCTTTTATAACTTTAAAAGATCACGCCTTATCTTATTCTATAATCATCTTTCTTATGATTCTTTTCATATCTCATGATCGTTTTGTTTTACAATCTTCTTATCTTTACCTATCATCATGTCATATCATGATTTCATTTATGCCTTTAATCTTATAGACCTTGTCTATTCATCATTATTCGTCATTTTGATTATTAGAGTTAAACAACTTCTTATTCTTATCTCTATATCTCTTCAAGATTCTTCTTTGAATCTCCTTGTTTATTTATTAATTCTTCCTTTAAGAATTTTAATTTCATTCATAAAGTTTAATATTTTATTCGAGTTTACTCCTCGTCATTCTCATTTTCTTCTTATAACATTTCTAGGACTTAACGCATCCTATACTCTACGTATGTGAAAAGAATCACCGTTTCATTATACGTAACTTAAACTTAACTTCTTATTCTTATAACCTAAGGTCATAGCCTAAGGTACTCTTACCTAAGGTGTATAACCTATCAGCTTTGATACCAACTGTAACGCCCCCAAAATTCATAACATACAATTCTCATTCTCTATCGTTAATAATACAACTTTATTCTAACTTTACATCATTATCGATGATACAATCACTAAAAATTCGATATAATTAAAACTTTTATATATTTCTTTCTTTATTGCCCTGAATCTCAACCTTTATCATTACATATCTTCGATTCAATTTATATATTACACGAATCACTTCAACGAAGTTACTATACAAAGTCTTACATCACAAAGCAATATCCACTATACATCGGATAGCTCAACTTACAACTCAACAATTATGTTACAATCAAAACATTAAATGCAATTCTCATCTAACATAAGTAATCTTCTTGAATATTGATCTCTATAATTCAAATAGCACGTATCATTACCTTTAAACCCTGACCTGCAAAAATAGTTATTTGTAAAAGTGAGATCGACAGCTCAGCAAGATCTAACAACTTTCATGCATCACGTAACATATAAATAACATGCTCATCTTATACATCGTAATCATTAGACTAATATATCATGCATGCTTTAATTCATATAACAAGTATAAAGATTGAGTTCCTTACTCAATCAACATTCTTTACTCAATAAATGAAGTCATCACATTCACCCCTTCTTCATATTTTACTATCTTTTAAGTATTCGGGTTATCACATTCGCCCCTTCTTCTAAGAATTTCATCCTCAAAATTTTAGTCTATCAATTTTTATATATCAATCTATCAAAAAAGATTTTACGTTAATCTTGATTCACTGAAATGCTGCGTTCTACAACTACTTCTTTCTAAGGGCTATTCTTCTTGCCACATTCACCTTCGGGATAATAAGAATCTTCCACAATTGTTCAATAATTGGGAAGCGATATAAATAACTCAGGAATTTAAAAGATTCCAATAATGCTGAGAGGTCACAAGACCTTGAACTTATATTTAGGTTTAATAGTGCGTCACCCTCGGTACTTCACACTATAAATCGCATCGATGCTCTAGGTGATCAGACTATCGCACCACTACTTCGTGCACAAACGTAGTACATCGTAATGACTATATGAGTTACACTCGAAACTATTGTCTCTGTGACGCCCCCAAATCCGTGACCGCCACCTGGTCTCTCGAATTCGGTTCATCACGTGCTCATGGTAATACATCACAATAATAATAACTAAAAATCACACAATCACAGCAGAAAATCTAATATAGAATAATTTACAATAATTTATTATAATTATTCCCCCAATTCTCGCAACCTACAGTACTTAATAGATTACATAATAATATCAATTAACGACTTATTACATAATCTAACTTAAGCTTAAACATAATCAAATCCAGTCTTACTACATCATCTTAATACAACATTAAAATATTAAAACATAAAAGAGACAAGCTAGTTGGTAGCCTTGCCCTTGCCCTTATCAACGTCCGAAGGTTCGCCATGCTCTGTCTTAACTGAAATGTTTTAGGGAAAGCAAGAATGAGCAGCAACTTGCCTAGCAAGTAATATACAATAAGGGTAAGTGATATAATTCTCAATTCTCGAAAGGGTATAACAAGGTTTGATAGTTCAAGGATAACAAGAATATCAATAATTTTCAATAACAGTCGCTAAGGAAAGAATAATATCAATGTGATTTAATAATAAATCAATTCAAGATTTCAAGATAACTGAATACTGAGCAGTAACTAAGGACTATGAACTTCTACTAGAATTGACAGTAATAAACTAAAAATCCAACAAAAACAGGTACAACAGGTGATCAGCCTAAAGTACCATCGTTATGCATAACAATCAATCATACCCAAGTGCGCGCGTCGGTTCTCCGACAATTATATATTCCCTTCCAAGAAGGTTGTTCTTCTCAGTCAAATACAAGATCCCTCACCAATCAATTGGTTTGGGTCGCTTTTCAATAATATAAGTCTAGCCGAATCAAATGGCATAGACACTTTGACAATATTCAAGAACAATACTAAGTTCAACATGAATAATTGCTTTAATGAAATAAGAGTTCAAGTATGCTAATTCAATTCAACGATTAAGTAGGAAACTAGTTCGCAATATACAAGAATAGAATACTTGCACCGTAAAAGAGTGTAAGTTAGGAACTTGCCTTATGCGTAGTTTACTCACGTAAAGCTAGCCAACACTTTCGAATCCTATTTATAGTGTATTATAAGTATAGGATTTTCATTAGCTAACTCATTCATTACACAAACTTGTTACTCAATATACATACATGTTGCTACCTTAGTCACATGTCATACTTATACTCATATGGTATGAAATCAGATTATATGTTATAACGAATCAAGAACATAGTTATAACATAAATGATACTATAGCAACTCATTATGTTCAAGTAGCTATGATCCTTTGACCCATGGGCTTCCATTATACAAGTTAAACATTATCTTGTTACTTAATCATCACATATATACACACCAGTAGGGTACAGATCATTTCTAGCAGTTTTGAACAACAATTTACACTAACTGACATGACCAGAACAAGCAGATTTCAACAATTTAGATTCCAGACCGGCGCAGCTGCGCCATGGCTAAGCCTAGGGCCAGCGCAGCTACGCAACCCTCTGGCCAAGCCAAGGCTGAGCTCTTCCTTATGGTTTCTGTCTGGTCATGCAAGCCAACAACACCATATAGCATATAAACATATTAAAAGATACTTTTATGTTTGTACAATCTTTCCTCGTTTCAAATATATGATATAGGTTCTAGCTTTATATCTTTAGACAAATTAAGGTCTTACAATATCATGATATCATGTAAACCTTCATGCTTGTTATTTTAAACATACGAGGTGATCACATAACTTGTTTTAGGCATGCTTGCAAGTTTTCATATAATATAGTATTTCTATCATCGTTACATACTTTGAAACATGCTTCAAACTCATGCTTGGTTTTCTTACACTATATCAAATACACAAGAACCATGTTTAGAGACATAACGAACGTAAACGTGTTATCTTAGATTCTTAACTACTCATACTAATACAATTGGTTCAAAAATATCTTCAAGTTTGCCTTTAAAATCATTTTAAACTTGAACGATGCAATTCAACACATACAAGATCACTTTAAAGTTCTTATAATATATAGTCAAGTCATGTTAACATCTTCTCAAGATTAGAATGTATATGATGTAGTATTCATGAATATTTGTTTTGATATATCATGCTTTACTTGAAAATATTTTCTAACACAAAGTCCAACGAGTTTGGTCATAAACAAAGGAACTATAAATCTTATATCATGAAACATATACGTTCATGGTATCACATTCTTCATGTATTTCTAGGTTCTACTTACATGCTCAAAGTCAGAATATAGTCATGGTTCACACATGTTAAAGTTTGCTTAGGAAACATTAAGTTTATTTCATCGTTATACGTCGCTTCATTAATCTTGCATGAAATCATAGTAAAACATGTTTGCGTTAACTTCATGTACTCCTATAGGCATGCTACTTATGTTTTTAAACTTCTTCCAAAGTGTTATCATAAGTTCGCACGTAACAGCCTGGATAAGAAGCAGAATCTGGAACCAGTGATCGGCGTAGTTGCGCAGCGCCCCAGTTCAAAATTTGCGCAGCTGCGCAGGGCCTTGTCCAGCAAAACACAAGTCCAGCACTGGCGCAGCTGCGCAGCACCCTAGTATAACCAGGGAGCAGCTGCGCCGTTACCTATATAGAGCTCGAAGCTCCTGCTTCGGCAGACAGCAACCCAATTCATAAAATTTATTCATGAAAACAACCACATTGTATTCCAACATGCTTATAAGTTTATTATAACAACTAAACAATTGTTCTATACCCCAATTACAGTCCAATTTGGCATAATCAAAAATTCAAAACTTTGACAGTAAACAAAATGAGGAACAAGAATGAAGAATATGGAATTTAGAATTATACCTCTTGAAGCTTAGTTTGCTTAGCTTCTAACTTTCTGAGATTACTAGACTCTTCTTTGAACCACAAACACTCAAACTTAAATTCTCAGAGTTTTATCAGACAAATCACAGCAACGTGAACTTAGTAACATAGCTGCCAATTTATAGAGAAAACTTGGACTGGGCATTTGCATTGCACTGAGGTTGGAGTCCATGGTGTAATGGAAGAAAACATTGGTTGATTGAGAGTGGTTTAACAACCCACCACCAGCCATCTCCATAGCCATTGGCTTAGCAATCATTACCTATGCTTAGCCACTGATATAAGCTTGGAAGTTACGTAATTTAGCCTTAGGCTACTGTTCATGTATTGTGAGTATAACTGACGAGCTTAGATTTCTAGCAACGTGATTAATTAGTTCAATTCAGTTACTATACTTTCCAAAAATGGGTTTTAATGTACAATTATTACTATATTAGGAAAAAGTAGGGATTACCTACGTACTCACATCATATAATCCATGCACATTCTATCTTACCGGTATAATTTACTCGGATGTTATCACATTATTAAATTCTACAATCAACAATTGATTACTATACTTGTGATGTATTATTTTAATGTTCACACACTTACCTTGTTACATACACATTATCATGTAACTCCCATAATTCAATAAACCTTACTATATAGTAGTGTCGTATTACACTTCACATAATACATAGTTAGCTAATATATGTTACACATTTAATTCGCATGCTTGCACATAGAATTACTCATCTTATTAATTAAATATTAATTAATAATATACACACAGCCTTCATCAATCAATATAATCTTATAACTTACTTATTTATTTTATTATTTGTAATGTCAAATAAATAAATTATTTATCTCATTGATTAATTAACAATAATATTAATTAATCTATTCCTCATTGATTATTAATTACACCAAATTAATAATCATAGGATTAATTATCACATTAACAAATATAAATCTCAGCACAATTATAAACAAGTGGTTTATTATTATTATATTTCTTGCAATAATAATAATAATCACATATTATTAATCAATCACAGTTAATATTCTATAATAATTATTTTACGATGATAATTAATTAATATTCTACGATTAACAATTAATATAGATTAATTGTTCGCTCAAATTAATATAATCATTAATATTTCTCATCACTGTGCCACACAAGGCTTTCACGAGTTTATTATAAACTCCACCAATTTCTCAATTATTATAATTATTCAATTTTATATAATTGAATTAATTCATCTCATAACACAAAATTATTTATATATGAATAAATATTCACTTCCATTAATATATTCATTTATTAATATATAGAAATTCTCGGGTATTACAGTCTCCGATAACATGTCCCCTTTTATAGGGTTGTTCACCTCAGCTTCTTAACATCTGAATCCGCACCAAAATAATTTGGTTTGGCATAGTTTGACCAAGAACGCTCGAATTTCATAAACATCTTTCAATAGTTGTCTAGCTGAATCAAGTAGCATAGATTCTAGCAACAATTCGGACATCAATCAAAATATATATATATATATATATATATATATATATATTTAATTAACTTAATTTTTTTTATATAGTTTAAGGAAACTAAAAATAAGAAATAAATCTTTTTATAATATCATGATACCGTACCGTAGTAATGATAGGTTGAGAATTTCGTCATTACATGACGTTGTCATACTACATCATACCATAGTGGGCTGACGATCATACGATCACATCCAACACTAGGTTTAACTACATTTATAACTTCCTCGATTATTATTTTTACACCATATCAAATGATGTATAGAATATATAAAATTCATTTTAAAATTTTAAAATCATTTTTGTCTAGCTGAAGCAATTAGCATAGACATGTGAATAATAACACTATTTTAAAAATTCATTGGTTCCATCTTTTGATCCAATGTTTTTCAAGAAAATAAAGTGCAACATCAGCACGAAGTCAATAAATTTTGAAAATCTAGCAAAGCTAGGAGATTTAGAATATAAAAACTTTCTCCATCAATTAAAATCTTACTCCACCGTTTCATTACTTAATCATTCTATAAATCTTCAACGACATCAATGCTTTCTATACTATAACTTTTCTATACCCAGTATAGTTCATCAAACTTACCACACTTTGGAAGTTTAGGAACTTGCCACCATAATACGAGTTTAAGAACTTGTCCTAGCAATACGTAGTCAAAGAACTGATCAGAGACTGTCCATATGATTAGGGGTTCAAAACATACATACGATTATGAGTCATGAACTTACCATAAGTATGAGTTTTAAGAACTCGTACCTAATCTTAATATCATCTAACTAATTCTCTATTAACTCTAACTATCAACTATAAACATGGGGCAAGAATTACCTTCTCACCATATATATATCGATAGCGCGACACCAACCTTCCAATGATTATCAATATGATAAACCAAGTGTAAGCATAAAACCCTTGCCCATACAAAGGTTTGTACAGCTCAGCCACCACATGAGTCCTCAGTTGAAATCCCACTTAACTCTATCTTACTCATAACTTCTCGCTCTATACTCGATACAGACTTCTGTATCTCATCATTTATAACTCCTCGTGAGTTTATCTCGTACTATATTATAGTGCATTCTCGTTATAGTCTCAAACTATAACTATTCAATCATTACAGACCATCTGTCTTTTATAACTTTAAAAGATCACGCCTTATCTTATTCTATAATCATCTTTCTTATGATTCTTTTCATATCTCATGATCGTTTTGTTTTACAATCTTCTTATCTTTACCTATCATCATGTCATATCATGATTTTATTTATGCTTCTAATCTTATAGACCTTGTCTATTCATCATTATTCGTCATCTTGATTATTGGAGTTAAGCAACTCCTTATTCTTATCTCTATATCTCTTCAGGATTCTTCTTTGAATCTTCTTGTTTATTTATTAATTCTTCCTTTAAGAATTCTAATTTCATTCATAAAGTTCAATATTTTATTCGAGTTTACTCCTCGTAATTCTCATCTTCTTCTTATAACATTTCTAGGACTTAACGCATCCTATACTTCTACGTATGTGAAAAGAATCACCTTTATATTATATTAACTTAAACATAACTTCTTATTCTTATAACTTAAGGTTATAGCCTAAGGTACTTTTACCTAAGGTGTATAACCTATCAACTTTGATACTAACTGTAACGCCCCCAAAATTCATACCATACAATTCTCATTCTCGATCGTTAACAATACAACTTTATTCTAACTTTACATCATTATCGATGATACAATCACTAAAAATTCAGAATTATTAAAACTTTTATATATTTCTTTCTTTATTGCCCTGAATCTCAAACTTTATCATTACATATCTTCGATTCAATTTATATATTACATGAATCGCTTCAACGAAGTTACTATACAAAGTCTTACTTCACAAAGCAATATCTACTATACATCAGATAGCTCAACTTACAATTCAACAATTATGTTACAATCAAAACATTAAATGTAATTCTCATCTAACATAAGTAATCTTCTTGAATATTGATCTCTATAATTCAAATAGCACGTATCATTACCTTAAAACCTTGACCTGCAAAAATAGTTATTTGCAAGAGTGAGCTCGACAGCTCAACAAGATCTAACATATTTTATGCATCATGTAGCACATAAATAACGTGCTCATCTTATACATCGTAATCATTAGACTAATATATCATGCATGCTTTAATTCATATAACAAGTATAAAGATTGAGTTACTTACTCAATCAACATTCTTTACTCAATAAATGAAGTCATAAATTGACTTTATCATTTCATACTTACAATATATATAACATATCATGCTCTTTGCAATATAATTTAAAATAGTTCATCATCAAGTTCACATAGCAAATAAGAACTGAAAGACTTGTCTGGCTCATAGATTTCCAATTAACGAAAAACAGTTTATAATAATCTGCACTTCATGAATCCTACACAACGTGTTACCATACACATCAACTATTAGTCACATAGCAACGCTTAGCAAACGTTTAAGTAAATTCTACTTTACACTTCGTAATTCTCTCCCATTTATTTGTTTAACACACACTGTCAAACTATATGTATAAGTAATAATATAAATTAATTATCACATAACTACTTCTCATAATTAGTTAACACATTTAGGTTAACTCATTCCTCTTTAATTATTAAGTTAATAACTAATTGCAAGATAATTAATCACATCACATAATTATATTATATTTTTATATAATTAATCAACTAATAATTATGTACTCATTTTAATTAAATTATAATTAAACAAATTATAATTTAAATTACACATTCTCCTCAATTATAATTAATGAAATTATAATTGTATTTTATATTAATTAAATTATAATTAAACAAATTATAATCTAAATTAAACATTTATTTTTATTAAAATTAATCAAACTATATTCATTATAAATAATAAATTATAATTTAAATTAAATATTTACTATAATTATAATTATTCCAAATAATAATTACACATTATTTATTAATATAACTCATTACTATTATTTTAACATTTTAAGGTATGCTAACATGTCATCAAATTTATCATATAAACTTAGCTTTCATAATATGAACCAAAAGCCACATAAAAAAACAAATAAAATTTTATTTTCTACATACCCCCTGTCAGGGGCGGGGGTATTAGGCTTGACATGCTCGCTGGGGCGGGCCCCCTACAGCGAACAAAGACTGGTTCGCGAACTGTATAGAGAAAATGCCAATATGGCTTATTTCTCCACATCAAATTCCACTTTCAGTCAACACAATTCATATAATTTTATAGAAAACATAAATTTTAAGTTTCTAACAAATTCTAACGTAAACAATCATCAATTCACATAATCAAAACTCCCAAATTTCATAATTTTTGAAGAAAAACCATTGATAAGTGTTCTCGATAAAATTGAACACTGTAATTTATTTTTAAAACGAAATACACTATTCAAAACATATTTAAATTCGTTTATAAACATGTTATCATAATCTAAGCTCAGTTCACACAATCAAATAACAAATTTTGATTTCAAATAAGCCAATTATAAAACTATTTCACTATGACTTTTGATGAACATGAATTCCTCATGTTCATCATATATTCATGAATTAACCAACTAAACCATCATACAATTCAATTATAAGCATCTATTATCACAATTTACATATAGAATTTCATATTATATATATATATATATATATATATGTATATATATATATATAGGATAGGGCTCTGGAATGAACAATTCGTTTACGAACATATATAGGGCCAAGTGTTGAAGGTTGTTGATTGGCTGAGAATATTTAACACTAATTACGAATATATGATGGTAAATAATTGGGACAATCAACAATCTTCAACACTTGGCCCTACATATGTTCGTAAACGAACTTTTCGTTTTAGAGCCTTATCCTATATATATATATATATATATATACATATATACCCCCAAAATCATAAGTTTTCATGAAGATTTTTTTTCTTCAAAAAACTAAAACTTTGAAGACGTAAAACAACTTTAAAACTCTAAAGTTGGAAATTATACCCTTTGCTTTGCTTATTAGAATGAAGAGGATGATGCTATCTCAAGCTTCCCTTACATCTTCTTCCTCTCTTTTCTCTCTAACTCTAGGTTCTCTATATTTCTTTCTAACACAGACTAACCCTTTTGTCTTTCTAACTAACGTAGTTTTAACATATAACTAATATGATATATATATATATATATATATATATATATTATATGTATAATTATATAATATATAACTCCCAAATATTTAAACCACCCAATTAATACCATAATTACAATTTATATATATATATATATATATATATATATATATATATAAGTTACAATTTAACTTTTAAAAGCCCTAAGGCTTGTTTGGTAAAACAACATTATTTTTAAAAACTGTTTTTTTTGTAGTTAAGGCCCCGTTTGGCAAAACAGAGTTAAAATGGTGCAAGGGCCTTATTTGAAAAAACGATTTTAAAACTCTTTTAATTATTTTAATAAATCATTTAACACATACTTTTAAATGTTAAACTTTAATTAATTAAATCTTAACAATATAATTTAATTAATTAAAAGTTAACATCAATTAATCACATAAAAATTGTCACATAACAATTATAATTACTCGCTAATTATAATTTCATGTAACAATTACCACAAAACTTCATCTAATTTAATTATTCAAATTAAATTAGAACTATAACATAAAATAATTACATATTAATTAAATTAAATATTAAATAGTTATTTAATTAATATATTACACTTAATTAAATTACTCCATAACACTCACATAAATTATTTATTTAACTCAATAAATAAATTAATTAGAATATTCGTTTAATTCAATAAATATTACAATTATGGGTTGTCACATCCTTTCCTCCTTATAAAGATTTCGTCCTCGGAATCAATGAAACCTTTCTTACTCGGTTTCCACTAAATTTCTTCATAATTTTATCGTTGAATAACTTCAACACGTTATCTCAACAAAAGTTTTACACATATAATCTACTCCATTCATTTCTTCAACAAGTTTTAGGTTTTGTTTCATAACCTTCAATTAAACACAATCATATTCCAAATATTATATATTCTTTAACTCGTTCATTTCCTTTCTAAGGATCATTAGTATAGACTCTCCTCGTAGAATTAATATACTTCATATTTTACTATCTTTTAAGTATTCGGGTTATCACATTCACCCCTTCTTCTAAGAATTTCATCCTCAAAATTTTAGTCTATCAATCTTTATATATCAATATATCAAAACAGATTTTACGTTAATCTTTATTCACTGAAATGCTGCGTTCTACAACTACTTCTTTCTAAGGGCTATTCTTCTTGCCACATTCACCTTCGGGATAATAAGAATCTTCCACAATTGTTCAATAATTGGGAAGCGATATAAATAACTTAGGAATTTAAAAGATTCCAATAATGCTGAGAGGTCACAAGACCTTGAACTTATATTTAGGTTTAATAGTGCGTCACCCTCGGTACTTCACACTATAAACCGCATTGATGCTCTAGGTGATCAGACTATCGCACCACTACTTCGTGCACAAACGTAGTACATCGTAATGACTATATGAGTTACACTCGGAACTATTGTCTCTGTGACGCCCCCAAATTCGTGACCGCCACCTGGTCTCTCGAATTCGGTTCATCACGTGCTCATGGTAATACATCACAATAATAATAACTAAAAATCACACAATCACATTGGAAAATCTAATATAGAATAATTTACAATAATTTATTATAATTATTCCCCCAAGTCTCGCAACCTACAGTACTTAATAGATTACATAATAATATCAATTAACGACTTATTACATAATCTAACTTAAGCTTAAACATAATCAAATCCAGTCTTACTACATCATCTTAATACAACATTAAAATATTAAAACATAAAAGAGATAAGCTAGTTGGTAGCCTTGCCCTTGCCCTTATCAACGTCCGAAGGTTCGCCATGCTCTGTCTTAACTGAAATGTTTTAGGGAAAGCAAGAATGAGCAGCAACTTGCCTAGCAAGTAATATACAATAAGGGTAAGTGATATAATTCTCAATTCTCGAAAGGGTATAACAAGGTTTGATAGTTCAAGGATAACAAGAATATCAACAGTTTTCAATAACAGTCGCTAAGGACAGAATAATATCAATGTGATTTAATAATAAATCAATTCAAGATTTCAAGATAACTGAATACTGAGCAGGCACTAAGGACTATGAACTTCTACTAGAATTGACAGTAATAAACTGAAAATCCAACAAAAACAGGTACAATAGGTGATCAGCCTAAAGTACCATCGTTATGCATAACAATCAATCATACCCAAGTGCGCGCGTCGGTTCTCCGACAATTATATATTCCCTTCAAAGAAGGTTGTTCTTCTCAGTCAAATACAAGATCCCTCACCAATCAATTGGTTTGGGTCACTTTTCAATAATATAAGTCTAGCCGAATCAAATGGCATAGACACTTTGACAATATTCAAGAACAATACTAAGTTCAACATGAATAATAGCTTTAATGAAATAAGAGTTCAAGTATGCTAATTCAATTCAACGATTAAGTAGGAAACTAGTTCGCAATATACAAGGATAGAATACTTGCACCGTAAAAGAGTGTAAGTTAGGAACTTGCCTTATGCGTAGTTTACTCACGTAAAGCTAGCCAATACTTTCGAATCCTATTTATAGTGTATTATAAGTATAGGATTTTCATTAGCTAACTCATTCATTACACAAACTTGTTACTCAATATACATACATGTTGCTACCTTAGTCACATGTCATACTTATACTCATATGGTATGAAATCAGATTATATGTTATTACGAATCAAGTATATAGTTATAACATAAATGATACTATAGCAACTCATTATGTTCAAGTAGCTATGATCCTTTGACCCATGGGCTTCCATTATATAAGTTAAACATTATCTTGTTACTTAATCATCACATATATACACACCAGTAGGGTACAGATCATTTCTAGCAGTTTTGAACAACAATTTACACTAACTGACATGACCAGAACAAGCAGATTTCAACAATTTAGATTCCAGACCGGCGCAGCTGCGCCATGGCTAAGCCTAGGGCCAGCGCAGCTACGCAGCCCTCTGGCCAAGCCAAGGCTGAGCTCTTCCTTATGGTTTCTGTCTGGTCATGCAAGCCAACAACACCATATAGCATATAAACATATTAAAAGATACTTTTATGTTTGTACAATCTTTCCTCGTTTCAAATATATGATATAGGTTCTAGCTTTATATCTTTAGACAAATTAAGGTCTTACAATATCATGATATCATGTAAACCTTCATGCTTGTTATTTTAAACATACGAGGTGATCACATAACTTGTTTTAGGCATGCTTGCAAGTTTTCATATAATATAGTATTTCTATCATCGTTACATACTTTGAAACATGCTTCAAACTCATGCTTGGTTTTCTTACACTATATCAAATACACAAGAACCATGTTTAGAGACATAACGAACGTAAACGTGTTATCTTAGATTCTTAACTACTCATACTAATACAATTGGTTCAAAAATATCTTCAAGTTTGCCTTTAAAATCATTTTAAACTTGAACGATGCAATTCAACACATACAAGATCACTTTAAAGTTCTTATAATATATAGTCAAGTCATGTTAACATCTTCTCAAGATTAGAATGTATATGATGTAGTATTCATGAATATTTGTTTTGATATATCATGCTTTACTTGAAAATATTTTCTAACACAAAGTCCAACGAGTTTGGTCATAAACAAAGGAACTATAAATCTTATATCATGAAACATATACGTTCATGGTATCACATTCTTCATGTATTTCTAGGTTCTACTTACATGCTCAAAGTCAGAATATAGTCATGGTTCACACATGTTAAAGTTTGCTTAGGAAACATTAAGTTTATTTCATCGTTATACGTCGCTTCATTAATCTTGCATGAAATCATAGTAAAACATGTTTGCGTTAACTTCATGTACTCCTATAGGCATGCTACTTATGTTTTTAAACTTGTTCCAAAGTGTTATCATAAGTTCGCACGTAACAGCCTGGATAAGAAGCAGAATCTGGAACCAGTGATCGGCGCAGTTGCGCAGCGCCCCAGTTCAAAACTTGCGCAGCTGCGCAGGGCCTTGTCCAGCAAAACACAAGTCCAGCACTGGCGCAGCTGCGCAGCACCCTAGTATAACCAGGGAGCAGCTGCGCCGTTACCTATATAGAGCTCGAAGCTCCTGCTTCGGCAGACAGCAACCCAATTCATAAAATTTATTCATGAAAACAACCACATTGTATTCCAACATGCTTATAAGTTTATTATAACAACTAAACAATTGTTCTATACCCCAATTACAGTCCAATTTGGCATAATCAAAAATTCAAAACTTTGACAGTAAACAAAATGAGGAACAAGAATGAAGAATATGGAATTTAGAATTATACCTCTTGAAGCTTAGTTTGCTTAGCTTCTAACTTTCTGAGATTACTAGACTCTTCTTTGAACCACAAACACTCAAACTTAAATTCTCAGAGTTTTATCAGACAAATCACAGCAACGTGAACTTAGTAACATAGCTGCCAATTTATAGAGAAAACTTGGACTGGGCATTTGCATTGCACTGAGGTTGGAGTCCATGGTGTAATGGAAGAAAACATTGGTTGATTGAGAGTGGTTTAACAACCCACCACCAACCATCTCCATAGCCATTGGCTTAGCAATCATTACCTATGCTTAGCCACTGATATAAGCTTGGAAGTTACGTAATTTAGCCTTAGGCTACTGTTCATGTATTGTGAGTATAACTGACGAGCTTAGATTTCTAGCAACGTGATTAATTAGTTCAATTCAGTTACTATACTTTCCAAAAATGGGTTTTAATGTACAATTATTACTATATTAGGAAAAAGTAGGGATTACCTACGTACTCACATCATATAATCCATGCACATTCTATCTTACCGGTATAATTTACTCGGATGTTATCACATTATTAAATTCTACAATCAACAATTGATTACTATACTTGTGATGTATTATTTTAATGTTCACACACTTACCTTGTTACATACACATTATCATGTAACTCCCATAATTCAATAAGCCTTACTATATAGTAGTGTCGTATTACACTTCACATAATACATAGTTAGCTAATATATGTTACACATTTAATTCGCATGCTTGCACATAGAATTACTCATCTTATTAATTAAATATTAATTAATAATATACACACAGCCTTCATCAATCAATATAATCTTATAACTTACTTATTTATTTTATTATTTGTAATGTCAAATAAATAAATTATTTATCTCATTGATTAATTAACAATAATATTAATTAATCTATTCCTCATTGATTATTAATTACATCAAATTAATAATCATAGGATTAATTATCACATTAACAAATATAAATCTCAGCACAATTATAAACAAGTGGTTTATTATTATTATATTTCTTGCAATAATAATAATAATCACATATTATTAATCAATCACAGTTAATATTCTATAATAATTATTTTACGATGATAATTAATTAATATTCTACGATTAACAATTAATATAGATTAATTGTTCGCTCAAATTAATATAATCATTAATATTTCTCATCACTGTGCCACACAAGGCTTTCACGAGTTTATTATAAACTCCACCAATTTCTCAATTATTATAATTATTCAATTTTATATAATTGAATTAATTCATCTCATAACACAAAATTATTTATATATGAATAAATATTCACTTCCATTAATATATTCATTTATTAATATATAGAAATTCTCGGGTATTACAGTCTCCGATAACATGTCCCCTTTTATAGGGTTGTTCACCTCAGCTTCTTAACATCTGAATCCGCACCAAAATAATTTGGTTTGGCATAGTTTGACCAAGAACGCTCGAATTTCATAAACATCTTTCAATAGTTGTCTAGCTGAATCAAGTAGCATAGATTCTAGCAACAATTCGGACATCAATCAAAATATATATATATATATATATATATATATATATTTAATTAACTTAATTTTTTTATATAGTTTAAGGAAACTAAAAATAAGAAATAAATCTTTTTATAATATCCTGATACCGTACCGTAGTAATGATAGGTTGAGAATTTCGTCATTACATGACGTTGTCATACTACATCATACCATAGTGGGCTGACGATCATACGATCACATCCAACACTAGGTTTAACTACATTTATAACTTCCTCGATTATTATTTTTACACCATATCAAATGATGTATAGAATATATAAAATTCATTTTAAAATTTTAAAATCATTTTTGTCTAGCTGAAGCAATTAGCATAGACATGTGAATAATAACACTATTTTAAAAATTCATTGGTTCCATCTTTTGATCCAATGTTTTTCAAGAAAATAAAAGTGCAACATCAGCACGAAGTCAATAAATTTTGAAAATCTAGCAAAGCTAGGAGATTTAGAATATAAAAACTTTCTCCATCAATTAAAATCTTACTCCACCGTTTCATTACTTAATCATTCTATAAATCTTCAACGACATCAATGCTTTCTATACTATAACTTTTCTATACCCAGTATAGTTCATCAAACTTACCACACTTTGGAAGTTTAGGAACTTGCCACCATAATACGAGTTTAAGAACTTGTCCTAGCAATACGTAGTCAAAGAACTGATCAGAGACTGTCCATATGCTTAGGGGTTCAAAACATACATACGATTATGAGTCATGAACTTACCATAAGTATGAGTTTTAAGAACTCGTACCTAATCTTAATATCATCTAACTAATTCTCTATTAACTCTAACTATCAATTATAAACATGGGGCAAGAATTACCTTCTCACCATATATATATCGATAGCGCGACACCAACCTTCCAATGATTATCAATATGATAAACCAAGTGTAAGCATAAAACCCTTGCCCATACAAAGGTTTGTACAGCTCAGCCACCACATGAGTCCTCAGTTGAAATCCCACTTAACTCTATCTTACTCATAACTTCTCGCTCTATACTCGATACAGACTTCTGTATCTCATCATTTATAACTCCTCATGAGTTTATCTCGTACTATATTATAGTGCATTCTCGTTATAGTCTCAAACTATAACTATTCAATCATTACAGACCATCTGTCTTTTATAACTTTAAAAGATCACGCCTTATCTTATTCTATAATCATCTTTCTTATGATTCTTTTCATATCTCATGATCGTTTTGTTTTACAATCTTCTTATCTTTACCTATCATCATGTCATATCATGATTTTATTTATGCTTCTAATCTTATAGACCTTGTCTATTCATCATTATTCGTCATCTTGATTATTGGAGTTAAGCTACTCCTTATTCTTATATCTATATCTCTTCAGGATTCTTCTTTGAATCTTCTTGTTTATTTATTAATTCTTCCTTTAAGAATTCTAATTTCATTCATAAAGTTCAATAGTTTATTCGAGTTTACTCCTCGTCATTCTCATCTTCTTCTTATAACATTTCTAGGACTTAACGCATCCTATACTTCTACGTATGTGAAAAGAATCACCTTTTTATTATACGTAACTTAAACATAACTTCTTATTCTTATAACTTAAGGTTATAGCCTAAGGTACTTTTACCTAAGGTGTATAACCTATCAACTTTGATACTAACTGTAACGCCCCCAAAATTCATACCATACAATTCTCATTCTCGATCGTTAACAATACAACTTTATTCTAACTTTACATCATTATCGATGATACAATCACTAAAAATTTGAAATAATTAAAACTTTTATATATTTCTTTCTTTATTGCCCTGAATCTCAAACTTTATCATTACATATCTTCGATTCAATTTATATATTACATGAATCGCTTCAACGAAGTTACCATACAAAGTCTTACATCACAAAGCAATATCTACTATACATCATGTGACGCCCCCAAATTCAAGGACCGCCACTTGGTCTCTTGAATTCGGTTCATCACGTGCTCATGGTAATACATCACAATAATAATAATTAAATATCATACGATCACAGCGGAAAATCTATTCTAGAATAATTTACAATGATTTATTATAATTATTTCCCCAAGTCTCGTAACCTACAGTACTTAATAGATTATATAATAATATCAGTTAACGACTTATTACATAATCTAACTTAAGCTTAAACATAATCAAATCCAGTCTTACTACATCATATTCATACAATATTAATATATTTAAAACATAACAGACATAAGCTAGTTGGTAGCTTTGCCCTTGCCCTTATCAACGCCCGAAGGTTCACCATGCTCTGCCTTAACTGAAATGTTTTAGGGAAAGCAAGAATGAGCACAAATTGACCAGCAAGTAATATACAATAAGGGTGAGTAATAAGATTCTCAATTCTCGAAAGAGTATAACAAGATTTGATAGTTCAAGAATAACAAGAATATCAACAGTTCTCAATATCAGTCGCTAAGGATAGGATAATATCAATATGATTCAATAATAAGTCAATTCAAGATTTCTAATAATTGAATACTGAGTAGTCACTACGGACTATGAACTTCTACTAGAATTGACAGTAATAAACTGAAAATCCAACAAAAACAGGTACAACAGGTGATCAGCCTAAAGTACCCTTGTTATGCATAACAATCAACCATACTCAAGTGTGCACGTCGGTTCTCCGACAATTATATATTCCCTTCAAAGAAGGTTGTTCTTCTCAGTCAAATACAAGATCCCGCACCAATCAATTAGTTTGGGTCGCTTTTCAATAATATAAGTCTAGCCGAATCAAATGGCATAGACACTTTCACAATATTCAAGAACAATACTAAGTTCAACATGAATACTAGCTTTAATGAAATAAGAGTTCAAGTATGCTAATTCAATTCAACCGACTAAATAGAAAACTTGTTCGCAATACACAAGATAGGATACTTGCATAGTAAAAGAGTATAAGTTAGGAAACTTTCACAATCATAGCTTTCCTTGCATAAAGTAAATGCGTCGGTTAGGATACTTGCACTTTAAGAGAGTGTAAGTAAGAGAACTTGCCTTTAGCGTAGTTTATCCATGAAAAGCAATCAACACTTTCGAATTCCTATCGTAATACAGTTACGTATATATATGATATTCAATAGTCATATAATTTAACTTCACATTTTCTCTTTGAATATACGATCAACACATAAGCTAAGTTTTACCTAGCTACACAGTTATATAGAATATAATTTCTATCCTTAACGTTCCTTCTTTAGAGTTTAAACGCATTCTCATATTATATAAGATCTCAACAATTAGCAAACATGCTTGCATATTATTAATATCACATAAGACCACAATCAATACTAAATATATTTCATTTTAGCAAGTTACGGCATCTCCTTAAGTTAACCGTCAAAATTGGGTTCAAGTAACATCATATAATATCGCGTAGCATGTATTCATATTTAAAGGATACTTTCATGCTTGTATAACTTTCCAAATCCAATCGTACATGGTATAGGTTCTTAAGTTAATACTTAAAGCCATTCAAGGACACGAACTCATATGGTCTAACATGATTGCTTTTAAACACATAAGATATTCATATAACTTGTATTAGTCATGCTCATGAGTACTCGTATTGCATATATGTAGCTAGCATTGTTATTATCTTGAAAACATGCTTTGTTTATGCTAAACTTTAATCACGGCAACCAATCATGGTATATATATATGCATGACACATGAATGAGTCTAAGAGTACTATCACATGTGTCCATAAATATCAGAATTTAAATCTCCACATATCGTGTTAATGCTCATGTGCAAGGCTTGTATTTCTATTGGTGAATCTTACTAATAGAGCCTAACATGTTCATGCTTCCTTACGAACTATATAAACACAAGTTAAGGCTTCATTCATATATTTCAAAGTTATCTAAACATGCTCATAACATCAAAATGACTATATAGCATTTACATGATCATATCCACCTTTAAACTTACATTTTTGTTAGGAATGAGCACTAGTTAGGTTCACATGTTCACATTTTATTACGGAACCAATATAGATAAGCTAACATGCACTTCATGTGTCTCTAGGTGGTACTAACGTGCTTGCAAGGTCAATATGTAAACATGCTTTATATATGTTAACGTCGTTTATGAAACTTTAAATTCGTTTCCAAACTATGTGTCGTTTGGTTAACCATGCATGCTAATATACTAAAACATGCTTACATTGCCTCATTAGGTTTATATATATGTATTAATCATGCTCCCATGCTTGTTTAAACAAAAATCAAACAATTGGTACATAATAGTTTTGTTGCAGAATGCAGAAAACTGAACACAGAGGCTGGCGCTGCGGCGCGGCACTACTGGACCTGCGGCGCGAGTGGCGCTGCGGCGCGGGCTGCGGCGCTGCGGCGTCGAGGCAGTTTTCTGGTTCAGACGGCAGCGAAAACCGACCCAAAACCTCCCATTTCATCGATTTCAACATACCATACCCAGATATTAGACTTGTTTAACTTACTAACACATACATATATGCTTATATAACAGTTAATAGCAATTATCAATTCCCAATTTCATGAATTCTAACTAATTGACGAATTTCATGTATTTACAGAAATTGAAGAGGAACAATGGAAATGAAAGACTATTCAGTGGTTCCATCATGTGTGTATGTTCATATAACAACAATATAAGGGTTCTACAACCCAATCATGAACCAATTTGGCATAATCAAGAATTTCAACAAAACTCAGAGAACAACAATGGAGTTCTTTTGACAGAAAATGAAAATGAAGACACGAAGGGGATTTATACCTCTGTTATGGAGTAAGCTTGCTGATATCTCACAATGCTATTATGTATATGCTCTCAACTTATCAACTCAAACAAAATCTCAGCAATGTGAAATGGGAAGAAAGGAAGCCATATTTATAGAGAAAACAAGATACAGACAATGCAATTACCTACCATTTCAAACTAACAGAAATTTGAATTGCATGCTAGATAAGAGGAAGTTGGTAGATAGTTGTTGAAAGCCATCATTAGAGCCACTCCTCATATAATTATTGCTAGCTAAGCTTGGGAGAAGAATGGGAGAATAGGCCTTAGCCTTTTTGCCATACACGTGAAGGAGAAGGAGAGTGACTATTATATTGGAACAAGGCCATATCTCAGCATTCTATAATTTGTATATATACACAACACTTATGCCAAAATATGTTACATGTATATATACTATATAATTAGGCCACAATTATAGTTACAATGTAATTCTAATGATACTAACATGGATTCACATAATGTAATAAGTGTGAATTGTGCACATATAATTCATGTACATTTTTATCATACTGGTATAATTTAATCGGATGTTATCACATTACATTATCTCATGTATTAATAAATTGTATTACTCAACAATTATTTATAATAGATCCATGATACATTATTTTAATGTATATCCACACATCATTTGTCACCTACACATATCATAACATATAGTTACTATACATTTAATTCGCATGCTTGCACATATAATTTCTCATCTTATAAATTGAATATTAATTAATAATATACACATATCCTACATCAATCAATATAATTGTTAACCTCCATAACAATTTAATTAACCTTTATATGATTAACTATCACTTTGATATAAATATTATTATATTTATAAACACGTTGCTCATTATTATTATGTTTCTTGCAATAATAATCACATATTATTAATCAATCCTCATTAGTATTTTATAACAGTTAATTAATATTCTTCGATTAACAATTAATATAGATTAATTGTTCGCTTAAATTAATATAATCATTCTTATATTACGTCACTGTGCCACATAAGGCAATCAACGAGTTTATCACAAACTCCACCAATTTCTCAATTATTATAATTATTCAATTATATATAATTGAATTAATTCATCTCATAACATAAAATCATTTATATTCAAATAAATTCTCATTTCCATTAATATATTTATTTAATAATATATGAAAATTCTCGGGTATTACATCCTCCCCCCCTTATAAAAATTCCGTCCCGGAATTGCTACAAGGTTACACAAATAGATGGGGATAGTCCCTCATCATCCTATCTCCTAACTCCCACGTTGCCTCCTCGACATCGTGGTTACGCCAAAGTACTTTTACAGACGAAATAATTTTATTTCTCAAAGTTTGCTCTTTCCTATCTAATATCTGGACAGGAATTTCTTCATACGACAAGTTCTTCTCCACTTGAATGGGCTCGTAAGAAATCACATGTTTGTAGTCGGCCTTGTACGGTCGCAACACGAAAATGTGAAATACGTTGTGGATGTGCTCCAACTCGGGTGGTAACGCAACTTTGTATGCCACTTCGCCCACTCGCTTCAGTATCTCAAATGGTCCTATAAATCTTGGACTCAATTTTCCTTTCTTGCCGAAACGGATTTTTCCCTTCCATGGAGATACCTTCAAGAATACGAAACTGCCGACTTTGAAGTCTCGGTCCTGCCGATGCAAATCTGCGTATTTCTTCTGGCGATCTTGAGCTGCTACAAGTCTGGCTCTTATCACTGTCACCACGTCTGCGGTTTGTTGAACTAACTCTGGTCCGAGTATTCGTCGTTCTCCGACTTCGTCCCAACATAACGGCGTTCTGCACTTTCTCCCGTAAAGAGCTTCGTACGGTGGCATGCCAATACTCGCATGGTACCTATTATTATATGCGAATTCTACTAAGGGTAGGTGGTCGTCCCAATTTCCCTTAAAATCCATCACGCAAGTCCTAAGCATGTCTTCTAGCGTTTGTATTGTTCGCTCACTTTGTCCGTCTGTTTGAGGATGATAAGCTGTACTCAACCTCAACTGCGTTCCCATTCTTTCCTGCAAACTCTTCCAAAAATTGGACGTGAAGCGCGGATCTCGATCAGAGACAATTGACACCGGCACTCCATGTCGTGAAATAATTTCTTTTACATATAGGCTTGCTAATTGGTTCAAACTGTAGCGGATCTTGATTGGTAGAAAGTGTGCGGTCTTCGTTAGTCGATCCACGATAACCCAAATAGCATCATAACCTTTCTGTGTAACTGGAAGTCCTACCACGAAGTCCATGGTAATATGCTCCCATTTCCACTCTGGTATTTCTAACGGTTGTAGTAAACCACTTGGCCGCTGATGCTCTGCTTTAACGCGTTGGCAAGTCAAGCATTTACTGACGCACTCTGTGACTTCCCGTTTCAAATTAGGCCACCAAAAATGTTGCCTTAGATCTCGGTACATCTTTGTGCCTCCCGGATGAATGGAATATGTCGTATTGTGTGCCTCGTGCAAAATCTCTTCCCTCAACTCGGTTACCGCTGGTACCCACACTCTCCCTTCAAATCTCAAAATACCGTCTTTATCCATTCGAAATTTTTCTTCCTCACTTTCTGTGATCCTCTTTCGGATTTTCTCACACTCTTCATCCTTTTCCTGAGCTTCCTTTACTCTATTCAACAACGTCGGACAAGCTTCCATTACAATTAACTTCTCACCAGACTTTTCTGGTCCTTTTACTTCTATCTCCAATTTCTCCATCTCTCTTATCAACTCTTCCTGAGTCGTCAAATTAAACAACTTCGCCCTTCCTTTCCTGCTCAGAGCGTCGGCAACCACATTTGCCTTTCCCGGGGGATAAAGAATATCGCAATCATAGTCTTTGATTAATTCTAACCACCTTCTCTGCCGCATGTTTAACTCCTTCTGTGTGAAGATATATTTCAGACTTTTATGGTCCGTGTATATCTCACATTTTTCTCCGTATAGATAATGTCTCCATATCTTTAACGCAAAAACTACTGCCGCTAACTCTAAGTCATGAGTAGGGTATCGTTTTTCGTAATCCTTCAATTGTCGTGACGCATATACAATAACCTTGCCATGTTGCATGAGCACACAGCCAAGCCCCTTGTGCGATGCATCACTATACACCACAAAATTTCCCGCATCATCTGGTAATGATAACACAGGTGTTTCGCTCAATCTCCTTTTCAGTTCTTGAAAACTTTCTTCGCATTTGTCGGTCCATACAAATTTCACCGTCTTTCTAGTCAAATTGGTCAACGGGGTTGCTATCTTAGAAAAATCTTGGATGAATCTTCGATAGTACCCAGCTAACCCTAGAAAGCTTCTCACCTCCGTCGGTGTTCTCGTTTGTTCCCAATTACTTACTGCTTCAACCTTCGCAGGGTCTACAGAGATTCCATTCTTATCCACCACGTGGCCTAAGAATTGAACCTTCTCCATCCAAAATTCGCACTTAGAAAATTTTGCATACATCTTCTCCTTCCTTAGTGCCTCCAAAATAATCTTTAGATGTTCGGCGTGTTCTTCCTCTGTCTTTGAGTAGATCAAAATGTCGTCGATAAAAACCACTACAAATTTATCCAAGTATGGCTTGAAAACTCGGTTCATCAAGTCCATAAATGCTGCCGGAGCATTAGTCAATCCGAATGACATTACCAAAACTCGTAGTGTCCATAACGGGTTCGAAACGCAGTCTTTGGTATGTCCTCGTCCCGTACCTTCAGTTGATGATATCCTGTTCGTAGGTCGATCTTTGAGAAACACTTTGCTCCCTTTAGTTGATCAAATAAGTCGTCTATCCTTGGTAGCGGATACCGGTTCTTGATCGTTACTCTGTTCAATTCTAGATAATCGATACAGAGCCTCATCGATCCGTCCTTCTTCTTAACGAATAGTACTGGTGCTCCCCAAGGAGAAACACTCGGTCGAATGTAACCCTTATCCAACAATTCTTGTAATTGTATCATCAATTCCTTCATTTCTACTGGCGCCATACGATATGGAGCTTTCAAAATCGGTGTCGTTCCCGGTGCTAAGTCTATTAAGAATTCGATTTCTCTGTCTGGCGGAAGACCAGGCAGATCGTCCGGAAACACGTCTTGAAATTCATTAACTACGGATATATCCTTAATTTCTACTCCCTTTTTCCGAGTATCAACGATGTAAGCTAAATATCCTACACATCCTTTCCTTAACAATTTCTTGGCCTGCATCATCGTAACGCAACACGATTGCTTAAGCGATGAGCTACCATAAAACACTACCTTAGACTTACTCGGAGTCTGAAGGTTCACACATTTGTTCTGACAGTCAATTATCGCAGCATGGTTATACAACCAATCCATTCCCAGTATTACGTCAAATTCTCCCAGTCTAATAGGAATCAAGTCTACGCTCAGTTCATGTTTACTAATATTTGCGCGACAATTTCGATAAACGTATTCTACAGGGATCACTTCCTTATTAGCAACTTCTATGATCAAAGGATTTTCTAATAGTTCTCGAGGTGTACTAAGTCTACTAGCAAATTCTTCAGATACAAAAGAACAGGTGGCACCCGAATCAAATAATACATAGGCATTTATATCATTGATTGGGATTATACCTGACACCACATCCTTCGCAGCCACTGCATCTTGGACGGTCATGTTAAAGGTTCTGGCGGTTGGGCGGTTGGATTGTGCCGGTCCACCGATCATCAGCTTGTTGCCTCCTTGCTGATTACTACCCCCGCCACTTCCCTTCTTTGGGCAGTCCTTAATTCGGTGCTCCGTCGAGCCACAAGCAAAGCATCCTTGTATCTTTTCGGTTTCAAACAGTTGGGCGAGATGTGCCCTTCCTGTCCGCAGTTGTAGCAAGTGCCACGTCCCTTCCAGCACTCGCCCTGGTGATTCTTCCCACACTTCGGGCATCCTTCAGCCCTCTTCTTGAAACCTCCACGAAAATTCCCTGATTGATTATTGTTGTTGTTTTTGTTGTTGTTGTTGTTGTTGTTGTCCCACTTTCTCTTTCCCAAGTTGCTTCCTCCGCTACTGCTTCCTCCCGTACGATTCTCTCCTCCAGTATTCTTTCCTTTCTTTTCTTTGTTATACAGACTTAAGGCCACACTGCCACCTTCCGCAATGATTGCCTTCTCCAGTAATGTTGCAAAGGAATCAATTTGAAGAACTGATACCTTATTGAACAGCCATGGCTTCAACCCTTGTTCAAAGCGTCTAGCCTTCCTCTCTTCATCGCCAACTTGGTGCTCCGCAAATCGCGCTAGTTCGTTAAACCTAGCCGCGTATTGCGCCACCGTCATCTCACCTTGTTTTAACTCTTGGAATTTCACCTCCATCCTATTCTTCATACTCTTTGGAAAGTAATTCTCGAAGAACAGTGTCTTAAACTTATCCCAAGCTATTATCCCTTCTCCAGCTCTTTGTTGATTAGCCTCCCACCAGTAGTTCGCTTCTCCCCTCATCATGTACGTGGCAAACACCGTCTTCTGATCTTCGCCTACGCTAGCTATAGTGAAAGCTTTTTCGATCTCTTTGATCCACGTTTGTGCGACGATTGGGTCGGTAGTTCCCTCGAACTCCGGGGGTCCTACACTCTTAAAGTCTTTAAAGGTTGTTACTGGCACAGTTTGAGGGTTCGGGCGAACGGGTTCATTGTTCCTTCCCCTTAAGGCTTCTCCTAACAAGTCTACCAGTTTCTGGATCGGGTCTACTTGTTCTCTTTCATTGTTAACGGATTCTTTGGGTGCAGTCAATCTACGTCTGGGCGGCATTATCTGCATCACAATTTTTCATTTTATTATTATTCAAGTATATCACTTAAGTATTTCTTTTAATACTAAAAGAATAAATTTATAACACGTTTCTAAAATCAACTCCATTTATATTCATATGCCATTTCATTTCATTACATGATTTTCCTAGCATACTGCTATAAATGTTATCACATATATCCCCTAATATCACAAAAGACGGGGAATATACCAACCTACTACCATACTACCCCTCTAACAAAAGCTAACTCGGGGTTTACATCATCATCCCACATCTTACACAAAAGATCGGGATTACAACATAGTATATACAATACATAAAGACACAACTAGTACTACCTCTAGACTGACTAAGGAAATCTCATCCCATCATCCCGCGCTCCACTGTGCTCTTGTACTCCAACTGTGCTATATACGCAACCAGCTCTCGGCTCAAGGTATGTAGAGTCTGTCCCTGTTCTGCCGGGTAGTGGTACACACCATCAATCACCCTTTCAAAAGCTGAACGGAACACATACCCCATCTTGTTCATCTTTCTCTTCTTGCACCTGACCTCGTCCTCAAGGTCATCAGCTCTCTCATTGGACGCTTCCCACTTCTCCTCGAAGTGTAACCTATCCATCACCTCCAACTCTAGCTGAGTACGGAGTGCCTCTTTCTCAGTCTTCTCACTCAGCTCCCTCTGCTCAACCTCTTCTAGCTTCTCTGCCAAATCTACATTCCTAGCCACTGACCTGTGATATAGAGTCCCCATCTGGATCCCTGCCTCCCTACGGTAGGCAATCTCCACCTCTAACTCTTGCATAGCCAGCTTCCTCTGGTGGTCCTCGTCCCTCAGCTTCTGGAACTCAGACTCTCTCTCGTGGGCCTCTGCCTCCAGCTCCTGAACTCTATAGTCTAACTCTAGGATCCGCTCCTCATACTCTCCTAGCATCTGCTCCTCTATAGTAGCCTCATCAGAGTCCTCTACTGGCTCATCCTCCATCGGCTCCTCCTCTGGATCAGACTCTATCTCAATCTCGTCCTCGTCGTCAGACTCGAATGGTGCAACAGCCTGCACTGGTGTAGCCTCTAGAGGTGCCTCGTATACTACGTGTATATCCCTGGGCTCCTCCTCTGCAACTCTACTAGGTACCCCTGTGTCTGTCATCCTACACTCACAAACACAAGACAAGAAATAGCATCTCCATTAGAATGTTAAACAAAATATAAGTTCATTGTATAGAATGAAGTTACATTTCATAACAGACTAAGTCTCTCAAGGAAAACTCTACATGAGTTTTATCTCCTTCCTAACTTCTAAGTTCGCCTAAGTTATAGTCCAAGGACACTCGTTCCTAAGGTTTATAACTACGGCTTTGATACCAACCTGTGACGCCCCCAAATTCCAGGACCGCCACTTGGTCTCTTGAATTCGGTTCATCACGTGCTCATGGTAATACATCACAATAATAATAATTAAATATCATACGATCACAGCGGAAAATCTATTCTAGAATAATTTACAATGATTTATTATAATTATTCCCCCAAGTCTCGTAACCTACAATACTTAATAGATTACATAATAATATCAGTTAACGACTTATTACATAATCTAACTTAAGCTTAAACATAATCAAATCCAGTCTTACTACATCATATTCATACAATATTAATATATTTAAAACATAACAGACATAAGCTAGTTGGTAGCTTTGCCCTTGCCCTTATCAACGCCCGAAGGTTCACCATGCTCTGCCTTAACTGAAATGTTTTAGGGAAAGCAAGAATGAGCACAAATTGCCCAGCAAGTAATATACAATAAGGGTGAGTAATAAGATTCTCAATTCTCGAAAGGGTATAACAAGATTTGATAGTTCAAGAATAACAAGAATATCAACAGTTCTCAATATCAGTCGCTAAGGATAGGATAATATCAATATGATTCAATAATAAGTCAATTCAAGATTTCAAATAATTGAATACTGAGTAGTCACTACGGACTATGAACTTCTACTAGAATTGACATTAATAAACTGAAAATCCAACAAAAACAGGTACAACAGGTGATCAGCCTAAAGTACCCTTGTTATGCATAACAATCAACCATACTCAAGTGTGCACGTCGGTTCTCCGACAATTATATATTCCCTTCAAAGAAGGTTGTTCTTCTCAGTCAAATACAAGATCCCGCACCAATCAATTAGTTTGGGTCGCTTTTCAATAATATAAGTCTAGCCGAATCAAATGGCATAGACACTTTCACAATATTCAAGAACAATACTAAGTTCAACATGAATACTAGCTTTAATGAAATAAGAGTTCAAGTATGCTAATTCAATTCAACCGATTAAATAGAAAACTTGTTCGCAATACACAAGATAGGATACTTGCATAGTAAAAGAGTATAAGTTAGGAAACTTTCACAATCATAGCTTTCCTTGCATAAAGTAAATGCGTCGGTTAGGATACTTGCACTTTAAGAGAGTGTAAGTAAGAGAACTTGCCTTTAGCGTAGTTTATCCACGAAAAGCAATCAACACTTTCGAATTCCTATCGTAATACAGTTACGTATATATATGATATTCATTAGTCATATAATTTAACTTCACATTTTCTCTTTGAATATACGATCAACACATAAGCTAAGTTTTACCTAGCTACACAGTTATATAGAATATAATTTCTATCCTTAACGTTCCTTCTTTAGAGTTTAAACGCATTCTCATATTATATAAGATCTCAACAATTAGCAAACATGCTTGCATATTATTAATATCACATAAGACCACAATCAATACTAAATATATTTCATTTTAGCAAGTTACGGCATCTCCTTAAGCTAACCGTCAAAATTGGGTTCAAGTAACATCATATAATATCGCGTAGCATGTATTCATATTTAAAGGATACTTTCATGCTTGTATAACTTTTCCAAATCCAATCGTACATGGTATAGGTTCTTAAGTTAATACTTAAAGCCATTCAAGGACACGAACTCATATGGTCTAACATGATTGCTTTTAAACACATAAGATATTCATATAACTTGTATTAGTCATGCTCATGAGTACTCGTATTGCATATATGTAGCTAGCATTGTTATTATCTTGAAAACATGCTTTGTTTATGCTAAACTTTAATCACGGCAACCAATCATGGTATATATATATGCATGACACATGAATGAGTCTAAGAGTACTATCACATGTGTCCATAAATATCAGAATTTAAATCTCCACATATCGTGTTAATGCTCATGTGCAAGGCTTGTATTTCTATTGGTGAATCTTACTAATAGAGCCTAACATGTTCATGCTTCCTTACGAACTATATAAACACAAGTTAAGGCTTCATTCATATATTTCAAAGTTATCTAAACATGCTCATAACATCAAAATGACTATATAGCATTTACATGATCATATCCACCTTTAAACTTACATTTTTGTTAGGAATGAGCACTAGTTAGGTTCACATGTTCACATTTTATTACAGAACCAATATAGATAAGCTAACATGCACTTCATGTGTCTCTAGGTGGTACTAACGTGCTTGCAAGGTCAATATGTAAACATGCTTTATATATGTTAACGTCGTTTATGAAACTTTAAATTCGTTTCCAAACTATGTGTCGTTTGGTTAACCATGCATGCTAATATACTAAAACATGCTTACATTGCCTCATTAGGTTTATATATATGTATTAATCATGCTCCCATGCTTGTTTAAACAAAAATCAAACAATTGGTACATAACAGTTTTGTTGCAGAATGCAGAAAACTGAACACAGAGGCTGGCGCTGCGGCGCGAGTGGCGCTGCGGCGCGGGCTGCGGCGCGTGTGGCGCTGCGGCGCGGGCTGCGGCGCTGCGGCGTCGAGGCAGTTTTCTGGTTCAGACGGCAGCGAAAACCGACCCAAAACCTCTCATTTCATCGATTTCAACATACCATACCCAGATATTAGACTTGTTTAACTTACTAACACATACATATATGCTTATATAACAGTTAATAGCAATTATCAATTCACAATTTCATGAATTCTAACTAATTGACGAATTTCATGTATTTACAGAAATTGAAGAGGAACAATGGAAATGAAAGACTATTCAGTGGTTCCATCATGTGTGTATGTTCATATAACAACAATATAAGGGTTCTACAACCCAATCATGAACCAATTTGGCATAATCAAGAATTTCAACAAAACTCAGAGAACAACAATGGAGTTCTTTTGACAGAAAATGAAAATGAAGACACGAAGGGGATTTATACCTCTGTTATGGAGTAAGCTTGCTGATATCTCACAATGCTATTATGTATATGCTCTCAACTTATCAACTCAAACAAAATCTCAGCAATGTGAAATGGGAAGAAAGGAAGCCATATTTATAGAGAAAACAAGATACAGACAATGCAATTACCTACCATTTCAAACTAACAGAAATTTGAATTGCATGCTAGATAAGAGGAAGTTGGTAGATAGTTGTTGAAAGCCATCATTAGAGCCACTCCTCATATAATTATTGCTAGCTAAGCTTGGGAGAAGAATGGGAGAATAGGCCTTAGCCTTTTTGCCATACACGTGAAGGAGAAGGAGAGTGACTATTATATTGGAACAAGGCCATATCTCAGCATTCTATAATTTGTATATATACACAACACTTATGCCAAAATATGTTACATGTATATATACTATATAATTAGGCCACAATTATAGTTACAATGTAATTCTAATGATACTAACATGGATTCACATAATGTAATAAGTGTGAATTGTGCACATATAATTCATGTACATTTTTATCATACTGGTATAATTTAATCGGATGTTATCACATTACATTATCTCATGTATTAATAAATTGTATTACTCAACAATTATTTATAATAGATCCATGATACATTATTTTAATGTATATCCACACATCATTTGTCACCTACACATATCATAACATATAGTTACTATACATTTAATTCGCATGCTTGCACATATAATTTCTCATCTTATAAATTGAATATTAATTAATAATATACACATATCCTACATCAATCAATATAATTGTTAACCTCCATAACAATTTAATTAACCTTTATATGATTAACTATCACTTTGATATAAATCTTATTATATTTATAAACACGTTGCTCATTATTATTATGTTTCTTGCAATAATAATCACATATTATTAATCAATCCTCATTAGTATTTTATAACAGTTAATTAATATTCTTCGATTAACAATTAATATAGATTAATTGTTCGCTTAAATTAATATAATCATTCTTATATTACGTCACTGTGCCACACAAGGCAATCAACGAGTTTATCACAAACTCCACCAATTTCTCAATTATTATAATTATTCAATTATATATAATTGAATTAATTCATCTCATAACACAAAATCATTTATATTCAAATAAATTCTCATTTCCATTAATATATTTATTTAATAATATATGGAAATTCTCGGGTATTACACATCAGATAGCTCAACTTACAATTCAACAATTATGTTACAATCAAAACATTAAATGTAATTCTCATCTAACATAAGTAATCTTCTTGAATATTGATCTCTATAATTCAAATAGCACGTATCATTACCTTAAAACCTTGACCTGCAAAAATAGTTATTTGCAAGAGTGAGCTCGACAGCTCAACACGATCTAACATATTTTATGCATCATGTAGCACATAAATAACGTGCTCATCTTATACATCGTAATCATTAGACTAATATATCATGCATGCTTTAATTCATATAACAAGTATAAAGATTGAGTTCCTTACTCAATCAACATTCTTTACTCAATAAATGAATTCATAAATTGACTTTATCATTTCATACTTACAACATATATAACATATCATGCTCTTTGCGATATAATTTAAAATAGTTCATCATCAAGTTCACATAGCAAATAAGAACTGAAAGACTTGTCTGGCTCATAGATTACCAATTAACGAAAAACAGTTTATAATAATCTGCACTTCATGAATCCTACACAACGTGTTACCATACACATCAACTATTAGTCACATAGCAACGCTTAGCAAACGTTTAAGTAAATTCTACTTTATACTTCGTAATTCTCTCCCATTTATTTGTTTAACACACACTGTCAAACTATATGTATAAGTAATAATATAAGTTAATTATCACATAACTACTTCTCATAATTAGTTAACACATTTAGGTTAACTCATTCTCTTTAATTATTAAGTTAATAACTAATTGCAAGATAATTAATCACATCACATAATCATATTACATTTTTACATAATTAATCAACTAATAATTATGTACTCATTTTAATTAAATTATAATTAAACAAATTATAATTTAAATTACACAATCTCCTCAATTATAATTAATGAAATTATAATTGTATTTTATATTAATTAAATTATAATTAAACAAATTATAATCTAAATTAAACATTTATTTTTATTAAAATTAATCAAACTATATTCATTATAATTAATAAATTATAATTTAAATTAAACCTTTACTATAATTATAATTATTCCAAATAATAATTACACATTATTTATTAATATAACTTATTACTATTATTTTAACATTTTAAGGTATGCTAACATGTCATCAAATTTATCATATAAACTTAGCTTTCATAATATGAACCAAAAGCCACATAAAAAAATAAATAAAATTTTATTTTCTACATACCCCCCGTCGGGGCGGGGGTATTAGGCTTGACATGCTCGCTGGGGCGGGCCCCCTGCAGCGAACAAAGACTGGTTCGCGAACTGTGTAGAGAAAATACCAATATGACTTATTTCTCCACATCAAATTCCACTTTCAGTCAACACAATTCATATAATTTTATAGCAAACATAAATTTTAAGTTTCTAACAAATTCTAACGTAAACAATCATCAATTCACATAATTAAAACTCCCAAATTTCATAATTTTTGAAGAAAAACCATTGATAAGTGTTCTCGATAAAATTGAACACTGTAATTTATTTTTAAAACGAAATACACAATTCAAAACATATTTAAATTCGTTTATAAACATGTTATCATAATCTAAGCTCAGTTCACACAATCAAATAACAAATTTTGATTTCAAATAAGCCAATTATAAAACTATTTCACTATGACTTTTGATGAACATGAATTCCTCATGTTCATCATATATTCATGAATTAACCAACTAAACCATCATACAATTCAATTATAAGCATCTATTATCACAATTTACATATAGAATTTTATATTATGAACATCATATATATACATATATATATATATATATATATATATATATATATATATATACCCCCGAAATCATAAGTTTTCATGAAGATTTTTTTTCTTCAAAAAACTAAAACTTTGAAGACGTAAAATAACTTTAAAACTCTAAAGTTGGAAATTATACCCTTTGCTTTGCTTATTAGAATGAAGAGGATGATGCTATCTCAAGCTTCCCTTACATCTTCTACCTCTCTTTTCTCTCTAACTCTAGGTTCTCTATATTTCTTTCTAACACAGACTAACCCTTTTGTCTTTCTAACTAACGTAGTTTTAACATATAACTAATATGATATATATATATATATATATATATATATATATTATATGTATAATTATATAATATATAACTCCCAAATATTTAAACCACCCAATTAATACCATAATTGCAATTAATATATATATATATATATATAAGTTACAATTTAACTTTTAAAAGCCCTAAGGCTTGTTTGGTAAAACAACATTATTTTTAAAAACTATTTTTTTTGTAGTTAAGGCCCCGTTTGGCAAAACAGATTTAAACGGTGCAAGGGCCTTATTTGGAAAAACGATTTTAAAACTCTTTTAATTCTTTTAATAAATCATTTAACACATACTTTTAAATGTTAAACTTTAATTAATTAAATCTTAACAATATAATTTAATTAATTAAAAGTTAACATCAATTAATCACATAAAAAGTGTCACATAACAATTATAATTACTCGCTAATTATAATTTCATGTAACAATTATCACATAACTTCATCTAATTTAATTATCCAAATTAAATTAGAACTATAACATAAAATAATTACATATTAATTAAATTAAATATTAAATAATCATTTAATTAATATATTACACTTAATTAAATTACTCCATAACACTCACATAAATTATTTATTTAACTCAATAAATAAATTAATTAGAATATTCGTTTAATTCAATAAATATTACAATTATGGGTTGTCACATCCTTTCCTCCTTATAAAGATTTCGTCCTCGGAATCAACGAAACCTTTCTTACTCGGTTTCCACTAAATTTCTTCATAATTTTATCGTTGAATAACTTCAACACGTTATCTCAACAAAAGTTTTACACATATATTCTACTCCATTCATTTCTTCAACAAGTTTTAGGTTTTGTTTCATAACCTTCAATTAAACACAATCATATTCCAAATATTATATATTCTTTAACTCGTTCATTTCCTTTCTAAGGATCATTAGTATATACTCTCCTCGTAGAATTAATATACTTCATATTTTACTATCTTTTAAGTATTCGGGTTATCACATTCACCCCTTCTTCTAAGAATTTCATCCTCAAAATTTTAGTCTATCAATCTTTATATATCAATATATCAAAACAGATTTTACGTTAATCTTTATTCACTGAAATGCTGCGTTCTACAACTACTTCTTTCTAAGGGCTATTCTTCTTGCCACATTCACCTTCGGGATAATAAGAATCTTCCACAATTGTTCAATAATTGGGAAGCGATATAAATAACTCAGGAATTTAAAAGATTCCAATAATGTTGAGAGGTCACAAGACCTTGAACTTATATTTAGGTTTAGTAGTGCGTCACCCTCGGTACTTCACACTATAAACCGCATCGATGCTCTAGGTGATCAGACTATCGCACCACTACTTCGTGCACAAACGTAGTACATCGTAATGACTATATGAGTTACACTCGGAACTATTGTCTTTGTGACGCCCCCAAAACCGTGACCGCCACCTGGTGGTCTCTCGAATTCGGTTCATCACGTGCTCATAGTAATACATCACAATAATAATAACTAAAAATCACACAATCACAGCGGAAAATCTAATATAGAATAATTTGCAATAATTTATTATAATTATTCCCCCAAGTCTCGCAACCTACAGTACTTAATAGATTACATAATAATATCAATAATCGACTTATTACATAATCTAACTTAAGCTTAAACATAATCAAATCCAGTCTTACTACATCATCTTAATACAACATTAAAATATTAAAACATAAAAGAGACAAGCTAGTTGGTAGCCTTGCCCTTGCCTTTATCAACGTCTGAAGGTTCGCCATGCTCTGCCTTAACTGAAATGTTTTAGGGAAAGCAAGAATGAGCAACAACTTGCCTAGCAAGTAATATACAATAAGGGTAAGTGATATAATTCTTAATTCTCGAAAGGGTATAACAAGGTTTGATAGTTCAAGGATAACAAGAATATCAACAGTTTTCAATAACAGTCGCTAAGGACAGAATAATATCAATGTGATTTAATAATAAATTAATTCAAGATTTCAAGATAACTGAATACTGAGCAGTCACTAAGGACTATGAACTTCTACTAGAATTGACAGTAATAAACTAAAAATCTAACAAAAACAGGTACAACAGGTGATCAGCCTAAAGTACCATCGTTATGCATAACAATCAATCATACCCAAGTGCGCGCGTAGGTTCTCCGACAATTATATATTCCCTTCAAAGAAGGTTGTTCTTCTCAGTCAAATACAAGATCCCTCACCAATCAATTGGTTTGGGTCGCTTTTCAATAATATAAGTCTAGCCGAATCAAATGGCATAGACACTTTCACAATATTCAAGAACAATAATAAGTTCAACATGAATAATTGCTTTAATGAAATAAGAGTTCAAGTATTCTAATTCAAGTCAACGATTAAATAGGAAACTAGTTCGCAATATACAAGGATAGAATACTTGCACCGTAAAAGAGTGTAAGTTAGGAACTTGCCTTATGCGTAGTTTACTCACGTAAAGCTAGCCAACACTTTCGAATCCTATTTATAGTGTATTATAAGTATAGGATTTTCATTAGCTAACTCATTCATTACACAAACTTGTTACTCAATATACATACATGTTGCTACCTTAGTCACATGTCATACTTATACTCATATGGTATGAAATCAGATTATATGTTATTACGAATCAAGTACATAGTTATAACATAAATGATACTATAGCAACTCATTATGTTCAAGTAGCTATGATCCTTTGACCCATGGGCTTCCAATATATAATTTAAACATTATCTTGTTACTTAATCATCACATATATACACACCAGTAGGGTACAGATCTTTTCTAGCAGTTTTGAACAACAATTTACACTAACTGACATGACCAGAACAAGCAGATTTCAACAATTTAGATTCCAGACCGGCGCAGCTGCGCCATGGCTAAGCCTAGGGCCAGCGCAGCTACGCAGCCCTCTGGCCAAGCCAAGGCTGAGCTCTGCCTTATGGTTTCTGTCCGGTCATGCAAGCCAACAACACCATATAGCATATACACATATTAAAAGATACTTTTATGTTTGTACAACCTTTCCTCGTTTCAAATATATGATATAGGTTCTAGCTTTATATCTTTAGACAAATTAAGGTCTTACAATATCATGATATCATGTAAACCTTCATGCTTGTTATTTTAAACATACGAGGTGATCACATAACTTGTTTTAGGCATGCTTGCAAGTTTTCATATAATATAGTATTTCTATCATCGTTACATACTTTGAAACATGCTTCAAACTCATGCTTGGTTTTCTTCCACTATATCAAATACACAAGAACCATGTTTAGAGACATAACGAACGTAAACGTGTTATCTTAGATTCTTAACTACTCATACTAATACAATTGGTTCAAAAATATCTTCAAGTTTGCCTTTAAAATCATTTTAAACTTGAACGATGCAATTCAACACATACAAGATCACTTTAAAGTTCTTATAATATATAGTCAAGTCATGTTAACATCTTCTCAAGATTAGAATGTACATGATGTAGTATTCATGAATATTTGCTTTGATATATCATGCTTTACTTGAAAATGTTTTCTAACACAAAGTCCAACGAGTTTGGTCATAAACAAAGAAACTATAAATCTTATATCATGAAACATATACGTTCATGGTATCACATTCTTCATGTATTTCTAGGTTCTACTTACATGCTCAAAGTCAGAATATAGTCATGGTTCACACATGTTAAAGTTTGCTTAGGAAACATTAAGTTTATTTCATCGTTATACGTCGCTTCATTAATCTTGCATGAAATCATAGTAAAACATGTTTGCGTTAACTTCATGTACTCCTATAGGCATGCTACTTATGTTTTTAAACTTGTTCCAAAGTGTTATCATAAGTTCGCACGTAACAGCCTGGATAAGAAGCAGAATCTGGAACCAGTGACCGGCGCAGTTGCGCAGCGCCCCAGTTCAAAACTTGCGCAGCTGCACAGGGCCTTGGCCAGCAAAACACAAGTCCAGCACTGGCGCAGCTGCGCAGCACCCTAGTATAACCAGGGCGCAGCTGCGCCGTTACCTGTATAGAGCTCGAAGCTCCTACTTCGGCAGACAGCAACCCAATTCATAAAATTTATTCATGAAAACAACCACATTGTATTCCAACATGCTTATAAGTTTATTATAACAACTAAACAATTGTTCTATACCCCAATTACAGTCCAATTTGGCATAATCAAAAATTTAAAACTTTGACAGTAAACAAAATGAGGAACAAGAATGAAGAATATGGAATTTAGAATTATACCTCTTGAAGCTTAGTTTGCTTAGCTTCTAACTTTCTAAGATTACTAGACTCTTCTTTGAACCACAAACACTCAAACTTAAATTCTCAGAGTTTTATCAGACAAATCACAGCAACGTGAACTTAGTAACATAGCTGCCAATTTATAGAGAAAACTTGGACTGGGCATTTGCATTGCACTGAGGTTGGAGTCCATGGTGTAATGGAAGAAAACATTGGTTGATTGAGAGTGGTTTAACAACCCACCACCAGCCATCTCCATAGCCATTGGCTTAGCAATCATTACCTATGCTTAGCCACTGATATAAGCTTGGAAGTTACGTAATTTAGCCTTAGGCTACTGTTCATGTATTGTGAGTATAACTGATGAGCTTAGATTTCTAGCAACGTGATTAATTAGTTCAATTCAGTTACTATACTTTCCAAAAATGGGTTTTAATGTACAATTATTACTATATTAGGAAAAAGTAGGGATTACCTATGTACTCACATCATATAATCCATGCACATTCTATCTTACCGGTATAATTTACTCGGATGTTATCACATTATTAAATTCTACAATCAACAATTGATTACTATACTTGTGATGTATTATTTTAATGTTCACACACTTACCTTGTTACATACACATTGTCATGTAACTCCCATAATTCAATAAGCCTTACTATATAGTAGTGTCATATTACACTTCACATAATACATAGTTAGCTAATATATGTTACACATTTAATTCGCATGCTTGCACATAGAATTACTCATCCTATTAATTAAATATAAATTAATAATATACACACATCCTTCATCAATCAATATAATCTTATAACTTACTTATTTATTTTATTATTTGTAATGTCAAATAAATAAATTATTTATCTCATTGATTAATTAACAATAATATTAATTAATCTATTCCTCATTGATTATTAATTACACCAAATTAATAATCATAGGATTAATTATCACATTAACAAATATAAATCTCAGCACAATTATAAACAAGTGATTTATTATTATTATATTTCTTGCAATAATAATAATCACATATTATTAATCAATCACAGTTAATATTCTATAATAATTATTTTACGATGACAATTAATTAATATTCTACGATTAACAATTAATATAGATTAATTGTTCGCTCAAATTAATATAATCATTAATATTTCTCATCACTGTGCCACACAAGGCTTTCACGAGTTTTTTATAAACTCCACCAATTTCTCAATTATTATAATTATTCAATTTTATATAATTGAATTAATTCATCTCATAACACAAAATCATTTATATATGAATAAATATTTACTTCCATTAATATATTCATTTATTAATATATAGAAATTCTCGGGTATTACAGTCTCCGATAACATGTCCCCTTTTATAGGGTTGTTCACCTCAGCTTCTTAACATCTGAATCCGCACCAAAAAAATTTGGTTTGGCATAGTTTGACCAAGAACGCTCGAATTTCATAAACATCTTTCAATAGTTGTCTAGCTGAATCAAGTAGCATAGATTCTAGCAACAATTCGGACATCAATCAAAATATATATATATATATATATATATATTTAATTAACTTAATTTTTTTTATATAGTTTAAGGAAACTAAAAATAATAAATAAATCTTTTTATAATATCCTGATACCGTACCGTAGTAATGATAGGTTGAGAATTTCGTCATTACATGATGTTGTCATACTACATCATACCATAGTGGGCTGATGATCATACGATCACATCCAACACTAGGTTTAACTACATTTATAACTTCCTCGATTATTATTTTTACACCATATCAAATGATGTATAGAATATATAAAATTCATTTTAAAATTTTAAAATCATTTTTGTCTAGCTGAAGCAATTAGCATAGACATGTGAATAATAACACTAGTTTAAAAATTCATTGGTTCCATCTTTTGATCCAATGTTTTTCAAGAAAATAGAAGTGCAACATCAGCACGAAGTCAATAAATTTCGAAAATCTAGCAAAGCTAGGAGATTTAGAATATAAAAACTTTCTCCATCAATTAAAATCTTACTCCACCGTTTCATTACTTAATCATTCTATAAATCTTCAACGACATCAATGCTTTCTATACTATAACTTTTCTATACCCATTATAGTTCATCAAACTTACCACACTTTGGAAGTTTAGGAACTTGCCACCATAATACGAGTTTAAGAACTTGTCCTAGCAATACGTAGTCAAAGAACTGATCAGAGACTGTCCATATGCTTAGGGGTTCAAAACATACATACGATTATGAGTCATGAACTTACCATAAGTATGAGTTTTAAGAACTCGTACCTAATCTTAATATCATCTAACTAATTCTCTATTAACTCTAACTATCAACTATAAACATGGGGCAAGAATTACCTTCTCACCATATATATATCGATAGCGCGACATCAACCTTCCAATGATTATCAATATGATAAACTAAGTGTAAGCATAAAACCCTTGCCCATACAAAGGTTTGTACAGCTCAGCCACCACATGAGTCCTCAGTTAAAATCCCACTTAACACTATCTTACTCATAACGTCTCGCTCTATACTCGATACAGACTTCTGTATCTCATTATTTATAACTCCTCGTGAGTTTATCTCGTACTATATTATAGTACATTCTCGTTATAGTCTCAAACTATAATTATTCAATCATTATAGACCATCTGTCTTTTATAACTTTAAAAGATCACGCCTTATCTTATTCTATAATCATCTTTCTTATGATTCTTTTCATATCTCATGATCGTTTTGTTTTACAATCTTCTTGTCTTTACCTATCATCATGTCATATCATGATTTCATTTATGCTTTTAATCTTATAGACCTTGTCTATTCATCATTATTCGTCATCTTGATTATTGGAGTTAAGCAACTCCTTATTCTTATCTCTATATCTCTTTAAGATTCTTCTTTGAATTTTCTTGTTTATTTATTAATTCTTCCTTTAAGAATTCTAATTTCATTCATAAAGTTCAATATTTGATTCGAGTTTACTTCTCGTCATTCTCATCTTCTTATAACATTTCTAGGACTTAGCGCATCCTATACTTCTACGTATGTGAAAAGAATCACCTTTTTATTATACGTAACTTAAACATAACTTCTTATTCTTATAACTTAAGGTTATAGCCTAAGGTACTTTTACCTAAGGTGTATAACCTATCAACTTTGATACTAACTGTAACGCCCCCAAAATTCTTACCATACAATTCTCATTCTCGATCGTTAACAATACAACTTTATTCTAACTTTACATCATTATCGATGATACAATCACTAAAAATTCAGAATAATTAAAACTTTTATATATTTCTTTCTTTATTGCCCTGAATCTCAAACTTTATCATTACATATCTTCGATTCAATTTATATATTACATGAATCGCTTCAACGAAGCTACTATACAAAGTCTTACATCACAAAGCAATATCTACTATACATCAGATAGCTCAACTTATAATTCAACAATTATGTTACAATCAAAACATTAAATGTAATTCTCATCTAACATAAGTAATCTTCTTGAATATTGATCTCTATAATTCAAATAGCACGTATCATTACCTTAAAACCTTGACCTACAAAAATAGTTATTTGCAAGAGTGAGTTCGACAGCTCAACAAGATCTAACATATTTTATGCATCATGTAGCACATAAATAACGTGCTCATCTTATACATCGTAATCATTAGACTAATATATCATGCATGCTTTAATTCATATAACAAGTATAAAGATTGAGTTCCTTACTCAATCAACATTCTTTACTCAATAAATGAAATCATAAATTGACTTTATCATTTCATACTTACAACATATATAACATGTCATGCTCTTTGTAATATAATTTAAAATAGTTCATCATCAAGTTCATATAGCAAATAAGAACTGAAAGACTTGTCTGGCTCATAGATTACCAATTAACGAAAAACAGTTTATAATAATCTGCACTTCATGAATCCTACACAACGTGTTACCATACACATCAACTATTAGTCACATAGCAACGCTTAGCAAATGTTTAAGTAAATTCTACTTTACACTTCGTAATTCTCACCCATTTATTTGTTTAACACACACTGTCAAACTATATGTATAAGTAATAATATAAATTAATTATCACATAACTACTTCTCATAATTAGTTAACACATTTAGGTTAACTCATTCCTCTTTAATTATTAAGTTAATAACTAATTGCAAGATAATTAATCACATCACATAATCATATTATATTTCGACACAATTAATCAACTAATAATTATGTACTCATTTTAATTAAATTATAATTAAACAAATTATAATTTAAATTATACATTCTCCTCAATTATAATTAATGAAATTATAATTGTATTTTATATTAATTAAATTATAATTAAACAAATTATAATCTAAATTAAATATTTATTTTTATTAAAATTAATCAAACTATATTCATTATAATAATAAATTATAATTTAAATTAAACCTTTACTATAATTATAATTATTCCAAATAATAATTACACATTATTTATTAATATAACTCATTACTATTATTTTAACATTTTAAGTTATGCTAACATGTCATCAAATTTATCATATAAACTTAGCTTTCATAATATGAACCAAAAGCCACATAAAAAACAAATAAAATTTTATTTTCTACATACCCCCCGTCGGGGCGGGGGTATTAGGCTTGACATGCTCGCTGGGGCGGGCCCCCTACAGCGAACAAAGACTGGTTCGCGAACTGTGTAGAGAAAATGCCAATATGATTTATTTCTCCACATCAAATTCCACTTTCAGTCAACACAATTCATATAATTTTATAGAAAATATAAATTTTAAGTTTCTAACAAATTCTAACGTAAACAATCATCAATTCACATAATCAAAACTCCCAAATTTCATAATTTTTGAAGAAAAACCATTGATAAGTGTTCTCGATAAAATTGAACAATGTAATTTATTTTTAAAACGAAATACACAATTCAAAACATATTTAAATTCATTTATAAACATGTTATCATAATCTAAGCTCAGTTCACACAATCAAATAATAATTTTTGATTTCAAATAAGCTAATTATAAAACAATTTCACTATGACTTTTGATGAACATGAATTCCTCATGTTCATCATATATTCATGAATTAACCAACTAAACCATCATACAATTCAATTATAAGCATCTATTATCACAATTTACATATAGAATTTCATATTATGAACATCATATATATATATATATATATATATATATATATATATACCCCCGAAATCATAAGTTTTCATGAAGATTTTTTTTCTTCAAAAAACTAAAACTTTGAAGACGTAAAATAACTTTAAAACTCTAAAGTTGGAAATTATACCCTTTGCTTTGCTTATTAGAATGAAGAGGATGATGCTATCTCAAGCTTCCCTTACATCTTCTTCCTCTCTTTTCTCTCTAACTCTAGGTTCTCTATATTTCTTTCTAACACAGACTAACCCTTTTGTCTTTCTAACTAACGTAGTTTTAACATATAACTAATATAATATATATATATATATATATATATATTATATGTATAATTATATAATATATAACTCCCAAATATTTAAACCACCCAATTAATACCATAATTGCAATTAATATATATATATATATATATATATATATATATATAAGTTACAATTTAACTTTTAAAAGCCCTAAGGCTTGTTTGGTAAAACAACATTATTTTTAAAAACTATTTTTTTTGTAGTTAAGGCCCCGTTTGGCAAAACAGATTTAAACGATGCAAGGGTCTTATTTGGAAAAACGATTTTAAAACTCTTTTAATTCTTTTAATAAATCATTTAACACATACTTTTAAATGTTAAACTTTAATTAATTAAATCTTAACAATATAATTTAATTAATTAAAAGTTAACATCAATTAATCACATAAAAATTGTCACATAACAATTATAATTACTCGCTAATTATAATTTCATGTAACAATTACCACATAATTTCATCTAATTTAATTATCCAAATTAAATTAGAACTATAACATAAAATAATTACATATTAATTAAATTAAATATTAAATAATCATTTAATTAATATATTACACTTAATTAAATTACTCCATAACACTCACATAAATTATTTATTTAACTCAATAAATAAATTAATTAGAATATTCGTTTAATTCAATAAATATTACAATTATGGGTTGTCACATCCTTTCCTCCTTATAAAGATTTCGTCCTCGGAATCAACGAAACCTTTCTTACTCGGTTTCCACTAAATTTCTTCATAATTTTATCGTTGAATAACTTCAACACGTTATCTCAACAAAAGTTTTACACATATATTCTACTCCATTCATTTCTTCAACAAGTTTTAGGTTTTGTTTCATAACCTTCAATTAAACACAATCATATTCCAAATATTATATATTCTTTAACTCGTTCATTTCCTTTCTAAGGATCATTAGTATATACTCTCCTCGTAGAATTAATATACTTCATATTTTACTATCTTTTAAGTATTCGGGTTATCACATTCACCCCTTCTTCTAAGAATTTCATCCTCAAAATTTTAGTCTATCAATCTTTATATATCAATATATCAAAACAGATTTTACGTTAATCTTTATTCACTGAAATGCTGCGTTCTACAACTACTTCTTTCTAAGGGCTATTCTTCTTGCCACATTCACCTCGGGATAATAAGAATCTTCCACAATTGTTCAATAATTGGGAAGCGATATAAATAACTCAGGAATTTAAAAGATTCCAATAATGCTGAGAGGTCACAAAGACCTTGAACTTATATTTAGGTTTAATAGTGCGTCACCCTCGGTACTTCACACTATAAACCGCATCGATGCTCTAGGTGATCAGACTATCGCACCACTACTTCGTGCACAAACGTAGTACATCGTAATGACTATATGAGTTACACTCGGAACTATTGTCTCTGTGACGCCCCCAAATCCGTGACCGCCACCTGGTCTCTCGAATTCGGTTTATCACGTGCTCATGGTAATACATCACAATAATAATAACTAAAAATCACACAATCACAGCGGAAAATCTAATATAGAATAATTTACAATAATTTATTATAATTATTCCCCCAAGTCTCGCAACCTACAGTACTTAATAGATTACATAATAATATCAATTAACGACTTATTACATAATCTAACTTAAGCTTAAACATAATCAAATCCAGTCTTACTACATCATCTTAATACAACATTAAAATATTAAAACATAAAAGAGACAAGCTAGTTGGTAGCCTTGCCCTTACCCTTATCAACGTCCGAAGGTTCGCCATGCTCTGCCTTAACTGAAATGTTTTAGGGAAAGCAAGAATGAGCAGCAACTTGCCTAGCAAGTAATATACAATAAGGGTAAGTGATATAATTCTTAATTCTCGAAAGGGTATAACAAGGTTTGATAGTTCAAGGATAACAAGAATATCAACAGTTTTCAATAACAGTCGCTAAGGACAGAATAATATCAATGTGATTTAATAATAAATCAATTCAAGATTTCAAGATAACTGAATACTGAGCAGTCACTAAGGACTATGAACTTCTACTAGAATTGACAGTAATAAACTAAAAATCCAACAAAAATAGGTACCACAGGTGATCAGCCTAAAGTACCATCGTTATGCATAACAATCAATCATACCCAAGTGCGCGCGTCGGTTCTCCGACAATTATATATTCCCTTCAAAGAAGGTTGTTCTTCTCAGTCAAATACAAGATCCCTCACCAATCAATTGGTTTGGGTCGCTTTTCAATAATATAAGTCTAGCCGAATCAAATGGCATAGACACTTTCACAATATTCAAGAACAATACTAAGTTCAACATGAATAATTGCTTTAATGAAATAAGAGTTCAAGTATGCTAATTCAATTCAACGATTAAGTAGGAAACTAGTTCGCAATATACAAGGATAGAATACTTGCACCATAAAAGAGTGTAAGTTAGGAACTTGCCTTATGCGTAGTTTACTCACGTAAAGCTAGCCAACACTTTCGAATCCTATTTATAGTGTATTATAAGTATAGGATTTTCATTAGCTAACTCATTCATTACACAAACTTGTTACTCAATATACATACATGTTGATACCTTAATCACATGTCATACTTATACTCATATGATATGAAATCAGATTATATGTTATTACGAATCAAGTACATAGTTATAACATAAATGATACTATAACTCCTCATTATGTTCAAGTAGCTATGATCCTTTGACCCATGGGCTTCCATTATATAATTTAAACATTATCTTGTTACTTAATCATCACATATATACACACCAGTAGGGTACAGATCATTTCTAGCAGTTTTGAACAACAATTTACACTAACTGACATGACCAGAACAAGCAGATTTCAACAATTTAGATTCCAGACCGGCGCAGCTGCGCCATGGCTAAGCCTAGGGCCAGCGCAGCTACGCAGCCCTCTGGCCAAGCCAAGGCTGAGCTCTGCCTTATGGTTTATGTCCGGTCATGCAAGCCAACAACACCATATAGCATATAAACATATTAAAAGATACTTTTATGTTTGTACAACCTTTCCTCATTTCAAATATATGATATAGGTTCTAGCTTTATATCTTTAGACAAATTAAGGTCTTACAATATCATGATATCATGTAAACCTTCATGCTTGTTATTTTAAACATACGAGGTGATCACATAACTTGTTTTAGGCATGCTTGCAAGTTTTCATATAATATAGTATTTCTATCATCGTTACATACTTTGAAACATGCTTCAAACTCATGCTTGGTTTTCTTCCACTATATCAAATACACAAGAACCATGTTTAGAGACATAACGAACGTAAACGTGTTATCTTAGATTCTTAACTACTCATACTAATACAATTGGTTCAAAAATATCTTCAAGTTTGCCTTTAAAATCATTTTAAACTTGAACGATGCAATTCAACACATACAAGATCACTTTAAAGTTCTTATAATATATAGTCAAGACATGTTAACATCTTCTCAAGATTAGAATGTACATGATGTAGTATTCATGAATATTTGCTTTGATATATCATGCTTTACTTGAAAATGTTTTCTAACACAAAGTCCAACGAGTTTGGTAATAAACAAAGGAACTATAAATCTTAGATCATGAAACATATACGTTCATGGTATCACATTCTTCATGTATTTCTAGGTTCTACTTACATGCTCAAAGTCAGAATATAGTCATGGTTCACACATATTAAAGTTTGCTTAGGAAACATTAAGTTTATTTCATCGTTATACGTCGCTTCATTAATCTTGCATGAAATCATAGTAAAACATGTTTGCGTTAACTTCATGTACTCATATAGGCATGCTACTTATGTTTTTAAACTTGTTCCAAAGTGTTATCATAAGTTCGCACGTAACAGCCTGGATAAGAAGCAGAATCTGGAACCAGTGACCGGCGCAGTTGCGCAGCGCCCCAGTTCAAAACTGGCGCAACTTCACAGGGCCTTGGCCAGCAAAACACAAGTCCAGCACTGGCGCAGCTGCGCAGCACCCTAGTATAACCAGGGCGCAGCTGCGCCGTTACCTGTATAGAGCTCGAAGCTCCTACTTCGGCAGACAGCAACCCAATTCATAAAATTTATTCATGAAAACAACCACATTGTATTCCAACATGCTTATAAGTTTATTATAACAACTAAACAATTGTTCTATACCCCAATTACAGTCCAATTTGGCATAATCAAAAATTTAAAACTTTTACAGTAAACAAAATGAGGAACAAGAATGAAGAATATGGAATTTAGAATTATACCTCTTGAAGCTTAGTTTGCTTAGCTTCTAACTTTCTAAGATTACTAGACTCTTCTTTGAACCACAAACACTCAAACTTAAATTCTCAGAGTTTTATCAGACAAATCACAGCAACGTGAACTTAGTAACAGAGCTGCCAATTTATAGAGAAAACTTGGACTGGGCATTTGCATTGCACTGAGGTTGGAGTCCATGGTGTAATGGAAGAAAACATTGGTTGATTGAGAGTGGTTTAACAACCCACCACCAGCCATCTCCATAGCCATTGGCTTAGCAATCATTACCTATGCTTAGCCACTGATATAAGCTTGGAAGTTACGTAATTTAGCCTTAGGCTACTGTTCATGTATTGTGAGTATAACTGATGAGCTTAGATTTCTAGCAACGTGATTAATTAGTTCAATTCAGTTACTATACTTTCCAAAAATGGGTTTTAATGTACAATTATTACTATATTAGGAAAAAGTAGGGATTACCTATGTACTCACATCATATAATCCATGCACATTCTATCTTACCGGTATAATTTACTCGGATGTTATCACATTATTAAATTCTACAATCAACAATTGATTACTATACTTGTGATGTATTATTTTAATGTTCACACACTTACCTTGTTACATACACATTGTCATGTAACTCCCATAATTCAATAAGCCTTACTATATAGTAGTGTCATATTACACTTCACATAATACATAGTTAGCTAATATATGTTACACATTTAATTCGCATGCTTGCACATAGAATTACTCATCCTATTAATTAAATATAAATTAATAATATACACACATCCTTCATCAATCAATATAATCTTATAACTTACTTATTTATTTTATTATTTGTAATGTCAAATAAATAAATTATTTATCTCATTGATTAATTAACAATAATATTAATTAATCTATTCCTCATTGATTATTAATTACACCAAATTAATAATCATAGGATTAATTATCACATTAACAAATATAAATCTCAGCACAATTATAAACAAGTGATTTATTATTATTATATTTCTTGCAATAATAATAATCACATATTATTAATCAATCACAGTTAATATTCTATAATAATTATTTTACGATGACAATTAATTAATATTCTACGATTAACAATTAATATAGATTAATTGTTCGCTCAAATTAATATAATCATTAATATTTCTCATCACTGTGCCACACAAGGCTTTCACGAGTTTTTATAAACTCCACCAATTTCTCAATTATTATAATTATTCAATTTTATATAATTGAATTAATTCATCTCATAACACAAAATCATTTATATATGAATAAATATTTACTTCCATTAATATATTCATTTATTAATATATAGAAATTCTCGGGTATTACAGTCTCCGATAACATGTCCCCTTTTATAGGGTTGTTCACCTCAGCTTCTTAACATCTGAATCCGCACCAAAAAAATTTGGTTTGGCATAGTTTGACCAAGAACGCTCGAATTTCATAAACATCTTTCAATAGTTGTCTAGCTGAATCAAGTAGCATAGATTCTAGCAACAATTCGGACATCAATCAATATATATATATATATATATATATATATATTTAATTAACTTAATTTTTTTTATATAGTTTAAGGAAACTAAAAATAATAAATAAATCTTTTTATAATATCCTGATACCGTACCGTAGTAATGATAGGTTGAGAATTTCGTCATTACATGATGTTGTCATACTACATCATACCATAGTGGGCTGATGATCATACGATCACATCCAACACTAGGTTTAACTACATTTATAACTTCCTCGATTATTATTTTTACACCATATCAAATGATGTATAGAATATATAAAATTCATTTTAAAATTTTAAAATCATTTTTGTCTAGCTGAAGCAATTAGCATAGACATGTGAATAATAACACTAGTTTAAAAATTCATTGGTTCCATCTTTTGATCCAATGTTTTTCAAGAAAATAGAAGTGCAACATCAGCACGAAGTCAATAAATTTCGAAAATCTAGCAAAGCTAGGAGATTTAGAATATAAAAACTTTCTCCATCAATTAAAATCTTACTCCACCGTTTCATTACTTAATCATTCTATAAATCTTCAACGACATCAATGCTTTCTATACTATAACTTTTCTATACCCATTATAGTTCATCAAACTTACCACACTTTGGAAGTTTAGGAACTTGCCACCATAATACGAGTTTAAGAACTTGTCCTAGCAATACGTAGTCAAAGAACTGATCAGAGACTGTCCATATGCTTAGGGGTTCAAAACATACATACGATTATGAGTCATGAACTTACCATAAGTATGAGTTTTAAGAACTCGTACCTAATCTTAATATCATCTAACTAATTCTCTATTAACTCTAACTATCAACTATAAACATGGGGCAAGAATTACCTTCTCACCATATATATATCGATAGCGCGACATCAACCTTCCAATGATTATCAATATGATAAACTAAGTGTAAGCATAAAACCCTTGCCCATACAAAGGTTTGTACAGCTCAGCCACCACATGAGTCCTCAGTTAAAATCCCACTTAACACTATCTTACTCATAACGTCTCGCTCTATACTCGATACAGACTTCTGTATCTCATTATTTATAACTCCTCGTGAGTTTATCTCGTACTATATTATAGTACATTCTCGTTATAGTCTCAAACTATAATTATTCAATCATTATAGACCATCTGTCTTTTATAACTTTAAAAGATCACGCCTTATCTTATTCTATAATCATCTTTCTTATGATTCTTTTCATATCTCATGATCGTTTTGTTTTACAATCTTCTTGTCTTTACCTATCATCATGTCATATCATGATTTCATTTATGCTTTTAATCTTATAGACCTTGTCTATTCATCATTATTCGTCATCTTGATTATTGGAGTTAAGCAACTCCTTATTCTTATCTCTATATCTCTTTAAGATTCTTCTTTAAGATTCTTCTTTGAATTTTCTTGTTTATTTATTAATTCTTCCTTTAAGAATTATAATTTCATTCATAAAGTTCAATATTTGATTCGAGTTTACTTCTCGTCATTCTCATCTTCTTATAACATTTCTAGGACTTAGCGCATCCTATACTTCTACGTATGTGAAAAGAATCACCTTTTTATTATACGTAACTTAAACATAACTTCTTATTCTTATAACTTAAGGTTATAGCCTAAGGTACTTTTACCTAAGGTGTATAACCTATCAACTTTGATACTAACTGTAACGCCCCCAAAATTCTTACCATACAATTCTCATTCTCGATCGTTAACAATACAACTTTATTCTAACTTTACATCATTATCGATGATACAATCACTAAAAATTCAGAATAATTAAAACTTTTATATATTTCTTTCTTTATTGCCCTGAATCTCAAACTTTATCATTACATATCTTCGATTCAATTTATATATTACATGAATCGCTTCAACGAAGTTACTATACAAAGTCTTACATCACAAAGCAATATCTACTATACATCAGATAGCTCAACTTATAATTCAACAATTATGTTACAATCAAAACATTAAATGTAATTCTCATCTAACATAAGTAATCTTCTTGAATATTGATCTCTATAATTCAAATAGCACGTATCATTACCTTAAAACCTTGACCTACAAAAATAGTTATTTGCAAGAGTGAGTTCGACAGCTCAACAAGATCTAACATATTTTATGCATCATGTAGCACATAAATAACGTGCTCATCTTATGCATTGTAATCATTAGACTAATATATCATGCATGCTTTAATTCATATAACAAGTATAAAGATTGAGTTCCTTACTCAATCAACATTCTTTACTCAATAAATGAAATCATAAATTGACTTTATCATTTCATACTTACAACATATATAACATGTCATGCTCTTTGTAATATAATTTAAAATAGTTCATCATCAAGTTCATATAGCAAATAAGAACTGAAAGACTTGTCTGGCTCATAGATTACCAATTAACGAAAAACATTTTATAATAATCTGCACTTCATGAATCCTACACAACGTGTTACCATACACATCAACTATTAGTCACATAGCAACGCTTAGCAAATGTTTAAGTAAATTCTACTTTACACTTCGTAATTCTCACCCATTTATTTGTTTAACACACACTGTCAAACTATATGTATAAGTAATAATATAAATTAATTATCACATAACTACTTCTCATAATTAGTTAACACATTTAGGTTAACTCATTCCTCTTTAATTATTAAGTTAATAACTAATTGCAAGATAATTAATCACATCACATATTCATATTATATTTCTACACAATTAATCAACTAATAATTATGTACTCATTTTAATTAAAATATAATTAAACAAATTATAATTTAAATTACACATTCTCCTCAATTATAATTAATGAAATTATAATTGTATTTTATATTAATTAAATTATAATTAAACAAATTATAATCTAAATTAAATATTTATTTTTATTAAAATTAATCAAACTATATTCATTATAATTAATAAATTATAATTTAAATTAAACCTTTACTATAATTATAATTATTCCAAATAATAATTACACATTATTTATTAATATAACTCATTACTATTATTTTAACATTTTAAGTTATGCTAACATGTCATCAAATTTATCATATAAACTTAGCTTTCATAATATGAACCAAAAGCCACATAAAAAACAAATAAAATTTTATTTTCTACATACCCCCCGTCGGGGCGGGGGTATTAGGCTTGACATGCTCGCTGGGGCGGGCCCCCTACAGCGAACAAAGACTGGTTCGCGAACTGTGTAGAGAAAATGCCAATATGATTTATTTCTCCACATCAAATTCCACTTTCAGTCAACACAATTCATATAATTTTATAGAAAATATAAATTTTAAGTTTCTAACAAATTCTAACGTAAACAATCATCAATTCACATAATCAAAACTCCCAAATTTCATAATTTTTGAAGAAAAACCATTGATAAGTGTTCTCGATAAAATTGAACACTGTAATTTATTTTTAAAACGAAATACACAATTCAAAACATATTTAAATTCATTTATAAACATGTTATCATAATCTAAGCTCAGTTCACACAATCAAATAATAATTTTTGATTTCAAATAAGCCAATTATAAAACAATTTCACTATGACTTTTGATGAACATGAATTCATCATGTTCATCATATATTCATGAATTAACCAACTAAACCATCATACAATTCAATTATAAGCATCTATTATCACAATTTACATATAGAATTTCATATTATGAACATCATATATATATATATATACCCCCGAAATCATAAGTTTTCATGAAGATTTTTTTTCTTCAAAAAACTAAAACTTTGAAGACGTAAAATAACTTTAAAACTCTAAAGTTGGAAATTATACCCTTTGCTTTGCTTATTAGAATGAAGAGGATGATGCTATCTCAAGCTTCCCTTACATCTTCTTCCTCTCTTTTCTCTCTAACTCTAGGTTCTCTATATTTCTTTCTAACACAGACTAACCCTTTTGTCTTTCTAACTAACGTAGTTTTAACATATAACTAATATGATATATATATATATATATATATATATATATGTATAATTATATAATATATAACTCCCAAATATTTAAACCACCCAATTAATACCATAATTGCAATTAATATATATATATATATATATATATATTATATATATATATATATATATATATATATATATATATAAGTTACAATTTAACTTTTAAAAGCCCTAAGGCTTGTTTGGTAAAACAACATTATTTTTAAAAACTATTTTTTTTGTAGTTAAGGCCCCGTATGGCAAAACAGATTTAAACGGTGCAAGGGCCTTATTTGGAAAAACGATTTTAAAACTCTTTTAATTCTTTTAATAAATCATTTAACACATACTTTTAAATGTTAAACTTTAATTAATTAAATCTTAACAATATAATTTAATTAATTAAAAGTTAGCATCAATTAATCACTTAAAAATTGTCACATAACAATTATAATTACTCGCTAATTATAATTTCATGTAACAATTACCACATAATTTCATCTAATTTAATTATCCAAATTAAATTAGAACTATAACATAAAATAATTACATATTAATTAAATTAAATATTAAATAATCATTTAATTAATATATTACACTTAATTAAATTACTCCATAACACTCACATAAATTATTTATTTAACTCAATAAATAAATTAATTAGAATATTCGTTTAATTCAATAAATATTACAATTATGGGTTGTCACATCCTTTCCTCCTTATAAAGATTTCGTCCTCGGAATCAACGAAACCTTTCTTACTCGGTTTCCACTAAATTTCTTCATAATTTTATCGTTGAATAACTTCAACACGTTATCTCAACAAAAGTTTTACACATATATTCTACTCCATTCATTTCTTCAACAAGTTTTAGGTTTTGTTTCATAACCTTCAATTAAACACAATCATATTCCAAATATTATATATTCTTTAACTCGTTCATTTCCTTTCTAAGGATCATTAGTATATACTCTCCTCGTAGAATTAATATACTTCATATTTTACTATCTTTTAAGTATTCGGGTTATCACATTCACCCCTTCTTCTAAGAATTTCATCCTCAAAATTTTAGTCTATCAATCTTTATATATCAATATATCAAAACAGATTTTACGTTAATCTTTATTCACTGAAATGCTGCGTTCTACAACTACTTCTTTCTAAGGGCTATTCTTCTTGCCACATTCACCTCGGGATAATAAGAATCTTCCACAATTGTTCAATAATTGGGAAGCGATATAAATAACTCAGGAATTTAAAAGATTCCAATAATGCTGAGAGGTCACAAAGACCTTGAACTTATATTTAGGTTTAATAGTGCGTCACCCTCGGTACTTCACACTATAAACCGCATCGATGCTCTAGGTGATCAGACTATCGCACCACTACTTCGTGCACAAACGTAGTACATCGTAATGACTATATGAGTTACACTCGGAACTATTGTCTCTGTGACGCCCCCAAATCCGTGACCGCCACCTGGTCTCTCGAATTCGGTTTATCACGTGCTCATGGTAATACATCACAATAATAATAACTAAAAATCACACAATCACAGCGGAAAATCTAATATAGAATAATTTACAATAATTTATTATAATTATTCCCCCAAGTCTCGCAACCTACAGTACTTAATAGATTACATAATAATATCAATTAACGACTTATTACATAATCTAACTTAAGCTTAAACATAATCAAATCCAGTCTTACTACATCATCTTAATACAACATTAAAATATTAAAACATAAAAGAGACAAGCTAGTTGGTAGCCTTGCCCTTACCCTTATCAACGTCCGAAGGTTCGCCATGCTCTGCCTTAACTGAAATGTTTTAGGGAAAGCAAGAATGAGCAGCAACTTGCCTAGCAAGTAATATACAATAAGGGTAAGTGATATAATTCTTAATTCTCGAAAGGGTATAACAAGGTTTGATAGTTCAAGGATAACAAGAATATCAACAGTTTTCAATAACAGTCGCTAAGGACAGAATAATATCAATGTGATTTAATAATAAATCAATTCAAGATTTCAAGATAACTGAATACTGAGCAGTCACTAAGGACTATGAACTTCTACTAGAATTGACAGTAATAAACTAAAAATCCAACAAAAATAGGTACCACAGGTGATCAGCCTAAAGTACCATCGTTATGCATAACAATCAATCATACCCAAGTGCGCGCGTCGGTTCTCCGACAATTATATATTCCCTTCAAAGAAGGTTGTTCTTCTCAGTCAAATACAAGATCCCTCACCAATCAATTGGTTTGGGTCGCTTTTCAATAATATAAGTCTAGCCGAATCAAATGGCATAGACACTTTCACAATATTCAAGAACAATACTAAGTTCAACATGAATAATTGCTTTAATGAAATAAGAGTTCAAGTATGCTAATTCAATTCAACGATTAAGTAGGAAACTAGTTCGCAATATACAAGGATAGAATACTTGCACCGTAAAAGAGTGTAAGTTAGGAACTTGCCTTATGCGTAGTTTACTCACGTAAATCTAGCCAACACTTTCGAATCCTATTTATAGTGTATTATAAGTATAGGATTTTCATTAGCTAACTCATTCATTACACAAACTTGTTACTCAATATACATACATGTTGATACCTTAATCACATGTCATACTTATACTCATATGGTATGAAATCAGATTATATGTTATTACGAATCAAGTACATAGTTATAACATAAATGATACTATAACTCCTCATTATGTTCAAGTAGCTATGATCCTTTGACCCATGGGCTTCCATTATATAATTTAAACATTATCTTGTTACTTAATCATCACATATATACACACCAGTAGGGTACAGATCATTTCTAGCAGTTTTGAACAACAATTTACACTAACTGACATGACCAGAACAAGCAGATTTCAACAATTTAGATTCCAGACCGGCGCAGCTGCGCCATGGCTAAGCCTAGGGCCAGCGCAGCTACGCAGCCCTCTGGCCAAGCCAAGGCTGAGCTCTGCCTTATGGTTTATGTCCGGTCATGCAAGCCAACAACACCATATAGCATATAAACATATTAAAAGATACTTTTATGTTTGTACAACCTTTCCTCATTTCAAATATATGATATAGGTTCTAGCTTTATATCTTTAGACAAATTAAGGTCTTACAATATCATGATATCATGTAAACCTTCATGCTTGTTATTTTAAACATACGAGGTGATCACATAACTTGTTTTAGGCATGCTTGCAAGTTTTCATATAATATAGTATTTCTATCATCGTTACATACTTTGAAACATGCTTCAAACTCATGCTTGGTTTTCTTCCACTATATCAAATACACAAGAACCATGTTTAGAGACATAACGAACGTAAACGTGTTATCTTAGATTCTTAACTACTCATACTAATACAATTGGTTCAAAAATATCTTCAAGTTTGCCTTTAAAATCATTTTAAACTTGAACGATGCAATTCAACACATACAAGATCACTTTAAAGTTCTTATAATATATAGTCAAGACATGTTAACATCTTCTCAAGATTAGAATGTACATGATGTAGTATTCATGAATATTTGCTTTGATATATCATGCTTTACTTGAAAATGTTTTCTAACACAAAGTCCAACGAGTTTGGTAATAAACAAAGGAACTATAAATCTTAGATCATGAAACATATACGTTCATGGTATCACATTCTTCATGTATTTCTAGGTTCTACTTACATGCTCAAAGTCAGAATATAGTCATGGTTCACACATATTAAAGTTTGCTTAGGAAACATTAAGTTTATTTCATCGTTATACGTCGCTTCATTAATCTTGCATGAAATCATAGTAAAACATGTTTGCGTTAACTTCATGTACTCATATAGGCATGCTACTTATGTTTTTAAACTTGTTCCAAAGTGTTATCATAAGTTCGCACGTAACAGCCTGGATAAGAAGCAGAATCTGGAACCAGTGACCGGCGCAGTTGCGCAGCGCCCCAGTTCAAAACTGGCGCAACTGCACAGGGCCTTGGCCAGCAAAACACAAGTCCAGCACTGGCGCAGCTGCGCAGCACCCTAGTATAACCAGGGCGCAGCTGCGCCGTTACCTGTATAGAGCTCGAAGCTCCTACTTCGGCAGACAGCAACCCAATTCATAAAATTTATTCATGAAAACAACCACATTGTATTCCAACATGCTTATAAGTTTATTATAACAACTAAACAATTGTTCTATACCCCAATTACAGTCCAATTTGGCATAATCAAAAATTTAAAACTTTGACAGTAAACAAAATGAGGAACAAGAATGAAGAATATGGAATTTAGAATTATACCTCTTGAAGCTTAGTTTGCTTAGCTTCTAACTTTCTAAGATTACTAGACTCTTCTTTGAACCACAAACACTCAAACTTAAATTCTCAGAGTTTTATCAGACAAATCACAGCAACGTGAACTTAGTAACAGAGCTGCCAATTTATAGAGAAAACTTGGACTGGGCATTTGCATTGCACTGAGGTTGGAGTCCATGGTGTAATGGAAGAAAACATTGGTTGATTGAGAGTGGTTTAACAACCCACCACCAGCCATCTCCATAGCCATTGGCTTAGCAATCATTACCTATGCTTAGCCACTGATATAAGCTTGGAAGTTACGTAATTTAGCCTTAGGCTACTGTTCATGTATTGTGAGTATAACTGATGAGCTTAGATTTCTAGCAACGTGATTAATTAGTTCAATTCAGTTACTATACTTTCCAAAAATGGGTTTTAATGTACAATTATTACTATATTAGGAAAAAGTAGGGATTACCTATGTACTCACATCATATAATCCATGCACATTCTATCTTACCGGTATAATTTACTCGGATGTTATCACATTATTAAATTCTACAATCAACAATTGATTACTATACTTGTGATGTATTATTTTAATGTTCACACACTTACCTTGTTACATACACATTGTCATGTAACTCCCATAATTCAATAAGCCTTACTATATAGTAGTGTCATATTACACTTCACATAATACATAGTTAGCTAATATATGTTACACATTTAATTCGCATGCTTGCACATAGAATTACTCATCCTATTAATTAAATATAAATTAATAATATACACACATCCTTCATCAATCAATATAATCTTATAACTTACTTATTTATTTTATTATTTGTAATGTCAAATAAATAAATTATTTATCTCATTGATTAATTAACAATAATATTAATTAATCTATTCCTCATTGATTATTAATTACACCAAATTAATAATCATAGGATTAATTATCACATTAACAAATATAAATCTCAGCACAATTATAAACAAGTGATTTATTATTATTATATTTCTTGCAATAATAATAATCACATATTATTAATCAATCACAGTTAATATTCTATAATAATTATTTTACGATGACAATTAATTAATATTCTACGATTAACAATTAATATAGATTAATTGTTCGCTCAAATTAATATAATCATTAATATTTCTCATCACTGTGCCACACAAGGCTTTCACGAGTTTATTATAAACTCCACCAATTTCTCAATTATTATAATTATTCAATTTTATATAATTGAATTAATTCATCTCATAACACAAAATCATGTATATATGAATAAATATTCACTTCCATTAATATATTCATTTATTAATATATAGAAATTCTCGGGTATTACAGTCTCCGATAACATGTCCCCTTTTATAGGGTTGTTCACCTCAGCTTCTTAACATCTGAATCCGCACCAAAAAAATTTGGTTTGGCATAGTTTGACCAAGAACGCTCGAATTTCATAAACATCTTTCAATAGTTGTCTAGCTGAATCAAGTAGCATAGATTCTAGCAACAATTCGGACATCAATCAATATATATATATATATATATATATATTTAATTAACTTAATTTTTTTTATATAGTTTAAGGAAACTAAAAATAATAAATAAATCTTTTTATAATATCCTGATACCGTACCGTAGTAATGATAGGTTGAGAATTTCGTCATTACATGACGTTGTCATACTACATCATATCATAGTGGGCTGACGATCATACGATCACATCCAACACTAGGTTTAACTACATTTGTAACTTCCTCGATTATTATTTTTACACCATATCAAATGATGTATAGAATATATAAAATTCATTTTAAAATTTTAAAATCATTTTTGTCTAGCTGAAGCAATTAGCATAGACATGTGAATAATAACACTATTTTAAAAATTCATTGGTTCCATCTTTTGATCCAATGTTTTTCAAGAAAATAGAAGTGCAACATCAGCACGAAGTCAATAAATTTTGAAAATCTAGCAAAGCTAGGAGATTTAGAATATAAAAACTTTCTCCATCAATTAAAATCTTACTCCACCGTTTCATTACTTAATCATTCTATAAATCTTCAACGACATCAATGCTTTCTATACTATAACTTTTCTATACCCAGTATAGTTCATCAAACTTACCACACTTTGGAAGTTTAGGAACTTGCCACCATAATACGAGTTTAAGAACTTGTCCTAGCAATACGTAGTCAAAGAATTGATCAGAGACTGTCCATATGCTTAGGGGTTCAAAACATAAATACGATTATGAGTCATGAACTTACCATAAGTATGAGTTTTAAGAACTCGTACCTAATCTTAATATCATCTAACTAATTCTCTATTAACTCTAACTATCAACTATAAACATGGGGCAAGAATTACCTTCTCACCATATATATATCGATAGCGCGACACCAACCTTTCAATGATTATCAATATGATAAACCAAGTGTAAGCATAAAACCCTTGCCCATACAAAGGTTTGTACAGCTCAGCCACCACATGAGTCCTCAGTTGAAATCCCACTTAACTCTATCTTACTCATAACTTCTCGCTCTATACTCGATACAGACTTCTGTATCTCATCATTTATAACTCCTCGTGAGTTTATCTCGCACTATATTATAGTGCATTCTCGTTATAGTCTCAAACTATAACTATTCAATCATTACAGACCATCTGTCTTTTATAACTTTAAAAGATCACGCCTTATCTTATTCTATAATCATCTTTCTTATGATTCTTTTCATATCTCATGATCGTTTTGTTTTACAATCTTCTTATCTTTACCTATCATCATGTCATATCATGATTTCATTTATGCTTCTAATCTTATAGACCTTGTCTATTCATCATTATTCGTCATCTTGATTATTGGAGTTAAGCAACTCCTTATTCTTATCTCTATATCTCTTTAAGATTCTTCTTTGAATTTTCTTGTTTATTTATTAATTCTTCCTTTAAGAATTCTAATTTCATTCATAAAGTTCAATATTTGATTCGAGTTTACTTCTCGTCATTCTCATCTTCTTATAACATTTCTAGGACTTAACGTATCCTATACTTCTACGTATGTGAAAAGAATCACCTTTTTATTATACGTAACTTAAACATAACTTCTTATTCTTATAACTTAAGGTTATAGCCTAAGGTACTTTTACCTAAGGTGTATAACCTATCAACTTTGATACTAACTGTAACGCCCCCAAAATTCTTACCATACAATTCTCATTCTCGATCGTTAACAATACAACTTTATTCTAACTTTACATCATTATCGATGATACAATCACTAAAAATTCAGAATAATTAAAACTTTTATATATTTCTTTCTTTATTGCCCTGAATCTCAAACTTTATCATTACATATCTTCGATTCAATTTATATATTACATGAATCGCTTCAACGAAGTTACTATACAAAGTCTTACATCACAAAGCAATATCTACTATACATCAGATAGCTCAACTTATAATTCAACAATTATGTTACAATCAAAACATTAAATGTAATTCTCATCTAACATAAGTAATCTTCTTGAATATTGATCTCTATAATTCAAATAGCACGTATCATTACCTTAAAACCTTGACCTGCAAAAATAGTTATTTGCAAGAGTGAGCTCGACAGCTCAACAAGATCTAACATATTTTATGCATCACGTAGCACATAAATAACGTGCTCATCTTATACATCGTAATCATTAGACTAATATATCATGCATGCTTTAATTCATATAACAAGTATAAAGATTGAGTTTCTTACTCAATCAACATTCTTTACTCAATAAATGAAGTCATAAATTGACTTTATCATTTCATACTTACAACATATATAACATATCATGCTCTTTGCAATATAATTTAAAATAGTTCATCATCAAGTTCACATAGCAAATAAGAACTGAAAGACTTGTCTGGCTCATAGATTACCAATTAACGAAAAACAGTTTATAATAGTCTGCACTTCATGAATCCTACACAACGTGTTACCATACACATCAACTATTAGTCACATAGCAACGCTTAGCAAACGTTTAAGTAAATTCTACTTTACACTTCGTAATTCTCTCCCATTTATTTGTTTAACACACACTGTCAAACTATATGTATAAGTAATAATATAAATTAATTATCACATAACTACTTCTCATAATTAGTTAACACATTTAGGTTAACTCATTCCTCTTTAATTATTAAGTTAATAACTAATTGTAAGATAATTAATCACATCACATAATCATATTATATTTTTACATAATTAATCAACTAATAATTATGTACTCATTTTAATTAAATTATAATTAAACAAATTATAATTTAAATTACACATTCTCCTCAATTATAATTAATGAAATTATAATTGTATTTTATATTAATTAAATTATAATTAAACAAATTATAATCTAAATTAAATATTTATTTTTATTAAAATTAATCAAACTATATTCATTATAATTAATAAATTATAATTTAAATTAAACCTTTACTATAATTATAATTATTCCAAATAATAATTACACATTATTTATTAATATAACTCATTACTATTATTTTAACATTTTAAGGTATGTTAACATGTCATCAAATTTATCATATAAACTTAGCTTTCATAATATGAACCAAAAGCCACATAAAAAAACAAATAAAATTTTATTTTCTATATACCCCCCGTCGGGGCGGGGGTATTAGGCTTGACATGCTCGCTGGGGCGGGCCCCCTACAGCGAACAAAGACTGGTTCGCGAACTGTGTAGAGAAAATGCCAATATGGCTTATTTCTCCACATCAAATTCCACTTTCAGTCAACACAATTCATATAATTTTATAGAAAACATAAATTTTAAGTTTCTAACAAATTCTAACTGTAAACAATCATCAATTCACATAATCAAAACTCCCAAATTTCATAATTTTTGAAGAAAAACCATTGATAAGTGTTCTCGATAAAATTGAACACTATAATTTATTTTTAAAACGAAATACACAATTCAAAATATATTTAAATTCGTTTATAAACATGTTATCATAATCTAAGCTCAGTTCACACAATAAAATAACAAATTTTTATTTCAAATAAGCCAATTATAAAACTATTTCACTATGACTTTTGATGAACATGAATTCCTCATGTTCATCATATATTAATGAATTAACCAACTAAACCATCATACAATTCAATTATAAGCATCTATTATCACAATTTACATATAGAATTTCATATTATGAACATCATATATATATATATATACCCCCGAAATCATAAGTTTTCATGAAGATTTTTTTTCTTCAAAAAACTAAAACTTTGAAGACGTAAAACAACTTTAAAACTCTAAAGTTGGAAATTATACCCTTTACTTTGCTTATTAGAATGAAGAGGATGATGCTATCTCAAGCTTCCCTTACATTTTCTTCCTCTCTTTTCTCTCTAACTCTAGGTTCTCTATATTTCTTTCTAACACAGACTAACCCTTTTGTCTTTCTAAATAACGTAGTTTTAACATATAACTAATATGATATATATGTTATATGTATAATTATATAATATATAACTCCCAAATATTTAAACCACCCAATTAATACCATAATTGCAATTAATATATATATATATATATATATATATATATATATATATATATATATATATATATATATAAGTTACAATTTAACTTTTAAAAGCCCTAAGGCTTGTTTGGTAAAACAACATTATTTTTAAAAACTATTTTTTTGTAGTTAAGGCCCCGTTTGGCAAAACAGATTTAAAACGATGCAAGGGCCTTATTTGGAAAAACGATTTTAAAACTCTTTTAATTCTTTTAATAAATCATTAACACATACTTTTAAATGTTAAACTTTAATTAATTAAATCTTAACAATATAATTTAATTAATTAAAAATTAACATCAATTAATCACATAAAAATTGTCACATAACAATTATAATTACTCGCTAATTATAATTTCATGTAACAATTACCACATAACTTCATCTAATTTAATTATCCAAATTAATTTAGAACTATAACATAAAATAATTACATATTAATTAAATTAAATATTAAATAATCATTTAATTAATATATTACACTTAATTAAATTACTCCATAACACTCACATAAATTATTTATTTAACTCAATAAATAAATTAATTAGAATATTCGTTTAATTCAATAAATATTATAATTATGGGTTGTCACATCCTTTCCTCCTTATAAAAATTCCGTCCTCGGAATCAACGAAACCTTTCTTACTCGGTTTCCACTAAATTTCTTCATAATTTTATCGTTGAATAACTTCAACACGTTATCTCAACAAAAGTTTTACATATATATTCTACTCCATTCATTTCTTTAACAAGTTTTAGGTTTTGTTTCATAACCTTCAGTTAAACACAATTATATTCTAAATATTATATATTCTTTAACTCGTTAATTTCATTTCTAAGGATCATTACTATATACTCTACTCGTAGAATTAATATACTTCATAATTTACTATTTTGTAAGTATTCGGGTTATCACAAGTTACTTTTATTTCATTTTATGACAAATTTTCTTAATTTGTCTCCTTTAAACGCTATTTGAGTTACTTGTTTTTGAACACTTCTATCTAGCCTAAGATTATATCCTAAGGTATCCCCACCTAAAGTTTATAACTTAAAGCTTTGATACCAACATGTGACGCCCCCAAATCCAGGTAATTAAAACCCGTACTTGGTGCTACACGATACCATTCATACGAACTGCTTACTATATTATAAACTTAAAAATTATATCAAAGTTGACTAATCCCCAGCTATGACGACCCTTAAGTACTTTATAACATGATAGATAACATATTATCACAATACAAAGTTCTAAATATTACAACTAACACCTTATAACTATTCCTTTAGCTTTCCCTTTCCTTTATCCTTGCCATAACCTTCTGGTCGATCACGCTTAACTGAAACATTTAATTTAAAGCAAAAATGAGCATTTAATTGCCCAGCAAATAATAGCAGATAACAAACATCAGCTGAAATAAATAAATGTTTTCTTTGAAGTATACTTCTACAACGAATCAATATTTGTGAAGCCATTTGAAACAATGCATAACAACATATCAAACTATTTATAATTTTGAAATGACGTAGTGACTATAAATGCTGAGTGGTCAATCGACCATGAACCATTATTTTCAAGTTTGAAAAGGTTTGTATAGAAATTCATCTGCAAACCGTCACGACTTACGGACACGTTGGGTAAACAACCCGTATGCCCTGTATTGATCAACACTACTTAATAGAACGATATTTACGTTCATCATAACCGCCTTTGGCACATAAAAATTTCTCAATTTCGGGATGTTCATACTCAGTCTGGAGTCCGAACTAAAGCAGTTCAGTTGGACGACTCTATTATAATCAATAATACTCAACGATACATTTCAAACTATGTCTAGCCTAGTCAAATAACTTAGACAACTTTTAAACCTTGTATTCATACCAATATTGAATAGTATGAATCAAAACTTGTCATGTCAAAGAATTTTGAGTTCAAGAATACTTGTTCAAATACAACAGTTCATATAAGTGAGGACACTTGCGTAACCAAACTAAGCTTACAAAGAATAAATTTTTTTTTGATTATATATGAATCATATGAAGATAGTAATAAGATACTTGTAAACAATGAACGAATCGAATTAAATTCGAGAGTTTGCTTGACTATAAATGAATTAAGATACTTATTCAACCAAAGATTCATTGGATAAATGCAAAGGTTAGAATACTTGCTCAATGAAAAGTAGAGTTAAGAAACTTGCGTACACAAAGATCTATTGCATAGAGTAAATGCAAAGGTTAAAATAGTTGCTCAATAATAAACAAATTAGAGATACTTGCCTTGATCACTGCTTACGTAATATAGTTTTATCTTTAATACAAAGACCTTTCATTAATAAGATTATTCTTGTAATCAGTATATCACATTATACTTCATAATACTACTACTTTATAAGTAAATTAACTAACATGTAATCACATAATTAACATTAGATAACCCCATAATTCCATACGTTTTCATAATTCTAAACTTAGCACTCATCGAGTCTTTAACAGTGTTCAATATAGTACATTGATTGGTTTTCCACAAATAACCAACAAACTAGTTTCTCATCTCGTCTACACTGTTTTTCACAGCGAGTTAGATCGGTAGCTAGTTCGTATATACATTCGCTCCCTGAAAGAATCGTTTAGCCCATATATTATACATCAACCATTAAAGAGTACGACTGCACTACTTTAAATTTAACACTTACTTGTTCATTTTATAAGTTCTTATTTATGTTTCGGTAAACCGAATACCTAATCCAGTAAATTGAATACCTAATCCAACAAATTGAATTTCCAATCCAGCAACCTAGATTGACCAATCCAGCAAGCTGGATTACCCTTTTCAGCATATTGCATGTCCAATCATACTATATACATAATATAGTCCATGAAATGTCTAATTTAACAAACTACATTTAAAGTAACTTTATTTCTTTATATAATTCATTTTAAACATTTATTAAATCAATAAATAATTTATTTTAATTGGTTAATCTTTACTAATTAATTCATTTAACCATCTTATAATGATGTAAACATAATATCTCATCAACATAGAATAAAATAGCTTTTAAAAATCTGTATATATCTTATATAGGGTTTTCAAGCCATAAAATTCTATTTTTCCAATACATAATTAATTTAATTCATTTATTCATAACTCAATCATTTATATGTAAAATACCAAAACAACTCCAAATGTTTCTTTTCTCGAATTTTACAGATTATTCCCTTATGAAAATATATTTTTCTTAGAATTTTTCGATTTCCTTTAGTATTTTTCAAAAGTCCGTTTTTAGTTTGTAACTTAAGATAATTAGCTATATCATTTTCAACTCCAACAATTCCCAAATCTTGGTAGTATTTTACACGTATTAACATGAACTTTCAGTTTAAATTTCGTGGCCATCGGAGTTATAAAACTCCAGTTATAGCAATTTTCGTCAGAAAAATCCAAATATTGAAATGACCATAACTCGGTCGATTTACTGTCAGAATAAACTCATCTTTGGACAGGAGCTACTTTATATCATATATTTTCACGTCTCAAAATTTTTGAATTTATTTCATTCACTAAATTTCCGAAACTTTCCCTGGAAATTTTGGGTAGATTACTTTTTTGGTTTTTTCAAATTTTTCCTACTTTATTTAAAACAGTCCATACAAAAATCGACAACTCCTTTATCAGTGATTCCACTTTGAGATGTTAAAATACTCATAGAACTAACTCCAAGACTTGACCACACTCATAAAATCAAAATAAAATGAGAGATATGATTGTTTTAATTTCATGTTTTGTTTTCTTAAAAATATGATTTTCTAACCTGTGTTTTTAAGAAAACTTCCATGATCTTTTAATTAATCAAACATTAACCAACATAATACATCCTAATATCTCATATACTCATGGATCTACCATGATCCATAATCTATTTCATCAAACATTCACCAAACCCAAGAAAAACATAATCTATGCTAAGAAAAATTAGGGTTTTCTAACTTTTTGAAAAAGCTAGTTTCTATTTCTTGCTTTAGATCGAACTTTTGATCCTCAAAACGTTAAGATCTAAATATATAATACTTATAAACACATAGATCTAAGGCTTTAAACCTCAAGATCATAACTTTACTTCATCAAAAATCAAATCAAACAAAAAGGACATAAACTATATTAAATAGAAATCTTTTATACCTTTACTTTATATGTACCCTTTCTTTCTCTTCCAAGGTTGGTTATAAACTTGGGTAGCAATAAAACTCTTCTCTCTTCTACTCTAAAGGGCTGCCGAAAATAGCTTCACCCTCTCTCTCTTGCTTGCATTGTTTTGTTTGCTAATGAGGAAAGAGAAAAGAAATGAAATGAAATTTGGTTTTGGTGGGTTAGCAAAAATGTGTAGATATATGTTGCATATATCTCATTCATCTCCCATCAACTCTCTCTCTCTCTCTCTTGCTTTGTAAAATGGTGAAGAACTAATGAACTTAGCTCTCTATTTATAGGAAAATATAGTTTTGATAATTTCACGTTAGGGGCTCGGCTTATTATAATTTGCAACTGGCTTATTACATTTTGGTACCTAGGTTAATTACTCTTTAGTACCTCATTAATTGCACTTTAGTCCCTTAAAATATCATCCACCTGGTGACATCATCATGACATCATCTTTGTGTTTCTTTGAGGCTGATGTCATGCTTACATCATGCTTGCATCATCTGTGTTTCTTTAAGGATGATGTTATGCTTGCATCATCTCTTTTCTGATTGGTCGATTTAAGTTCACATGGATTGGTTTTAATTTAGCTTATTAAAAGAAAAAAAAGGATATTTTGCTCATTTCACAAATAATTTTAAGGGTAATTTAGTCATTTCACATATTTCTCTTAAATTGTAAACCTTAATATTTGCTAATTAGTATTAGGGTTTGCAAATTAGGGTTAGGATTTTCAAATCTTAAATTAGGGTTTTTAAATGAACATTAGGGATTTTAACTGCACATTAGGGTTTCCTAGTTAGGTTTACATAATTGCATTCCATCTAATCAGTACTTAACATTAATCACATAATGTACATACACATAATCTTAAATACAATTATAATAATAACTGTATAAATATACAAAGCCCTATTCAAATTAGGGTTTTGATCCGCTATTCACCTTTACCTCCTTGACATTTCTTAGTCAATAAATAAATTGACTAACTTGCTAAATTCATATCACGCATGCTCAAAATATTATTGATAACAATAATGATAATAATATAAAAAAAATTATTCGTAAAAATATAATCGTATAAAATTATGGGTCCTTACAGTACTAATCTATCTGGATTTACTAATCCTCTTTTTAGTAATCCCACGATTGGGAACTATTTTAGTTTTAAGCTTTCTAAGAATTTAGATCTCATTAGCATGATCAACATCATGATTCTAAAAGCATTGTTTAAAACTATAGGTTATTTACATTTTATAAAAACAGCATCATGTAGATAATTAAACGCCTTTAATAAGTTCATACTTTTATTAATAAATAAATAAGATCATTTACAAAGTATATGCTTTATCATCATCTATGATTGGCTTGTATGCATAATACTTTCAGATTGATCAAGAGATCACAGGGCAGAAAATTGAGGAAGTCGAGCATGGCTAATCAAAAGAGTCATGTAAACCAAAGGGCTAAAGCCCTTATCCAATTTATTAGTTCCTGAAGCAAGGCAAGACAAGCATGATCATATAACAAAGTGCAAGAGCTAAGTGCAAGATGGTATAACATTGTCAAATCGCATAGCACTCTCGGAATCGTAGAGTTGTCAAAGTCAAGTTACCCTGCGATTTCCATAAGACAAACTACGACCAAGTACATGAACGTCAGCATCATAATTGTAGAGTTCATTCGTCTGATTATTCAAACTTAGCAATGTCTACAAATGAAGACTAACATACGACCATTGCAAATTGAAGATCCCGATGTACTCACCAACATCCTTGGTTTAAATCGAAGAAACAAAAGGAAAAAGAAAGGCGACTACCAACTAGTCTATTGAAAGTGACGTTTTAGAGTTGTTAGGTGAAAAAAAGACTGCTGTGTCAGACAAGTCAAAAAGGAGCTGTCACATCAACCCAATATGTCTACATCAAAGATCTCAGAATATTTGAAGCTTTTCAAAAAGCCCTCAATGACTATATTTCAACGGGAAGATGATGGATGAACCTAAAAAGAGCAAAAGCTTCAAAGAGATAAGGTTGTTGACTTGAGATGAAGTGAGTCATATAGAGCTTAACAGAGAAAAAGTCTCAGTGAGAGTGAGACTACTATATAATGAGTGAATCATATTTAATGAGAGTCTTACATTGCTAAAAGCTTCACTCAATACAAAGGAGTATGCCAACAGAGTGGCATCCGTGCTGAGAGCCGAAAGGCCAAGAGGACAATAACTAGAGTGGCATATCAGAAAGCAGACCTTAAGAGCCACTCTACGTCTCACCATGAACACTCTGAAATGAAGGGAAGAAAATACAGAGTCGAATCTGTACACAAGGCAACCAGTGTTCAAAGGCTTCTAAGTATCAGAAGAAGTTGAACTGATATGCAAGACTTAGCAGTACCTCAGTGGTGATAGTGTGCTATGCTAAATATCAAATGAAGTCAAGCAACGACAACAAGATCAGCAGCACCAAAGAGATGAATCATACTGCTAAGTAGACAAGGATGTCAAGCTAAATGTACATCTTAGCAGTCCATTAGTTGTGATCAAGTATCAATACTGAATGCCATACGATTATGAGAAGTTGCTAAGTACCAAAAGATGAACAAGTTGAATGTCATCTTAGAAGCTCAACAAAACAACAACAACAAACAACCATCCAAGCATCCAGGGCCTGTCGGGTCCTTGTCTTAGTAACTAAACTAAAGTCATGCTTGCTAGGCATGCTGAGTACTTAGGGTACAAGAGATTCTAAGTCTGCTGGGCTTAGTCTACCAAAGTCAACTCTGTTACACTTGTTGAGTACTGTGTGTACAAGAGATTCTAAGTCCCTCAGACTTAGTCTACAGTTTCCAAGGCTGCTGGTCTTAAAGGAATCTTTGTGATTTAGAGAAATGATCAATCCTTAGTGGAATCGCTGCTTGTTGAAGTAGAGGAGTGGAGTAGGAGCATTTAGTCTCTGAACCACTTAAAACCCCTAGTGTCATTTACTTTATGTCATTTACATTCTGTACTATAACTGCTATATCTGCTTGCTACTAATCTAACATTAGAACTGTGTTTAATGTTATATCCTTGAAGAGGATCTTATCCTATTCCATTGTGCATGAATTGATTCTTCTATTCATTATCTGCTAATCACTTAACAAGATTAAAGAGAAGGAAAAAGTTTTAAAAATGATCTATTCAACCCCTCTTCTAGATCTCTTGTGTGCCCACAGGAAACTAACAATTGGTATCAAAGCAGGTTCTCACGCTATATTCAAAAGCTAACGCTTTGAGTTTGATCCGCGACACAAATAAGGTCTAAACTTAGTATTAGTTGTAAGTCAGTTCTGAATGAAGATGAGCTCACAAGTTGAAAATTGTTTATACAGGTAAATATATATATATATCTACCTGTTACAATTCAGATTGATCCATGAGCAAAAAAGAAATAACCATCAGATCAATCTAAAGCTAAACCGAAGTCAATCAGCAGTTTGCAGCCCATTGATGGAAAGTTCAGATGCAGCAAGAACTAGGAATCTTTTGTTCAAAGTTCTGAGAGATGAAATCCATTAATATGCCATAAGCTGCATCTCCAATGAAGGAGTTATCTTCAAATGCACAATCAACAAGATCCATGAATACGAACCTTGAGGTTCAAGAGCTTCAAACAATTTGAGATACCAAGACTTCCCTCTGATCATAATTCAAAGACTCCGCTTGATTGATCTAAAGCCATATTGAGCAACAAATGATGTCAGTACTTACAATACAAAGTTATGCATAACAATGCCTCATATAATTGTGTAAACTAACAGAACAACTAACTCTCAAGAGACTGACAGTAGCAAGGTATGCATCCTCATCACTGTATTGAAAGTAGTATGCATACAAGCCAATCATGTATGATGATAAAGCATATACTTTGTAAACGATCTTATTTATTTATTAATAAAAATATTCATTTATTAAAGGCATTTAATTATCTACATGATGCTGCTTTTATAATAAGTAAATAACCCATAGTTTTAAGCAATGCTTTTAGAATCATGATGTTGATCATGCAAATGAGATCTAAATTCTTTGAAAGCTTAAAACTAAAATAGTTTCCAATTGTGTGATTACTAAAAAGGGGATTAATAAATTCGGATAGATTGGTACATATATTGCTTGCTCATTGGATGAGGATGATGAATCTCATGATCATTTGTGTGGAGACACTAAAGCAAGTATGTAGGTGCTTATTGGAGAATAAGTTCACTGAACGTGACTCGCTATGGAATACCTAATGGAGTTTTACTTGCCTGTTAACAGGAATTCCTAATGTGATAGTAGTACAAGTAATCATTGGACTTGAGATCATCATAGTATTTTGTGTGTAATGAATTATACTTTGACTTATTCCTTAAGACCCTTAGGGTATATCAAAGAGTATGCTTGGGTGTAATAAGTTACATATGGAGATAATGAATGGTCAATAAAGAATCTACCACTTCTAGTAAAAGAAGAGATATGTCCTATGTGATTCGCTAAATGACAACCTAGTAGTTCTTGGCCAAGGCAGAATGAAATTAGAAAGGAGTTTCTAATTTGCATTATTTGGAGTTGTGCATTTTCTAATCGAAATACATATAATTAAATAAAATAAGATTTGACAGTAATTCCATGTCTTATATTTAATTAGGATATTTTATGGTGGAAGGATTGAATTGTACGGTAACTATTTACTCACAGGTTCTTTTATAATTAATGTTGAAATCTATATTATATGGAAAGTCGTTGATCACTAGGGAGGCTTATCCCTATTGTAGAATAAATATTATTTATTTAAATAGATTATTAGTTTAATTTATTTATTTAAATAAGATTATAATTGTTCTAATTGATTTATTCACAACCGGTTTAATATGAAGAACCTAAAGGGTCACACCATAAAAGAAAGAATAATTATTTAAAAAGGTAATGACATAATCGTAATAATGCATTAAGTGTAATTAATTTAATCTATGGTGGTAGAATAAATTAAATAGCTTAATATTTATTATTTAATATTTTGGAAATATTAAATATAAATTAATAGGAGGAGTCTTATTAATATTATTACAATTATTATTATTTTAATTTCTAAAAGAGTTTAGGAATTAATTTAATATTAGTACTCTCATTTATTCCTAATAAGATTAAGAGGCAAATTAATTAAAGGAGTTTAATTAATTAAATCCCAATATGTTGGAAAGCCTAATTAATTAAAGGAGTTTAATTAATGAAATGAAAACCTATTTTTAATAGGATTTGAAGGGTTGACCAATATCTATATAAGAGGAGTCTTATGTTAGATATCAGTTGATGCAATTTCAATTGTTAGAGGCTACTCCTTTTCTGTAGAGGATGGAAAACTAGGTGTAGACACTCGGAATTTTCTTCAATTCTATTGTAGACAATCGAGATTTTGTGTCTGTTACTAACCCTACAGGAGGGCGAAACAGTCAACTCAGCCCCGGTCTCAACCCGGGAGGTACAGGTCTGCCCCGGTCTCAACCCGGGAGGTACAGATCAGCCCCGGTCTCAACCCGTGAGGTACAAGTTAGCCCCGGTCTCAACCCGGGAGGTACAGATCAGCTCCGATGTCAACTCGGGAAGTACATGTTAGCCCCGGTCTCAACCCGGGAAGTACAGGTCAGCTCCGGTCTCAACCTGGGAGGTACAGGTCAGCCCCGGTCTTAACCCGAGAGGTACAGGTCAGCCCCGGTCTCAACCCGGGAGGTATAGGTCAGCCCCGGTCTCAACCCGAGTGGTACAGGTCAGCCCCGATCTCAACCCGGGAGGTACAGGTCAGCCCCGGTCTCAACTCGAGAGGTTCAGGTCAGCCCCGGTCTCATCCCAGGAGGTACAGGTCAGCCCCGGTCTCAACCCGGGAGGTACAGGTCAGCCCCGGTCTCAACCCAAGAGGTACAAGTCAGCCCCAGTCTCAACCGGGGAGGCCAACTCAACTTCAAAGACAACCCCGAAGCCTTACATCATATCCATGGACAAGCCTGGAAAAAACAAGTCAGCCCCAGAGACAACCCTGAGGACAAACAGAATCGGCTTGGGATCCAAACCTCAGAAACAACCCCGGGAAATCAGTCGAAGGCCATGCCAGCACTAAAAGAAACCCCGGGAGGGGAAAAATGGTCATTTTACCAACTTAAAGATAATTCGGTCAAACTTGAGCCCAATTGATGCCACCAAGGTCAGAACGAACCATAACAATGATCCCGAATGGAAACAGTGCAAGACAGCTCAACAGACAAACTGTAAGAAATCGAAGACCTAGTTATGAACAATTCTTTTTGGACTCAGAAAAGGTTTACTCCCATGTCGTTGCAACACTCTCGGCGAGGGCATTTCGGAAAGATATAGCACGCCTCAAACGGACTCTCTGATCAAAAGTTAGAAAGTTTCGAATCTGACATCGTATTGCTCGGAATGCACGTACTTCGATGCAATAGGACCCACCAAGTGGGCCCTGCCATGTGGAACCGCACATCTACCTGTGGTTGCAGCAGGAAGAGCTGCTTCCACCAGGTCTAATATATATGAGTGCACCCTAGCTTATTTTATATAGGAAAACGCTCTGAACCTCTGCCCGTTTGGTTTCTCAACCCCATTCTTGTACTCCAAACCCAAATTTTATTACTCTAACACGTAGATATACTCCTGTACTACCACATATCAAAAATTAACCATTAGAAACGGACGTTTAGAGCCTACAATTTGGCAAAAAGCCCGTGTAGCAGTCCATTGTGAGTATTTTTACGATCAACAAGTTTATATTACTTCATTACACTTTTATACACTTGCACGTTAAGTTTCACTTTCTGATTATGCCCAGAACTCAGTTCCGTGGCCGTTGTTGCTTATTTTTTGTACATTTTAGTATATAAATGCATTTTCTGTCATTTCTACAACTCGGATTGACGATCCATCACTTTTAACAGCTTCTATATATATATACATATATGTACCCTTCACCGGACTGGGTTATCTTTCCAGTCCCGGTTTGACTACTTTCTGTCTATATTTAACTATATATATATATACTAACTTTTCAATTCTGTCAAGCCTGGATGTCAAATCTGAGATAGTTTATTGCTTTTATGTATATAACTATATATATATATATATATAATTTTTTCTGACTTATTTGGCCCTGGATTTATACTTCGTGGACTTTTTATTGCTTTAATATATATATATATATATATATATTTACATTTCTGTCCGGGCAAATGATAGAATGTCCGTCGCCCTTTACAGCTTTTATATATATATATATATATATATATTTACATTCAGTCCAGCCTGGATTACTCCTGGCTTTTTATAGCTTATATATATATATATATATATATATATATATATATATATATATATATATTTCCATTCCAGTCCGGACATCGGAGTGAAAACCCATCGCCCTTTACAGCTTTTATATATATATATATTTCCTTTTTGTCAAGACTGGATTATTCTGTGGCTTTTTATAGCTTTTATAAATATATATATATATATATATATATATATATATATTTACGTTCCAGTCCGGGCATCGGAGTGAAAACCCATCGCCCTTTACAGTTTTCGTATATATATAACTATATATATATCTGTTATTACTCATTTTGATTAAATTGTTTCTTTAAATATACATTTGATATGAATCGGCACTGACATTTCTGCGGGTGAACTAGATTTCTTTAAATCTCGCCAACTCTAGCTTTCAAATGGTTCAAAATAGGTCTAGACGGAACCGAAAATCTAGAATGGCTGAGATTTACTTAAATCTAGCATTTTTCTAGTTACAATTTTGAAAGCAACCTCGCGACCCTTAGATCGCTATCTAATGGGAACGAGACACTTCGGCTACGTGCGAGCAAGTATTTACTGATAAATTCTTGATTCTGGCGACATTTGGATGTAAATATATTTCTGTACATGTTTGAACTGTGCAGGTTTTTATTGGCTTCCCTTTATGAGCCTAGGAATCGTGGGATTCATGATCAAACTCATCAGAATCTGATTTCCATGATGGACAAACTATAATTTACAAATTCACCATGCCAGTTTTTCTGTAAAATGTACAATCGAAAGACATTAAAAAGGTTATCCAAGTTTAAGGTCTCAACATAATGAGAATAATAGTTTGTCGTGTCAGAGTCACTCCGATGGCTGTCATGCCCATGAGAAGACCGACACTTATATTTATTTTGTGGTTGAGGATGCTTCGCAACCCGACAATCACCATTCAAATTGAGCCAAAAGGCTAAAAAGATAAAACAATAAAAGTATCGATATGTTTCAATTCCTATGTTAGCGTAAGGGTTTGAAAACCTGCTTTCAAAACATAATTTTAAATAATCTTGTCTAAAAGAGAGACTTTTGCAAATCAAATCAAACCCTTCGTATATAGGTTCAATGAAGCATGTCCCTGCTTTCAATGAATCAAGAATAGGCCCAATTTCTTTCAGCATTCACTCACACATTACATATTTAAAAGGGAAATATTGGAAAGATGCGGTACCGTGTTTACACGGGAGTTGTGGGGTGCCTAACACCTTCCCCACACTTAACCAAGCCCCCGAACTCAAAACTTTGGTTTCAAAGATCAAGTTTCGACAGTGTCCAGCAATTGGGCCTCATTTTCAAACAAAACTCGGTTGAGTTGGTACAACCATTTCAAAACAACCAACTGGCGACTCTGTAAAATGTTCAAATCCGTCGACATGATACATGTTGGCCTTTTCCTAAAAAATCCTTCAAAACCTTTTGCACAAGTAAAAAGAATAAGGGTAGACAAAACTTAGGAAGAGAGAAAGATTCGGGTCTAACCCAACCCGCAATTTTTTCCCGACGTCGATAGGTGGCGACTCTGCTGGGGACAGTAGAGGGCTTAAGCCGCGTTCAAATCTTTTCAACATTTCCCTTTCATATCTACGCATGTGTGAATGCTGCGTCTCTACATTGAATGAATGCGTGAATGATGCATCTTTACATTGAATGAATGTGAATGAATGCTTTCTTGCTTTATATTAGTGCTTCGCACAAATATTAGTGCTTCGCACCAATGTCATCATATGCATACGGTGAGACGCGATGTATGAGAATGTATGTTGTGTGATTCCTCCACCAGAAGGCAAATCGGTCGGTGACAAAGTAATGTCTTCGAGGGCGGCTAAGTCTTCGGGGCTCATGAAAAGGCACCACTTAGATTCGCTCCAGTTGCAAGATCGGATTAATTTCCCCTCTAGTAGATTGCGATGATCTGGGAACCTTCATGCCGAAAAAGCCGCGAGAGTAGCCTAAGATGGGTCAGCCTCTGATTAACCAAATTCGATGGAAAGCTTCTTTATACCTTCCTCTTTCAATTCAATGTAAAGTTTTTAATTCCAATGTAAATAGAACAATGTAGATATCATAAGGTAAATGTACATTCCCTATTTTGTACATCCTGTCATATTATCCTATCATCAAAATAACTGACCTCTGTTTTGCATGATAAGATTAAAAAACCTTAAAAACACATCATGGCATGCATCCTATCCATACTTACCTCAGGAAATTAACACGCCTACGTTTATTGTATATGAAAAATTGGTCATGTCACTAGATCTAAAGTCTAAGAAAGCACTAAGTCCATCTCCGGACATTGCTTCCAATGCTCAACCAGAATCCACCCCTGTTTCTAGGGAAGAGTTTGAAGGACTGAAGAACTAGATAGCCGAATTGCCTCTTATCCTAAGAGAGTAAAGTAAAGCTCTTAAAGGGAAACAAGCATAGGGTCAAACAGAACCAGGTACACCCGGTGGCAGTCAAGAGACCGGGAAGACAGACACTTAGATTCCTGATCCTCAGAACCAGGGTCCTACCAACAAAACCCCTAAAATCACCGTCCTTAACAAAGAACAGGAAGCTGGTGACATTATGAAGAAAGTCCAACAAATGGAAGAAACTATCCGATCCATCAAAGAGACTGGGGCATTTGGCAGTGTCAATTATTTAGACTTATGTATTTTCCCTGGGGCTCGTTATTGCGACAAATTTTGAGTCCCTGATTTTGAGAAATACGATGGATTGGGAGACCCCTACACTCACTTAAAGGTGTTCATTGGAGAGCTTAGATCCTATGTAGAGGACGAGAAACTCCGAATGCAGTTATTCCAGAAAAGTCTGACCGGAGAGGGTAGAGCCTGGTATGCCCGTCTGGACAATTCTAAATTCATAGCTGGGAAGAGCTGGCACATGCCTTCCTTAATTAATACAGTTTCCAGTCTTAACTGGCTCCAGACAGATATTAAATAACCAAAATTAAGAAATAAAGTACTGAGTCATTCAGAGAATATGCTCAACGTTGGAGACGAATGGCGGCACAAGTCACTCCACCTATGACTGAGTCAGAGATAGTCATGACCTTCATCGACATTCAAGAAGCCCCGTATTATGAAAGGGTTCTAGCAGGCATAGGAAAGCCATTCTCAGAAATGATCAAACACGGATTGATGGCAAAAATGGGGCTCAAATCTGGGAAGATAAAGGATCTGATCGCCTTAGAAGCTGTTGCCGAGCATATCCAGTCTGAGAGTTATGGGAGTAATCCCTAGAGGGTACATAAGAAGAAAGATGAAGTGTCCTTAGAATTGCAGGGACAGAATCAGTATGCCCATTCAAAGGAGAAACTATTCCCCTTTTCAAACTTCAGTACAACCTTTAAACCCGCCTTTCCAGAAAAATTTGGAGGCTAGGCGTCGAAGAACGTTCAACCCATTAGGGGATTCACTCGAAAATGTGCTAAAACTGTTGACGGCATAAAAAAAGATCGTTCAACTCCTTCCACCAACCAACACCGGTGGACGGAATTTCGACCAAAGCAAAAAGTGTGCCTACCATTCCGGATCTCCGGGCCATGATACACAAGACTGTTGGTCTCTCAAGTACAAAATCTAGGACTTGATAGACAATGGAGAGATTGTGGTGACAAAATCGGAGCATTTGCACGTACAAGATAATCCCCTCCCTCAGCACAAAGAGGAGGGTGTCAACATGATTAGCACGCAAAATGGAGAAGGATCCAAATACCTCCTATATGTCGGAGAGTCAACTCAATCCAGCCTAGACAGTTGGGAGTTATCAGAAAGGCGATTCCTGATAGAACAGGAGATTAAGTTTATCAAGGAACAGATTAGACAGTTAACAGAGATAGTCGTATATCAGCATCGGGTAACCAGACAGCTGATAAACCAATCCAACCAGTTTGAAGCAAGTCCTCCTACATCGGAGATCAGCCCCATTGCTATGAGGGATCACTACCAATTTCATAAGCATGAACCCTGGGCCGACAAGGTGGCTAAGGAAGAAAAGTTTCAAGCTGATAGGGAATTTGTCTTTCAGAGGAATTTCACTAACCTAAACCAGCCGATGAAGGAAATCCTCTAAATGTTAACCAATGAGGGAATGATTACAGATCTGTTACCCCCGGTAAACCCTCAATCCAAAAAATTCAAGCTTGACAGGATCTGTCAGTATCACTCCAATGCACCCGGCCATGACACCAAAGATTGCTGGGGACTTCGTCACTTAATTTAGAACATGATTGAAAGCGGTGAACTGATAAGAGGGAATCAAAAATATGGCCTCCCTGATGAAGAAACTCTCTTTATTCCCACTGCGTTGAGTCAGGATACAGTGGCTGTTATTTCCTGTGATAAGGAGCCAGCCCTCACACCCCTAATGCTACTAGGGAAAGGGGTCCAAGAAACACAAAATCCTGTGAAGTTGGCGGCGCCTGAACCTTTGATATTACCATTCAGACCCCAATATCCAATGATCAGTCTGAAGAGAGTCCCATGGAACTACGAGAATGATGAAGGTTCCACCTCTAACAACATTGCCATTGTGCCAAAGGAGAATCCATTGTACCTATCTCAGCGGGTGATCAAATCAGTCATCAAGGCCAAGGAAAAGGTGGCTGAAGAGATAATTGAAGAGTTCCTTGGTAAAATGGAACACAATGAAATCAAGGTGGTGAAAAGCTTAAAAGATGCACCCAAGAAGATGTCCATCCTAGAACTGGTTTTATCATCAGTAGATCATCGCAACATTCTGGTGAAAGTACTAGAGGAGGCCCACCTGCCAAAGACAGTGGATGTTGAGAAATTCCGTTACGTGATAGAACACATCTGTAACAGCAATGTGATATCTTTCACTGACAATGATATACCCGCAGAGGGGACGGGTTATCGGAAGTCACTGCACATAACGGTAATGTCATCAGGTTATGTGATCGGAGGGGTGCTAATAGATGGAGGATCGTCCCTAAAAATCTGTCCCTGCGATACCTTAAAGAGAATGAAGATCAACCCTAACCGGATCAGAACCAGTCATATGGTTATACGGGCTTTCGATGCGTCTCGCCAAGAAGCTCTAGGAGAGATTGAGCTTCTTTTAGAGATTGGTCCCCACACTTTCTATGTATCCTTCTAGGTGCTCAACATCACCACCGAATACAACTTATTGCTGGGCAAGCCATGGATCCACATGGCAAGGGTAGTTCTATTGACCTTCCATCAGCAACTCAAGTACATTATCAATGGTAACCTAATCACGGTGAATGCCGAACCAGAATACCCTGCCTGCATACAGGGAGACATGCTAGTGATCAGTCTGGATGCAGGGATTGAACCTGCTAGTTTTCAAGCCTCAGAGGTAAGAAATACTCAGTACCTACTAGTTGGGGCACCAGCTCTGAAACCAAAAGTCTCCCTCGAAGTGATGACTGTTGGCCAGGAGATGGTATCTTTGGGTTTCCACCCTGGAGAAGGGTTAGGAAAGAATTAGCAAGGTATTAAAAGCCCGGTGCAAATCCCGAGCTAGTTAGGAAAAGTCGGATTGGGCTATTTATCTTGGTTAAGCCACCGGAACCCACATAAGCATCCTAAGACTCATGCTTCCACCATACTATTGCCAAACCTCACGGATGCTGGATTTGTGAAACCAATGAGGAAGATCCCTGCTGTGGTATCAGCCATGCTGTTTCCTCCAATCATACCGGCAGGTGAGAAAAAGACCCCAAAGCCTGAAGGGGAGAGCAAAAAGGGAAAAAAAAGTTCATGTACGAAGGACGAGACCCATTTGCTAACATGCGTGTGCTCATACACTACGAGGGAATTAATGATGATATCCCAGACAGTGACGAGGAGGATCAGATCCAAATTCCTCGCATCAAGAAAGAAAAGGGGGCAGTTTAAAGAAAAACCCCGGCCCTATTTTAAAGGATGTCTTAGTCATCATCCGAGATGAGGCAGACGAGCATAATTCCTTGATCCTCCTTGTTCATGAGGATATAACCCTGGATAACTGGAGCAGCTTCCCTTGCCTCATTAAAAAAGGGTAAAAGGGCAGAGTATCAATCTGCCATGTAACATGGTTTCATTTACTGCTTATTTTTTCTTGCACATCTATAGCAGTAACTTTTGTCATGCTTTGCCAAATGCTTTGTATGTTTAAACAGTCGCATATATTAAAGTGAAAGCATTTTGTTTTCAGGACTCCATAATTGGGTGTGTTTGTCTCTGCTGATGAGATGCCAACTTGTCACAGTGACTACAACTTTGATGTAGAACTAAACTTCGACTTGATGGAAGTTGATCAAGAGGATCAAGATGACTATGAGGTGCCCGAGGAAATAAAAGAATGGGTTAAAGACAAACCCAAACCAAACCTCGACCAAACCACACTGTCAATATCGAAACCTCAAAAAACCTCAAAGAAATCCAAATAGGCATATAGACCTCACACAAGATCAAAAAGTTGACCTAATCGAACTCCTAACACAGTTCCAGGATGTGTTTGCATGGTCGCATGAAGACATGATTGGCCTTTCTATTGACATTGTCATCCATCGATTCCCCATTAAAGATGGATTCAGGCCAGTTAAGCAAAAGCTCAGATGATTGAAACCTGAATGGAGTTTAAAAGTCAAAGAAGAAGTTGTCAAACACTTCAAAGCCAGCATCATCATGGTATCAACATACCCAGAATGGCTGTCAAACATAGTTCCCGTGCCTAAGCCTGAAGGGAAAGTACGAGTATGTGTGGATTACAGGGATTTGAACAAAGTCTGCCTCAAGGAAAATTTCCTTGTGCCTTTCATCCACATCCTGATCTATAATACGGTGCAGTACGGCATGTATTCCTTCGTGGACTGCTTTGCTGGTTACCATCAAATTATGGTTCTTGAAGAAGACCGGGAGAAAATAGCTTTCATCACTCCCTGGGGAACTTTCTGCTACAGACGTTTGTCCTTCGGCCTCATCAATGTCGGTGCCACATACCAGCTAGCCATGATGGCCTTATTTTATGACATGATGCATAAGGAGATAGAGGTCTATGTGGATGACATCATCATCAAATCTCGGAAAGAGGACGATCGCATTGACCATCTCAGGAAGCTATTCAACAGGTTGCGTAAGTACAACCTCAAGCTGAATCCATCCAAATGTGCTTTTAGCGTCAAATCAGACAAGTTGTTAGGATTCTTAGTGAGCAATAGAGGCATTGAGCTGGATCCTGCCAATATAAAAGCTATCACTGAGATGCCAGTACCTTGAACAGAGAAAGAGATACGCGGGTTCCTGGGAAGGATCAATTTTACAAGCAGGTTCATTTCCCAGCTCACAGCAACTTGTGAACCCATCTTCAAGCTATTAAGGAAGAATTCCTCGACGAAATGGAATGAAGATTGTCAAAAAGCCTTCTTTACCATCAAGAAGCAGCTGATCGAAGCGCCTGTCTTGGTACCACCAAGGGATGGAGTTCCCCTGTTTATGTACCTGTCCGTCAATGCCAATGCCATGGGCTGTATGCTGGGATAGAATGATGATAGTATTAAGGAGAGAGCCATCTACTACATCAGTAAAAGATTCAGTAACGGTGAGCAAAAGTACACCCTAATCGAGAAGACATGTTGTGCGTTAGCATGGGCCGCCATGAGGTTGCAACACTATCTGCATGGGCACACGACCTACCTCATCTCCCACATGGATTCGCTAAAATATGTATTCAACAAGACAATGTTGAATTATCGACTATCCAAATGGCAGTTGATCCTCCAACAGTTTGACATTGTCTACGTGACTCAGAAGTCCATCAAAGGTCAAGGCATTGTAGATCAACTAGCCGAAGCACCGTTAGGAGGGTTTGAACCCCTGGAAACTTATTTCCCGGATGATGGGATTACGACATTCAACAAGGTCTTTAAGGAAATGCAGTCCAACTATGGAAAATGTATTTCGATGGAGCAGTAAACATAGAAGGTGCCGGAGCTAGGGCAGTCCTTATCTCTGGTACATGAGAACAATATCCTGTGGCCACCAAGCTGTAATTTGTCAACACCAACAACACGGTTGAATATGAAGGCTGCGTAATGGGGTTGAAATTAGCCCAGTCCATGGGCGTCAAGCATCTATTGGTCTTTGGAGACTCTGAATTGGTTATCAGACAGACTACTAGGGCATATCACACCAAAGAACTGCATTTGCTACCTTATCATAGACAGGTCATCGATATATCCATGGATTTTGAAGAGATAACCTTCATCCATATTCCTCGGGGTAGGAACAACTTTGCGAATGCATTGGCAACTTTAGCTTCCCTAATCAACATATCCGATAGGAGGGGAATTCCCGACATCAAATTCACAAACCAAAAGGCCCCGACATACGGGAATTACATTGGAGAAGTATCAGATGAAATTCCTCCTATCAAACAGCCTTGGTATCAAGACATCAAGGAATATCTCCGAGATGGATCTACACCCGCTGGGGAAAACCATGCTGAACAAAAGCGGATTCACAAGATGGCCCTGAAGTTCTATCTAAGCGGAGATGCACTCTACAAAAGGGATGCTGGAATAGGGCTCTTAAGATGCCTTGATAAAGAGCAGGCTCAGAGATTGATGGATGAAGTCCACGGCGGAATCTGCGGTCCACACATGAGCGGTCATCTGTTGGCCAAAAAGATATTAAGAATAGGGCATTATTGGATCTCTCTCAAAGCTGACTGTGACGACGACGTCAAGAGGTGCTATCAATGCCAAGTACATGGAAATGCCATTCATACTCCTCCGAACGATTTGCATAATATGAGTTCTCCATGGCCTTTTTTCATGTAGGGAATGGATGTGATAGGCCCAGTAGAACCCAAAGCCAGCAATGGTCATCGATTCATCTTCACCATGATCGATTACTTTACCAAGTGGGTTGAAGATGCCTCTTTTTCCATAGTCACCAAAGAGGTAATCATTGGGTTTATCAGAAACAATGTTGTCTGTCGATATGGACAACTAGAGGTGATCGTCTCAGATAATGCCAAGAACCTAAACAATCAGATGATGAAAGAACTATGATGCAGGTTCTACATTAAGCATCTTAATTTCATCATCTATCGGCCCAAGATGAATGGTGCTGCCGAAGAGGCCAATAAAAACATCAAAAAGACCATGCAGAAAATGTCCGGCAATCACAAAGAATGGCCTGACCTGTTGCCTCTGACCCTGTTAGCATACAGGACGTCAATACGTACCTCTTATGGGCTACCCCCTATTCATTGGTCTATGGCATGAAAGCAGTCCTTCCCATAGAAGTAGAGATGGAGTCCTTGCGAGTGTTAATAGATGCACAGATGGGAGACGATCAGTGGCTGCAAGAGCGGTACCACTAGCTGTCCCTGATAGATGAAAAGAGGGCGATAACCATTTTCCACGGGCAGTTATATCAGCAAAGGATTGCTCGATCATACAACAAGAAAGTTTGAATCCAAAAATTCAAAGAAAATGACCTAGTGCTGGAAAAAAGTCCTGGCCAATCAGGATGAAGCTAAAGGTATGTTTGCCCCTAATTGGGAAGGCCCTTTCATTGTCAAGGAGGTGTTGACAGGAGAAGCTATTAGATTGCAAGAGATAGATGGGAACGAATTTCCCTAACTCATCAACTCAGACACCATAAAAAGGTACTATGTCTGAAGTATATGCCAGCCATCTTCCTGGTCTTGCGAATCGATCAAATCAGTTCCGACAATTTAAAAAACTGAACTACGAATGACCTGATCTCCCTCAACCCGGGAGTACGTAGGCAGCCTTTCCTGGTGCGGTCAAACCCAAACAAAAAACTCAAAAACTCATCAAACCAAACTCAAAAGAGACACTTCTTAAGCCTCTCTCACACAAAAACTAAACTACGAATGACCTGATCTCCCTCAGCCTGGGAGTACAAGGTAGCCATTCATAGTGCGGTTTGACCTTTAAGAAAATACAAAAACCTATAAAACCAGTCCCAAGACACCAAAACCTTTACGCTTATATAATTAATATATATACTCTATTAATTATTCAAATAATAATATTCACGATCACATAATAACTTAAGTTATTTAATATATTAAAAATAACTTAGTTTCCTTTCATTAATTAAACTCCCTTGAAAATACATTAGAAATTATGTATTTAGCCATAACATAAAATATTATATTTTCTCCAAATAAAGATATTCATTATTAGAAAATACTTTATTTATTAACTAAAGAGATTATAATATAATATAATATCAAATAATTACATGTACAACACATGTACATATATTATATATAGAAAATAGATAGTGAGTTTATTTTCTATTATAATAAATTATTTCTATCAATTTATTTACATATAGCAAATATGTTTGAATATATTTACCATATTAAATAATCATACCTATTACCTTATACAAAAACATATAAGGAAATATTATTATTCAAAAATAACATTCCCTCCTTTTATTAAAATAATTCAATATTAGAAATTATTCTAATATCCTTTATTAGAAATATATAATAATTATTTCTCTTTTTTTTTCTATAAATTGTTCCCAAAAAAATTTCTTCAAATATTCATTTAAAGATATAATGATTTCTATTTCTCTTTAATAACGTATATATTTTTATTAACGCTATTCGCACATTAGACTTTCACACATATTACCACTCTAAGTAATATATATAAAAAGTATCAACTATAATTACATATTCAACACACATATTAATTTACTCCTTTACTTAAGTAAATTAAACACTGTACTATATCATCATAGTTACTTAAGGTTCAATATTCTCAATATATTATTCCCTAATATAACTCCCAACTTAAATTAACTAATATTTATTCTTATTAGTTAACTCCTTAACTAACTCATGTTTCACTATCCAAACCTATTCACGGATAGCTTAAGTGCTATTAATAACCTATATTATAAACATACTAGTTATTAAACCACATACACAAGAATATGGTGATTATACATTAAGGATATTTAATGTCACCAACTTACTATGATAAAATAATTCTATAAATTATTTAATATCGATAGGGATTTATCCACTTCCTTTATCTCCACTGAATCGTCTCTACGCTAAATAGCGAATATATATTAATAATACATTTATAAATCACAAAAACTCCTATTACATAGTCCATATTACCCTATGTAATATAATACCACATACCTTATATCACATATATATATATTCTTATTCGAACCCATCTCACAGTTTAAGAATTTTATTTATTAAATCCTTATTTAATAATATCTAAAAATTCGAGTTCTTACATCCTCTCCCCCTTATAAGGATTCCGTCCTCGGAATCACCGAAACTTCTTCTACTCGGTGCTATTCCGATTATTGCATATTCTCTTGAATAATTTTATTAATTCTCTTTTCAGAAGTTTTATTATTATAACCTTCTCAATCGCATTCTACCATTTTCTCCTTTCTAAGGATCATTCTACTTACTACATTCATCCTTCAGAAGAATAAGAATCTTCCATGATTTTTCAATAATCGGGAAGTAGTATGAATAACTCAGATTTCAAATTATGCTGAGGGGTCACACAAGACCGTGAACTCTTTCACATTTATAAATGTCTCAACATGAGTCTCCACACTGTAAACTAGAATGTTTATCAATTACAAGGACTGAAAACACCCTCCACACGTACACTAAGTGGCTACCCTATTGTACTACTACGTTGGGCCGCAACGTAGCGTGTTGTAATGACTATATGAGTCATGTTCGTGACCACTGTCTCCGAAAATAGGTTCCCGTTATAGGATTGTTCAACTCAGCTTCTCAACTTCTACATCCGCACCAGAGCAATCTGGTTTGGCACAAATACACAAGAATGCTTGAATTCTATAATCACTTTTTCACAGTCGCCTAGCCGAATCAATTAGCTTAGACTCTTATCAACAATTCGGACATCAATCGAAATAATTTAGTCAACTTTTCATAATTTGAAAGAAAACCAAAAATCATTTTATGACGTTAAAATGCAGCACCCACTTAATAGTACGTTGAAGATTTCATCATTTTGTAACTTTGTCATACTACATCATACCATAATGGGCTGACGATCTTACGATCACTTCCGACACTAGGTTCGATTGCATTGATGACTCCATCGTTTACCATCATACACTATATCAAATGATGCACATGGTCAAAATACATTTTGAAAGATTTTCAAATCATTTTTGTCTTAGTCAAAACAAATAGCATAGACATACGAATAACGGTGTTGTTTTTAAAACGCATTAGTTCAGTTACCTGACCCAATGTTTTCTCAAGAAAATCGAAGTGCAAACACTAGCACGAAGTCAATAAATATTAAAAATCTAGCGTAGCTAGAGGATTTAGGAAAAATCCAATTTCTCCATCGCTTCAATCTCTTACCACCATCAATGCTCACTATTCCAAAACTCTTATATAATATATCTATTCTCAGTACAGTTCACCAACTTACCACACCATGGAAGCTCAGGAACTTACCACAATCATATGGGTTGAGGAACTTATCCTAGTCAGACCAAAATCGTCCATTCGCTGAGGGGTCCCATCATACGATTATGAGTCACGAACTTGTCATAGGCATGAGTCTTAAGAACTCGCACCTAAACTTAATATTATATAATTATATCTTAGAAACCTCTATCTATCAAAATAAATATGAGAAAAGACTCACCTTTCCACCATATGTATAATGATACCGCGACACTAACATTCCAACGATTATCAATGTGACGTACTCAGTGCAAGCACAAAACTTATGCCCATACAAAAGTTTGTACAACTAAGCCATCACATGAGTCCTCAATGGAAGTCCAACACTTAAATCTATCTTACCCTTAATTTGCTCGTTACGAACTTTCTACATTCATCACATACAACTCCTCATGAGTTCATCTCGTACTTTTCGTAGTACATTCTCTCATAGCATCAAGCTATACACACTTAGTCGTTACAGACTATCTATCATTTTGCAGTTCAATCTGATCACGTCGTGATCATCGCTTTACCTCAGGGTTCTTTCCCTACTATCAACTAAACTCCATCCGAGTTTATTCTCACTATCTTCGTCATATACATCTTATAGACATCGTCTTAACATTTTTATTACCGGAGTTAGGAAACTCCTGTTTCTCATTCTCAAGATATTTCAAGATTCTTCTTTGAATCTTCACGTGTATATTTTAATCTTATCTTTTCCTTTCTCAGGTTATAGTCTAAGGTACACTTACCTAAGGTTTATAACCTACAGCTTTGATACCAACCTGTGGCGCCCCCAAATCCACGTTCCTTCGAAACCTCGGATTCGGTGCAGTCACGATACTACTATCGTCAAACTATTACATCTTTTAATCATTAGTAAAAGAATACAACTTTGTTTATTACAATTTAGAATATAAATTCTATTCATATCCAAGATCTCATCTTTACATCATATTCGATATTACTAAAATACGGAATAATTTAAACTTTTCAATATCCTCTGAATAAAAATCTTTTTATTGATTCCATAACTTTGATACCAATTACAAATCTTGAATCAACTATATAATATGATTCCTTCTTATCTGAGTTATCGTATAAACATTTACAACTCAACTCGATATCCTCTATGTATTAATTAATACATTCTTACAATACAACAAGTATTAAATAGTGTAAGCAACTATCGAGTACATCATCTAAAATCTAAACATGGTCCAGACAATAATCTAAGTAATATTCTTCAATGCGATACTATCTATCTATATCAATCAAGAAGCACGAAATCTTTACCGTGAATCCTTAACCTGCAAAAGTGGTTATTTGCAAGAGTGAGCTCGACAGCTCAGCAATTCTAACAGTCCTCATGCATCACATAGCATATAACCTCAGACTCAGTTCATGCATTTATAAACAGTTTATATTTACTACGCATGTTACTTTTCACATAACAAGTATATCATCAACGATCAACTTTCAATCTCATTTATATCTCATATACAGTTCATATATAAGTTCACATTATCACAGCATAATATAATTCAACTAACAGTTATTGAATTCATATATCAAATAGGAACTGAAAGACTTGCCTGATTCGTAGTTTAACAACTACGACTTAACTGCTTAAGAATATCTGCACTTCGTGAAATCCTCTGCTAATACAATTTCTTGGTTTCTTTCACAATAACACTACACTCACTCTCTATAAATTCCTTAGCTAATACAACTCTCAGCAAATGTAATGAAGAAGCTGAGAGTCTTATTTATAGAAGAATTGATACACAGATATTGCAATAATCCTCTAAACCAATCCCTTGGGTTGAGCAAGTGTCTAATGGTTCATGTAGATTAGGTAGAAGGTTGGTGAATCCCATCATTATCTCCACTCCCCCATAATCATAAGCTACATTTGTTGAAATTGAGAAGAGATATAGAGTAGCTAGCCATGTGGGAGTTCACGCGTGGGAGAGAAAGACTCTCAAACAATCACAGCAACTTATTTTTTTTTCACATACTAATGTTATATATGTATACATATAGTATATACTTAGGCTATATATATTTATTCCATATATATTTAAGTTGTACACATTCCATTTTATATAACTTAAGTTATAAATTAATGTGTCACAATGTAGTCCCAATAATACTATCGTGTAGTAAATTTGAACTTGCACATATATAATTTCATTTACATATCATCCTACCGGATATAATTCTATCGGGTATTACTCATTATTATAACGGTTATTAATATAGTTATAATATCCTATAGAAACCATTATCAATTTAACAATTGCTATATGTTAATAGGGTATTCCTTAAGGTCTACCCACACATATCATGTTACATAAGCAATAATATTATGTAACTCTCTTAATGCAACCAATCATACTATATAATATATACATATAATATAGCTATATTAAAGTGTCACACTGCATTATATACACATCTCATGTAACTCTATCACCTTACTATATAGCTTATATAGTCACGTCGCACTTTACACTTCGTACAACATATAGTTAACTATCATACGTTATATATTTTAATATCGCATGCTTGCACATTAATAAATTACTTATTTTATTAATTAATCTATTTCTCATTAATCAATGGAATTATAATTTCCATAACAATTAATTAACATTTATATAGTTAATTATCACAATATAAATCTTATTATATTTATAACAAATATACTTATTATCATGCTATCACTCGCAATAATAATAATTCAACATATTATTATAATAACAATTAATATAGATTAATTGTTTAATTAATAATTCTTTCATCCTTGAATTAATCAATTCATTACCGAATCTATTATCGTGCCACACAAGGCATATCTCACAAACTTAATCTCAAGCTTATTATTATTTCCATCACTTACTACTTATAACATGTTCAATATAATTAGAACTATTAAGTCACAAGGTTCACATATATAAATATATCGTGAATGGAAATACTCCAATATTCTATATAACCTTTACGGTAATATAATAACTCAAGCTATTAAAAATGCTAAATTACTTCAATTAATTATACTTATAATAAGTATAACCTTTATGCTTATAGTAATTAATATATATACTCTATTAATTATTCAAATAATTATATTCACGATCACATAATAACTTAAGTTATTTAATATATTAAAAATAACTTAGTTTCCTTTCATTAATTAAACTCCCTTGAAAATACATTAGAAATTATGTATTTAGCCATAACATAAAATATTATATTTTCTCCAAATAAAGATATTCATTATTAGAAAATACTTTATTTATTAACTCAAGAGATTATAATATAATATAATATCAAATAATTACATGTACAACACATGTACATATATTATATATAAAAAATAGATAGTGAGTTTATTTTCTATTATAATAAATTATTTCTATCAATTTATTTACATATAGCAAATATGTTTGAATATATTTACCATATTAAATAATCATACCTATTACCTCATACAAAAACATATAAGGAAATATTATTATTCAAAAATAACATTCCCTCCTTTTATTAAAATAATTCAATATTAGAAATTATTCTAATATCCTTTATTAGAAATATATAATAATTATTTCTCTTTCTTTTCTATAAATTGTTTCCAAAACAATTTCTTCAAATATTCATTTAAAGATATAATGATTTCTATTTCTCTTTAATAACGTATATATTTTTATTAACGCTATTCGCACATTAGACTTTCACACATATTACCACTCTAAGTAATATATATAAAAAGTATCAACTATAATTACATATTCAACACACATATTAATTCACTCCTTTACTTAAGTAAATTAAACACTGTACTATATCATCATAGTTACTTAAGGTTCAATATTCTCATTATATTATTCCCTAATATAACTCCCAACTTAAATTAACTAATATTTATTCTTATTAGTTAACTCCTTAACTAACTCATGTTTCACTATCCAAACCTATTCACGGATAGCTTAAGTGCTATTAATAACCTATATTATAAACATACTAGTTATTAATACACATACACAAGAATATGGTGATTATACATTAAGGATATTTAATGTCACCAACTTACTATGATAAAATAATTCTATAAATTATTTAATATCGATAGGGATTTATCCACTTCCTTTATCTCCACTGAATCGTCTCTACGCTAAATAGCAAATATATATTAATAATATATTTATAAATCACAAAAACACCTATTACATAGTCCATATTACCCTATGTAATATAATACCACATACCTCATATCACATATATATATTCTTATTCGAACCCATCTCACAGTTTAAGAATTTTATTTACTAAATCCTTATTTAATAATATCTAAAAATTCGGGTTCTTACAGTTATCATGCTTGTCATTTAGACATATAAGGTAGTCATATATTTTGTTGGTAAGCATGCTCACATATTTCTATATCATGGATGCGTAACTCTAGCATTGCTACTTGTTTGAAACTTAATCGAACTCATACTTGATTAACTTGTATTACATCTAACAAGTGGGTGTATATGTATGATGCCTTAAAAGCACATTCAAACATGCTGAAAATATCAGAATCTAGAATCCTAATATAACATGTTAAAGTCCACGTTCAAAGCTTATATTTTCGTTAGTAACGTTCAATATTGAGGTCCACAAGCTCATGTTACATTATGAAACCTATATACATAAGTTAATATGTCTTTCATGCATCTCTAAGTCATAATAACATGCCCGCAAAATCAGAATGTTAACATGGCATGCATACATATCAAGTTCATTTCTAAAACTCTAAGTTTATTTCGAAATCTATAATTTTATCAATTATGCATGCAGTCCTAGTAAAACATATTTACATTGTCTCAATGTACTCATATAGGCATGTCAAGCTTATTAGCATACTTGTTTAAGCCACATTAGTTAACTATACTATAACAAATTTTTAGCAGAAGGCAGGAAACTGGTTCCAGAGACCGGCGCAGCTGCGCCATGTCTGGTTCGCACTAGATAGTTGCCTGCTTCGGCAGAAATCCAGCCCAAACACAGAAATTTCCTACGAATTTGCTTTCAAACCAACTACATTGCCTTACTAACACATGTATTAGCTTATATAACTACCAATTAACATTATCCAATCACAAAATCATGAATTCCAACTAAAATCAAGAATTTAAGAAATCTCAAAATTTTTAAAAAACATAAATTGAAGAACATGAAATGTATATTATACCTATGTAATGCAAATTAAGCTTGCTGAAATTGAAGTCTCTCTCTATAACTATCTAACAAACTCACAATACACTCTCAATTCTTAATCAAAAACTCAGCAATGAAATGAAGAAGTAGAGAGCTCCCTTATATAGAGGAATGAATACGCAGTCAATGCTTCAATAAATTAAACTAACGGATTGATAAATTATTTGATGGCTAATGAGAAGTTGGTGGTAGTTGGTGGAATGCATCATGAAAACCACTCCCCATTGCATGATTGCTAGCCTAAATTTGCTGAGTTTGAGGATGTAAGGAATAGGATAGCTTGGAGTATTTCACGTGAGGAAGAGATAGTGACTATCAATATGGGACAAGGGAATGCAGCTCAACTATTGGTCAATATGGGTATATACAACCCTTATGTTATACATTTATACATAATATCTACACTTAGGTTATAATTGAAATGTCACAATGCAATTCAACTAAATATTACTTCAATGTAGTGAATGTAATTTGCACATATATAATCCTTGTACATTTTATCATACCGATATAATTTACTCGGATATTATCACATTACATTATCTCTTTTATTATTAAATTCTATTAATCAACAGTTGTTTACAATATATTCATGATGTATTATTTTAATGTATACACACACACACAATTGTCACATAAGCCTCATGATGTATTCATTTAATTAGTCATAACATATAGTTTCAATGTGTATCGTCACATTGCACTTTACACTTCATATAATATATAGGTAGCTACTATACATTATACATTTAATTATCGCATGCTTGCACATAACAATTAATCAAGTAATTATAATCTTATTATATTAATAGCTTACTCGTTTGTCAACTAATCAATAATAATTAATTACTCATCTTATCCATTAATTAATAATAATATTAATTAATCCTCCTCTCATTGATATACTCTTAACAACGATTATTATTATATGATAAATTATCACATTCCTCAACAGTTTAATAAATACAAATCTTATTATAATTATAAACCATTTACTTATTATTATTCTATTATTTGCAATAATAATAATTAACATATTATTATTAATTAATCACCATTAATATTCTATTACAATAAAATAACAATTAATATTTGATTAATTGTTCACGTAGTAATTCCTTCATTAATTATCTCATCAATGTTTCTATTCCCGTGCCACACAAGGCATTTAACGAGTTTATCATAAACTCCACATTTTTTCTCAATTACATAAATTCGATTTAATATAATTGAGTTAACTCATCTCATAACACTTACATATTTATATTCAGATAAATATTCATTTTCATTAATATATCCCTTTAATAATCTATGAAAATTCTCGGGTATTACATCCTCCCCCTTATAAAAATTTCATCCTCAGAATTGCTACAAGGTTACATAAATAGATGGGGACAGTCCCTCATCATCCTATCTTCTAATTCCCACGTAGCCTCCTCGACATTGTGGTTACGCCAAAGTACCTTTTTAGATGAAATAACTTTATTTCTTAAGGTTTGCTATTTCCTATCTAATATCTGGACAGGAATTTCTTCGTAAGCTAAGTTCTTCTCCACTTGAATAGGCTCGTAAGAAATCACGTGCTTGTAGTCAGCCTTGTATGGTCGTATCACAGAGATATGGAACACGTTGTGGATGTGCTCCAACTCAGGTGGTAATGTAACTTTGTATGCCACTTTGCCCACTCGCTTCAGTATCTCGAACGGTCCTATGAATCTTGGACTTAATTTTCCTTTCTTGCCGAAACGAATTTTTCCCTTCTAAGGAGATACTTTAAAGAATACGAAACTGTCGACTTTAAAGTCCCGGTCTTGTCGATGCAAGTCTGCGTACTTTTTCTTGCGATCTTGAGCTGCTACTAGTCTGGCTCTTATCACTGTCACCACGTCTGCAATTTGTTGTATTAACTCTGGTCCGAGTATTCATCGCTCTCCGACTTCGTCCCAACATAACGGCGTTCTGCATTTTCTCCCATAAAGAGCTTCGTACGGTGGCATGCCGATACTTGCATAGTAACTATTGTTATACGCGAATTCTACTAATGGTAGGTGGTCGTCCCAATTTCCCTTGAAGTTCATCACGCAAGTCCTAAGCATGTCTTCCAGCATTTGTATTGTTCGCTCACTCTGTCCGTCTGTCTGAGGATGATAAGCGGTACTTAACCTCAACTGTGTTCCCATCCTCTTTTTCAAGCTTTTCCAAAAATTTAACATGAAGCGCGGATCTCGATCATAGACAATTGATACCAGCACTCCATCTCGTGAAACAATCTCCTTTACGTAAAGACTGGCTAACTGATTCAAACTATAGAGGATCTTGATTGGTAGAAAATGTACGGTCTTTGTTAGTCGATCCACGATAACCCAATTGGTAACATAACCTTTCTGCGTAACTGGAAGTCCCACCACGAAGTCCATCGTAATGTGCTCCCATTTCCACTCTGATATTTCCAACGGTTGTAGTAAACCACTCGGCCGCTGGTGCTCTGCTTTGACACGCTGGCAAGTCAAACATCTACTAACGTACTCTGTGACTTCCCGTTTCAGATTAGGCCACCAAAAGTGTTGTCTCAAATCTTGGTACATCTTTGTGCCTCCCGGATGAACGAAATATATCATATTGTGTGCCTCGTGCAAAATCTCTTCCCTAAATTCGGTTACCGTTGTTACCCACACTCTCCTTTCGAATCTCAAAATACCATCTTTATCCATTCGGAATCTCTCTTCTTTATTTTTTGCGATCCTCTTTCTGATTTTCTCGCACTCTTCATCCTTCTCTTATGATTCTTTCACTCTATCCAATAATGTCGGACGAGCTTCCATGACAAATAATTTTTCTTCAGACTTCTCCAGTCCCGTTACCTCTATTTCCAATTTCTCCATCTCTCATATCAATTTTTCATGAGTCGTCAAATGAAACAGTTTCTCCCATCCTTTTCTACTCAGAGCGTCGACAACCACGTTTGCCTTACCCGGGTGATAGAGAATATCGCAGTCATAGTGATAGTAGTGTGCATACAAGCCAATCATGTATGATGATAAAGCACATACTATTAATAAAATATTCATTTATTAAAGGCATTTAATTATCAACATAGTGCTATTTTTATAATATGGAAATAACCCATTGTTTTAAGCAATGCTTTTAGAATCATGATGTTGATCATGCTAATGAGATCTAAATTCTTAGAAAGCTTAAAAACTAAAATAGTTCCTAATCATGGGATTACTAAAAAGGGGATTAGTAAATCCGGATAGATTAGTACATATGTTCCTTGGTCATTGGATGAGGATGATTGATCTCATAATCATTTGTGTGGAGACACTAAAGCAAGTATGTTGGTGCTTATTGGAGAATAAGTTCACTGAACGTGACTCTCGCTATAGAATACCTAATGGAGTTTTACTCGCCTGTCAATAGGAATTCCTAATGTGATAGTAATACAAGTGATCCTTGGACTTGAGATCATCATAGTATCTTGTATGTAATGAATTATACTTTGACTTATTTCTTAAAGCCCTTTAGGGTATATAAAAGGTATGCTCAGGTATAATGAGTTACATATGGAGATAATGAATGATCAATAAAGAATCTACCACTTCTAGTAAAAGAGGAGATATGTCGTATGCGATTCGGTAAATGACAACCTAGGAATCCTTGGCCAAGGTGGAATGAAATTAGAAAAGAGTTTTTAATTTGCATTAAATGGAGTTGTGCATTTTTTAATCGAAATACATATAATTAAATAAAATAAGACTTGATAGTAATTCTATGTCATATATTTAATTGGGACATTGTATGGTAGAAGGATTGAATTGTACAGTAACTATTTACTCACAGGTTGTTTTATGATTAATGTTGAAATCTATATTATCTGGAAAGTCGTTGATCGCTAAGGAGGCTTATCCCTATTATAGAATAAATATTATTTATTTAAATAGATTATTATTCACAACCGGTTTAATATGGAGAACCTAATTGGTCACACCATAAAAGGAAGAATAACTACTTAAGAAGGTAATGGCATAATCGTAACAATGCATTAAGTGTAATTAATTTAATCTATGGTGATATAATAAATTAAATAGCTTAATGTTTATTATTTAATATTTTGGAAATATTAAATATAAATTAATAAGAGGAGTCTAATTAATATTATTACAATTATTATTATTTCTAAAGGAGTTTAGTAATTAATTTAATATTAGTACTCTCATTTATTCCTAATAAGATTAGGAGACAAATTAATTAAATAAATTTAATTAATTATTCCCAATGTGGTGGGAAGCCTAAATTAATTAAAGGAGTTTAATTAATTAAATGAAATCCCATGTCTAATAGGATTAGAAGGGTTGACCAATATCTATATAAGAGAAGTCTTATAATAGATATCAGTTGATGCAATTCCAATTGTTGTAGAGTACTCCTTTTCTATAGAGGATAGAAAACTAAGCCAACCACCCTCCTTCTTGATAATTCATCTTCCTTGGTGGATCACCTCTAGAGGCCAAACACTTGGGTGGCTAACGTTGATCAAAGGAAGGAATCTAACCCGAAAATTCAAGGAGATCACGAAGAACAAGGAGTTGAACTCGTACCTGTGGAAGCTTCGTTCCACAAGGGTATGATTCTATAACTTCTTATTTATCGTATTAAATTAATAATTTGCATAAAGGATGATGTGATGCCCCCAAATTTGGATCGCCACTTGGTCACTCGAATTCAGTTCATCACGTGCTCATGGTAATATAATAATAACTAAAATCACACATTCACAGTGAAAGATCTAATCAAGAATAATTTACAATGATTTATTATAATTATTCCCCCAAGTCTCGCAACCTACAGTACTTAATAGATTACATAATAATATCGAATAAAGACTTATTACATAAACCTTCTTAAGCTTAAACATAGGTTGAAGACAGTCTTAATACAACATAATACTTTTAAACATAAAGGAACAAACTAGTTGGTAGCCTTGCCCTTGCCCTTATCAACACTCGAAGGTTCGCCCTGCTCTGCCATCACTGAAAAGTTTTAGGGAAAGCAAGAATGAGCACAAATTGCTCAGCAAGTAATATACAATAAGGGTGATGAGTATTATATCACGAGTTTGAAATATCAAAGTATAATCTCTAAGATAATTCAGAGTTTCAGAATAATATCATGAACAACGAATATCAACAATTCTTGAATCAAATCTTTGGAATATGAAATTTAATATAGATTAACAGATATATATGAGTTCAAAGGCTATCAACGTATCCAACTGGATAAAATAATTTATACTGAGCAGTCACTAAGGACTATCGAACATCTACTAGAATCATCAATATTAAACTGATAACCCAAAAGAAATAAGAATGATAGATGATCAGTCTATAATACTCTATGTTATGCATAACACCACAGTAATAATCACGCGTGTGTTGGGGCTTCCAACAATAAACACTCCCCTTACCATAAGGGTTGTTCAACTCTGTTTTTAGATTTTTGCACCAATAAAAAGGTTTGGACAGTTTTATAAACATGCATATAGTCTAGCCGAATCGAATGGCATAGACACTTTCACAATATTTAAGAACAATACCAAGTTCTACATGAATAATAGCTTTCACAAGAGTTTTAAATGTACTCGCTCAATGAACGAGTAAGTAAGATAACTTGCATTGTACAAGGATAGAATACTTGCACCATAAAAGAGTGTAAGTTAGGAAACTTGCATAAAGTAAATGCGTCGGTTAGGATATTTTCCTTAGGCGTAGTTTATCCCCGTAAATTAATCAACACTTTTCGAATCCTATTGTAGTATAGTTAAGTATATATGATGTTCATTAGTCATATAGTTTAATATTATATCTCATCTCGTATATACGATAATCACATAAGCTAAGTCTTGACCTAGCGACACAGTTATATAGTATTATATTAGTATAATTTCTACCCTTAACTTTCCTCTTTTCTCAAGTTAATCATCTTCATACATCATTACTATCATGTGAGACTACCACAAATAGCGAACATATTCTATTTTAGCAAGTTATAACATTACTATAAGTTAACCGTCAAAATCGAATCCACGTATCAACATATGATACCACATAGCATGCATATATATTAAAGAGTATTTCCATGTTCATTCACCCCTTTCACGACCAATTTACTGGATATAGGTTCTATGTTAATACTTTTGACAACTTACGGTTATTCAAGGTTATGACATTACGAAATCTAGCATGCTCACCTTCTAAACATATAAGGTAGTCATATATTAGGCATGCTTATGAATATTCGCATTTCATACATGTAACTATCACAGTTATTAGTTGAAAACATGCTTTGTTTATGCTAAACTTGGTTTCACGACATATAACATAGTAGGCAAACATGAATGATACTTTAACAAGTCTAAAAGTACTATCAAGTATGATCATAACTTTCAGAATACGAATCTTGTAATAACATGTTAAGGTTCACCATCAAAGCTCATATTTTCAGCAGTAAGTCTTACTAACATGTTCGTGTTACATCATGAAATCTGTATACATAACTCAATAGGTCCAACACGCATTTCAAGGCCATATAAACATGCTTGAAAAATCAAAACTCATATATGGTATAAACATGTCAAAAGTTCATTTGTAAAAACTTACATTTCCGTTACTAATGAGGTTTGCATGTTCGTATTTCGTTATAAAACTTATCTACACAAGTGAACATACATTTCAGGTGTTTCTAGGTCATACAAACGTGTCTCAAAAGTCAGAATGTCTGAAATGGATACAACGAATTAATGTCCTTTTTGAAATCCTAAGTTCATTTCGAAAATCATACGCTTTTTGTTAACCATGCATGTTAATATACTAAAACATGCTTACATTGCCTCATTATGTTTATATATATATGTTACACAAGCTACCATGCTTGTTTAAACCAAACCTCATAATATATACATAACATATTTTTAAGCAGGCTGCAGAAACTGGTTTCAGGGACTTGCGCAGCTGCGCTGCGCAACAGTGTAATGCCGGCGCATCTGCACCATGCCTGGTTCGAATCAAGACGCAGTCTGCTTCGGCAGACTTCCAGCCCAAACACAAACTTACTTCATAAAATCGATTCTAATCACCCACATTCTAGTTTTAACATGTTTCTATGGCTATAAAACAACTAAACAAACATTCTAAAATCCAATTGTCATCTAATTTGATGTAATCAAGAATTTGAATTTGACAGATAATAAAAATTCGACAGAGAAAAAAAATGAAGAACATGGAAGTTGTTATATGCATTTGATTGTTAGCAAGTCACATTATATACTCATATGATTGTAAGTTTTATACAGTAATCAACAAATAATATTTCATCATAACTTCATGGATTACATACCAAGTCCAAGAAATTAAAATTCTTAACAGAGAATGAAAATGAAGACATGGAATGGAATTATACCTTTGAAGCACGAATTAAGCTTGCTAATGCTGCTATAGAATTCTCTACTAACACTGATATATAAGGCTCTCACTCAACACTCTAGCAATTTTGAGCAATTTAAAATGTGAAGGAGAAGAGTTCGTATATATAGAAAAACTAATATCCAGACATTCCTATCTTCCCATGAATCAAACCAATGAAAATTTGAATTGTATGGAGGTTAAGAAGAAGTTGGTAGAGGGTTGTTGGATTCATCATGAATCCCACTCCCTTGATCATCATGAGCTATGCTTTTACTAAGTTTGAGGAAGAGATAGGGAGTAGACTAGCTTGAGCATTTCACGTGTGAGGGATAATGTTTATTAATATGGGACAAACAAAAATAAACCCAGCATTCATGCATATATACAACACTAAGGCTTAATATGTATATACCCACTTAGGTTATATAATGTATTGTTAGGCTATAATGAAATGCCACAATGTATTCCCAATGAATAAGTAATATATCAATATAGTAAGGGAAACTTGTACACATACAATCCATGTACATTATTTTGATGTCCATCTACTCACATAGTCATATAGGGATTATCATGCATCTTTTCACAATTTAATAACTTTACTATATAGTTTATGTACATAATATAATCACATTATGCTTCATATAATATATGGTTTCTATGTGTAGTATAATCACATTGCACTATAGTTTATATATACTTGCATGGTCACACTTAAGTGTCTCTCTACACTATATAATATAGTTGTATTCCATATACTTTATATATTCAAGTATTGCACATTTGCACATAACAATTAATATAATCTTATTATATTAATAACTTACTTATTCGTTTTATTATTCATAATGTCAAATAAATAAATTATTTATCTCATTGATTAATTAACGATAATATTAATTAATCCATTCCTCATTGATTATTAATTTCCATAATAATCGATTAACACTTATGTGATTAAATATCTTATTATTTTTATAAACACATTGCTTATTATTATTATTATTATTATTATTATTATATTATATTTCTTGCAATAATAATAATCACATATTATTAATTAATCACCATAAAATGTTTTATAATAATTAATTAATATTCTTTAATAACAATTAACAATTAATTATTTACTTTAATAATTCATTCGTCAATTAATATCATCATTAATATATCTCATCACGATGCCACACAAGGCTTCCCGAGTTTATTATAAACCCCACATTTTCCTCAATTATTATAATTATTCAATTTAATATAATTGAGTTAACTCACAAAATTATTTATATTCAAATGAATTCTCATTTCTATTAATATATTTATTTTACAATATTAGGAAATTCTCGGGTATTACATCCTCCCCCCCCCCCTTATAAAAATTCCGACCCAGAATTGCTACAAGGTTACACAAATAGATGGGGATAGTCCCTCATCATCCTATCTTCTAACTCCCACGTTGCCTCCTCGACATCGTGGTTACGCCAAAGTTGTAAGACCCAACTTTTATGAATAAAGATTTAATTTTCTTTAAATTATTTCGAAATAGTAAGGTGTTGATTTGATAAATATGAAAGTTATGGGTGAAATGTGCAAACATTTTTAAAATGAGCAAGTGGTTATAAAATATTCTTGTTGTCGGGGAATATTCGTTTGGTCGTGAAATATTCTTGTTGTCGGGGAATATTCGTACGACGGCGCAGCTATTTGTGGGCCCCCACAACGGAATAACTGTCGGATATAGAAAGCGACAGAAATAACTTTTTACAAAATAACGGCGTGGTTGTTACCGTTAGTACTGTTGAAATACCCGGTGGTTAAAATACAGTGATACACGGTGTTGCATAGTAGCACACGGTATTGCACAGTATTTTGAATTATTGAGTCTTACGTGAGAAGCCATTACTCAATTATTGTTACAGTAATTACTGTTCAATATTTTATATTATTGACTCAATAATTGCTACGTTGATATTTTATATTATTGACTCAATAATTGTTACATTGATATTTTATTGACTCAATAATTGCTACGTTGCCATTTTATATGATTGATTCAATAATGACTACAGTTGATATTTTGTAGTATTGATTCAATAATTGTCGTTGCACAGTATTTCACGTTATCAACTCAATAATTCATATTATTTGAATAATATTATTAGATAGCATTATTGACAATGTCTAAGGAAGTTCTGTCTAGGAGGGGTTATTTAATTGCGCGCCAATAAGGAGAAGTCCTTATCGGAAGGCCCCCTCTGTCCTGGGAACGACCTGGATTGTTAATATTGTAGTTCTATAATATTATTTGTGAATAATTAATTATTGATTTATATGATAAGGAAATATTTATTTTATGGATATTAAAGAAGGAATTGGCGCTGATGAGTTTTTATCAATATTTTGGTGTGAGAAATCATCTGTTTTTGGATTTCGGATAATTTATGTTTGGAATTTGGAAAAACTTCCTTCTGCAAAGTTGTAGAGAATTAAATTTCCTATGGAAGGACATAGAAATTGTATTTTTCTGACGAAGGGGCTATTTGTTATGAATTATTGAAGTTTCAGAAAATAAATATTTTTTTTAAATAAAATGGTGGACCCCACTTTTGTTGTTGGTTGAAAAATCTGATTTTTTTGGTAGCAGCCGGCGGCTGGAGAATTTAAAAAATAATAATATTATTTTATTATTTTAGTCTCCTTTGGCATCCTAAGCTTTTCCTATAAATAGGGTGCTTAGGTTAGAATTGAAAATCATACCAGAATCAGAAGTTTTCTCTCTCTATAATATCGAGCGTATTTTTGTGAGTATTTCAATACTTTGAGTATTAGTATTCAGTGCAAGTTTCCTTCGGTATTATATCCGATATTCCAATCAGAGGTACTATCTTTTTGAGGTAAGGGATGTTATTTTCTTTCGTAAATGATATTATTCTTTTCAATATCATTATACAGAAATATTGTCATGGATTTTATGTTGAAATTCTTACTTTTTCCGTCAGAGTTACTATTCACGTATACGGCACTATTCACGTATACGGCACTATTCACGAAAAAAATTAAATTTTCTTCTATTTGTCCAAATTGCTTGTTAAGGTTACTATCTTTGATTGTATCCAAGTTTTGAGCTCTATTCTTGAATTTTGCTCCATAATTGATTATTGCGAGGTATTTTGAATTGGATATACTAAAATACGAATCCTTAGTCTTTGTCTTTTATCTCACTGGATTCGTTTTTTTTAAATGTTTTTCATCATTCTCAGTCCTAAAAGGTGATGTAACTGAATATCTTTGGCCTGTAGAGCAAAGATGAATGATTACTTGATGAATATCTTTGGCCTGTAGAGCAAAGATGAATGATTACCTGATGAATATCTTTGGCCTGTAGTGCAAAGATGACAGGTGTTGAGATGAACATGACCACTGATGTTACAAATGAATATCTTTGGCCTGTAGTGCAAAGATGAATATTTGATTCGAGATGTATATTGATTGATGTTACAGGGATAAAATATTGATGATGGACTTTTAAATCATAGAAGATAGTAGACTTTATTCTCTGCTTAATTCTTCTAATGAACTGTTATTTCCGCTGCGAATATTGATCTGAAGTTGGTTGTCCATTATATTTTATCTGATTTGTTGAAGACTAACGATAATTTGTTTCCCATTATCTTAGTCATAATATTCTTTACTGAGCTAGTTGAGCTCACCCTTTTCATCTGTTGTCCTCTTCAGGAAATGAGAATGTTGCGGGAACTAGTCGGGGGACAGAGTGATGGTCCGAGTTAGAGCAGTAGTAGTCCTCACTATTTCTGATAAATAGTGTGATAATAATTGTAATGAGGACTTAGTTTGAATCTTAATATTTTCTACATAGTTGTATTGACACTCACAGTTGTGTGGTCGTATTTTGCACGACCGTATGATATAAAGTTTGTATTTGAATTCTGTACCATGTATTTGGCGACTCAGAATGGGTTGGGTTGAATGGACCTATTCTGGGGGCGTCACAAAAGTACTTTTACAGATGAAATGATTTTATTTCTCAAGGTTTGCTCTTTCCTATCTAATATCTGGACAGAAATTTCTTCATACGCCAAGTTCTTCTCCACTTGAATGGGCTCATAAGAAATCACGTGCTTGTAGTCAGCCTTGTATGGTCGCAACACGGATATATGGAACACGTTATGGATGTGCTCCAATTCGGGTGGTAACGCAACTTTGTATGCCACTTCGCCCACTCGCTTCAATATCTCAAACGGTCCTATGAATCTTGGACTCAGTTTTTCTTTCTTGTCGAAACGGATCTTTCCTTTCCATGGAGATACCTTTAAAAATACGAAACTGCCAACTTTAAAGTCTCGGTCTTGCCGATGCAAATCTGCGTACTTCTTCTGGAGATCTTGAGCGGCTATAAGTCTGGCTCTTATTACTGTCACCATGTCTGCGGTTTGTTATACTAACTCAGGTCCGAGTATGCGTCGCTCTCCGACTTCATTCCAACATAATGGCGTTCTACACTTTCTTCCGTAAAGAGCTTCGTACAGTGGCATGCCGATACTCGCACGGCAACTATTATTATAAGCAAATTCAACTAAGGGTAGGTGGTCGTCCCAACTCCCCTTGAAGTCCATCACACAAGTTCTAAGCATGTCTTCCAATGTTTGTATAGTTCGCTCACTTTGTCCGTCTGTCTGAGGATGATAAGCCGTACTCAACCTCAACTTTGTTCCCATTTTTTCTTGCAAACTCTTTCAAAAATTTGACTTGAAGCGCGGATCTCGATTAGAGACAATAGACACCGGCACTCCATATCGCGAAACAATCTCCTTTACGTATAGGCTTGCTAATTGATTCAAACTGTAATGGATCTTGACCGGTAGAAAATGTACGGTCTTTGTAAGTCGATCCACAATAACCCAAATGGCATCATAACCTTTCTGTGTAACTGGAAGTCCTACCACGAAGTCCATCGTAATATGCTCCCATTTCCACTCTGGTATTTCCAAAGGTTGTAGTAAACCACTCGGCCGCTGATGCTCTGCTTTTACGCGTTGGCAAGTCAAACATCTACTAATGCACTCTGCGACTTCCCGTTTCAGATTGGGCCACCAAAAATGTTGCCTTAAATCTCGGTACATCTTTGTGCCTCCCGGATGAACGGAATATGTCGTGTTGTGTGCCTCATGCAAAACCTCTTCCCTTAACTCGGTTATTGCTGGTACTCACACTCTTCCTTCGAATCTTAAGATACCGTCTTTATCTATTCGAAATTTCTCTTCTTTATTTTATGTGATCCTTTTTCGGATTTTCTCACACTCTTCATCCTGTTCTTGGGCTTCCTTTACTCTTTCCAACAACGTCGGACAAGCTTCCATTGCAAATAACTTCTCACCAGACTTTTCTGGTCCTTTCACTTCTATCTCCAATTTCTCCATCTCTATTATCAACTCTTTCTGAGTCGTCAAATTAAACAATTTCTCTCTTCCTTTTCTGCTCAGAGCGTCGGCAACCATGTTTGCCTTTCCCGGGTGATAAAGAATATCGCAGTCATAGTCTTTGATTAATTCTAACCACCTCCTCTGCCGCATATTCAACTCCTTCTGTGTGAAGATATATTTCAGACTTTTGTGGTCCGTGTATATCTCACATTTTCCCCCGTACAAATAATGCCTCCAAATCTTCAACGCAAAAACTACTGCCGCTAACTCTAAGTCGTGAGTAGGGTATCGTTTTTCATAATCCTTCAATTTTCGTGATGCATACGCAATAACTTTGACGTGTTGCATGAGCACACAACCAAGTCCCTTGTGCGATGCGTCACTATACACCATAAAATTTCCCGCATCATCTGGTAATGATAACACAGACTTCGCTCAATCTCTTTTTCAACTCCTGAAAACTCTCTTCGCATTTGTTGGTCCATACAAATTTCACCGTCTTCCTCGTCAGATTAGTCAACGGGTTTGCTATCTTAGAAAAATCTTGGATAAATTTTCGATAGTACCCAGCTAACATTAAGAAACTTCTCACCTCCGTCGGTGTTCTCGGTTGTTCCCAATTACTCACTGCTTCGACCTTTGCAGGGTCTACTGAGATTCCATTCTTATCCACTATGTGACCTAAGAATTGAACCTTCTCCATCCAAAATTCACACTTTGAAAATTTTGCATTCATCTTTTCTTTCCTTAGTGCCTCTAAAACAATCTTCAGATGTTCGGCGTGTTCTTCCTCTGTCTTTGAGTAGATCAAAATGTCGTCGATAAAAACTACCACAAATTTATCTAAGTATGGCTTGAAAACTCAGTTCATCAAGTCCATAAATGCTGCTGGAGCATTAGTCAAACCGAATGATATTACCAAAAACTCGTAGTGTCCATAACGGGTTCGAAACACAGTCTTCGGTATGTCCTCATCCCTCACTTTCAGTTGATGATTTCATGTTCGTAGGTCAATATTTGAGAAACGTTTCACTCCCTTCAGTTGATTAAATAAGTCATCTATCCTCAGTAGCGGATATCAATTCTTGATCTTTACTCTGTTCAATTCTCGATAATCGATACAGAGCCTCATCGATCCGTCCTTTTTCTTAACGAATAACGCTGGTGCTCCCCAAGGAGACAAACTCGGTCGAATGTAACCCTTATCCAATAACTCTTGCAGATGTATCATCAATTCCTTCATTTCTACCGGCACCATACGATATGGAGCTTTAAAAATCGATGTCGTTCCCGGTGCTAAGTCTATTACGAATTTAATTTCTCTGTCTGGCGAAAGACCAGGCAAATCGTCTGAAAATACGTCTTGAAATTCATTCACTATGGATATATCCTTAATTTCTACTACCTTTTTCTGAGTATCTATGATGTAAGCTAAATAACCTACACACCCTTTCCTTAACAATTTCTTGGCCTGCATCATCGTAACGCAACACGATTGCTTAAGTGATGAGCTACCATAAAACACTACCTTAGACTTACTCGGAGTCTGAAGGTTCACACATTTGTTCTGACAGTCAATTATCATAACATGGTTATACAACCAATCTATTCCCAATATTATGTCAAATTCTCCCAATCTAATAGGAATCAAGTCTACGCTCAGTTCATGTTCTCTAATGTTTGCGAGATAATTTCGATAAACGTATTCTATAGGGATCACTTCCTTATTCGCAACTTTTATGTTCAAGGGATTTTCTAATAGTTCTCAGGGTGTACTAAGTTTACTAGCAAATTCTTCAGATAAAAAAGAACAGGTGGCACCCGAATCAAATAATACATAAGCATTTATATCATTGATTGGGATTATACCTGATACCACGTCCTTTGCATCCACTGCATCCTGGATGGTCATGTTAAATGTTCTGGCATTTGGGCGGTTGGATTGTGCCGGTCCGCTGATCATCAATTTGTTCCCTCCTTGTTGGCTACTACCTCCGCCATTTCCCTTCTTCGGGCAATCCTTAATTCGGTGCTCAGTTGATCCACATGCAAAGCATCCCCTGATTTTCTTTGGTTTTGGGCAATTTGGCGATATGTGCCCCTCTAGGCTGCAATTATATCACGTGCTTTTTCCTTTCCAGCATTCCCCCTGATGACTTCTCCCACACTTATTACAAGTCTCACTCCTTTTCTTAAAACTCCCTTGGTGACTCCCACCCTGTTTGTTGCTGTTGTTGTTGTTGTTGTTGTTGTTGTTGTTGTTATTCTCCCAGTTTCTTTTTCCTAAATTACTTCCTCCACTGCTGCTTCCTCCAGTACGATTCTCTTCTCCAGCATTCTTTCCTTTCTTCTCTTTGTTGTATAAGCTCAAAGCTTCACTTCCTCCCTCCGCAATAATAGCCTTTTCCAGCAGTGTTGCAAAAGAATCGATCTGAAGAACTGACACCTTATTTAATAGCCAAGGCTTCAGTCCTTGTTCGAATCATCTAGCCTTCCTCTCTTCATCACCAACTTGGTGTTCTGTAAATCACGCTAGTTCGTTGAACTTAGCTGCGTATTGCGCCACCGTCATCTCACCTTGTTTTAACTCTAGGAATTTCACCTCCATTTAATTTTTCATGCTCTTCGGGAAGTAATTCTCGAAGAACAACGTCTTAAACCTATCCCAGGTTATTGTCCCTTCTCATGCTCTCTGCTGATTAGCCTCCCGCCTATAGTTTGCTTCTCCCCTCATCATGTACGTGGCGAATACGGTCTTCTGGTCTTCACCCACGCGGGCTATAATGAAGGCCTTCTCGATTTCCTTGATCCAAGTTTACGCAACTATCGGGTCAGTAGTACCTTCGAATTCTGGAGGTCCTACACTTCTAAAGTCTTTGAAGGTCATTACTGGGACAACTTGAGGGTTGGGGCGAACGGGTTCATTGTTCCTTCCCCTTAAGGCTTCTCCTAACAAGTCTACCAGTTTCTAGATCGAGTCAACTTATTCCCTCTCGTTATTAACAGATTCTTTGGGTGCAGTCAATCTACGTCTTGGTGCCATGATCTGCATCACAAATTTTCATTTTATTATTACTCAGTTATGTCACTTAAGTATTTCTTTTAAAATAAAAAGAATAAATTTATAACACGTTTCTGAATAAACTCCATTTATATTCATATGCCATTTCATTTCATTACATGATTATCCTAGCATACTGCTATAAATGTTATCACATATATCCCCTTTTATCACAAAAGACAGGGAATATACCAACCTACTACCATACTACCCCTCTAACAAAAGCTTACACAAGGTTTACATCACTATCCCACATCTTACACAAAAGATTGGGATTACAACATAGTATGTACAACACATAAAGATAAATGTACTAAACTACTACTAGACCATCTAAGGAAATCTCATCACATCATACCACGCTCCACAGCGCTCTTGTACTCTAACTGTGCTATATAAGCTACCAGCTCTCGACTCATAGTATGTAGAGTCTGTCCCTGTTCTGTCTGGTAGTGGTACACACCATCAAGCACTCTCTTAAATGCCGAACGGAACACGTACCCCATCTTGTTCATTTTCCTCTTCTTACATCTGACCTCATCCTCCAGGTCGTCAGCTCTTTCTTAGGCAGCCACCCACTTCTCCTCAAAGTGTATCCTATCCATCACCTCTAATTCCAACTGAGTACGAAGTGCTTCCTTCTCAGTCTTCTCGCTTAGTTCCCTTTGTTCTACCTCTTCTAGGTTCCCTACTATATCCACGTTCCTAGCCACTGCCTTGTGAAATAAAGTCCCCATCTGAATTCCAGCCTCCTTGCGATAATCAATTTCTACCTCTAGCTCCTGCATAACCAGCTTTCTCTGATGGTCTTCGTCCCTCAGCTTCTGGAACTCCAACTCTCTCTCTTGGGCCTTTGCCTATAACTCCTGGACTCTACAGTCCAACTCTAGGATCCGTTCCTCATACTCGCCTAGTATATGCTCCTCTAAGTTAGGCTCATAGGAGTCCTCCATGGGCTCCTCCTCTGAAGGCTCGTCCTCAACCGGCTCGTCCTCCAATTCAAACTCTACCTCTATCTCATCCTCGTCGTCAGACTCGGATGGTGCCACAGCCTGTACTGGCATAGACTCTAAGGGTGCCTCGTACACTACATGAATATCCTTGGGCTCATCCTCCGCCACTCTAGTGGGTACTCCAATATCTGCCATCCTACAATCACAAACACAAGACAAACAACAGCAACTCCGTTAGAATGTTAAATAAAACATAAGTTCATTGTATAAAATGAAGTTACATTTCTAAACAGACTAAGTCCCTCAAGGAAAACTCTACATGAGTTTTATCTCCTTCCTAACTTCTAAATTCTCCTAAGTTATAGTCTAAGGACACTCGTTCCTAAGGTTTATAACTACAGCTATGATACCAACCTGTGACGCCCCCAAATTTGGACCGCCACTTGGTCACTTGAATTCGGTTCATCACATGCTCAAGGTAATACAATAATAACTAAAATCACACATTCGCAGTGGAAGATCTAATCTAGAATAATTTACAATGATTTATTATAATTAATCTCCCAAGTCTCGCAACCTACAGTACTTAATAGATTACATAATAATATCAAATAAAGACTTATTACATAAACCTTCTTAAGCTTAAACATAGTCTGAAGACAGTTTTAATACAACATAATAATTTTAAACATAAAGGAACAAGCTAGTCGGTAGCCTTGCCCTTGCCCTTATCAACACTCTGCCTTCACTGAAAAGTTTTAGGAAAAGCAAGAATGAGCACAAATTGCTCAGCAAGTAATATACAATAAGGGTGATGAGTATTATATCACGAATTTGAAAAATCAAAGTATAATCTCTAAGATAATTCAGAGTTTCAGAATAATATCATGAACAACGAATATCAACAATTCTTGAATCAAATCTTTGGATTATGAAATTCAATATAGATCAACAGATATATATGAGTTTAAAGGCTATCAACGTATCCAACTAGATAAAATAATTTATACTGAGCAGTCACTAAGGACTATCGAACATCTACTAGAATCATCAATATTAAACTGGTAACCCAAAAGAAATAAGTATGATAGATGATCAGTCTACAGTACTAGATGTTATGCATAACACCAAAGTAATAATCACGCGTGTGTTGGGGCTTCCAACAATAAACACTCCCCTTACCATAAGGGTTGTTTAACTCAGTTTTCAGATTTTTGCACCAATAAAAAGGTTTGGACAGTTTTATAAACATGCATATAGTCTAGCCAAATCGAATGGCATAGACACTTTCACAATATTCAAGAACAATACCAAGTTCAACATGAATAATAACTTTCACAAGAGTTTTAAACGTACTAGCTCAATGAACGAGTAAGTAAGATAACTTGCATTGTACAAGGATAGAATACTTGCACCGTAAAAGAGTGTAAGTTAAAAAATTTGCATAAAGTAAATGCGTCGGTTAGGATACTTGCCTTAAGCGTAGTTTATCCCTGTAAATTAATCAACACTTTTCGAATCCTATCGTAATATAGTTAAGTATATATGATATTCATTAGTCATATAGTTTAACATTATATCTCATCTCGTATATACGATTATCACATAAGCTAAGTTTTGACCTAGCGACACAGTTATATAGTAGTATATTAATATAATTTCTACCCTTAACTTTCCTCTTTTCTCAAGTTAATCATCTTCATACATCATTACTATCATGTGAGACTACCACAAATAGCGAACATATTCTATTTTAGCAAGTTATAGCATTACTATAAGTTAACTGTCAAAATTGGATCCACGTATCAACATATGATACCACATAGTACGTATATATATTAAAGAGTCTTTCCATGTTCGTTCACCCCTTTCACGGCCAATTTACAGGATATAGGTTCTATGTTAATACTTTTGACGACTTACGGTCATTCAAGGTCATGACGTTACGAAATCTAGCATGCTCACCTTCTAAACATATAAGGTAGTCATATATTAGGCATGCTTATGAATATTTGCATTTCATACATGTAACTATCATAGTTATTAGTTGAAAACATGCTTTGTTTACGCTAAACTTGGTTTCACGACATGTAACATAGTAGGCAAACATGAATGATACTTTAACAAGTCTAAATGTACTATCAAGTATGATCATAACTTTTAGAATACGAATCTTGTAATAACATGTTAAGGTTCACCATTAAAGCTCATATTTTCAGCAGTAAGTCTTACTAACATGTTCGTGTTACATCATGAAATCCGTATACATAAGTCAATAGGTCCGACACGTATATCAAGGCCATATAAACATGCTTGAAAAATCAAAACTCATATATGGTATAAACATGTCAAAAGTTCGTTTGTAAAAACTTACATTTCCGTTACGAATGAGGTTTGCATGTTCGTATTTCGTTATGAAACTTATCTACACAAGTGAACATACATTTCAGGTGTTTCTAGGTCATACAAACGTGTCTCAAAAGTCAGAATGTCTAAAATGGATACAACGAATCAACGTCCTTTTTGAAATCCTAAGTTCATTTGGGAAACCATACGCTTTTTGTTAACCATGCATGTTAATATACTAAAACATGCTTACATTGCCTCATTATGTTTATATATATGTTACACAAGCTAGCATGCTTGTTTAAACCAAACCTCATAATATATACATAACAGATTTTTTAGCAGGCTGCAGAAACTGGTTTTAGGGCCTTGTGCAGCTGCGCTGCGCAGCAGTGTAATGCTGGCGCAGCAGTGTAATGCTAGCGCAGCTGCGCCGTGCCTGGTTCGAATCAAGACGCAGTCTGCTTCGGCAGACTTCCAGCCCAAACACAAAGTTACTTCATAAAATTGATTCTAATCACCCACATTTTAGTTTTAACATGTTTCTAAGGCTATAAAACAACTAAACAAACATTCTAAAATCCAATTGTCATCTAATTTGACATAATCAAGAATTTGAATTTGATAGAGAACAAAAATTCAACAAAGAAACAAAATAAAGAACATGGAAGTTGTTATATGTATTTGATTGTTAGCAAGTCACATTGTATACTCATATGATTGTAAGTTTTATACAGTAATCAACAAATAATATTTCATCATAACTTCATGGATTACATACCAAGTCTAAGAAATTAAAATTCTTAACAGAGAATGAAAATGAAGACAGGGAATGGAATTATACCTTTGAAGCACGAATTAAGCTTGCTAATGCTGCTATAGAATTCTCTACTAACACTGACATATAAGGCTCTCACTCAACACTCTAGCAATTTTCAACAATTTAAAATGTGAAGGAGAAGAGTTCGTATATATAGAAAAACTAATATCCAGACATTCCTATCTTCCCATGAATCAAACCAATGAAAATTTGAATTGTATAGAGGTTAAGAAGAAGTTGGTAGAGGGTTGTTGGATTCATTATGAATCCCACTCCCTTGATCATCATGAGCTATGATTTTACTGAGTTTGAGGAAGAGATAGGGAGTAGACTAGCTTGAGCATTTCACGTGTGAGGGAGAATGTCTATTAATATTGGACAAACAAAAATAAACCCAGCATTCATGCATATATACAACACTAAGGCTTAATATGTATATACCCACTTAGGTTATATAATGTATAGTTAGGCTATAATGAAATGCCACAATGTATTCCCAATGAATAAGTAATATATCAATATAGTAAGGGAAACTTGTACACATACAATCCATGTACATTATTTTGATATCCATCTACTCACATAGTCACATAGGCATTATCATGCATCTTTTCACAATTCAATAACTTTACAATATAGTTTATGTATATAATATAATCACATTATGCTTCTTATAATATATGGTTTCTATGTGTAGTATAATCACATTGCACTATAGTTTATATATACTTGCATGGTCACACTTAAGTGTCTCTCTACACTATATAATATAGTTGTATTCCATATACTTTATATATTCAAGTATTGCACATTTGCACATAACAATTAATATAATCTTATTATATTAATAACTTACTTATTTATTTTATTATTCAAAATGTCAAATAAATAAATTATTTATCTCATTGATTAATTAACGATAATATTAATTAATCCATTCCTCATTGATTATTAATTTCCATAATAATCGATTAACACTTATATGATTAAATATCTTACTATTTTTATAAACATATTGCTTATTATTATTATTATTATTATTATATTTCTTGTAATAATAATAATCACATATTATTAATTAATCACCATAAAATATTTATAACAATTAATTAATATTCTTTAATAACAATTAACAATTAATTGTTTACTTTAATAATTCCTTCGTCAATTAATATCATCATTAATATATCTCATCACGGTGCCACACAAGGCTTCCCGAGTTTATTATAAACTTCACATTTTCCTCAATTATTATAATTATTCAATTTAATATAATTGAGTTAACTCACAAAATCATTTATATTCAAATGAATTCTCATTTTCATTAATATATTTATTTTATAATATTAGAAAATTCTCGGGTATTACAGATGATCCGGGTAGTGGTTTTGTCGATTTTTTTTAAACTTTGATATACCATGCTTCCGCTAATTTTTGCACTTTGATTGCGTCACGATTCCGTACAAACCCAACAGTGGCATTAGAGCCAAACCTTTATGTAATTATTAATTATTTTGATTTCATATACATATGAGTATGTATTTAGAATAATTTATTGGGCATAATTAATTGTATAAAATTATTAATTTTTTTTTTGAAAGAAAAAAAAATGAAAATAATTTTTGTATCGTTACTGAATCCGTGTATTTTAAAAAAATGCGACTCGCGTTTTTTTAATGAGGAAGGATTTCTAAAAGTGGTTCCTTTCAAAAAATGTTATTCTGATTCATATGCTTTTTCTTAGAATTCCTTCAGTACCATAATCATATAATGATGAATGATTTCAAAAAAATGAAAAGGAAAAAAAGAAAAAAAAAAGAAAAAAGGAAACTTGAATCACATTACCAGGATGACATTTAAAGTGGGAGGAACTAGGATGGCGTTATATATATATATATATATATATATATATATATATATATTATATTCTTAATAATTTTATAATTAAAATAAAGAGTTTATTTTAATCTTGAAATTAGATTTCATGCAATTTAAAATTACCCATTAAATGATACTCATATATATATGGAATGTTTTAATTCATGAGATGGATATTTATTTATTGATATATATGGTGATATGTATGATAATAAATAGGGATTGATTATGGACTATTTGACCAATGTGATTGGATTTTATTTTAGTTGAATGCTTGAATGAATGAGTTTTATTAAATGGGGTCTGCGTACCTCGTCTTCTCTAATTTATTCTTGATATAAATTCTATCTCTCTCCTATGTACTTTCCCTTGACTGTTGATCAAGGTTTCTATTTAAATTTAAAATAGTTTATGTAATAGAATTAGTTAGAATTATCTTGAAGAAATTGGAGACCAATGAGCATGGAGCGCGTGAAGACCCGTTTGTATGAAGCCCGGGTTTAAATGTAATAGTTACATTTAAATTTAATTTTTGTACTCCTAGGTTTGACCTTTTGGTTCACTTGGTGGCTCTAGTGAACCAAACTAGAATTAAAGTCCATAATCAATCCGGGTAGAATATAGTATTCTATATGTGCATGTTAAGTATTATATATATTATATTTTATGCAAACATGCTTCGCATGTCTAATAAAATGACGCGTATTATATATATATGTGCATGCGCGCTAAATAAGATGAGACAAATAATAACAAACCCCTCAAAGAAATAATATTAAGTCCAAAGCGTTCAATGATATTTGGAATATCGAACGTCGCCTTCTAGCATGATAAATTAATAGAGTATTAAATATTTAATATGAGCATGTTGTGCTATCCACAAGGCGAGTATTGCGTATTTAAGATATTAACTAATCACATTTGATGCTTATCAAGAAAATTGAACAATATAGTCTTGTTATGCTATCCACAAGGACGAATATTTTTCTTTTTTGAATTTATGAAAGTGCTAGGCTGGACTTAAGTTAAATTATTTTAGTTCGGATGTGCACACACTTGACCATTATGATTTAAGAGGCAAAATAAAAGGAGTTACATGTTGATATAATTGACAAGAGTTGTCTACCTATTTATTTATATATCGTTTGTTGTGCTATCCACAAGGCTATATACATTTGAAATTGGATCCTTAATCTCACTAACAAATCTTTAATTTTTCAACGGGGTTGCTATCTTAGAAAAATCCTGGATGAATCTTCGATAGTACCCAGCTAACCCTAAGAAACTTCTCACCTCCTTTGGTGTACTCGGCTGCTCCCAATTACTCACTGCTTCGACCTTTGCAGGGTCTACTGAGATTCCATTCTTATCCACCACGTGTCCTAAGAATTGAACCTTCTTCATCCAAAATTCACATTTTAAAAACTTAGCATACATCTTCTCTTTTCTTAGCGCTTCCAAAACTATCTTTAGATGTTCGGCGCGCTCTTCCTCTGTCTTCGAGTAGATCAAGATGTCGTCGATGAAAACTACCACAAACTTATCCAAGTATGGCTTGAAAACTCGGTTCATCAAGTCCATAAATGCTGCTGGAGCATTAGTCAATCTGAATAACATTACCAAAAACTCGTAATGTCCGTAACGGGTTCGAAACGCAGTCTTTGGTATGTCTTCTTCCCGTACTTCCAGTTGGTGCTAACCTGTCCGTAGGTCGATCTTTGAGAAACACTTCGCTCCATTCAGTTGATCAAAAAGGTCTTCTATCCTTGGTAACGGATATCTGTTCTTAATCGTTACTCTGTTCAATTCTCGATAATCAATATAGAGCCTCATCAATCTGTCTTTTTTCTTAACAAACAACACTGGTGCTCCCCATAGAGACACACTCGGTCGCACGTAACCTTTATCTAGTAACTCTTGCAGTTGTATCATCAACTCCTTCATTTCAACTGGCGCCATACGATATGGAGCTTTCAAAATCAGTGTCGTTCCTGGTGCTAAGTCTATTACGAATTCGATTTCTCCTTTTGGCGGAAGACCAGGCAGATCATCCGGAAATACATCTTGAAATTTATTCACTACGAATATATCCTTAATTTCTACTCTATTTTTTTGAGTATCTCCAATGTAAGCTAAGTAACCTACACATCCTTTTCTTAACAATTTCTTGGCCTGCATCTTCGTAAGACAACATGATTGCTTAAGTGATGAGCTACTATAAAACACAACCTTAGACTTACTCGGAGTCTGAAGGTTCACACTTTTATTCTGACAGTCAATTATCGCTGCATTGTTATACAACCAATCCATTCCCAGTATTACGTCAAATTCTCCCAATCTAATTGGAATCAAGTCTACGCTCAGTTCATGTTCTCTAATATTTGCGTGATAATTTTGATAAACGTATTCTACAGGGATTACTTCCTTATTCACAACTTCTATGTTCAAGGATCTTCTAATCGTTCTCGGGGTGTATTAAGTCTACTAGCAAGCTCTTCAGATACAAGGGAACAGGTGGCACCCGAATTAAATATTACATAAGCATTTATATCATTGATTGGGATTATACCTGACACCACGTCCTTTGTAGCTACTGCATCCTGGACGATCATGTTAAAGGTCCTAGTGGTTGGGCGGTTGAATTGTGCCGGTCCGCTGATCATCAGTTTGTTTCCCCCTATTGGCTGCTACCTCCGCCATTTCCCTTCTTTGGGCAGTCCTTAATCCGGTGCTCTGTCGAGCCACATGCAAAACATCCTTGTATCTTTTTCGGTTTTGGATAGTTGGGCGAAATGTGTCCCTCTTGTCCGCAGTTGTAGCAAGTGTCGCGTCCCTTTCAGCACTCGCCCTGATGATTCTTCCCACATTTTGGGCATCCCTCCGCCCTCTTCTCGAAACCTCCACGAAAGTTTCCCGACTGATTGTTATTATTTTTATTGTTGTTGTTGTTATTGTTCTCCACTTTCTTTTACCCAAGTTGCTTCCTCCACTACTGCTTCCTCCACGATGCTCATTACCAGTGTTCTTATTTTTCTTCTCCTTATGATACAGACTTAAGGCCTCACTGCCACCTTCTGCAATGATTGCCTTTTCTAGAAACGTCATAAAGGAATCAATTTGAAGAACTGATACCTTGTTAAACAACCAAGGCTTTAGTCCTTGCTAGAAACGTCTCGTCTTCCTTTCCTCATCTCCAACTTGGTGTTCTGCAAATCGCGCTAGTTCATTCAACTTAGCCGCGTACTGCGCCACCGTCATGTCACCTTGCTTCAGTTCTAAAAACTTCACCTCCATTCGATTCTTCATGCTTTTCGGGAAGTAGTTCTCGAAAAATAGCGTCTTAAATCTTTCCCATGCAATTATCCCTTCCCCCGCTCTTTGTTAATTAGCCTCGCACCAGTAGTTGGCTTCGCCCCTCATCATGTACGTAGCAAATACAGTCTTCTGGTCTTCCCCCACTCGAGCGATGGTGAAAGCCTTCTCAATCTCTTTTATCCAGGTTTGGGCAATTATCAGGTCAGTAGTACCCTCGAACTCTAGAGGTCCTACACTCCTAAAATCTTTAAAACTTGTGACTGATACTACTTGAGGATTTGGGCGAACAGGTTCATTGTTCCTTCCCTTTAGAGCTTCTCCTAACAAATCTACTAACTTCTGGATCGGGTCTACTTGTTCCCTCTCATTGTTCACTGACTCCTCAGGTGCAGTCAATTTACGTCTGGGTGGTATTTTTTGCATCATAAATTTTCACTTTTATTATTACTCAGTTATATTACTTAAGTATTTCTTTTAATACTAAAAAGAATAAAATTTATAACACGATTCTGAAATAAGGTTCATTTATATTCATATGCCAAATCATTTCATTACATGATTTTCCCTAGCATATTTCTATAAATGTTATCACATATATCCCTTAATATCACAAAAGACGAGGAACACTAACATACTTCCATACTACCCCTCTATCAAAAGCTTACTCGGGGTTTACATCACTATCCCACACTTTACACAAAAAGTTGGGATTACAACACAGTATATACAACACATAAAGTAAATACTACTAAGCTACAGCTAGACTGACTAAGGGTCTCATCCCATCATTCCACGCTCCACAGCGCTCTTGTACTCGATCTGTGCTATAAACGCCATCAACTCTCGGCTCAAAGTATATAGGGTCTGTCCCTGCTCCGCTGGGTAGTGGTACACACCATCAATCACCCTCTCAAAAGCTGAACGGAATATATACCCCATCTTGTTCATCTTCCTCTTCTTGCATCTGACCTCATCCTCTAGGTCGTCAGTTCTCTCGTTAGCCGCTTCCCACTTCTCCTCGAAGTGGATCCTGTCCATAACCTCCAACTCTAGCTGAGTACGGAGTGCTTCCTTCTCAGTCTTCTCACTCAGCTCCCTCTGTTCTACCTCTTCCAGCTTTCCTGCCAGATCTATATTTCTGGATACTGACCTGTGGAATAAGGTTTCCATTTGGATTCCTGTCTCCCTGCGGTAAGCAATCTCTACCTTTAGCTCCTGCATGGCTAGCTTCCTCTGGTGGTCCTCATCCCTCAGCTTTTGGAACTCAGACTCTCTCTCCTGGGCCTCAGCCTCCAGCTCCTGGACTCTGCAGTCCAACTCTAGGATCCGTTCCTTATACTCGCCTAACATCTGCTCCTCTACAGTAGCCTCATCAGAGTCCTCCACTGGCTCATCCTCCATCGGCTCATCCTCCATCTGGTCCTCCTCTAGATCAGACTCTATCTCGATCTCGTCCTTGTCATCAGACTCGAACGGTGTAATAGCCTGCACAGGCACAGCCTCTAGAGGTGCCTCGTATACTACATGTAAATCTCTGGGCTCCTCCTCGGCCACTCTACTAGGTACTCATGTGTCTCCCATCCTACAATCACAAACACAAGACAAACAAACAGCAACTCCATTAGAATGTTAAATAAAACATAAGTTCATTATATAGAATGAAGTTACATTTCATAACACACTAAGTCTCCCAAGAAAAACTCTACATGAGTTTTATCTCCTTTCTATCTTCTTAAGTTCTCCTAAGTTATAGTCCAAGGACACTCGCTCCTAAGGTTTATAACTACGGCTCTGATACCAACCTGTGACGCCTCAAAATTCTGACCGCCACTGGTCTCTCGAATTCGGTTCGTTACTTCCTCACGATAATACAATAATAATATCTAAAACATACATTCACAGCAGAAGATCTAATCTAAAATAATATACAATAATTTATTATAATTATTCCCCCAAGTCTCTCAACCTGCAGTACTTAATAGATTACATAATAATATCAAATAAAGACTTAATACATAACCTACTTAAGCTTAAATATGGTTCTGAATCAGTCTTAATACATCATCTTAATAGACTTAATACAACGTCATAATACTTAGATCATAAAAGGGGCTAGCTAGTCTGTAGTCTTGCCCTTGCCCTTATCGACTCCCGAAGGTCCACCCTGCTCTGCCTTAACTGAAAATGTTTTTAGGGAAAGCAAGAATGAACAACTAGTTTTCTCAGCAAGTAATATAACAATAAGGGTGAGTAATACAATTCTCAAATCCCAAAAGAGTATAGCAAGATATGATAGTTCAAGGATAGCAAGAAATATCAACAACTCTCAATAACAGTTGCTAAGGATAGATTAATATCAATATGATTCAATACTAAATCAATTTAAGATTTCAAGATAATTGAATACTGAGCAGTCTCTAAGAACTATGAACTTCTACTAGAATTAACAGCAATATACTGATAATCCAACAAAAGCAAGTACAACAGGTGATCAGCCTAAAGTACCCTATATTATGCATAACATTTAATCGTACATAAGTGCGCGCGTCGGTTCTCCAACAGTTTATAGTTTCCCCTCAATGAGGGTTGTTCATCTCAGTCAATATAAGACTTCGCACTAATCAATTGGTTTGGATAGCTTTATAATCATGCTATGAGTCTAGCCGAATCAAATGGCATAGACCACTCTTTATAAGTTCAATACTTGACATTAAAGTTCGAAGAATATAATTGGATTTATCATAACTATGACACAATAAGTCATAATTTGAATAACTCACTTGCACAACAATAAACTTAATACGAATTCAATAAGAATAGAGTTCAAGTACTTGCTTACAATATCTGTTGAATAAAGTAATGCAAAGGTTTAGGATACTTGCACAATAAAATAGTGTAAGTTAGGAAGCTTGCCTTATGCGTAGTTTATCCACGTTAAGTAAATCAACACTATCAATTCCTTATCGTAATATAGTTATATATATATATATATGATATCTATTAGTCATATATTTTAACATCATATCTTATCTTGGATATACGATCAACACATAAGCTAAGTTTTAACCTAGCTACACAGTTATACCATATATAATATCATATTAATTCACAAGTCTCGATTAATATAACTTTTATTTTCTTTTACCCTAAACGTTCCTCTTTTCGAGTTAATCATCTTCATATATCTCCATTAACACATAAGACCATAATCAATTCTAAACATATTTTATTTAGTAAGTTATGGCATTGTTATAAGTTAACCGTCAAAATCGGATTCAAGTATCAACATATGATATCACATAGCATGTACACATATTAAAGGGTACTTCCATGTTTGTATAACCTTTCCAAGTTCAATCATATATGATATAGTACTAAATCACAGTCTTTAACGACTTAGGGTCATACAACGCCATGAATTTTCATAAGTTATCATGCTTGTCATTTAGACATATAAGGTAGTCATATATTTTGTTGGTAAGCATGCTCACATATTTCTATGTCATGGATGCGTAACTCTAGCATTGCTACTTGTTTGAAACTTAATCGAACTCATGCTTGATTAACTTGTATTACATCTAATAAGTGGGTGTATATGTATGATGCCTTAAAAGCACATTCAAACATGCTAAAAATATCAGAATCTAGAATCCTAATATAACATGTTAAAGTCCACGTTCAAAGCTTATATTTTCGTTAATAACGTTCACTATTGACGTCCACATGCTCATGTTACATTTATGAAACCTATATACATAAGTTAATATGTCTTTCATGCATCTCTAAGTCATACTAACATGCCCGCAAAATCAGAATGTTAACATGGCATGCATATATATCAAGTTCGTTTTTAAAATTCGAAGTTTATTTCAAAATTTATAATTTTATCAATCATGCATGCAATCCTAGTAAAACATGTTTACATTGTCTTAATGTAATCATATAGGCGTGGCAAGCTTGTTAGCATACTTGTTTAAGCCACATTAGTTAACTATACTATAACAGATTTTTAGCAGAAGGCAGGAAACTGGTTCCAGAGACCGGCGCAGTATTAAATCGGCACAGCTGCACCGTGTCTGGTTCGCACAAGACAGTTGCCTGCTTCGGTAGAAGTCCAGCCCAAACACAGAAATTTCCTACGAATTTGCTTTCAAACCAACTACTGTGACGCCCCCGAATTCAAGTACTTGAAACCCAAACTTGGTGCTATACGATATCATTTCTTTGAACGGAATAATATAAATAACAAACTTAATATACATATACATATTAGAGTTGTCTAATCCCAGGTACACGACCTTTAAAACATTCCATTACATGATAGATAATAAATATTATAGTCTTAATAAAGTCTAACTATTACAAAAGATATCATTAACTTATTCTGTCAGCTTTCTCTTTCCTTTGTTCTTGTCAGAACCTTCAGGTCAATCACGCTTAGCTGAAAACATTTAATTTAAAGCAAGAATGAGCATTCAATTGTCCAGCAAGTAATAGCAGTTAATAAACTTTAGCTGAAAGAAGTAAATGTTTTCTTTGAGGTATACTTCTACAACGAATCAATAGTTGTGGAGTCTTTCGAAACATATCTTAATAATATATCAAATTGTTTAAAATTTTGAAACGACGTAGTGACTATAAATGTTGAGCGGTCAATGGACCATGAACTTTTATTTTTCATTTTCGAAAAGGTTTAAACAGAAATTCATCTACAAACCGCTCTGGTCTTACGGACATGTAAGGTGATCAGCCCCGTTATGTCCTGTATTGATCAATACTATCTGTTTGAACGATAAATGTGTTCACTCTGTTCGCCTTGGGCACAAAAATAAATTCCCCGTTACGGGTTGTTCATACTCAGTCTGGAATCCTAACTAAACAATTCAGTTGGACGACTTTATCATAAACCATAACATTTAACAGTACAATTCAACTATGTCTAGCTGAGTCAAATAGCTTAGACAATCTTTAAACCATAAATTTATACCAAAGTTTAATAGTATGTAACAGATCATATTAAAGAATTTCAAGTTCAAGAGTTCTTGCATGAATACAACAATTCATACAAGTGGGGACACTTGTATAATAAAAGACATTAATGTGATATTAATAAATAATAACCGAATTGAATAAAATTTCACAATATAAGAATAATTTCATAAACGAATCATGAATATCATTATGGATATGAATAATTTACAATAATTATTCATGAACATGCCTTGTATTGGATACTTGCTCAATATAAAATTTTGAGTAAGGTTAGGGTACTTTCCTTGTTCGCTGCTTACTGCTACACAATATAGTTTTATCTTTAGCACAAAGATCTATCATTAATACGATTATTCTTGAAATCATTATATCACATTATACTTCAAAATACTACTACTTTATAAGTAAATTTTCTAACATGTAATCACAAAACCACCCCTTAACACCTTAATTATTCACTTATAAGTTCTTATTTATATACTAGTAAACCATGTAACCAATCCAGCAAACTGCATTGTCAATCCAGTAACCTGGATTGACCAAACCTACCAATCTAGCATCTTTGTGGCTAATCCAGCAAACCAGATTGCAATCTAGTAAACTGGATTCCAATCCAGCAAACTGGATTCACATCAAAATATCAAATCATATTATTATTATTTTATCTTTTGTCCACACATATATACATATATTCCATACATAAAAATAATTTTTCTGAAAATTTTCAATATTCTTTAGTATTTTTCAAAAATTCATTTCTAGTTAATTCATTAAGAAATTAGATACCTCACGCTTAACTCCAGAAATTCCCAACTCTTGGCGGGATCTTACACATGTTAACGTGAGCCTCCAGTTTAAATTTCGTGGCCATCGGAGTTATACAACTCCGGTTATAGCGATTTTTGTCAGAAAAATATAAATTTTGAAATAGTCATAACTTGGTCAATTTAAGTCGGAATGAGTCCATTTTTGGACACAAGCTGCTTTATATCATATATGTTTATGTCCCAAAAGAATTGATTTTATTACATTAATTAAATGGCCGAAACAGCCCTTGGAAATTCCGGACAGCCTACTTTTGTCATTTTAAAGATTTTTCCTACTTTGCTAAAAATAGTCCACAACAAAATCTACAACTCATTTTTCAGTGATTCCACATGGAGAAGTTAGAAGACTCATAGATATAAGTCCAGAAATTAACCACACTCAAAAATTCGAAATACACTAAGAGATATGGTCGTTTGAATTTCACGTTCCGTTTTCTTAAAAATCTGATTTTCTAAACTTTGTGTTTTCTAAGAAAACTTCCATAATCTTTTGATTAATCATACAATAAACATCATATACTACCATAACACATACTAATATACCTTAAAATCAAGGATCTATCATGATCTATTACACCAAACATACACCAATTACAAACAAAACATAATCGATACTAAGAAAATAATTAGGGTTTTCTTACTTTTCAAAACATAATTTTCATTTCTTGCTTTATATCTAACTTTTGATAATCAAAAATGAAAGATCTAAATATAAAATACTTATTAACACATAGATCTATAGTTTTGGATCTCAAGATCATAAACTTTAGATCATCAAAATCACATCAAAACAAAGAAGAAATAAACTAGATTAAAGTTATAAATTTTTAAACCTTTGCTTGATTTTGTTTCTTATTCTTTCTATGATTTGTTTATGGGGTTTTGAAGCTTACAAAAACTCTCCCCCTTTTCTAATCTATGGTTGCCGAAAATCCTTCTCTCTCTCTCTCTTGGTTTTCTTTTGTGTTAGCAAAATAAGATAGGAAAGAAAAATAAAATGAAAGAGAAAGAAAGTAGCTTTTGTTGGGAAAGTGTAGAGATATAAGATATGAAAGTATAATAATTACCCAACATATCTCTCATCCACTCTCTCATGTTGCTTTTGCTTGTCAACTTGGATTGCTTGTAACTTTCGTTAAGGTGGTGGCTCCATTAACAAAGTGACACATAATGGACAATTGATGGGAGTTAGTAGAAATAGGTAAGTGAAATCATTATATGCATTCCCCTTCCTTTTCTTCTCTCTTAGCCGCCCATTTCCCCTTTCTCTTCCCATTTTTGTTTTATTTTTTTTGCAATATTAGATTAATTTAATGTCTAAAATGCCCTCCTCCACTTGGGCTAAAATTTGGGCCATTCCTTTTAATTTCATTTGGGCTTGCACCTTTTAATTATTATCTTACTCTAATCATTTAGTTAGGATTTCCATCTTACTCATTAGTAATTCAAATAGTCACTCATGTACCTTTAATTTTATAACTCAATTAGATTTACTTTACTTAAGTTATAAAATTAACTAAGAGATATATATAAAATAAATTTCTTAGGGTTAGTGTATATTTTAAATACTAACATTATTTCACATAATTCATAACACATTTATCATTGTTGATAAATTCTTTAATTACTCACATACTCATATAATCAATATATATAATTCATATCAATAATTAATCACTTAACCTTAATCACACAATGTACATACATACATTCAAATATAAATATAATCAATACTTATATTAAATATTCGGATTTCCTTAAGAAAATAAATTCTTATTATCCATAATTTAAATACACTTTCCTTTTAAATACAATTATACAATAATTGTATAAATCATGAAATTCCATAACATAGATCAAAAGTAGAGTTTCGATCTATAATGACACTTTACCTAATATACCATTATCAATTAAGTTAAAATAATTAACTTAACTAATCTTTATAAATTCATATAATAAAATAATTATTATAATAATTCTAAGACTTACTTCATATATTATTTAAATAATATATTAATCATATTTTCATGGAAAATAACTAATAAAATATTTTTACTATCAAAATTAATTTATTATAAGAATATAATTTATAATAATCAACCATTTCTTTCTTGAAAAATTTAATTAAAATTATTCATGCAATAAATAAATATATATTTATCACATATTCACCTATGTTTTACCTTGTACATATTCCCACATATTATTTTTGATAAAAAAAAATTAGGCAAAATTTCCTATTGAATTATATAAAATTATTGGATTATTATATTCACCCTCCCTTATAAGGATTCCGTCCCCGGAATCACCGTTTCAAAACTTATACACACAAGGGTAAATAATATACGAATTCATTGCAAGTAGATCTCGATCAGATTCGATCGAACTGATCTTTAACTTATTCAGCATAAAGCTTGTCTATCTGATTAAATGGAATCTGATTTCTAAAAGAACTCAAATTCCTCCTTCAAAATTTCTTAATACAATGATTTATTATATATAAGAAAATCATATATACGAAAATAAAAATGTATTCGAACAATACCTGAAATTCCCTCCCCGGCTGTTACCGTATCTTAAACCGTCATATTGAAGGTCCTCGCAGCTGGCTTACTTGTCGGAGTTGGGTACGTGATCGCCAGCTTTCCACCTGCTTTTTTCGGCACTCAGCATTTCCCCCGTCAGCATTTCTTTTTGGACAATCCCTTTCCATATGATCGGTCGATCCTCAAATAAAACAACCACTATTCTTCCTTGGATTGGGGCAATTAGGAGAGATGTGTCCCTCCTGCCTGCACTTGTAGCATACAAACTTTCCTTTCAGACACTCACCAGAGTGACTTTTCCACATATTTCCACATGGTTCCACCTTCTTCCTTATTCTTCCTTGACTATTTCCAGTATTTTCCAAACTTGTCCACTTTCTTTTCCCACTTACACTTCCACTGTTTCCTTCCACCTTAACTTTTCCTTCGATCCTACCCTTATTCTTCTTTTCCTTGTTGTAGAGACTCATGGCCTCACTTCCTCCTTCAGCAATGATAGCCTTTTCCAATAACAATCCAAATGAGTTAATCTGCAGCACTGCAACCTTGTTGTAGATCCAGGTTTTAGCCCATGTTCGAACCTTCGTGCCTTCCTTGCTTCAGTATTCACTTGCTGTGGAGCGAACCTAGCTAATTTGTTAAACTTGGCGGTGTATTCTGAGATGATTATATTTTCTTGTTTCAATTCCAAAAATTTAACCTCCATCCGGTCCTGCATACTGGACAAGAAGTAATTCTCGTTGAACAGTTCTTTAAACCTTGTCCATGTCACCACTTCTGCTCTGGCTCGAGTTTGATTAACCTCCCACCAAAAGTTCGCTTCCCCATTTAACATGTAGGTAGTAAAAGTTGTCTTTTGCTCTTCCGATACCCTAGCAATAACCAACGCTTTTTCTATTTCCTTTACCCAAGTTTGGGCTTCTATAGGGTCAGTCGTTCCTTTGAATTTTGGCGGTCCTACTGTCTTGAAATCTTTGAAGTTCGCCAATTGATTATCTGGCCAATTTCTTCTTTTTGCCAGTGCTTGATTACGCATTGCTTGTGCCAACATATTCGCAAAATTCTGCATTAGATCTGCTTGTCCTTCTGCGTTGTTTACAGATTCTTCTGCCCTTTGGTTTCGAGTTTGACGTCTTGGCGGCATTATCTGGTTAAACAAAACCTTAAAATTATTATCTTATCATTCATATACCATTATTAATGGTATCATAAAAGATAGAATATAAAATTCTAAATTTTAGACCAATTCAGCTTGTTGGATTCCCAAATTCAGCTTGCTAAATTAACAAATTATCATCTAATCAAAATATTATCTTGACATATAATCATATCATAACATTTATATTCATATTCAAACAGTACTTAGTACTTTTCATTACACAACATAGCCTACCATAGCCACTTACTATCCCTTAGTGACAACAAAAGTCGGGATTCAACATGATACTTATGTAAAAGTAATACATTTCACACCTATACATACCATATATAATCCTATTTTACTCATCCTATTCATTTCCTATGCCTTCCCTAGATCCTGGACAAGCTTTTGCCTGATGACCTACCAATCCACAGATAAAACATACGCATTATTTCGGATCAGGGCAATGAGATGAGATATGTCCTTCACGTCCACAATTATAGCATATATTCTGTCCTTTCATACATACGCCTTCATGTTTTCGATTACAGTTCGCACACGTTCCTACTTTCTTGAAGTTTCCTTGATTAAAATCAAAATTTCCTAAATCACGGTCATTCATTTTTCTTTTCCCTTTCTGGCTTGGAGCTGCACACGATTTGCTGCATTTGGCTCCCATCTGTTCAATTTGAACCTTCAACTTATCTTGTTCTTCCATTGTTTCAATTAACGCCTTTTGCAACTGGCTGTTTAGTAGCCTTTACACTTTCAACAACCTTTCCAAACATAATAGCTTATTCTTTAGATTCTGCACTTTCGTTGATGCTTGGCTAACTCCAACTTCAGTGTCTGAATCACTATCTGTCAATAACACTGTTTCTAGTTCTGGTTCTATATTTTCCAAAATGATTACATCATCTTGGTTGCTTTCCGGCGGAGTGATTTTCTCCTTCTTTATGACATGAGAGTCTTCTAATCCTTTCCTTCCTGACATCTATACACAAATTATTTAATTAGCACATAATATATACACATAACAAACAATAGTTTATATAAGTTATTTTTATTTCATTTTACTATGAATTTCCTTAATTCATCTCCTTTAAACTCTATTTCAGTTATTTATTTTTCAACGCTTCTATCTAGCTTAAGGTTATAGCCTAAGGTATTCTCCCACCTATAGTGTCTAACCTAAAGCTCTGATACCAACCTATGACGCCCCCAAATTCAGGTACTTGAAACCCAAACTTGGTGCTATACGATATCATTTCTTTGAGCGGAATAATATAAATAACAAACTTAATATACATATCAGAGTTGTCTAATCCCAGGTACACGACATTTAAAACATTCCATTACATGATAGATAATAAATATTATAGTCTTAATAAAGTCTAACTATTACAAAAGATATCATTAACTTATTCTGTCAGCTTTCTCTTTCCTTTGTTCTTGTCAGAACCTTCAGGTCGATCACACTTAGCTGAAAACATTTAATTTAAAATAAGAATGAGCATTCAATTGTCCAGCAAGTAATAGCAGTTAATAAACTTTAGCTGAAAGAAGTAAATATTTTCTTTGAGGTATACTTCTACAACGAATCAATAGTTGTGGAGTCTTTCGAAACATATCTTAACAATATATCACATCATTTAAAATTTTGAAACGACGTAGTGACTATAAATGCTGAGCGGTCAATGGACCATGAACTTTTATTTTTCATTTTCGAAAAGGTTTAAACAGAAATTCATCTGCAAACCGTTCTGGTCTTACGGACATGTAGGGTGATCAGCCCCGTTATGTCCTGTATTGATCAATACAATCTGTTTGAACGATAAATGCGTTCACTTTGTTCGCCTTGGGCACAAAAACAAATTCCCCGTTACGGGTTGTTTATACTCAGTCTGGAATCCTAACTAAACAATTCAGTTGGACGACTTTATCATAAAGCATAACATTTAACAGTACAATTCAACTATGTCTAGCTGAGTCAAATAGCTTTAGACAATCTTTAAACCATAAATACATACCAAAGTTTAATAGTATGTAACAGATCCTATCAAAGAATTTCAAGTTCAAGAGTTCTTGCATGAATACAACAGTTCATACAAGTGGGGACACTTGTATAATAAAAGACATTAATGTGATATTAATAAATAATAACCGAATTGAATAAAATTTCACAATATAAGAATAATTTCATAAACGAATCATGAATATCATTATGGATATGAATAATTTACAATAATTATTCATGAACATGCCTTGTATTAGATACTTGCTCAATATAAAATTTTGAGTAAGGTTAGTGTACTTGCCTTGTTCGCTGCTTACTCCTACACAATATAGTTTTATCTTTAACACAAAGATCTATCATTAATAAGATTATTCTTGAAATCAGTATATCACATTATACTTCAAAATACTACTACTTTATAAGTAAATTTTTTAACATGTAATCACAAAACCAAACATTAAATAACCCCTTAACACCTTAATTATTCACTTATAAGTTCTTATTTATATACTAGTAAACCATGTAACCAATCCAACAAACTGCAATTAATTCCTTAAGAAATTAGATACCTCACACTTAACTCTAGAAATTCCCAACTCTTGGCGGGATCTTACACATGTTAACGTGAGACTCCAGTTTAAATTTCGTGACCATCGGAGTTATACAACTCCGGTTATAGCAATTTTTGTCAAAAAAATATAAATATTGAAATAGTCATAACTTGGTCAATTTAAGTCAGAATGAGTCCATTTTTGGATATAAGCTACTTTATATCATATATGTTTATGTCCCAAAATATTGGATTTTATTACACTAATTAAATTGCCGAAACAGCCCTTGTAAATTCCGGACAGCCTACTTTTCTCATTTTAAAAATTTTTCCTACTTTGCTAAAAATAGTCCACAACAAAATCTACAACTCATTTTTCAGTTATTCCACATGGAGAAGTTAGAAGACTCATAGATATAAGTCCAAAAATTAACCACACTCAAAAATTCAAAATACACTAAGAGATATGGTCGTTTGAATTTCACGTTCCGTTTTCTTAAAAATCTGATTTTCTAAACTTTGTGTTTTCTAAGAAAACTTCCATAATCTTTTGATTAATCATACAATAAACATCATATACCACCGTAACACATACTAATATACCTTAAGATCAAGGATCTATTATGATCCATTATCTATTACACCAAACATATACCAATTACAAACAAAACATAATCGATACTAAGAAAATAATTAGGGTTTTCTTACTTTTCAAAACATAATTTCCATTTCAGGCTTTAAATCTAACTTTTGAAAATCAAAAGTGATAGATCTAAATATAAAATACTTATTAACACATAGATCTATAGTTTTGGATCTCAAGATCATAAACTTTAGATTATCAAAATCCCATCAAAACAAAGAAGAAATAAACTAGATTAAAGTTACAAATTTTTATACTTTTGCTTGATTTTCTTTCTTATTCTTTCTATGATTTGGTTATGGTGCTTTGAAACTTACAAAAACTCTCCCCCTTTTCTAATCTATGGCTGCCAAAAATCCTTCTCTCTGTCTCTCTCTTGGTTTTCTTTTGTGTTAGCAAAATAAGATAGGAAAGAAAAATGAAATGAAAAAGAAAGAAAGTAGCTTTTGTTGGGAAAGTGTAGAGATATAAGATATGTAAGTATAATAATTACCAAACATATCTCTCATCCACTCTCTCATGTGGCTTTTGCTTGTCAACTTGGATTGCTTGTAACTTGGGTTAAGGTGGTGGCTCCCTTAACAAAGTGACACATAATGGACAATTAATGGGAGTTAGTAGAAATAGGTAAGTGAAATCATTATATGCATTCCCCTTCCTTTTCTTCTCTCTTAGCCGCCCATTACCCCTTTCTCTTCCCATTTTTGTTTTATTTTTTTTGAAATATTAGATTAATTTAATGTCTAAAATTCCCTCCTCCACTTGGGCTAAAACTTGGGCCATTCCTTTTAATTTCATTTGGGCTTGCACCTTTTAATTCTTATCTTACTCTAATTATTTAGTTAGGATTTCCATCTTACTCATTAGTAATTGAAATAGTCACTCATGTACCTTTAATTTTATAACTCAATTAGATTTACTTAACTTAAGCTATAAAATTAACTAAGAGAGATATATAAAATAAATTTCATTAGTGTTAGTGTATATTTTAAATACTAACATTATTCCACATAATTCATAACACATTTATCATTGTTGATAAATTCTTTAATTACTCACATACTCATATAATCAATATATATAATTCATATCAATAATTAATCACTTAACCTTAATCACATAATGTACATACATATATTCAAATATAAATATAATCAATACTTATATTAAATATTCGGATTTTCTTAAGAAAATAAATTTTTATTATCCATAATATAAATATACTTTACTTTTAAATACAATTATACAATAATTGTATAAATCATAAAATTCCATAACATAGATCAAAAGTAGAGTTTCGATCTATATTGACACTTTATCTAATATACCATTATCAATTAAGCTAAAATAATTAACTTAACTAATCTTGATAAATTCATATAATAAAATAATTATTATAATAATTCTAAGAATTACTTCATATATTATTTAAATAATATATTAATCGTATTTTCATGGAAAATAACTAATAAAATATTTTTACTATCAAAATTAATTTATTATAAGAATATAATTTATAACAATCAACCATTGCTTTCTTGAAAAATTTAATTGAAATTATCCATGCAATAAATAAATATATATTTATCACATATTCACCTATGCTTTACCTTGTACATATTCTCACATATTATTTTTGATAAAAAAAATTACGCAATTTTTTTTATTTAATTATATAAAAATATTGGATTATTACAACTACATTGCCTTATTAACACATCTATTAGCTTATATAACAACCAATTAACATTATCCAATCACAAAATCATGAATTCCAACTAAAATCAAGAATTTAAGAAATCTCAGAAATTTTAGAAAACATGAATTGAAGAACATGGAATGTATATTATACCTTTATAATGCAAATTAAGCTTGCTGAAATTGAAGTCTCTCTCTGTAACTATCTAACAAACTCACAATACACTCTCAATTCTTAATCAAAAACTCAGCAATGAAATGAAGAAGTAGAGAGCTCCCTTATATAGAGGAATGAATACGCAATCAATGCTTCAATCTCCCAAATTAAACTAACGGATTGATAAATTATTTGATGGCTAATGAGAAGTTGGTGGAATGCATCATGAAAACCACTCACCATTGCATGATTGCTAGCCTAAGTTTGCCGAGTTTGAGGATGTAGGGAATATGATAGCTTGGAGTATTTCACGTGAATCAATATGGAACAAGGGAATGCAGCTCAACTATTAGTTAATATGGGTATATACAACCCTTATGTTATACATTTATACATAATATCTACACTTAGGTTATAATTGAAATGTCACAATACAATTCAACTAAATGTTACTTCAATGTAGTGAATGTAATTTGCACATATATAATCCATGTACATTTTATCATACCGATATAATTTACTCGGATATTATCACATTACATTATCTCCTTTATTATTAAATTCTATTAATCAATAATTATTTACAATATATTCATGATGTATTATTTTAATATATACTCACACACAATTGTCACATAAGCCTCATGATGTATTCATTTAATTAGTCATAACATATAGTTTCAATATGTATAGTCACATTGCACTTTACACTTCATATAATATATAGGTAGCTACTATACATTATACATTTAATTATCAGCATGCTTGCACATAACAATTAATCGAGTAATTATAATCTTATTATATTAATAACTTACTCGTTTGTCAATTAATCAATAATAATTAATTACTCATCTTATCCATTAATTAACAATAATATTAATTAATCCTCCTCTCATTGATATACTTTTAACAATGATTATTATTATACGATAAATTATCACATTCCTCAACAGTTTAATAAATACAAATCTTATTATAATTACAAACCATTTACTTATTATTATTCTATTATTTGCAATAATAATAATCAACATATTATTATTAATTAATCACCATTAATATTCTATTATAATTAAATAACAATTAATATTTAATTAATTGTTCATGTAGTAATTCCTTCATTAATTATCTCATCAATGTTTCTATTCCCGTGCTACACAAGGCATTTAACGAGTATATCATAAACTCCACATTTTTTCTCAATTACATAAATTCGATTTAATATAATTGAGTTAACTCATCTCATAACACTTATATATTTATATTCAGATAAATATTCATTTCCATTAATATATCCCTTTAATAATATATGGAAATTCTCGGGTATTACACAAACTCACAAACTCTCCAAATCGTCTCAGAAAGGGTGAGGTATGCCTAAAACCTATGGCTTATCAATTTAAGTTAGTATTTTATGCATTTGTCAATCCTAAAACATGCATGGATCAGTCAAAATCCCCAGTAGAGTCAAAATTGCATGTTTATTAAATGTTTAGGCTTTTGAAAAAATTTCACTAGAGTCTCCTATGTAAAATGGACTGTCCGCATGCACACGGGCATGTCTAGGTGGCCATTCAGTAGCACACCTTCTCAAAAACAAAAATAGATCATATTTATGTAAAAAATCAAAAATAAACTTCACATGGTAGCCAAGTTACCATGGACATTTTTAGTTGAAAATCCAGGCTCACTAGGCCTAAAAAAGGATGAGTAAACTGATCAAAAAGAGCTGAAATTGACTGTCTCAGAATCCAAATTTCCTTACATCAAAATGTGCATCGCAGTAAAATATGCATACTTATGAAGTCAAATTTTTTTAGCAAGTCATATAAGCATACATTTTTGATACATTGCGTTCAAAAGCACCCTACGTGGTTTACACAATTCTACCGGTTAAAACTGGAAAAGGAGGGATGAAAACGTCACCTGAGACGTGCCGAACACATGGCCGCTGACGGAATCTGAAAAAAGCTACCCGAACTCCATAGATCTAAAAAAGAAAATTGGATTTCTATGGAAACTCAAAATTGAAAATGACTTAAGAGAGCTCCCGCTGCCCATTTTAAAATTGCACGAAGGAGCGGGCCCACCTGCGGCTGCCGCACCCCCACCTGTGGCTCCCCAGGGTGGGTCGCGTTCCCACCAGCTCTGTCCAATTCGAGTTGAAATGGAGTTTATATGAGCTGAAAAGTTAAATCTTAGAAAAAATTACTACGCGATTGAGCGGTTTGTCTTGAAATCTCGCGTTTAAGCATTGGATTACTGACAGAGGTGGGAACTTAATGAAAGCCTTTGGTATTCATCTCGAAGCAATATCCTAGGACCAATGATACAAACTGTTGAAAAATTACCGAAAAACTGCACAAAACTGCCGAAAACTGCCACTTTCGAAGCGTTGGGTACAGACCGATGACAGTTTAGCCGTTGGCTCAACCCCAGTGAAGCAACGGGTACTTACTGATGACAGTTTAGCCGTTGGATCAACCCCAACGAAGCGTCGGGTTCTTACCGATGACAGTTCAGCCGTTGGCTCAACCCCATCGAAGCATCGGGTACTGACAGATGATAGTTCAGCCGTTGGCACAACCCAGCGAAGCATCGAGTACTGACCAATGACAGTTCAGCCATTGGCTCAACCCTAGCGAGGCATCGGGCACTGACCGATGATAGTTCAGCCGTTGGCACAACCCCAGCGAAGCATCGGGTACTGACCGGTGACAGTTCAGCCGTTGGCACAACCCCAGCGAAGCATCGGGTACTGACCGATGACAGTTCAACCGTTGGCTCAACCCCAGCGAGGCGTCGGGTAGTGACCGATTAAAGTTCAGCCGTTGGCTCAACCCCATCGAGGCATTGAGTACTGACCGATGACAGTTCAGCCATTGGCTCAACCCCCAGCGAGGCGTCGGGTACTAACTGATGATAGTTCAGTCGTTGACACAACCCCAGCGAAGCATCGGATACTAACCAATGACAGTTCAGCCGTTGGCTCAACCCCAACGAAGGGTCGGGTATAGACTGATGACAGTTCAGCCGTTGGCACAACTCCAGCGAAGCGTAGGGTACAAGCCGGTGACAGTTCAGCCGTTGGCACAGCCCCAGTGAAGCGTCGGGTACAGACCAATGACAGTTCAGCTATTGGCTCAACTCTAGTGAAGCATCGAGAATGATCCGGTGGCAAAAATAGTATATCAATCTATCCCCATAAAAGAACAGATGATGGAATCTATTATACACATCCTCAGAGAGAGCACCAAGAAGGATTGGTGATTCAACCCCCTGTTGCAAACTACCGGTGTAAATTATTATTAGGATATGCATCGGAAGCACCCACTAAGGTAACTCGATAATCGAGATATGTCCCCCAGCAGAGGAGCCTTCAGAAATATACAACGGCATCAGCCGAAGGAAAATATGCCCCACTGATAGTATTGACAGACGGGGGAAACCATTGGTCTCAAACCAAGGTAGCATCAATAATATCATCCCCATCAGAGTCGACAGGTCTATTACGGATAACGTCATCCCCAGCAGAAAGAGAAAAGAACAATCTGTGATAGCCTAACTGTGATAGCCTATCAGTGATATCCTACCAGTAACCGCCTGACAGTGCTGCCCCAAGGATTATCATGAATAACGTTATCCCTAGCAGAAAATAACGTAAACATTCAAAGATAATCCTAACCTCTCAAAGGCATCTAACATTCATCACATCTCATGCCATGCATTGCATTACATTTATATTCATCATATTCCTAGTATCTAGCAATCTTTATCCTGTTCATTTCATTGCACTGCATAAACATGATAAAGAGGAGCATCTGTAGACACTCGGAATTTTCTTCAGTTTTATTGTAGACAATCAAGATTTTGTGTTCCTGTTACTAACCCTGCAGGAGGGCAAAACAGTCAACTCAGCCTCGATCTCAACCCGGGAGGTACAGGTCAACCCCGGTCTCAACTCGAGAGGTACAGATCAGCCCCGGTCTCAACTCGGGAGGAACATATCAGCCCCAGTCTCAACTCGGGAGGTACAGATCAGCCCTGATCTCAACCAGAGAAGTACAGGTCAGCCCCGGTCTCAACCCGGGAAGTACAGATCTGCCTCGGTCTCAACCCGGGAAGTACTGGTCAGCCCCGGTCTCAACCAGGGAGGTACAGGTCAGCCCCGGTCTCAACCCGGGAGGTACAGGTCAGCCCCGATCTCAACCCAGGAGGTATAGGTCAGCCTCAGTCTCAACCTAAGAGGTATAGGTCAGCCCCGGTCTCAACCCGAGAGGTACAGGTCAGCCCCGATCTCAACCCGAGAGGTACAGGTCAGCCCCGTTCTTAACCCGGGAGGTACTAACTCAGCTCCGGTCTCAAACCGGGAGGTACAGGTCAGGCCCGATCTCAACCTGGGAGGTACAGGTCAGCCCCGATCTCAACCAGGAGACAACCCCAAAGCCTTACATCATATCCATGGGCAAACCTGGAAGAACCAAGTCAGCATTAGAGACAACCTTGAGGACAAACAGAATAGGCTGGGATCCAAACCTCGAAGACAACCCCGAGAAATCAACCGAAGGCCATGCCAGCACTGAAGGCAACCCCGGGAGGGGAAAAATGGTCATTTTACCAACTTAAAGCCGACTCAGTTAAACTTGAGCCGAATTGATGCCACCAAGGATCAGAATAAACCATAACAATGATCCCGAGTGGAAACAGCGCAAGACAGCTTCAACGGACAAACTGCGAGGAATCGAAGACCTGGTTATGAACCATTCATTTTGGACTTGGAAAAGGTTTACTCCCATGTCATTATGACACTCTCAGCGAGGGCTTTCTAGAAAGGTATAGCACGCCTCAAACGGAAGCTCCGATCAAAAGTTAGAAAGTTTCAAATTTGACATCGCATTGCTCGGAGTGCACTTACTTTGATGCAATGGGACCAGCCACGTGGAGCTGCACCTCTACCTGCGGCTGCTGCAGGTAGAGCCGCTTCCACCGGGTCTATATATATGAGTGCACCCCCAGCTCATTTTATATAGAAAAATGCTCTGAACCTCTGCCCGTTTGGTTTCTCAGCCCCATTCTTGTACTCCAAACCTAAATTTTATTACTCTAACACGTAGGTATTACTTTATTAGGTGTTAATTTTTTAGTGGCACACCAACTTTGTTTATACTTGCAAGTTACCACTTACTTTATGAGAGAGAGAGATGGAAGCTAGATGGTGGATGAGTATAGATATATCAAATATATCTATTCCAATTTTATTAACAAACAAAAGTTATTTCTTATCTCTTCCATTTCATTTTCTTAACTTAGCAAAAGCAAATAAGAGAGAGAGAGAATAGAGGGAATTCAGTCACTTTGGAGGAAAAAGAGGGAGAGTTTTTTATAATCTCTTAGTTCTTAAATCAAGTATTAGGAAGAAGAAGAAAAAGGAATCAAGCTAAGGTATAAGGAATCCATACTTAAATAGTCTAGTTTTCTTTTTAATTTGATTTGAGTTTTGATTTTTATAAAGTTTTGATCTAATGTTTCAAAATTTTAGATTTATGTGTTTAAAAGTGTTTTGTCTTTAGATCTAACCATAAATCAAAAATTGGATCTAAAGCATAAAAGGGAAAATATGGTTTTCAAAAGTTAGAAAATCAAATTTTTCTTAGCCTTAGTTGTGTTAATCTTGTGTTTGATGCTTTTTGGTGAAATAGATCATGGATCATAATAGATCCATGAGTATATTTGGTTTTAATTTGTGTTATGATATTTTATGATGGATTTTTTTGCTGAAGAGGTAAGGATATGGAAGATTTCTTAAAAATCACCAAGTATTGAAAAATAGATTTTTGTGAAAACGAAGTATGAAATGGAAACGACCATATCTCTCATTCTATTTTTAATTTTTGAGTGTGGTCAATTTTTGGAGTTAGATATATAAGTCTTCTAACGTTTTCAAGTGGAATCACTTAAAAAGGAGTTATAGATGTTCGTATGGACTGATTTTAGTAAAGGGAGCAAATTCTGAAAATAGCCAAAATGCAATCTGTCGAGATCTTCCAGGGACAGTTTCGTCCACTTAGTTTTTGAAAAAATTTCCAATCTTTTAGGACATTAAAATATATGAGATAAAGTAGGTTGTGTCAAAAAATGAGCTCGTTCTGACTTAAATTGAGCAAGTTATGACCATATCAATATTTGTATTTTTTTCGACGAAAATCGCTATAATCGAAGTTCTATAACTCCGATGGCCATGAAATTTAAACTGGATGTCCACGTTAACATGTGTAAGATCCTGCCAAGAGTTGGGAATTTCTGGAGTTAAGCGTGAAGTAGCTAATTTCTTAAGGAATTAACTAGAAACGGATTTTTGAAAAATACTAACGGGAGTTAAAAAATTACAGAAAATTGTTTTTGTCTATGAATTATATGTATATGTGTGTGGCCAAAGGATAGAAAAATAATAGGATGATTTGGTATTTTCGTGGATAAGGTATTTTAACTTACTAAAATGAACATTTTAGGATACTGAAATGGAAAACTGAAATTTTTAGAAAAGAAAGACAGTTTGGTTTCAGCTTGCTGAAATGATGTCTACGGTCTTCTGAAATCATAAATAGTTACCAAGTTATAATAAGAAACTTGTAAATGAACGAGTAAGTGTTAAGGTGTTATTTAATATTTGATTATGTGATTACATGTTAGATAATTTACTTATAAAGTAATAATATTATAAAGTATAATGTGATATACTGATTTCAAGGATAATCTTATTAATGATAGGTCTTTGTGTTAAAGATATAACTATATTGCGTAGTAGTAAGCAGCGATAAAGACAAGTATCTTTACTCTATGCATTTACTTTATGCAATGGATCTTAGTAAGCAAGTATCTAAACCTTAAGCACTATTTTTATTTAATGCAGACAGGTATATATTATGCTATTTTCCAACTCAATATAAATTATTAAATACAAAGCATGTTCATGAATAATTATTGTCAATTATTCATATCCGTAATGATATCCATGAGTCGTTTATGAAATTATTCTTATATTGTGGAATTTTTATTCAATTCGTTTATTGCTTATTAATATCTCATTATTGTCTTTTATTATACAAGTGTCCCCACTTGTATGAACTGTTGTATTCATGCAAGAATTCTTGAACTTGAAATTCTTTGATATGACAAATCTTGTTACATACTATTAAACTTTGGTATGTATTTATGGTTTAAAGATTGTCTAAGCTATTTGACTTGGCTAGACATAATTTGAATTATATTATTGAATATTTTTGTTTATGATAAAGTAGTCTAACTGAATTGTTTAGTTAGGACTCCAGACTGATTATGAACAATCCGTAATGGAAAAATTATTTTTGTGCCCAAGGCGAACAGAGTAAACGCAATTATCATTCAAACAGATAGTATTGATCAATACATGACATAACGGGGCTGATCACCCTACATGTTCGTAAGACCAGAGCGGTTTGCAGATGAATTTCTGTTTAAACCTTTTCGAAAATAAAAATTAAAAGTTCATGGTCTATTGACCGCTCAGTATTTATAGTCACTACGTCGTTTTAAAATTTTAAACGATTTGATATGTTATTAAAAATTGTTTCAAATGACTTCACAACTGTTAATTCGTTGTAGAAGTATATCTTAAAGAAAATATTTATTTCTTTCAGCTGATGTTTATTATCTGTTATTACTTGTTGAGAAATTGAATGTTCATTCTTGCTTTAAATTAAATGTTTTCAGCTAAGCGTGATCAACCAGAAGGCTCTGGCAAAAACAAAGGGAAAGAAAAGCTGAAGGAATAAGCTTTATGGTATCTTGTGTAATTGTTAGACTTCATTAAGATGACAATATTTATTATCTATCATGTAATGAAATACTTTAAAGGTCGTGTACTTGGGATTAGCAACTCTGATATAAATATTAAGTTTGTAAATTATATTATTCCGCTCAAAGAAATGGTATCGTGTAGCACCAAGTTCGGGTTTCAAGTACTTCGATTTGGGGGCGTCTAAAGTTGGCATCAGAGCTTTAGTTTAGAAATCTTAGGTGGGGAATACATTATGCTATAACCTTAAGCTAGATAGAAGCGTTGAAAAACAAATAACTCAAATAAAGTTTAAAAGAGATGAATTAAGGAAATTCATCGTAAAATAAAATAAAAGAAACTAATATAAACTATTGTTTGTTATGTGTATATACTATGTACTAATCAAGACAATTTGTGTATAAATGTTAGGAAGGAAAGGATTAGAAGACTCTCATGTCATAAAGAAGGAGTAAATCACTCCGCCTGAAAGCAACCAAGATGAAGTAATCATTTTGGAAAACATAGAACTAGAACCAGAACCAGAAACGGTGTTATTGACAAATAGTGATTCGGACACTGAAGTTGGAGCTGACCAAGCATCAACGGAAGTACAGAATCTAAAGAATAAGTTGTTATGTTTGGAAAGGTTGTTGGAAATGGAAAGACTATTAAATAGCCAGTTATAAAAGGCGTTAATCGAAACAATGGAAGAACAAGATAAGTTGAAGGTTCAAATTGAATAGATGGGAGGTAAATGCAGCAAATCGTGTGCACCTCCAAGCCAGAAAAGGAAAAGAAAAATGAATGACCGTGATTTAGAAAATTCTGATTTTAATCAAAGGAACTTCAAGAAAGTAGGAACGTGTGTGAAGTGTAATCGAAAACATGAAGGTGTATGTATGAAAGGACAGAATGTATGCTATAATTGTGGACGTGAAGGACATATCTCATCTCATTTCCCTGATCCGAAGCAATGCGTATGTTTTGTATGTGGATTGATAGGTAATCAGGCAAAGGCTTGTCCAGGATCTAGGGAAGGCGTAGGAAATGAATAGGATAAGTAAAATAGGATTATGTATGGAATGTGATATGGTATGTATAGGTGTGAAATGTATTACTTTTGCAGAAGTATCATGTTGAATCCCGACTTTTGTTGTCACTAAGGGATAGTAAGTGGCTATGACAGCATGTACTGTGTAATGAGAAGTACTATGTGTGACATCCCGGATTTTTAAAAAATTATAAATGTGAATTTAATAAATAAATTCTTAGTATGAGATGTTTTGAGTATGAGTATGTGTATATGTGTTATATATTGTGAAATATATAATTTGGTGTGAAGTGAATTGTATATATTAATTTTAATATTTATTGAATTAAAATAAATATTTTAATTGAATTATTTATTGAGTTAAATAAATAACTATGTGATTAATATAGAGTAATGTAATTAAGTGTATTATATTAATTAAATGATTATTTAATTAATATATAATAATTTTATGTTATAGTTCTAATTTAATTGAGATAATTAAATTAGATGTAGTGATGTGATAATTGTTACATGAAGTTATAATTAGCGAGTAATTATAATGTGATAATTTTATGTGATTAATTGATGTTAAACTTTTAATTAATTAAATTAATGTTAAGATTTAATTAATTAAAGGATAACATTAAAAAGATGTGTTAAAGGATTTATTAAAAGAATAAAAAAGAGTTTTTAAAATCGTTTTCCCAAACAAGGCCCTTGCATTGTTTTAAATTCGTTTTGCAAAACGGGGCCTTAACTACTAAAAATCTATTTTAAAAATAAATTGTTTTGTCAAACAAGCCTTAGGGCTTTTTAAATTCCAATTGTGCAACCTATGTATTAAGTACAATTATTATAATTATTATGGTAATTATGTGTTATAAGTTATAAGTTATAAACTCTATATTTATGTTTATACTTATAATATATGTATATTATATTACATATACATACGTTAGTTTAGAAATTAGAAGAGTTAGAGAAAATAGTCAGTGTTATCAAAGAAGAGAAAAATACAGAGAGAAAACACTCTGTGATTTTTACAAAGAAAATTGAAAGGAGTTTGGTGATTCTGAGAATCAAAAGGGGGATTATCAGAGCTATTCTCACCATCTAACGAAGCTTAATCAAGGATTGAAGGTAGTAATTCATCTCTTGTTCTTAGTTTCATTGTAATTCGAGTTTCATAGATAATTGGAATTATAATCGATGATTTGGTTAATTATAGGTTATATGAATTGATAGATATTGTAATCCATTAATTCGAATTCTATAAGCGATTTTCAGAAATCAAAGTATTGTAAAAATAAGGTTTTTCATGAAGAAATTGTGGTCTTATGAGTTTTCTTATATTGGTTGATTTTAGAATGAAAATTGATGATGTAATATGAATTAATATGCAAATTTGAAAGACGTTCATGATACTATCTTCAATAACGAAAATAATACATGTATTATGAATGGAATCGGTTGAAAATTGAAATTTTGGTGAATTATTTTGTTAAAAGTATAAGTTTTATGAAATAGCAATTTACAATGAACTAACTTTAAAAATAGTTTCTTAAATATCAAAATTAGTGTTTGGTTGTGATATGTTATGTAAATTGATCATAGATTATAATAATATATCAAAAAACGAACAAAACATGATTTGAATCATGTGATTTGGGTTAAAAACGAACTCAAAGTGTTAATTTTCGTCAAGAATGCTTAATAATGGTGTTTTCTTCAAAATCATGAAAATTAGGTGCTTTGATTATGCGTTGTGGTGTTATTGTATGTTAAAATCATATTAAAAGTTTAAGATTTTGTTTGTATAAAGTTTCATGTATATTGTGTTAGTTAAAATCGGACTTTGGTGCGAAGAAATAAGCCAAATTGACTTATTTCTCTGCAAGTTCGCGAACCGGGGAACCCAACAGCAGGGATCCCCACCCCAGCGGGGCTTTTGGCCTAGGAACTCCCGCCCCAACAGGGCTACATGCTGTCCGGAGTGGTTTAAGTAGTGTAATGTAAAACTGCTTTGACCTCTTGTAGTAAAACGGCCATAACTTTTTCATAGAAACTCCAATTGAGGAGATTCAAGATGATCCGGAACGAGAACGAGTAGACCTACAACTTTCGTGCTTTAATTGTTTTTATTTGAGGTTTTAGCAGGGGTCAAAATGGTCATCTTTGTGACTGATGCGTATTCGGAGGCAATCGAAGGGCGTCGGACATGCACATACGCAAGTATAGTGCTGTCGACGATAATAGATGTTGTTCTAAGTTATAAAGCATGAATGTTAGTAAATATAATGATGCTTAACATTAATAAATGATGTATTAGATAAGTTATGTAAGCACATTAAGCATACACAAGAGAGACGATTCGGGAGTGTGACGAATGAACGTCGAAACGCTGTGACAAGTGTTAACGAACGTAAAAAGTGTTTTAAGTCAAATGAAATGAACATTATAAGATATGAAATGGGGTTAATATAAAACTCATAAGTAGTCCTAGCAAAACTTAAACACTTGAATGAATTTCGAATATTACTAAAAGAAACTATAGGGAGCTATAAGTTGAAAGTTAACACAATCAAATTGAACATTGTGTATTGATAGTAGGAAGAGTTATGAGATGAAGAGTAGAGTTTATATTACAACTACTATGTGTTTCTATGTGACTAATAGTTGATGTGCATGATTATGTAATTGTGTAGGGCACGTGAAGTGCAGATAGCTGTAAGCTGTTAATCTGTTATTGGTAAACAACGATTAAGGCAAGTCTTTCAGTTTCTATTTTGTACTTGAACTTGATGATGAACTATTTTAAATTATTTTGCAAAGAGCATGATATGTTATTATATTGCAAGCATAAAATGTTAAAGTCAATTTATGACTACATTGATTGATTAAAGAATGTTGATTGAGTAAGGAACTCAATCTTTATATTTGTTATGTGAATTAGAGCATGTATGCCATGTTACTTTGATGATTATGAGATGTATGTTGAGCATGTTATTATGCGTTATGTGATGTATGAAAACTGTTAGGTCTTGCTGAGCTGTCGAGCTCACTCTTGTAAATAACCACTTTTGCAGGTCAAGGATGCAAGGTGATGATGCGTGCTAATTGAATGTTATGATCAATAGCGATGCAAGAAATTATTTATTCTAGATGAGTAATGTGTTTATTTTGGATGTATTATACTTGTTAAAGTTGTAAGGTAGAGCTATCCGATGTATAGTGGATATTGCTTGTGATGTAATACTTTGTATAGTAACTTAGAGGAAGCGATTCATGTAATAAAATTGAATCAAGGACATATAATGATTAAGGTTGAGATTCAGGGCAATAAAGAAAGAATTATATAAAAGTTTTTATTATTCCGCATTTTTATAATGATTGTATCATCGAATAATGATGTAAAGATAGATTAAAGTTGTATTGTTAACGATTGAGAAGGTGAATATTATTGTAAGAATTTTGGGGTATTTACACTAAGTACTATTTGAATATGAATATACATGTTATGATATTATTATATGTCAAGATAGTATGTTGATTAAATGACAATTTGTTAATTCGGCAAGCTGAATTGGTTTAAAATGTAGAATTCTATATTCTATCTTTTATGATACCATTAATAATGGTATATGAATGATAAGATAATAACTTTAAGATTTTGTTTAACCAGATAATGCCACCAAGGCGTCAAACTCGAAACCAAAGGTGAGAAGAATCTGTAAACAACGCAGAAGGACAAGCAGATCCAATGCAGAATTTTGTGAATATGATGGCACAAGCAATGCGTAATCAAGCACCGGCAGTAAGAAAAAATCAGCCAGATAATCAATTGGCGAACTTCAAAGACTTCAAGATAGTAGGACCACTTGAATTCAAAGGAACGACTGACCCTATAGAATCCCAAACTTGGGTAAAGAAAATAGAAAAAGCGTTTGTTATTGCTAGGGTAGCGGAGGAGCAAAAGACAGCTTTTGCTACCTACATGATAAAAGGGGAAGCGAACTTCTGGTGGGAGGCTAATCAAACTCGAGCTGGAGCAGAAGTGGTGACATGGACAAGGTTCAAAGAACTGTTCAACGAGAATTACTTCTCATCTAGTATGCAGGACAGGATGGATGTTAAATTTCTTGAATTGAAACAAGAAAATATGACCGTCTCAAAATACGCTGCAAAGTTTAACGAATTAGCTAAGTTTGCTCCACAACAAGTGAATACGGAGGCAAGGAAGACACAAAGGTTTGAACATGGCCTAAAACCCTGGATCTACAATAAGGTGGCGGTGTTGCAGATTAATTCGTTTGGATCATTATTGGAAAAGGCTATCATTGCCGAAGGAGGAAGTGAGGCCATGAGCCTCTATAACAAGGAAAAGAAGAATAAGGGTATGGTCGAAGGAAAAATTAAAGTGGAAGGAAACAGTGGAATTGCAAGTGGGAAAAGAAAGTGGACAAATTCTGAAAGTATTGGTAATGGTCAAGGAGGAATAAGGAAAAAGGTTGAACCGTGTGAAAATTACGGGAAGAATTACTCAGGTGAGTGTCTTAAAGGAAAGTTTGTATGCTACAAGTGCGGGCAGGAGGGACACATCTCTCCTAATTGCCCCAATCCAAGAAAGAATAGTGGTTGTTTCATCTGCGGATCAATTGTTCTTATGACAAAGGATTGTCCGAAAAGAAACGCTGATTGTGGAAATACGAATGTTGGAAAAAGCAGTGGAAAGCTGGCGATCACGTATCCAACTCCGACATGCAAGCCAACTGCGAGGACCTTCTATATGACGGTTCAAGATACGGTAGCAGCCATGGATGAAATTCTAGGTATTATTCGAATAAATTTTATTTTCTTATAAATAATAAATCATTTTATTAAGAAATTTTAAAGGAAGAATTTGAGTTCTATTAGAAATCAGATTCCGTTTAATCAGATAGATAAGCTTTATGCTGAATAAGTTAAAGTTCAGTTCAATCGAATCAGATCGAGATCTACTTACAATGAATGTGTATGTTATTTACCCTTGTGTGTATAAATTTAAAAACGGTGATTCCGGGGACGGAATCCTTATAAGGGAGGGTGAATGTAATAACCCAAGATTTTTGATATAATTAAATAAGAAACTTTGCATATAATTTTTTTTATATATTATTTTTATCAAAATAAATGTGAAAATATGTACAAGGTAAAGCATATGTGAATATGTGATAAATATATATTTATTTATTGCATGTATGATTTCGAATAAATTTTTTCGAAAAAGGAATTATTGATTATTACAAATTATATTCTTATAAGAAATTAATTTGGTAGTAAAAATATTTTATTATTTATTTTTCATAGAAATATGATTAATGTATTATTTAAATAATATATGAAATGATTCTTAGAATTATTGTAATAATTATTTTTTTAGTTTATGAATTTATCAATATTAGTTAAGTTAATTATTTTAACTTAACTAAGAGTAGTATATGATGTAAAGTGTGATTGTAGATCAAAACCCTAAATTTTGATCTATGTTATGGAATTTACTGATTTATACAATTATTGTATAATTATATTTAAAAGGAAAGTATATTTATATTATGGATAATAAGAATTTATTTTCTTAAGAAAATCTGAATATTTAATATAAGAATTGATTATATTTATATTTGAATGATATGTATGTACATTATGTGATTAATGTTAAGTGATTAATTATTAATATGAATTATATATAGTGTTTATGTGAGTGGGCATAATTTATTAAGCCAATTATAGCTATTAAGTTAATAAACTATTGGAATGTGTGATGACTTATGTGGGTTATGTAATTAATTAAATGAATATACCTTATATAATGTGTGTACATTTATTTTGTATATAAAGTTATGCAACCTAATACATATATTAGGTATTATAATTAAATAACCTAAGAGATCTATTTTATACATCTCAAATAATTAATTTTATAACCTAAATAAAGCATGTCTAATTGGGTTATAAAAATAAAGATATATGAGTGAGAGATTTACTTGCAAGTGTGTATAAGGAAACCTAATTAAATGATTAGGGAAAGAAAGAAAAAATTTAAAAGTATTGGACCTAACTTAATTTCATTGTCCAAAACATTTTATTAGAGAGCCCAACAATTTAATTGTATGGCCCAAGCTAAGCCATCTGTTAAGGAACTTATTGGACATTAAGTATGCTAAGTGGGTCTTAAAAAGAATTAAATTAGCAAGCCCAAAGAATTATATTAGCAAGCCCAAAGAATTATATTAGCAAGCCCAAAGTTTTAAAATGAGTGGCCAAAGTTTTAGCCCAAGTGGAGGAGGGCATTTTAGACATTAAGTAAACTAATTAAAGCATTAAAAGAAAATAAAATTTGGGTAAAAGGAGGCCACATGGCCGGATAGTGGAGGAGGAGAGAAATGGGTGATAAATGTAATAATTTGGTTGCTTTAGTTAGGTGTTGATATTTTAGTGGTACACCAACTTTGTTTATGCTTGCAAGTTACCACTTACTTTATGATGAAAGAGAGATGGAAGCTAGATGGTGGATGAGTATAGATATATCAAATATATCTATACTAATTTTACTAACAAACAACAGTTATTTCCTATCTCTTCCATTTCATTTTCTTAACTTAGCAAAAGCAAATAAGAGAGAGAGAATAGAGGGAATTCAGCCACTTTGGAGGAAAGAGAGGGAGAGTTTTTGATAATCTCTTAGTTATTAAATCACGTATTAGGAAGAAGAAGAAAAAGGAATCAAGCTAAGTTATAAGGAATCCATACTTAAATAGTCTAGTTTTCTTTTTAATTTGATTTGAGTTTTGATTTTTATAAAGTTTTGATCTAAGGTTTCAAAACTTTTGATTTATGTGTTTAAAAGTGTTTTTTCTTTAGATCTAACCCATTTATAGGTCAAAAATTAGATCTAAAGCATAAAAAGGGAAAATAAGTTTTCAAAAGTTAGAAAACCTAATTTTTCTTAGCCTTAGTTGTGTTAATCTTGTGTTTGATGCTTTTTGGTGAAATAGATCATGGATCATGATAGATCCATGAGTATATTTGATATTAGTTTGTGTTATGATATTTTATGATGGATTTTGTTGGTGAAGTGGTAAGGATATGGAATATTTCTTAAAAATCACAAAGTATTGAAAAATAGATTTTTGTGAAAACGAAGTACGAAATGGAAACGACCATATCTCTCATTCTACTATGAATTTTTGAGTGTGGTCAATTTTTGGGGTTAGATATATAAGTCTTCTAACTTTTTCAAGTGGAATCACTTAAAAAGGAGTTATAGATTTTTGTATGGACTGATTTTTGTAAAGGGAGCAAAATCTGAAAATGGCCAAAATGCAATCTGTCCAAATCTTCCAGGGGCAGTTTCGTCCACTTAGTTTTTGAAAAAAAATTCAATCTTTTGGGACATTAAAATATATGAGATAAAGTAGGTTGTGTGAAAAAATAAGTTCATTAAGACTTAAATTGAGCAAGTTATGACTATTTCAATATTTGTATTTTTCTGACAAAAATCGCTATAACTGGAGTTCTATAACTCCGATGGCCACGAAATTTAAATTGGATGTCCACGTTAACATGTGTAAGATCCCGCGAAGATTTGGGAATTTCTAGAGTTAAGCATGAGATAGCTAATTTCTTAAGAAATTAACTAGAAATAGATTTTTGAAAAATACTAAAGGGAGTTAAAAAATTACAGAAAAATTATTTTTGTGTATAGATTATATGTATATATGTGTGGCCAAAGGATAGACAAATAATAAGATGATTTGGTATTTTCGTGGATAGGGTATTTCAGCTTACTGAAATGAACATTTCAAGATACTGAAATGGAAAATTGAAATTTTTAGAAAAGAAAGACAGTTTGGTTTCAGCTTGCTGAAATGATGTATACAGTCTTCTGAAATCAATAATAGTTACCAAGTCATAATAAGAAACTTGTAAATGAACGAGTAAGTGTTAAGGTGTTATTTAATGTTTGATTATGTGATTACATGTTAGATAATTTACTTATAAAGTAATAATATTATAAAGTATAATGTGATATACTGATTACAAGGATACTCTTATTAATGATAGGTTTTTGTGTTAAAGATATAACTATATTGCGTAGCAGTAAGCAGCGATAAAGGCAAGTATCTCTACTCTATGCATTTACTTTATGCAATGGATCTTAGTAAGCAAGTATCTAAACCTTAAGCACTATTTTTATTTAATGCAGACAGGTATATATTATGCTAGTTTCCAACTCAATATAAATTATCAAATACAAAGCATGTTCATGAATAATTATTGTCAATTATTCATATCCGTAATGATATCCATGAGTCGTCTATGAAATTATTCTTATATTGTGGAATTTTTATTCAATTTGTTTATTGCTTATTAATATCTTATTATTTTCTTTTATTATACAAGTGTCCCCACTTGTATGAACTGTTGTATTCATGCAAGAACCCTTGAACTTGAAATTCTTTGATATGACAAATTATGTTACATATTATTAAACATTGGTATGTATTTATGGTTTAAAGATTGTCAAAGCTGTTTGACTCAGCTAGACATAATTTGAATTGTACTGTTGAATATTTTTGTTTATGATAAAGTAGTCCAACTGAATTGTTTAGTTAGGACTCCAGACTGAGTATGAACAACCCGTAATGGAGAAATTATTTTTGTGCCCAAGGCGAACAGAGTGAACGCAATTATCGTTCAAACAGATAGTATTGATCAATACATGACATAACGGGGCTGATCACCCTACATGTCCGTAAGACCAGAGCGATTTGCAGATGAATTTCTATTTAAACCTTTTCAAAAATGAAAAATAAAAGTTCATGGTCTATTGACCACTCAGTATTTATAGTCACTACGTCGTTTTAAAATTTTAAACGATTTGATATGTTATTAAGAATTGTTTCAAATGACTTCACAACTGTTGATTAGTTGTAGAAGTATATCTCAAAGAAAATATTTATTTCTTTCAGCTGATGTTTATTATCTGTTATTACTTGCTGAGCAATTGAATGCTCATTTTTGCTTTAAATTAAATATTTTCAGCTAAGCGTGATCAACCAGAAGGCTTTGGCAAAAACAAAGGGAAAGGAAAGCTGAAGGAATAAGCTTTATGGTATCTTGTGTAATAGTTAGACTTTATTAAGATGATAATATTTATTATCTATCATGTAATGAAATACTTTAAAGGTCGTGTACCTGGGATTAGACAACTCTGATATGAATATTAAGTTTGTAAATTATATTATTCCGCTCAAAGAAATGGTATCAGTGTAGCACCAAGTTCGGGTTTCAAGTACTTGGATTTGGGGGTGTCACAAATTCTTATAGTATATTGGGAGATTAGCTCTCGAACGACTTTTGGCGCCCCGATAATCGTTTCTCACTGGTTAAAATTTGATATGTTGTAGTGTATATGTATATGAACATTTACAAAGAAGTTTTACAAGAAGCAAAGTACGGTAGAGACTCCGTTTGGCTATCCTAGCATCTATTTCTCTCGTCGCGACCCTTTCTTTCTTTCTCTCTTCTTTTATAAGCTAAGGGGGAGGCCATATATATAGACTAGATTAGCCGTGGGTCTACCTTCGGCAGCCGTAGATCTACCTGCGGCTGGGCCTGGTGGGCCCCACTGTCTCAAAGTACGTGCACTCTGACCAACGCGCTATTTGCTTGAACCTTTATAACTTGCAATCCAGGAATTCGATGGAGGCATGTTATACCTTTTCGGAAAGCCCTTTTCGAGAGCTACACAATAACATGGGGCTTGACCTTTTCTGAATTCAGGAAGATGGGTCCTTGACCAGATCTTCCAGTCTTCAGAGTTATTCCATTGAGCTGTTTAACGCAATTTTCACTCGGGATTGTTGTAATTGTTCTCTGCGACCTTCTTCTCAATAATTTGATCTGATTTGATGTTAAGTTGGCAAAATTACTTTTTTGCCCTTCTGGGTTGGTTTCGGGCTTGACATGGATGCAACTGTCTTTCTCGGGGTTATCTCCTGGGTTTGACTGTTGTTGACTTTTGTCTGTCTTCAGGGCTATCTCTAAAGTTGATTTGATAATTTCTCGGGGCTGTCTCTGGGGGTCTGGTTTGATAATTTTTTGATTCTATCTCCGGGGAGTCTGGTTTGATGATTTAAACTTCCAGAGTTGTCTCTGGAAGGTAGAAGATGATTCTGCCCTCCTGCATGGATAGTAACAGGAATGCAAAATTTTGAGTGTCTACAGATGCCTCTCTTTATCATGTTTATGCTAGACACTTGAAATATGATAAATGCAAATGTAATGCAATGCATGGTATGATATGTCATGAATGTTATATGCCACTATGGGGTTAGCTACCACAGGTTGCATCAACGTCCATTCCCTGTTTTCTGCTGCGGATGACTTTCATGGCTGATACCACTGTACCTTTTTGAATTTAACGTTGAGATTGTCCTCAACACTTTCTTTTCCAGATACGCTTTCTGGTTTTACCTCCGCTGTGGATATTCCTCTTTTACGAGTGACCGCAGCGGGGATTCCTGATGCTTATCCTGCTGATGACTTGTACCAATTTATATCATCGGATCCTTCCCGATGCTAAGCTGGGGCTATTGCCAACGGTTTGTATTTCTATCCGGTTAATGCCGATGTTCCTGCCGGGGATAGAACTCTTGATACATACTCGAATGGTAGTTTACAGGGTTTGACCATCACCGAACCTCCTCGATGCCTGCTCGAACGGTAGTTTACAACGGTTGATTAAATTAATTTGATGCCTACTCGAATGGTAGTTTACAAGGTTGACCATCACTGAACCTCCTCGATGCCTACTCAAACTGTAGTTTACAACGGTCTACTGAACTGATTTGATGCCTACTTGAACGGTAGTTTATAAGGTTGACCATCACCGAACCTCCTCGATGCCTAATTAAACAAGAGTTTACAACGGTCGAATGAACTGATTTGATGCCTACTCGAAAAGTAGTTTATAAGGTTGACCATCACCAAACCTCCTCAATGCCTATTTGAAGAGTAGTTTACAACGATCGACTGAAATGATTTGATGCCTACTCGAATGGTAGTTTATAAGGTTGACCATCACCAATCCTCCTCGATGCCTACTCGAACGGTAGTTTACAACGGTCTACTGAACTGATTTGATGCCTACTCGAATGGTAGTTTACAAGGTTGACCATCACCGAACCTCCTCGGTGCCTACTCAAACGGTATTTTACAATGGTTGACTGAATTAATTTAATGCCTACTCGAACGGTAGTTTACAATGTTTGACCATCTCCAAACCTCCTCGATGCCTACTCGAACGGTAGTTTACAACGGTCGATTGAACTGATTTGATGCCTCAGCTGGAGACTTCTTTTATAATAGATTCCATCATCGGTCCTTCTCGATGAAGATAGTTTTCCACGGTCATTCTTGCCAGGTTTTCTGGAGATCATGCTGGGTTGATGCCGGTGACCTGTAATGTCAAATCCATTGATCTTGGCAGAAGTAGCTTTCAACAGTTTACAACATCGGCCCTTTCCCGATGTGACGCTGGGGTTATCACCAGCAGTTTACAACATCAGGTACTCTGATCTTTGCTGAATTAATTCTCTACGGCTTACACAATAGGACCTTTCCCGATGCTACGCTAGAGTTATCGCTAATGGTTCACACTGTCAAGTACTCATATCTTTGTCGAAGCAATTTTCAACGGTTTTCATCACCGGATCCTTCCAGAGGCTATGCTGGAGCTGTTACCAATGGTTTGAATCACCAGATCCCTCTCCAGTGCTACGCTGGAGTTGTTACCAATGGTTTACATAAGATTTTCAGACTTTCAAGTTTGACGTCCTGTTTTGGGGTTTCAGGCCCTTTTTGCTCAATCGCGTAGAACCTTTTTTGCTGATTTGACTTCTTGGCCATAGGGGACCCCACTGTAACTTAAATTTGATCGAGTTGGAGGGAGGCTGGGACCCACCCTAGGTTTTCGTAGGTAGACTCGCGGTAGACCACAGGTGGATTTATACCCCCTAGCCTTTTTGAAAAATCATTTTCAACTTGAAGTTTTTTGAAAAATGCAAAATTCTCTCTCAAATCTACTCAGTTCGGGTTGCTTTTCGCGAAATCTGTCACCATACAAACGTTCTACACAAATTCGGTAATGTTTACATCCTTTCTTTTCATGTTTTTACAGTTAGAACATTAGTTTTCATGCAGTATTAGTTTAAACGCAGTGTATCAAATCTGTATGCATAGATGACTTGATAAAAATGAACAGACCTAGTAAATACATGTATTTTACTATGCTGAACATTTCGGTATAAAAAAATTTCATTTTTATGACAGTCGATTTGCACCCTTTTTGACTGGTTTATTCATCCTATTTGACGACAAATGAGCATGGATTTTCAAATAAAAATACACATGGTAATTTAGCTGCCATGGTGAGTTTAATTTTGATGTTTTTCATATATATGAAATGCTCATGATTTTGGGTTGGTGTGCTACTGAATGGCCACCTAGTCATGCTTATGTGCATGCGAATAGTCCGTTTTACAAAGGAGACTCTGGCAAAAAAAAAATTCACGAGTCTGGGCATTTAACAAGCATGCAATTTAACCTTACTGGGGAAGTATGTTAAACTAATGCATGTTTTCACATAGCCTATTGATGAGTGGGTTTCATACATACGAATCATTTACTTTTCATGCTTAAGTCGTTGCTACTTTAGGTATTTTTAGGAGCATTATTACTTGTTTTTATTGGTTCTGTGCAGGGATAGGTTGTGCGGACGAGGTAGGAAAAACCAGTCCAAAATGAGAAAAGTCAGGCTAAACTGGACATACTCGTCTGGGCGCAGTTTTGTGTGTTAGATGTTTGCCAGGGCACAGGTGCGCCGAGGCGAAATTGTAAGGCAGGAATGTGCGCCGGGGCGAAGTGTGCGGCAGACAACTCAAAGTTTCCTTGTTCGAGTCGGATTCTGAAGATCTTTGGCTTATGGATTTGGAACACGATTAGAAGAGTATTAAAGGCAAATACAGAGATAGAGAGGACATTATAATTATCATTAACAGAACCCTACTTTGGATAGGATGTCACGTGTTGGAGAATCGAAGAAAGGCAAAAGATGCACGAAGAACACGAGGCGAGATTGGAGAAGAGTAGCACTGTACTTTCAGTTTCTATTCTCTTTCTTCATCTATTCCTATTATTCAGAATGCTAGTAACTTTGTGGATGTCAATTATTTATTCATCTAGCATGAACTAACTTACTTTTTAACTCTACAATGGAGCTTTTTGTGTAACGAAGAATTGACATGCTTCCATATTAATTTATTGAGACTATTTCCAGATTTATTGTGACACCCCCAAATTCGAGTACTTCATTTCCACAGGATTTGGTGTTCACCATCCAAATAAAACATAACTAACTGCCCGTAAGTAAGGAATGCAAAATAAATCAATAATTTACAACCTTAATAATTAAAATCTTCTTTCAAAAGAGTTACAACCTTGTCAAAAACATTCCCAGGGTTTCTAACCTTTTAACAACGCCAATGCAAAAATTAAAACATCACTTAATAAAATTAGGTTTTATTACAAATCATATCAAATATGATCAAGTCTTCACTTGTTCATCTTGCCTTTTACTTTGCTAGTTGACGGTTCGTCAACTCTCTCAACTTTGGATGCAATGGTTATATAAATGCAAGAGTGAGCAAACAAAAGCTCACTGGAAATAACAATCAATAGTGATGGCATATTACTTAATAGCTTCAACTAAATTGAATTATATTCCTATCATCGATAATCAAGAATTGAATATAGAATTTAGAATTCATCTGAGGGTCATAAGACCTTGAACTATGTCCCAGGTTGTAAGTATTTCTATGTAAACCTTTAATAGTCGTTAGACTATATGGACTCTTAAATCGTACTTAGGGGGATCAGCCCTTCGTACCATGTATTATGCACAAATATCTTAACGCTTTCACATGGTAATCCCTTATTAATAGGGTTGTTCATCTCAGTTTTTATTAACAAGTCTGCACTAAAGAATCAACTTACAATAATTTAAGAACTTGATAACAAAAGAATTATGAAATAACTGAGTCACAACAATAGACATCATGTTCAATAGTAATGCTTTAGAATTAAACATAAAGCATTTGAAAGATACAATAAAACCTTGCTTGAACAATTAAGTCAAGGTTACATTATTTTCAATAATGAACTTCAATAAGATATTTGCTCAATATGTAAATTAGAGTACTTTCTCACTTGATAACAATAGAAAATAAAATAACTTGCATAAACGTAAACAAGAAATGATAGAACAACTTGCCTCATGCGTTAGCTACACAATTAATACTCACGCTTCTCGAATACTCTACACATACCATTAGAATTGTAATGCCGATTAGCTACACTAACATTAACTTAACAAGTTAAATTCCAACTTAATTGAACACGTTATATTAGTTCAAGTTCTGACCATCATCATACACAAGTCTAAAACCACAAGTCTTTGTAAAGCAATACAACACTTAGTCAACATCTCTAGACTTTATCAAATAATAACTTAAAGTTTTCACAACTTACTTTTTAATTTGAAATCATCAAACACATGTTAAGAATATGCTATAGCAACTTGTTACGTGTCTAACACATAACCATCATCATTAGACCAAATCAGATTGGATTTCAAAGACTAAACAAACAAATAAAGTAAACTGCCTCTGCTCCGAGTCTGGCGCAGCTGCGCTTCCCTAAGCCTTGGCACTAGTGCAGCTGCACTGGTGCTCGACTCAGGAAGCTCAGCAGGCGCAGTTGCGCCGTTCCTGCCTTCGCTGCTGGCGCAGCTGCGCCGGAACGCAGACAGGAACGTTGCAGGCTGCTCTCTGCTGCACTGTTCTTCCCTAAAACTCCAACAAACGGCAATTTATGGCTACCCAACAAATATAAATCACATATATGCAACAACACACATACATAACATGACTCCAACAACAAAAATCATCTAAGCAACCAAAATCAAAGGTTTTTAAATCCAAATTTTGCTATTTTCCAAAACTCATACATTTAACTAAATAATTCACCATGGATTCAATTTTCAACCAAATCAATCCATAACACATGCATTGTTTTCGTTTTTAAAGATAATATCATAAACAACTCTCAATTTGCAGATTAAAACATAATTAAATCATCAATTTTCACTCTAAAAATCAACCAAACCATATAAACTTTCTAAGAACATAAATTCTTTATTTAAAACTTGTTTTATAATATCTTAATTTCTGAAAATCATTTATAGCATACATATAATAAATTATAAACATCTACTAATTCATATAACACTTATCTAACCAAATCATCAACTACAAATTCCAAGTATCATGAAAACTCAAATTATAGAGAACTAAACTATGAATATCAATGAAGAACAATAATTAAATTTGATTATACCTTTTAGAAGAAGAAGATGTTTATTGATGAGTGGGTTTTATACCTACGAATCGGTGTTCATTATAGCTTGAGTCTTGGTGTTTTCAGGTATTTATGTTATCATTTTACTCAGATTTATGTTACCATGTGCAGGAAGTGAAATATTTGAAGAAGTAGCATGAAAGCTTCAGTTTTAGCACATCCAAGGAGCTCCCCCGATAGGGCGGGGCCAATAGTATTAGTTCTCCCGCTGGAACGGGTCCTGGGCCAAAATTTAATGGCTGTCTAGTAGCTTCTCCAGCTGGGGCGGGGCTGTCAAGAGCCATCCTCCCGCTGGGGCAAGGAGGCGCGATTCACCAGCTGAGTTTTCGTGGCTGACTTGAATTTGGAGTAATATTAGGCATGGCAAAAGGCGGCTATTCATATGGGACTTGACCTGATGCCAGCTGTTGATCTTTTTCTTTTTCTATTCCGAGTGGGACACGGATGCAAGTGGGGCATGATTTGTGGGTTTTGGTTCTTGTGCTATAAAATGAACTTAAAGAATAATATAAAGGGGGACTAGATACAAAGAAGAAGGAAGGTTGCTAGTATATGTTGGAATAAGGGGCTTGGACTTGCTGACGTGGAGATAAAAATGAAGAGATATATATATATATATATATATATATATATATATATATATATATATAATATTAAATTAGATAATGGCAGCAGCTGCTTACTCTTCTACTTTGACTTGAATTTGGTGCAACATGTAAAGGCGGAGGACTTGGGCAATAAAGTGGAACAATGATGCTATATATAAAAGACGTAACCTGTTATAAATGGAGAAGCATAAGGAAAACGAGATTTAATCTCTTAAATTGGTGGGCTGCTAATAAAAGGTGATGTAAAAGAAGACTTCCTTCTTTAACTGGGACACGGATGCTACATGAGACAATGAAGGCTGGACTCTTTCCTAGTACACGTGACCTGTTATAAGGGAGTGGGCCAGCAGATTTCCTTATCCTATTATGACTCGGATGGGCTAGCAATTGGAAAGGCGCGGATGTCATACTGATTTGCCGAATTGGACTTTGACTTGGACTAACAACAAGGATGGTGACTTAACCTGGAAGGCACGGAGCAGCTTATATATATATATTAGATATTACTAGTTTAGGGATGATTAGAGTATTAGATTAGTTTAGTTTTAAAATAAAATAATAAACCCTAGTTGAAAGGGGATTTGGAGATTGAAGCAAGTGAAAGCCATTGGAGATCCAGATCAAGAGCAAGAAGAAGCACGAATTTGCCGGCAACAGATTTATTCTCTTCTCTACTTTTATTCTGATCTTTAATGTTTATTCAATTGTGGATAGTTTTAATTCAATATCAATGAACTAATTCTTTATTTAAGATTACAATGGATCTTATTGTGTAGTTTATTTTAATATGTTTCTCTATCTATCGTTGAGATTGTCTATTATGATTTGGACTTAACTGATTAATTGCCTAATTATCAATTACCGTGATAATCTATATGAATCAAGAGAGGATTATAGATTTAGATCTGATCATAATAGCATGTGTTTGTGATTTATGCATAAATGGAAGTCATGATTTGTGTTTAGGGTAGAAGTATGCCTTTACGCCATATGTAATCTTATAGAGAACTTGTGATTAAATCATTTTTAATTGTAATTCACATAGAGATATAGTGGATTAGTTAATTAGGGTGTCTTGCTTAACTCTATCATCTATGGATTTGAGTTAGTATATACATCGTGAGGTGGTTATATTTACTTTCGTGTTCTTGATTAACAATTTAGAATAGAGAGAATAATTGATGAGAAGTATGTTAACTTAGATGAATCAAAAAGTGAAGTTATGATCTTAAATCTCCATAATCTGAATTTAACTACTGGTAATTAGTGGTAGTTAGAAGTAGTTTACTTATAAATTGAAATCCATTCATTTAAATAAGATTGAGTTGATTTCGGGTTAGTACTTGGTGATTCTTATTAAATAATTCCTCGTGGGAACGATACTCTACTTTCGCTTTATTACTGTTGACCACGTATACTTGCGTGTTGTGTGTAACTAGAAAATACCCAACAAGTTTTTGGCACCACTGCTGGGGAATTAATTTAATAATTATTTGCCAATATTAACTTCAATCAAATTAGTCTTAATTTAAACATTTTTTTATTTTTTTTATTATAATTCTCTTCTTATATTTCTCTCTTTTCAGGTACCATGGATGACTTTGCGTATCAATGGCCATACACGAACATGACTCGACCAAGAGAAATAAGGATTAATGGACGTAATGCATTTTTTGCAGTGTCAGTACAAATTGAGGCAACTTCGAAGACGTGGGAGGTTATCGCAGCCCAACGTAGGAGAAAGATGGCAGTAATTTGCAAATATTATGCTGGAAACCATCCGGGTAATCAATGCACCGTCAGTTTTGAACCGGTACAATATAGTGGTGATTACCTCAACAACTATGCTGATCCTAACTATCACCAAGATTGGGGGTATCACCCAGATTCTTCATGGAGCTACAATTATGATGACCAATATTATGCTCCAAATCTAACATACACACCGGAATCTTCATGTCCACCTCCATTGCCAAAAGAAGAAAAATCAAAGCTGAGGGAAGAAATGTTGAAGATCATAGTAGACCTAGAGGAGAGGGGGATTCCGAGACTCATCACTACCCCAACAAATGGTCCTAACATGGATTCCAAAACTCAAACAGATAATTCACGACTGGGGGAATTGTGGTCCAAGCTCATAGCATCGAATTAAGAGAGGTAAATTCGAGATCAAAAGTTATCAACTCAAAATCTTAATAATCAGATGGAGCAAATGAACAACGTCTCAAACAACCTTCCTCCAAACACTTGGCTTTATGACATGGATGACGAAACTGACGGAGAACCCGAACCAAATCTGCGACTGGAAGAGCCACAAGATATCGAAAGTGAGGAGACAAATGGGGATAATGAAATAGAGGTCGACGAAGATTTAAATGGGTCTCCACCAAAGATCAAAGAGTCAGTCAGATTTGCAAAACCATGCCCGCTTGGTAGTCATGTTGTCAGCAAAGCTCTTTATGACATAAGAGCGAGTAAAATTTTGAAGTCATGGTGGGATGAGAAAGAGAAGATAGATGAAGAGCCCATTGTGTGTGAAAAGCATCCATGCCCCAAAGTGATCACATACACAATGGAGAAAACATCTAGCTGTGGGACATTCTTAATTGAGATCATACCTAATCAGAGCATGCTAGGTGACTTTGATGTTATGGCCATCGCCTGTAGGAACCTCCAAAAGGACAATTTATTACTAATGGATGGAGGGTTCCTCAACTTCCGAAGAGGAATTGGATAGCATTGAGCAGACAAAGTCCGGCTGAAGGACTATAAATCAAGCGCTTATTGGGAGGCAACCCAAGTTTAATTTTTATTTTTAGTTTTTAGGTTTCATATTATTTAATAAATTTTCATTTTTTTAGGATTTAATAAACTTGCTTCTATCGTGTTCACAGGTTAATCAAGTCAAACTCAAGTGTGGTGCCCGATTCATTCCAATGTGCCTAACCTATTCTTCAGACCTAGCAGACAAGGAGGAAAATTACAATATTGTCAGGGAAGTCCTCTCTTTTAATTTTTCCTATCTTAGCCATTGAGGACAATGTCTGTTTTAAGTTTGGGGGTATTTATCATGTTTAGTATTTACTTGGGCAATGTTTTGATGGAATTTGATTTTGGCCAATGATAAGTGGGTGGTTAATGTTGTTAACTCTTAGAGAATTGATGAGCATGCTTAGTCTATATTTCAACTCATTAGTTGGTTTCACACTACTTGCGAAATTTTTGAAAAATTACACATATCCATTTGTTTAGCCAGTTGGGATTGAATTTTTTTGGCTAAATGCTTATGAAAGATATCATTGCAACTTGAGAAACCTTATTTGAGCATCATTCAAAGTGAAAATTAGGTACTCACATAAGTTTGGGGGAAATCTTGGGGTATTTTTGAAAAAAAAATTGGAACATTCCCGAGTTGAGTAATTGAATCATGTGACGGGTTGAGATGGAGCGTAAAACGCACTCGTTTAAATGGAAATAGAAAGTGAGACGGAGCGTAAAATGCACTCACTAAAAAGAGAAAAAAAAAAGAACGGAAAAAAGTATGTTTTGAAGTACTTGGGAAGGGTTCATATGTGCTTAAATGTTTAAATATCCGGTTGATCCTGAAGAAATTTTTTTGTGCTTTGTCTATTTTAGCAGTGATTGATGTGATGAGAAGTTTTGAGAGTTATTTTTGAAAATCTTTTATGAGTATTGGTTGATGTTATCTAAATAATGACTAGTTTGAACATTTGGATGCACACACACACTTAAAGGATCACGTGTAGTTGTGGAAATAATGAAAGTTGTTGAAATTTTAGACATGACATTATTGTGAAATTCTCTGTGGGTTATCATTTGTTGTAACCTTTGAGGCCACTGTTCAAATTCATATTGACTAATTGCCTAAGTGGATCATTGCTAGAGAATGAATTTTTCTAAATTATGTTTTTGCTTGAGGACAAACAAAGTCTTAAGTTCGGGGGTATTTGATGAGTGGGTTTTATACCTCCAAATCGGTGTTCATTATAGCTTGAGTCTTGGTGTTTTCAGGTATTTATGTTATCATTTTACTCGGATTTACGTTACCATGTGCAGGAAGTGAAATATTTGAAGAAGTAGCATGAAAGCTTCAATTTTAGCACATCCAAGGAGCTCCCTCGCCGGGGCGGGGCCCATAGTATTAGTTCTCCCACTGGTGCGGGTCCTGGGCAAAAATTTAATGGTTGGTCAGTAGCTTCTCCCGCTGGGGCGGGGCTATCAAAAGCCATCCTCCCGCTGGGGCGGGGAGGAGCGAGTCACCAGCTGACTTTTCGTGGCTGACTTGGATTTGGAGTAATATTAGGCATGGCAAAAGGCAGCTATTCATATGGGACTTGACCTGATGCCAGCTGCTGATCTTCTTCTTTTTCTATTCTGAGTGGGACACGGATGCAAGTGGGGTATGATTTGTGGGTTTCGGTTCTTGTGCTATAAAATGAACTTAAAGCATAATATAAAGGGGGACCGGATACAAAAAAGAAGGAAGGTTGCTAGTATATTTTGGAATAAGGGGCTTGGACTTGCTGGCGTGGAGATAAAAAGGAGGATATATATATAATATATTAAATTAGATAAAGGCCGCAGCTTCTTACTCTTCTACTTTGACTTGGATTTGGTACAACATGATAAAGGAGGAGGACTTGGGCAATAAAGTGGGATAATGCTGCTATATATAAAAGACGTAACCTGTTACAAATGGAGCAGCTTAAGGAAAAGGAGATTTAACCTCTTAAATTGGTGGGTTGCTAATATAAGGTGATGTAAAAGAAGACTTCCTTTATTAAGTGGGACACGGATGCTACAAGAGACAATGAAGGCTGGACTCTTTCCTAGTGCACGTGACTTGTTATAAGGGAGTGGGCCAGCAGATTTCCTTATCCTATTATGACTCGAACGGACTAGCAATTGGTAAGGCACGGATGTCATGCTGATTTTTTGTATTGGACTTTGACTTGGACTAGGAACAAGGATGGTGACTTAACCTGGAAGACACGGATCAACTTATATATATATATTAGATATTACAAGTTTTGGAATGATTGGAGTATTAGATTAGTTTAGTTTTAAAATAAAATAATAAACCCTAGTTAAAAGGGGATTTGAAGATTGAAGCAAGCGAAAGCCATTGGAGATCCAGATCAAGAGCAAGAAGGAGCACGAATTTGCCGGCAACAGATTTATTCTCTTCCCTACTTTTATTTTGATCTTTAATGTTTATTCAATTGTGGATTCTTAGTTTTAATTCAATATCAATGAACTAATTCTTTGTTTAAGATTACAATGGATCTTATTGTGTAGTTTATTTTAATATGCTTCTCCATCAATTGTGATCTATCGTTGAGATTGTCTATTATGATTTGAACTTAACTGATTAATTGCCAAGTTATCAATTACTGTGATAATCTATACGAATCAAGAGAGGAGTATAGATTTAGATCTGATCATAATAGCATGTGTTTGTGATTTATGCATAGATGGCAATCATGATTCGTGTTTAAGGTAGAAGTATGCCTTTACGCCATTGTAATCTTATAGAGAACTTGTGATTAAATCATTTTTAATTGTAATTCACATAGAGATATAGTGGATTAGTTAATTAGGGTGTCTTGCTTAACTCTATCATCTGTGGATTTGAGTGAGTATGGTATGATGCATCGTGAGGTGGTTATAATTGCTTTCGTGTTCTTAATTAACAATTCAGAATAGAGAGAATAATTGATGAGAAGTATGTTAACTTAGATGAAGCAATAAGTGAAGTGATCTTAAATCTCCGTAATCTGAATTTAACTAGTGGTAATTAGTGGTAGTTAGAAGTAGTTTACTTATAAATTGAAATCCATTCGTTTAAATAAGATTGAGTTGGTTACAGGTTAGTACTTAGTGATTCTTTTTAAATAATTCCTCGTGGGAACGATACTCTACTTTCACTTTATTACTTGTTGACCACGTATACTTGTGTGTTGTGCGTAACTAGAAAATACCCAACAGTGATGATGATTATGTGTTTTGATTTACCAAAGTTTTCTTCTTCTTATTCTTTCTTGTTCTCTTTTTTCTCTCTTTTCTTTCTCTGCTCTTTATCTTCTCTTACTCTGATAGTCTAACTTAACGTATAATATAATATACATATAATTGATAGATATATAATATAATTATATAACATATAACTGACATCTCTATTAAGTATACATATCAGTTACTAATTTTCAAAAAATAAAAGCCATAAGGCTTGTTTGGCAAAACCCCTTTTTTTAAAAAAAATAGATTTTTAGAACTAAGGCCTTGTTTGGTAAAACATTATTAAAACAGACTTAAGGGCCTTGTTTGGTAAAACTAAATTAAAACCCTTTTTAATTTATTTAATAACTCTTTTACTACATAGTTTAAATGTCACACTTTATTTAATTAAATCTCACTATCCCAATTTAATTAAATTAAAGCTAACATCAATTAATTAAATAAAATTGCCACATAATTATAATTTACTCATTAATCATAATTTCATGTAATAAATAAGTAAATCTCTAATTTAATTATTTAAATTAAATTAGACCTTATTATAATTAAACCATTATATTCTTATTATCAAATACCATATAATATTCATCTAATTTAATTATCTCAATAAAATTAGAACTTCATCAAAAAATTACTTACACATCAATTTAATATTAAACATCAATTTAATTAATATACTGCACTTAATTACTTTACTCCACAATATAAACACATTAATTATTTATTTAACTCAATAAATAAATCAACTAAAATATTTATTTAATTCAATAAATATTTAAAATTAATATACAAAAATTCTTGTTTGTTACAATCTTCCCTCCTTAAAAGGATTTTGTCCCTAGAATCACAACTAAAAAAAATCACAACTAAAAAAAAACTCACTCGTCACATTCTTCTCCCCTTAAAAAGATTTTGTCCGTAGAATCGTTATACAATAAAATTAAGTAAATAGTTGGGGATAAGTTTTCATCATAACATCCTCGGGTTCCCACGTAGCTTCTTCAGCATTGTGGTTCCTCCAGATCACCTTAACAGAAGGTATCACTTTATTTCTAAGTACTTGCTCTTTCCTGTCTACTATCTGAACAAGAACCTCTTCATATGTTAAGTCTTTATCGAATTGCAATAGCTCATACTTTATCACATGCTTGTAATCGTGTTTGTACGATCGCAACATAAAAATATGGAAAACGTTATGTATATGATCTAACTCCGGAGGTAATGCAACCTCGTAAGCTGCCTCACCAACCCTTCGCAGTATCTCAAAAGGTCCAATGAATCTGGGACTCAATTTCCCTTTCTTGCCAAATTAAATCTTCCCCTTCTAGGGAGATACCTTCAGGAAAATAAAGCTTCCTACTTCAAACTCTCGATTCTGACGATGATAATCGACATACTTCTTCTGTCTATCCTGAGCAGCTACTAATCTTGTTCTGATCAGCTTGACAATCTCAACAGTTTATTGCACCAATTTCGATCCCAAAAGTTGTCGTTCACCAACCTCATCCCAGCATAATGGAGTCCTGCATTTCCTGCCGTACAATGCTTTGTAAGGCGGCATGCCAATACTTGCATGGTAATTGTTTTTATAGGTGAACTCCACCAATGGTAGATGATTATCCTAACTTCCTTTGAAGTCCATAATACAAGCTCTCAGCATATCCTCTAAACTCTGAATCGTTCTCCCGCTCTGGCCATCAGTCTGAAGATGGTATGCCATACTCATTCGCAATTGCGTTCCCAAGCACACCTGTAGTCGCTTTAAGAAATTCGACGTGAAACACGGATCTCTATCTGATACAATTTATATCGAAACACCGTGTCTAGAAATAATTTCCTTAACGTACAACTTCGCTAACTGATCCAAGTTGAATCTAATCCTGATAGATAAGAAATGTGTTAACTTCATTAGTCGATCAACTATAATCCATACTGCATCATAACCCTTCTGAGTCGTTGGAAGACCAAACACGAAATCCATCATGATATGTTCCCACTTCCATTCCGAAATCTCCAGCGGTTGTAAAGTCCACTTGGTCTCTAATGTTCTGCTTTGACTTTCTAACATGTTTAGCATTTCGCAACACATTCAGCCACGTCTCTCTTCATATTCAGCCACTAGAAATATTGTCTGAGATCCTGGTACATCTTCGTACTCCCAGGGTGAATCGAATATCTCGAACTGTGAGCTTCGTCCAAAATTTCCTCTTTGACTTTCTGTTGGGTTTGCTAGAAACATAAGCATGCAATCAAATTACATTAACGCTGCGGAAGGGATGAAAAATTAGATTTTAAAAATTTCGTACAAACCCTTAACCATGATCTTTCTTGTGCATCAATTATCAGTCAATACATAGAAAGAGAAGACGGAATTATACCTTTGAAGATCCAAGCTTCCTCAAGTACAAGTTCTACTCCTTTGATTCCTTTGATTCCTCTGTAGTGGCTCCTTCCCTTGATCAATGTCAGCCACCCAAATGTTTGGCCTCTAACGGTGATCCACCAAGGAAGATGAAGAACTCAGGAAGATGGGTTATTGGCATAACCCTTGTTTCTATCTCTATAGAATATGTGTACTCCCAACCCTTGGAAAAATTCACGTACCTTATTTCTGATATAAGACTCTCTTATATAGATATTAGGTTAACCCTCCTAATCCAATTAGAATAGAGTTTAATTTAATTTAATTAATTAAACACTTTTAATTAATTTATATCCTAATCTTATTAGGATTGAGAGCGAGTACTAATATTATATTAATTCCTAAACTCCTTCAGAATTAAAATAATAATAATAATAATAATAATAATAATAATAATAATAAGACTCCTCTTATTAATTTATATTTAATATTAATAAAATATTAAATAATAAACATTGAGCTATTTAATTTATTCTATCACCATAGATCAAATTAATTACAGTTAATGCATTATTACTATCATGCCATTTTCTTCTTAAATAATTCCTCTTCATTTTATGGTGTGTCCCTTTAGGTTCTCCATATTAAACCGGTTATGAATAAATCAATTAGAATAATTCTAATCTTATTTAAATAAATAAATTAAACTAATAATCTATTTAAATAAATAACATTTATTCTACAATAGGGATAAGCCTCCCTAGCGTTCAACGACTTTCTAGATAATATAAATTTCAACATTAATTATAAAAGAACCTGTGAGTTAATAGTTACCGTACAATTCAATCCTTCCACCATACAATGTCCCAATTAAGTATAAGACATGAATTTACTGTCAAGTCTTATTTTATTTAATCATATGTATTTCGATTAGAAAATGCACAACTCCAAATAATGCAAATTAGAAAGCTCTTTCTAATTTCATTCCATCTTGGCCAAGGATTCCTGGGTTGTCATTTAACGAATCACATAGGATATATCTCCTCTTTTACTAGAGGTGGTAGATTCTTTATTGATTATACATTATCTCCATATGTAACTCATTATACCCAAGCATACCCTATATATACCTTAAAAGGCCTTAAGGAATAAGTCGAAGTTTAATTTGTTACATACAAGATACTATGATGATCTTAAGTCCAAGGATCATTTGTACTACTATCACATTAGGAATTTCTATTGACAGGCGAGTAAAACTCCATTAGGTATTCCATAGCGAGTCACGTTCAGTGAACATATTCTCCAATAAGCACCTACATACTTGCTTTAGTGTCTCCACACAAATGACCATTAGATCAGTCATCCTCATTTAATTAGCAAGCAGCATATGTACCAATTTATCCGAATTTACTAATCTCCATTTTAGTAATCCCACGATTGGGAACTATTTTAGTTTTTTAAGCTTTCTAAGAATTTAGATCTCATTAGCATGATCTCATTATGATTCTAAAATCATTGCTTAGAACTATGAGTTATTTACATATTATAAAAATAGCACCATGTAGATAAATAATTGCCTTAAATGAATATTTTTATTAATAAATAAATTAGATTGTTTACAAAGTATGTGCCTTATCATCATACATGATTGGCTTGTATGCACACTACTATCAATCTCCCACTTGTACTAAAGCCAATCGTCATGGTATCCTATACCCATCTTCTCTAAGTGACGATCAAACTGCTGTTGTGTTACAGCTTTAGTAAATTGATCTGCAATGTTTTCTTGAGAGTCCACACGCTCCAAGGTGACGTCTCCTCTTTCAATGATCTCCTTGATCAAGTGAAATCGCCGCAACACGTGTTTGGATTTTTGATGAGACCTGGGTTCCTTAGCTTGTGCAACCGCTCTGGTGTTGTCACAGTAAATGGAAACTGCTTCTCCAATGCTAGGAACATCACCAAGTTCAGTTATGAACTTCTTCATCCAAACAGCTTCCTTTACAGCTTCACTTGCAGCTATATACTCTGCCTTTGTCACTGAATCAGCAACTGTATGCTACTTGGAACTCTTCCAACTCATTGCGCCTCCGTTTAGGGTAAACACATACCCTGAAACAGATTTTCTGTCATCTTGGTCTATTTGAAAACTTGAGTCCGTAAATCCCTCGAGTTTTAATTCAGACCCACCGTAGACAAGAAAAATATCTTTAGTCTTTCTCAAGTACTTTAGGATATTCTTCACTGCCTTCCAGTGCTCTTCTCCAGGATTCGACTGGTATCTACTTGTTACACTAAGTGCATGAGCAACATCCGGTCTAGTACATATCATACCGTACATGATAGATCCTATTGCAGAAGCATAAGGGATCTTACTCATACGGTCTCTCTCCTCAGGTGTCTTTGGGGCCTGTTTCTTGGAGAGATGTATTCCATGGCTCATCGGCATGAGACCTCTTTTGGAATCATCCATGCTAAATCTCTTTAGCATCGTATCAATGTATGTTCCTTGGGATAAGCCGAGCATCCTTTTAGATCTATCTCTATAGATCTTTATCCCCAAAATATAGGATGCTTCACCCAAGTCCTAATGGAGAAGTTTTTAGATAACCAGATTTTAATTAATTGTAACATAGGAATGTCATTTCCTATCAGTAATATATCGTCAACATATAATAGAAGGAATGATATTGCGCTCCCACTAGCCTTCTTGTATATATATGGTTCATCCTCATTTTTGATAAAATCAAACTCTTTGATTGTCTCATCAAAACGAATGTTCCATCTACGAGAAGCTTGCTTCAACCCATAAATGGATCGTTGTAGCTTACAGACTTGATTTGTTCCAACCTTTGAAACAAATCCCTCTAGCTATGTCATATACACATCCTCCTCAAGTTTCCCATCGAGGAAGGCTGTTTTCACGTCCATCTTCCAGATCTCATAGTTGTTATAAGCTACAATCGCAAGCAAAATCCGAATGGACTTGAGTATAGCTACTGGTGAGAAGGTTTCATCATAGTCAACTCCTTATCTTTGTTTGAAACATTTTGCAACTAGTCGGGCCTTATGGGTCTCTACCTTCCCGTCTGCTCTAGTCTTTCTTTTAAAGACCCATTTACACCCAATAGGCTTAATGCCTTCAGGTGGTGAAACCAAAGTCCATACTTTGTTTTCATACATGGAGTCCATTTCAGATTTCATGGCTTCAAGCCACTTACCTGAGTCTTTATTACTCATAGCCTGTTCGTAATTCAATGGATCACCATCATTCATGATGTGTACCTCATCGTTATCCTTTATAATGAATCCATACCTCTCAGGTATCTTCGGTACTCTTCCATATTTACGAACATGGTGTGGTACAGTAGGTTCTTCTACTTGGTCAGGTACCTGACTTTGATCCGTGGTAATTTGTGGTTCTTGAACTTCTTCAAGATATATCTTACTCCCACTGACCCCTTCATGGATAAACTCCTTTTCCAAGAAGGCAGCATGTTTCGCAACAAACACCTTTAAATCAGTTGGATGATAGAAATAATGCCCTAAAGTTTCTTTAGGGTATCCCATAAATCAACACATATCGAATTTAGTCTGTAGCTTATCATGCTCAAACTTTTTGACATAAGCTGGATAACCCTAAGTCTTAACATGCTTAAGATTTGGTTTCCTCCCCTTCCACATCTCATATGGAGTATTTGGGGCGGATTTGGTAGATACCTTGTTAAGTAGATATGCAGCCGTTTCTAGGGCATAACCCCAGAAGAAATTGGAAGGTCGGTAAAACTCATCATGGATCAAATCATGTCCAACAGTGTTCGATTTCTCCTTTCAGATACTCCATTTAACTGTGGTGTACCTGGAGGAGTCCATTGTGAGATTATACCATTTTCTTTGAGACAATTGAGAAAGTCACCGCTTAAGTATTCTCCACCTCGATCTGATCGAAGTATCTTAATACTCTTGCCCGTTTGTTTCTCTACTTCACTTCTGAGCTCTTTGAACTTTTCAAATGATTGTGATTTGTATTTCATTAAATACACATATCCAAATCTTAAGTGATCATCAGTGAAAGTAATAAAATAAGAATACCCACCCCGTGCACTTGTTGTCATAGGTCCACAGACGTCTGTGTGAATCAATGCCAACAACTCTGTAACTCTTTCTCCTTTTCCACTAAAAGGAGATTTAGTCATTTTACCCATGAGACAAGATTCACAAGTTGGATATGATTCATAATCGGATAGCTCTAGGAGCCCATCTTTATGCAACTTGGATAATCTTGTTTAATTGATATGACCGAGTCTACAGTGCCACATGTAGGTATAATTAATATCATATCTTTTCCTTTTCTTAGTTTGTTCAATTTAAAATATATTTTCTTGTAAGTCAAGTGTATAAAGTCCATTTCGCAAATTTCCAATACCATATAAAACATCATCTTTATAAATAGAACAACCATTATTCTTTACAACAACGTTAAATCCTTCCATATCCAATACAGAAATTGAAATAATGTTTTTAATAATATTCAGAACATAATAACAATTATTAAGATAAATGGACTTGCCCGAAGGCATTGCTAAACAATAAGTTCCTATAGCTAATGCAGCAACCTTTGCTTCATTCCCCACTCGTAGGATCACCTCATCATTGTTCAGCTTTCTACTTCTGACCAGTCCCTGCACAGTGTTACATATGTGAAAACCACAGCCGGTATCCAATACCCAAGTAGAATTATGACTTTCAGAAAAATTAATTTCAATCATAAACAAACCTTGATTGGAAGTCGAAGCTTCTCCAAGCTTCTTATCTGCTAGAAATTTCTTGCAGTTCCTTTTACAATGTCTCGGCTCATTGCAATGAAAGCACATTCCTTTAGCTGGTTTAAGTTTCTTTTGTTCCTTTTCTTTCCCCTTTCCATTAGCCTTCTTGGATTTCTTCTTTTCAGAAGATACCTTGGGCCTCTTCCTTTTATTGGAAGAATCCACCATCAAGATATGGTTCTTCTTAGATGGAAAGTGACCTTCTACTGTTTTCAGCATGTTAAGCAGCTTAGGCAAGCAGACATCTAGCTTATTCATGTGAAAATTAACCATAAACTGCGAGAAGGTCTCAGGGAGTGACTGCAAGACCAAGTCTTGACTCAACTCCCCATCCATGACGAACCCAAGTTGTCCAAGGTGTTCAATCAAATTGATCACTTTCAGGACATGAGCCTCGACGGCAGTACCCTCGATCATCCGAGACCGGAAGAGTTCCTTAGATATCTCATATCTAGAAGTCCTAATCTGTTTGCCATACAACTCCTTGAGGTGAAGCAGCATAGCAGGAGCATCCATTTTTTCGTGCTGACGTTGAAGCTCGTTATTCATGGATGCGAGCATGATGCATTGAACCACAGATGCATCATCTTGCCACTTATTGAAAGTGGCAATCTCTTCCTCAGAGGCTGTTTCCAAAACAGATTCAAGGACAGTTGAATTTAGGACATAAGAAATCTTTTTAGCAGTGAGAACAATTCTCAGATTTCTTAGTCAGTCCTCATAATTCGGCCAGGTAATCTTATTTGCATCAAGTATGCTTCGTAGTGAGATTAGTGATTTAGACATTTTTAAAATTTTGCATGTGAAAAAGACAATATTTTAGCAAACATTCATTTTATTAACTTTGCATACCAAAATAAATTTAGATCTTTATTTTAAATTGATATCTCCCACTATTTTCATCAAACTATATTACCCTTACTTATATAGTTCGGCAACATCTAATTAAAGATTTGCTAGTGAGAATAAGGATCCCATTTCAAATGTATATAACCTTGTGGATAGCACAACAAGCAATATACAAATAAATAGGTAGACAACTCTTGTCAATTACATCACCATGTAACTCCTTTTATTTTGCCTCTTAAATCATAATGGTCAAGTAGTGTGTACATTCGAACTAAAATGATTTAAGTTAAGTCCAGCCTAGCACTTCCATAAATTCAAAAAAGAAAAATGTGCGTCCTTGTGGATAGCACAACAAGAATAGATCGTTCAATTTTCTTGATAAGCATCAAATGTGATTAATTAACATCTTAAATACTCAATACTAGTCCTTGTGGATAGCACAACAAGCTCATATTAAATATGTAATACTCTATTAATTAATCATGCTAGAAGGCGACGTTCGATATTCCAAATATCTTTGAACGCTTCAGACTTAATCTTGTTTCTTTGAGGGGTTTGTTATTATTTGTCTAATCTTGTTTAGCACGCATGCACATATATATATAAAATACGCGTCATTTTATTAAACATGCAAAACATGTTTGCATAAAATATAATATATATAATATTTAGCATGCAATATAGATTACTATATTCTACCCGGATTAATTATGAACTTTTATTCTAGTTTGGTTCACTAGAGCTACCAAGTGAACCAAAAGGTCAAACCTAGGAGTGCAAGAATAAAATTTAAATATAACTATTACACTTAAACCCGGGCTCCATACAAATGGGTCTTCAAGCGCTCCTTGCTCCTTGATCTCCTGTTTCATAAAAAATTCTAACTAATCCTATTACAAAAACTATTTCATTTAAATAGAAACCTTGATCAACAGTCAAGGGGAAGTACATAGGAGAGAGATAGAATTTACAACAAGAAGAAAACCAGAAAAGACGAGGTACGCAGACCCCATTTTATAAAACCCATACATTCAAGCATTCATCCAAAATAAAATCCAATCACATTGGTCATAGTCCATAATCAATCCCTTTTATTAACATACATATCATCAGACGTATCAATAAAACTTATTCATCTCATGAAAGTAAATTCATTCCATAAATGTATTAATATCAGTTAATGGGCAAAAGTTTGCTAAACTTTGTTTTTGGAAAAAAAAAATAAACTCCTTCATTTCATTCAAAAATAAATCCAAATTAAACTCTTTAATTTTAGCAATTCTGAAATTATATTTCATATAAAATAAACATTTTTATTTAAAACCTTTATTAATTAAATAAAACATTTATTTAATTAAAGAAAACAAGAAAAATTTTATGTATCTGTCAAGGGGCGCAGCTGCGCTCGAAAAGCATAGGGAACCGGCGTAGCTGCGCAGCACAAAAAATTTGGATTCGACACCGGCGCAGCTGCGCAGCAAGAGGAGCTAGCACCGGCGCAGTTGCGCAGCATCGCAGAAACATAAATTTTCTTTTGCTCAAGAACTCGATCAAATCACATATTATACATGTATGGAATCACATAGACTGACAATTAGCACAAGATTGGATCTGATACCACTGTTGGATTTGCTAGAAACATAAGCATGCAATCAAATTACATTAACGCAGAGGAAGGGATGAAAAATTATATTTTAAAAATTTCTTACAAATCCTTAACCATGATCTTTCTTGTGCATTAATTATCAGTTAATATATAGAAACAGAAGAAAAAATTATACCTTTGAAGATCCAAGCTTCCTCAGGTACAAGTTCTACTACTTTGATTCCTCTGATTCCTCTGTAGTGGCTCCTTCCCTTGATCAATGTCAGCCACCCAAATGTTTGGCCTCTAACGGTGATCTACCAAGGAAGATGAAGAACTCAGGAAGATGGGTTATTGGCTTAACCCTTGTTTCTATCTCTAGAGAATATGTGTACTTCCAACCCTTGGAAAAATTCACGTACCTTATTTCTGATATAAGACTCTTTTATATAGATATTAGGTTAACCCTCCTAATCCAATTAGAATAGGGTTTTATTTAATTTAATTAATTAAACACTTTTAATTAATTTATATTCCTAATCTTATTAGGATTGAGAGAGAGTACTAATATTATATTAATTCCTAAACTCCTTTAGAATTAAAATAATAATAATAATAATAATAATAATATTAATATTAATAAGACTCCTCTTATTAATTTATATTTAATATTTCTAAAATATTAAATAATAAACATTAAGCTATTTAATTTATTCTATCACCATAGATTAAATTAATTACACTTAATGCATTATTACTATCATGCCATTTTCTTCTTAAATAATTCCTTTTCCTTTTATGGTGTTACCCTTTAGGTTCTCCATATTAAACCGGTTGTGAATAAATTAATTAGAACAATTCTAATTTTATTTAAAAATATAAATTAAACTAATAATCTATTTAAATAAATAACATTTATTCTACGATAGGGATAAGCCTCCCCAGCGTTCAACGACTTTCTAGATAATATAGATTTCAACATTAATCATAAAAGAACCTGTGAGTTAATAGTTACCGTACAATTCAATCCTTACACCATACAATGTCCCAATTAAATATAAGACATGGATTTACTGTCAAGTCTTATTTTATTTAATCATATGTATTTCGATTAGAGAATGCACAACTCCAAATAATGCAAACTTGAAACCTCTTTCTAATTTTATTCCACCTTGGCCAAGGATTCTTGGGTTGTCATTTAACGAATCATATATGATATATCTCCTCTTTTACTAGAGGTGGTAGATTCTTTATTGATCATACATTATCTCCATATGTAATTTATTATACCCAAGCATACCCTATATATACCTTAAAAGGCCTTAAGGAATAAGTCAAAGTATAATTTGTTACATACAAGTCCAAGGATCACTTGTACTACTATCACATTAGGAATTCTTATTGACAGGCGAGTAAAACTCCATTATGTATTCCATAGCGAGTCACGTCCAATGAACTTATTCTCTAATAAGCACCTACGTACTTTCTTTAGTGTCTCCACACAAATGACCATGAGATTCAGTCATCCTCATCTAATGAGCAAGCAACATATGTACCAATCTATCCGGATTTACTAATTCCCATTTTAGTAATCCCATGATTGGGAACTATTTTAGTTTTTTAAGCTTTCTAAGAATTTAGATCTCATTAGCATGATCTCATCATGATTCTAAAATTATTGCTTAAAACTATAGGTTATTTACATATTATAAAAACAGCATCATGTAGATAAATAAATGCCTTAAATGAATATTTTATTAATAAATAACTAAGATTGTTTAAAAAGTATGTACTTTATCATCATACATGATTGGCTTGTATGCACACTACTATCATTTTCGGTACTCGTGGTACCCAAATCCTCCCTTCAAACTGTAGCAGTCCATTATTATCAATATTGAACTTTATCTTTTCACCATCGGTTACTCTCTTTCGGATCTTCTCGCACTCCTCATCCTGTAGTTGTGCCTCTTTCATCTTGTTCACCAAGGTTGAACCAGCAGTTACTTGAAATAATTTCTCATCTTATTCCTTCAGATACCTAACTTCCAGCTCCAACTTAGCCATCTCACTTACCAACTGTTCATGAGCAGTTAATAACATTACCTTCTCCCGACCCTTTCTGCTTAAGGCATCGGCAACAACATTAGCTTTACTTGGATGGTAAAGAATCTCCCAATCGTAGTCCTTAATAAGCTCCAACCATCTCCTTTGACGCATATTAAAATCTTTCTGTGTAAAGATGTATTTTAGACTTTTATGATCTGTGTATATCTCACACTTTTCTCTATATAGGTAGTGTCTCCATATCTTCAGAGCAAACACTACTGCTGCCAATTCCAAGTCAATGGTCAGATGCCCTTTCTTATAATCCTTCATTTGATGTGATGCATCTGCATCAACACACAGCCTAATCCTTTATGTGAAGCATCACTGTATACCACGAAATTTCATGTACTATCCGATAAAGACAACACAGGCGCAGTACTCAACCTCTTCTTCAGTTCATGAAAACTCTCCTTACACATTTCCGTCCAAACGAACTTCACCGTTTTCCAAGTCAAATTAGTCAACGGAGTTGCGATTTTGGAAAAATCTTGAATAAATCTTCTGTAGTAACCTGCCAATCCCAAGAAACTCCTTATTTCTGATTCTATCTTCGGCTGATCCCAATTTATCACAGCTTCAACCTTCGACAGATCTATTAAAATCCCATCTTTGTCAATCACGTGGCCAAGAAATTGCACACGTTCTAACCAGAATTCACACTTCAAGAACTTCGCATACAACTTCTCCCTCCTCAGCGATTCCAATGTCAACCTCAAATGCTCAGTGTGTTCCTCCTTAGTTTTGGAATAGACCAAAATGTCATCTATGAACACCACTACGAACTTGTTCAGAAACGGCTTAAACACCCAATTCATTAGGTCCATAAATGTCGCAGGTGCATTCGTTAGACCAAATGATATCACCAAGAACTTGTAATGTCTATACCGAGTTCAAAATGCCGTCTTCGGTACATCTTCTTTTCTTACCTTCAACTGATGATATCCACTTCTCAAATCTATTTTCGAGAAGTATCTAGCACCTTTCAGTTGATCGAACAAGTCATCGATCCTAGGTAAAGGATACTTATTCTTGATTGTGACTTTATTTAATTCCCTATAGTCAATGCCTCACATCGATCCATCCTTCTTCTTAACGAACAATACCGGCGCTCCCTATGGTGACACGCTCGGCTGAATATACTTCTTATCCAGCAATTCCTGCAGTTGAACCATCAACTCCTTCATCTCTACAACTTTTGACGCAAGGCTGTGTGGGATATCTAGCCTACATAGTAGATACACGTAAAGAGAGCCCGGAGATAGAAGAGATACCAGTGGTTAGGGAGTTTGTGGATGTGTTTCAGGACGATTTTCTAGGACTTCCACCAGATGGGGAGATAGAGTTCGTGATCAACTTAGTGCCGAAAATTGCTCCAATTTTGAAAGCTCCGTACCGAATGGCTCCAGTCGAGATGAAGGAACTGATGGTTCAACTTCAAGAATTGCTGGGCAAGAAGTATATTCAACCGAGCATTTCACCGTGGGGAGCGCCAGTTTTATTCGTGAAGAAGAAAGATGGATCGATGAGACTTTGCATTGATTATAGGGAATTGAACAAAGTTACGATCAAGAATAGGTATCCTTTACCTAGGATCGATGACTTGTTTGATCAACTGAAGGGTGCTAGATACTTCTCGAAAATCAATTTGAGGAGTGGGTATCATCAATTGAAGGTAAGGAGAGAAGATATACCGAAAACAGCTTTCAGAACTCGGTATGGACATTACAAGTTCTTAATGATGTCATTTGGTCTAACGAATGCCCCAGCTGTATTTATGGACTTAATGAACAGGGTGTTTAAGCTGTTCCTAGATAAGTTCGTAGTGGTGTTCATAGATGACATCCTGGTTTATTCTAAGACAGAGGAGGAACACACCAAACATTTAAGGCTGACGTTGGAATCGCTGAGACGAGAAAAAGCTGTATGCAAAATTCTCAAAATGCGAATTCTAGTTGGAACGTGTGCAATTTCTTAGCCACGTAATCGACATGGGATTTCGGTAGATCCGTTGAAGGTTGAAGCCGTAATGAATTAGGATCAGCCGAAGACACCGTCTAAAGTTAGGAGTTTCTTGGGATTGGTGGGTTATTAACTGAAGATTTATTCAGGACTTTTCCAAGATCGCAACTCCGTTGACGAATTTGACTCGTAAGACAGTTAAATTTGTTTGGACGAAAAAATGTGAGGAGAGTTTTCAGGAGTTGAAGAAGAGGCAGAGTATTGCGCCTGTGTTATCATTACCGGATAGTACGGGGAATTTCGTAGTATATAGTGATGCCTCACATAAGGGATTAGGCTGTGTGCTGATGCAGAGTGGCAAAGTCATTGTCTATGCGTTATGTCAGCTGAAGGACTACGAGAAAGGGTATCCGACCCATGACTTGGGGTTGGCAACAGTAGTGTTTGCTCTGAAGATTTGGAGACACTACCTATATGAAGAAAAGTGTGAGATATACACAGATCACAAGAGTCTGAAGTATATCTTTACACAAAAGGATTTGAACATACGCCAGAGGAGATGGTTGGAATTGATCAAGGACTACGACTGCGAAATACTTTACCATCAGGGTAAAGCTAACGTCATCGCCAACGCTTTGAGCAAAAAAGGTCGGGAGAAGCTGAACATGTGAACTGATCCGGATCAGTTGATAGAATATATGACTAGATTAGAGCTAGAAGTGAAGTTTCTGAACGAGTCAGATGAGAAGTTGTTTCAAGTAACTACTGGTTCTACTCTGGTAGACAAAGTGAAAGAAGCACAACTTCACGACGAAGAATGCGAGAAGATTCGGAAAATAATAGCCGATGGTGAAGAGTTCAAGTTCAAGATTGATAACAAAGGGCTGCTACGATTTGAAGGAAGAATCTGGGTACCGCCAGTACCAGACGTCAAAGAGGAGATTTTGAACGAATCTCACAATTCGAGATATTTGATTCACCCTGGGAGTACAAAGATGTACCAGGATCTCAGACACCATTTCTGGTGGCCAAATATGAAGAGGGACGTTGCTGAATGCGTTGCGAAATGTCTAACATGCCAGAAAGTTAAAGTAGGACATCAGAGACCTAGCGGATTGCTACTACCGTTGGAGATTCCAGAATGGAAGTGGGAGCAAATCACGATGGATTTTATGGTTGGTCTTCCAGTGACTTAGAATGGCTTTGAAGCAATATGGGTGATTGTGGATCGACTGACGAAGTCAGCCCACTTTTTACTGATCACGATTAAGTACAACTTGGATTAGTTAGCGAAGCTGTATGTGAAGGAAATCATTTCTCGACACGGTGTTTTGGTGTCAATTATGTCTGACAGAGATTCGCATTTTACGTTGAATTTCTAGAAGCATTTGCAAGAGTGTCTGGGAACACAATTGCGAATGAGTACATCGTACCATCCTCAGACCGACGGCCAGAGCAAGAGAACGATTCAGATGCTAGAGGATATGCTTAGAGCTTGCGTTATGGACTTCGAAGGAAGATGGGATAATCATCTATCGTTAGTGGAGTTCACCTACAATAATAGCTATCACGCGAGTATCGACATGCCACCTTACGAAGCGTTATAAGATAGGAAATGTAGAACGCCTTTGTGCTGGGATGAAGTCGTTGAACGTCAACTGTTGGGACCAGAACTGGTACAACAAATCGCCAAAATCGTGAAGATGATCAAAATAAGATTGGTTGTTGCTCAAGACAGACAAAAGAAGAATGCCGATCAACATCGACAGAATTGAGAATTGTTACCAGGGAGCTTCATTTTCCTAAAGGTATCTCCCTGGAAGGGGAAGATTAGATTTGGCAAGAAGGGAAAGTTGAGTCCCCGATTTATTGGACATTTCGAGGTACTATGAAAGGTGGGCGAGGTAGCTTACGAGGTGGCGTTATCTCCGGAGCTAGAAAATATACATAACGTCTTCCATATTTCTGTGTTGAGACCTTACAAGCACGACTACAAACATGTAATAGAATACGAGCCTTTACAATTCGATAAAGACTTAACTTATGAAGAAGTGCCTGTTCAAATAGTTGATAGAAAAGAATAAATACTTAGAAATAAAGTGATACCTTCTGTTAAGGTAATCTGGAGGAACCACAGTACTGAAGAAGCTACGTGGGAACTCGAAGATGTTATGATGAAATTTTATTCGCAATTATTTTCTTAGTTTTGTGAAACCGCTTATGTACCGATTCTGGGGACAGAATCCTTTAAAGGGGGGAAGAATGTAATAGACGAGATTTTTTTTATGTGTGATTTTGGGGATAGAATCCTTTTAAGGAGGAAAGATTGTAACGATTGAGATTTTATATAATTATTTTTAATATTTATTGAGTAAATAAATATTTTATGTGAATTATTTATTGAGTTGAATAAATAAATTATGTGATTTGTGGAGTGATTTAATTAAGAGTTATATATTAATTAAATGAATATTTAATATTTAATTTAATTGATGTATATTAATTTTATAATATAGTTCTAATTTAATTGAGATACTTAAATTAGATGAGATATGTGATGAGTGTTACATGAATTATAATTAGCGAGTAATTATAATCATGTGCAATTTTTATGTGATTAATTGATGTTAGATTTTAATTGATTAAATAAGAATATTAAAGATTTAATTAATTAAAGTGTAACATTAAAGTATGCTGTTAAAATGATTTATTAAAATAAAGAAACGAATTTTAAATGGTTTTAACCAAACAAGGCCCTTACTTTTATTTTAAAAGATTTTTGCCAAACGGGGCCCTAACTATCAAAAAGCTGTTTTTAAATAAACTGTTTACCAAACAAAGCCTTAAGGGTTTTTGAATTTTAAAACTTACGTAACTGATATACTTAATAAGGGTATTATTATTTTGTCAGTTATTATTATATCGTATAATATTATATCAGTTATATAGTTTACGCTAAGTTAGTCTAAGCCTAAAATAAAATAAAAGAGAAGGAGAGAAAGAGCAGAGAAGAAGAATTACAGAGAAAAGTTAGAAGAGAAAGCAAGGAAGAGCTTAAGCAAGCATCATCTCCTTCTTCACTAACGACTAGCTAAAGGGTAATTTATAATCTCTACCCTTATAATTATAGAATTCAATTCATATGTTAATTGTATTTTATTCTCTGTCAAAGTGAATTTTCATAAAAATTAGGGATAATCATGAATTGTATATATATATATATATATATATATATAGTATTCATCTGTTGGGAGAGTATTACATTAACTAGTTATCTTGTTTGCCTATAAATTGAACCTTCCCTTCCTCTTATTTCAATTGCTGAGGTTTTATATTGATTTAAGGGAGAGTAGCATAGTAGCATTATATAATTTGATAGCAACAAGTTCTGTTTCTTTTTTGCAGAGGTATACTTTCTACCATTCTCATTCTTGTTCAATCAATGGCAAATTCTTGTTTATGCTATTTAGATGTTAATTGAATTATGAAGTATGCTTGTTAGGTGTGGTGTAAGTTAGTAAACATGTTAGCTATATATTGTGACTGGTCAAGAATGATTTCGTTGGAATTTTCTGTATTGGGTTTATGGTTAGTGCCGAAAACATCCTGTTCTTGGATTAGCCGGATATCGGCGCAGCTGCGCCGGGTTTATACCTGGTGCCTGCGCAGCTGCGCAGGTTCCTGTGACCAGATTTTGTTTTCTGCTTCTGTTAAGCTGCTGTGATAACAGTTGGTATCTATTTGGACATGCATAAAAGATTATGTTAATTCATAGTACATGTTCCTTGATGCCTACATACAAAATTTTGACCATGTAGTACATGTTATGGAAAGAAAGCTTATATTTTTGAAATGAACCTAGACTAGTTAAAGTGGACTTTGTCATAAACTTAGCATATGTACATTCTAATTTTTCAGGCATGATAATATAATGTGGAGATGCATGAAAGATGTATTACCTTGTGTATATAGGTATCATAATATAACTTGAACATGTGGACCTTAATAGTGAACATTTCTAATGAAACATATGAGTTTTAAGGATGAATGTTAGCATGAACGCATTTTGTATATTCTGATTTTTGGCAGGCACGATAGTATGATTTATATGAACATAGGATGCATGATTAGAGTATGAAACACACTAGCATACGAGATTGATGGATTTAAGAAGTTTTCAAGGAAAACTTAAGTAAACTTAACCAATAATTTTGTCTTGTGATATGAGAGCATTCATGTGTCTTTGGTATGTATTTCTAATGCAAGTGAGTCATAGTTACAAAACACTTGATTATACTAAACGACCTTTGTGGACTTAGTATACTTTTGAAAGAGAAAATTAGAATGTGAAAGCTAACTAGCATTGATTACCATGTGAATATATTATGATCATGCGAGCATGTGTATTAGAGTTCGTTATGCCTATAAGCTTATTCTCGCTTGGTCAAAGCGTGAATTTCGCATATACACATATTCATAAGAAATGAATTTCTGAAGCACGAACTACGTGATTAAAGTATATCTGTGTAGTATACTCGAGCATACATATTAAGTATTGTTTGACCTTGTTATGCGATAACATGACTTTAGTAACCAATCTTGAAGCATGAACTTCTATTGTTTAAAGTATGTGAATGTCCGACATAAAAATATGTGGTCTTGAAGTGAACATAGAATGAACATGTTAGCTTTCGAACTTGAAATTATAAAACTTATAAACTTGTGTGTTGATTTATAACTTGAAGTGCTATGTGTTCAAGCCTATATTGATGCATAGTAACTAGATAATCTAAAGTTATTAAATCTAATACATGAGTAGATTGACTTACGTGAACTATGTGCTAGAATTATATGATAAGTAGATGTTTTTTAAGTGTAGACTTATATTAGTTTATACTAATTGGAGAGATCGACTTGTTATTATTAGGTCGTTCCAATGCCATTTAAATTAAAGCTAGAATTATTTATAGCTGAGCAAACAGGCAAGTTCCCTATCTTCCTCAAGTTATATTTGAGCAAGTTTCCTAGACCCTTGCATTACTTTATTCAACAGATATTGTAAGCAAGTTTCCTAACTTCAGTTGATTGTTATATTGAATGCAAGTATCCTAAATTCTTGTACTACCTTATTCAATGAACCGTGTAAGCGAGTTTCTAAACTTCACTTATTTTTGGTGAAAGTTTCCTATCCTTCTCATATTGTATTGAGCAAGTTATTATTGTATTGTGCAAGTTCCCCGAACTTCACATTTTGAGTATTGTGAAAGTTCCCCGAACTTCACACTTTGGTTATTGTGAAAGTTCCCCGAACTTCATATTTTTAGTATTGTGAAAGTTCCCCGAACTTCACACTTTGGTTATTGTGAAAGTTTGCCGAACTTCACATTTTGAGTATTGTGAAAGTTCCCCGAACTTCTCATTTTGAGTATTGTGAAAGTTCCCCGAACTTCACACTTTGGTTATTTTGCAAATTCCCGAACTTCATTTCTTTATTATGCAAGTTTTCTAAACTTATACAAACTCGTATATTGTGCAAGTATCTTATCTTTGTGTTTACCTAACTCAAAGAACGTTGTAAGCAAATATCCTAACCTATGCATTTACTTTATGCAAGGGATCTATTATGGTGAAATTCCCCGAATTTAACTCTTTGATGTTGTAAGTGTCTAAGCCTATGCATTTATTTTATGCAAGGAATCTATTATCGTGCAAGTTCCCCGAACTTCACATTTGAGTATTATGCAAGTTCCCCGAAATTCACACATTGAGTATTGTGCAAGTTCGCCGAACTTCACACGTTGAGTATTGTGCAAGTTCCCCGAACTTACACAAATTCATATATTGTGTAAATTCTAAACTTCACTTTGTGCAAGTTCTCTATCCTTCTCATATTGTATTAAGTAGGTTATTGTTGAATCGAAAGTTGTTTACTTAATTGCTTGAACTTTATTTCCATGCATGTTATTTAGTGGTTTAATTACTTATCAATTATTCCACATTGATATTATTGATGCCCGCACCTAGTGCATTTGAGCTCGTACAGTCTTGAACTTGTACATTATTCAAGGTCCTAAATTTCTCGAACTATGTCAGTAAGAGTCTGAACCTTTGCTCGGTCAGACTAGTGTATGAAGTTTTCTTTGAAGCTATCCAAACCAATTGATGGTAAGGATAAACGGAACAGAACACCCCTCATATATAGGAGTGTGCCCAGGTATCTAATATATATGATACGAGTAAGCAGATATAAGTGTTATGCATATTCACGTTGTGCCCGAGGATGATCTTCTCGAGGTACTTAGTTTCTGTAGCCAGAAGCCAGTAATCCCAAAAGGGTCAATTAGCTATTGAACCCATTGGAAAGTTATAGTTCAGAGTCTACTCGACTATCAGTCATTCTAAAGGCAATTATTATCTTTGCTTTTAATAGTCATATTATTGAATCTTTCAGATATTCATAGTGTTGAATCATGCAGGTTGTTGAATCTTACATATATTCATATTGTTGAATCTTTCAGATATTCATATTATTGAAACATATAGATTGTTGAATCATTCTAACATTCATATTATTGAATCTTTAAGATATTCATTTTGTTGAAATTGTTGTTAGATATTTTTCCATTCATCATGATATATCCGTTAGTGTTGTATTTAAACTTGCTGAGCAAACTTGTTGCTCATTCTTGCTATATCATGACTTATATTGCAGCTAAGTTCGAGCCCTCAAGGAAGGACAAGGGTAAAGAAAAGATATAGGATGGTTTGCAAGGAGCAGACTTTGTCTTTATGATTTGTCTAATTACTGTTAATGTTATATGAACCCTAATGTTTATTGTAGGGTATGTTTGTATTAATGTATTAAGGTTATCAAATCTTGGGACTAGTAACACCTTTTGAATGAACGACGTACATTTATTATATTCTGCATTTTAGTTATCGTATGTTACTTAAAAGTGGATGTTAGCATTGTTTCGTGGCGACCGGACCGGGGTCAGAGGACCCGAATTCGGGGGTGTCACAGGTTGGTATCAAAGCTTTAGGTTATAAACGTTAGGAATGCAAAACCTAAGTTATAACCTTAGTAGAAAACTCAAGTAGAGTTTGTAAGTGATGGATTGAGGATATCCATCGAGTCTTATTGTGATACTAAAGTTGTTTATTTAAATCAGCTATGATTGAGAGACGTCCTAACTTCTTAATGCTAACATGGATATCATATCACATAAAGCCTATTATTTTCTTCCTGTCATCAGGATCATGCCGCCTAGGGGATTTTCGCAGAACCAGAGGAAGGAAGGATCTGTTCGCAATGGTGGAGGGAGAAATGTCGACCCAATGCAGAGCTTCGTTAACCTATTAATAGAAGCAATGCAAAACATAACCCCGCTAGCAGCTGAGCAGCCAGGACATTACTTGGCTAGCTTTAAGGACTTTAAATTGGTAGGACCACTAGAATTTCGGGAAACCTTGGACCCAATTGAAGCCCAGACATGGGTAGAAGAAATTGAGAAGGTGTTTGAGGTCCCACGGGTGGTCGAGGCACAGAAGACGAGTTTTGCCACATTCATGATGAAGGGCGAAGCTAATAATTGGTGGAAACCCAATAAAGGACTAGTAGGCGAAGAAGTTATTATGTGGGACAGATTTAAGAATTTCTTTTCGGAGAATACACAACAAGATATGGAAGTTAAGTTTCTGGAGCTGAGACAAGGAGGTATGTCAGTCGCAGAGAACGCGGCAAGATTTAAAAAGTAGGCTCGATTCACCTCGCATCAGGTGGATACGGAGGCCAGGAAAACAGAGAGATTTGAATTAGGATTGAAACCATGGGTGCTGAAGGTAGTAGATGTATTGAATATTAAGACCTTTTCTGATCTTTTGGAAAGGGCTATCATTGTCGAAGGAGGTAATGAAGCCATAGCACAATTTAAGCAAGTTAAGAAGACCGGTAAGGAAGGACAGAAGGGGGGAAGCGGCGGAAGCAGCAACCCCAATAAGCATAAATGGATGGAGAGCCAATCATCAGGAGATAGCAAATTCGGGAGAAAGGCTAAGAAAAGTTTAAAGTGTAGTAACTGTGGAAGGAACCACTCGGGGGAATGCTTGAAGGGGAAGAACGCATGTTATCATTGTGGACAACCGGGGCACATGGCTCCTCAATGTTCGAATAAGTCAAAAGGAGGATGTTTCGCCTGTAGAGCCACGGACCATCAAATCAAGGACTGCCCGAAGAGAAAGGGCGTTGTAGCTAGCGGCAACCGCAACAACAAGGATGTAGTGTCATGTACCATCCCGATCAATTATGTAGATGCATATGTGTTATTCGATTCGGGTGCTACCTGCTATTTTGTTTCTGAAGAATTTACTAAATAGTTAGACTTACTCGTGAGGAATTAGAACACCCTATGGGCGTAGGAGTAGCAATCAAGGAAGTTATCCCCGTAGAATACATTCATAGGAACTATTATACCGATCTGAAGGGAATTTGTGGATGTCTTCCCAAATGAGATTTAGCAGTAATACTTTTTGCCTTGGAGTTTTGGAAGCATTATGTGTATGGCGAGAAATGGGAGATATATACAGAGTCTGAAGTATATCTTCACACAAAAGGAATTAAATATGAGGCAGCGCCGATGGCTAGAATTGATTAATGATTATGATTGTGAGATTTTGTACCATCCAGGCAAAGAAAATGTAGGGACAGATGCCTTGAGTAGGAAAGGCAGAGAGAAATTATCAAGGTTGACCATTCAGGAGAATTAGTGAGAGATTTTTGAAAGACTAGACTTAGAGGTTAAGTATCTGATGGAGACCAAAAAGAGATTAATTACAGTGTCAGTAAGCCCGACTTTATTAGATAAGGTTAGGGAGGCATAAGAGAAGGACGAAGTTGGTGATAACATCAAGAAACGATTAGCTGAAGGTGATGAGTTGAAATTTAAGATTGATAGCACTGAACTTCTATGATTTGAAGGACAAATTTGGGTACTGTTAGTACTAGAACTAAGAGAAGAGATTTTGCTAGAAGCATTTTTTGGAAGGAAAGTGTCAAGCACCGTTGTGTTGAGACGAGGTAGGTGAACGTCGACTGTTGGGACCAGAAGTGGTACAGCAGACGGTAGAGATTATCTAAGTGATAAGAACGAATTATCCGTTTTTATTAGAGTAACCTTATTTTTACAATTCGAGGACGGAATTTTTATAAGGGGGGAGGGATGTAACGATTAGGAATTTTAGGCTCCTTTTTAATTTTATATGTGACTTAAAATTTTTAGGAGTTAATTTTTTTTAAAAACTTATTTAAACCTTATGTGGTTATGTGCTTATGTGATTTAACCTATGCGAATAAATGCTAGGATTTTTATTGAAGGGAATCACTAATGGTTATTTAAATTAGTAGATTAACCCTGAGACTTTTATATCATAATATTGATAAAAGTGTTAGTAAATTATATATTCAAATTTCTTGAATATAATGTAGAAATTTAATCGTGATTGATTAATTGATATTTGAGTAATTAATCGATAATGTATGAAATTATTATTGTTGTTGATTTATAATTATTATGAATAAATAATAGTTAATGAATTGGGAGTAATTAATTGATAATGTGATGATTAATTATTATTATGAATAAATAATAATTAATGAGTAAGAGATTAATAAATATAATAATATTATATTTACTTGGTTAATTGATTAATTGTTATATGCAAGTATATGTTATATTAAACCTTTGGTATAAGGTAGCTACCTTTATATATTATATAAAGTGCAATGTGCACATTAATGTGGCTATGTATTATACATATAGACTATATAGTAAGACTAATGGCATTATTAAAGTTACATCATAATATGGCTTATGTGACATGATATGAGTGGAAAGATATTAATATGTATACCCTATTACTTAATATTATATCAATAATATTATTAATTGATAATGATTTCATTAAGTTATTATAATAATAACAGTTATGGTATTGAATAATGAGCAATACACAATTATATTATATTTGGTGTTAGTAGGAAAATGTACATAGATTATATATTGGTATATATGTACCTATGTGATACATGATATTATTGATTTCTTATTTGGAGTAACATTGGGACTTAAATGTATTTAGAATGAATATATATAGCCTAAGTTTATACTATGTGTATATATATTATATGACTTTAGTGTTGTATTTCACTTTGCGTATTGCTGAGAATTCCTTGTCCCATATATATGCCCATCTCATTCTTCACACGTGAAACACCCACATGCTACTCTATCTTCTTCTTCTCAAATTCATCCAAGCTAGCCATAATCATTATAAGGGGAGTGGTATTCATGATGAGTTCCACCCACTCTCACCAACTCTCTCTTGTCTATTGAACAACCTTACAATACATGGGTTTGATTTGGGAGAGTATTACATTAACTGGTTATCTTGTTTGCCTATAAATTGAACATTCCCTTCCTTTTATTTCAATTGCTGAGGTTTTATATTGATTTAAGGGAGAGTAGCATAGTAGTATTATATAATTTGATAGCAACAAGTTCTGTTTCTATTTTGTAGAAGTATACTTTCTACCTTTCTCATTCTTGTTCAATCAATGGCAAATTCTTGTTTATGCTATTTAGATGTTAATTGAATTATGAAGTATGCTTGTTAAGTGTGGTGTATGTTAGTAAGCATGTTAGTTATATATTGTGACTGGTCTAGAATGATTTCGTTGGAATTTTCTGTGCTGGGTTTATGGTTACTACCAAAAATAGCTTGTTCTTGGATTGGCCGGATACCGGCGCAGCTGCGTCGGGTTTATACCTGGTGCCTGCGCAGGTTCCTGTGACCAGATTTTGTTTTCTGCTTCTGTTAAGCTGCTGTGATAACAGTTGGAATCTATTTGGACATGCATAAAAGATGATGTTAACTCATAGTACATGTTCCTTGATGCCTACATACAAAATTTTGACCATATAGTACATGTTATGGAAAGAAAGCTTATGGTTTTGAAATGAACTTAGACTAGTTAAAGTGGACTTTCTCATAAACTTAGCATATGTACATTCTAATTTTTCAGGCATAATAATATAATGTACAGATGCATAAAAGATGTATTACCTTGTGTATATAGGTATCATAATATAACTTGAACATGTTGACCTTAATAGTGAACATTTCTAATGAAACATATGAGTTTTAAGGATGAATGTTAGCATGAACGCATTTTGTATATTCTGATTTTTGGCAGGCACGATAGTATGATTTATATGAACATAGGATGCATGATTAGAGTATGAAACACACTAGCATACGAGATTGATGGATTTAAGAAGTTTTCAAGGAAAACTTAAGTAAACTTAACCAATAATTTTGTCTTGTGATATGAGAGCATTCATGTGTCTTTGGTATGTATTTCTAATGCAAGTGAGTCATAGTTACAAAACACTTGATTATACTAAACGACCTTTGTGGACTTAGTATACTTTTGAAAGAGAAAATTAGAATGTGAAAGCTAACTAGCATTGATTACCATGTGAATATATTATGATCATGCGAGCATGTGTATTAGAGTTCGTTATGCCTATAAGCATATTAACATAGACCTCGTTTGGTCAAAGCGTGAATTTCGCATATACACATATTCATAAGAAATGAATTTCTGAAGCACGAACTACGTGATTAAAGTATATCTGTGTAGTATACTCGAGCATACATATTAAGTATTGTTTGACCTTGTTATGCGATAACATGACTTTAGTAACCAATCTTGAAGCATGAACTTCTATTGTTTAAAGTATGTGAATGTCCGACATAAAAATATGTGGTCTTGAAGTGAACATAGAATGAACATGTTAGCTTTCGAACTTGAAATTATAAAACTTATAAACTTGTGTGTTGATTTATAACTTGAAGTGCTATGTGTTCAAGCCTATATTGATGCATAGTAACTAGATAATCTAAAGTTATTAAATCTAATACATGAGTAGATTGACTTACGTGAACTATGTGCTAGAATTATATGATAAGTAGATGTTTTTTAAGTGTAGACTTATATTAGTTTATACTAATTGGAGAGATCGACTTGTTATTATTAGGTCGTTCCAATGCCATTTAAATTAAAGCTAGAATTATTTATAGCTGAGCAAACAGGCAAGTTCCCTATCTTCCTCAAGTTATATTTGAGCAAGTTTCCTAGACCCTTGCATTACTTTATTCAACAGATATTGTAAGCAAGTTTCCTAACTTCAGTTGATTGTTATATTGAATGCAAGTATCCTAAATTCTTGTACTACCTTATTCAATGAACCGTGTAAGCGAGTTTCTAAACTTCACTTATTTTTGGTGAAAGTTTCCTATCCTTCTCATATTGTATTGAGCAAGTTATTATTGTATTGTGCAAGTTCCCCGAACTTCACATTTTGAGTATTGTGAAAGTTCCCCGAACTTCACACTTTGGTTATTGTGAAAGTTCCCCGAACTTCACATTTTGAGTATTGTGAAAGTTCCCCGAACTTCACACTTTGGTTATTGTGAAAGTTCCTCGAACTTCACATTTTGAGTATTGTGAAAGTTCCCCGAACTTCACATTTTGAGTATTGTGAAAGTTCCCCGAACTTTACACTTTAGTTATTTTGCAAATTCTCGAAATTCATTTCTTTATTATGCAAGTTTTCTAAACTTATACAAACTCGTATATTGTGGAAGTATCTTATCTTTGTGTTTACCTTACTCAAAGAACGTTGTAAGCAAATGTCCTAACCTATGCATTTACTTTATGCAAGGGATCTATTATGGTGAAATTCCCCGAATTTCACTTTTTGATGTTGTAAGTGTCTAAGCCTATGTATTTATTTTATGCAAGGAATCTATTACCGTGCAAGTTCCCCAAACTTCACATTTGAGTATTGTGCAAGTTCCCCGAACTTCACACGTTGAATATTTTGCAAGTTCCCCGAACTTCACACGTTGAGTATTTGGCAAGTTTCCCGAACTTACACAAATTCATATATTATGCAAATTCTAAACTTCACTTTGTGCAAGTTCTCTATCCTTCTCATAGTGTATTGAGTAGGTTATTGTTGAATATAAAGTTGTATACTTAATTGCTTGAACTTTATTTCCAAGCATGTTATTTAGTGGTTTAATTACTTATCAATTATTCCACATTGATATTATTGATGTCCGCACCTAGTGCATTTGAGCTCGTACAGTCTTGGACTTGTACATTATTTAAGGTCCTAAATTTCTTGAACTATGTCAGTAAGAGTCTAAACCTTTGCTCGGTCAGACTAGTGTATGAAGTTTTCTTTAAAGCTATCCAAACCAATTGATGATAAGGATTCTTAGACGGAATAGAACACCCCTGATATGTAGGAGTGTGACCAGGTATCTAATATATATGATACGAGTAAGCAGATATAAGTGTTATGCATATTCACGTTGTGCCCGAGGCTGATCTCCTCGAGGTACTTAGTTTCTGAAGCCAGAAGCCAGTAATCCCAAAAGGGTCAATTAGCTATTGAACCCATTGGAAAGTTATAGTTCAGAGTCTACTCGACTATCAATCATTCTAAAGGCAATTATTATCTTTGCTTTTAATAGTCATATTATTGAATCTTTCAGATATTCATAGTGTTGAATCATGCAGGTTGTTGAATCTTACAGATATTCATATTATTGAATCTTTCAGATATTCATTGTATTGAATCATATAGATTGTTAAATCATTCTAACATTCATATTGTTGAGACTTTAAGATATTCATTTTGTTGAAATCGTTGTCAGATATTTTTTCATTCATCATGATATATCCTTTATTGTTGTATTTAAACTTGCTGAGCAAACTTGTTGCTCATTTTTGCTATATCATGACTTATATTGCAGTTAAGTTCTAGCCCTCAGGGAAGGACAAGGGTAAAGAAAAGATATAGGATGGTTTGCAAGGAGCAGACTTTGCCTTTATGATTTGTCTAATTACTGTTAATGTTATATGAACCCTAATGTTTATTGTAGGGTATGTTTGTATTGATGTATTAAGGTTATCGAATCTTGGGACTAGTAACACCTTTTGAATGAACGAGGTACGTTTATTATATTTCGCATTTTAGTTATCGTATGTTACTTAAAGGTGGATGTTAGTATTGTTTCGTGGCGACCGGACCGGGGTCAGAGGACCCATATTCGGGGGTGTCACAATAATTCCCCACAAAATGATAGCTCGCTCAACTATAATCTCGTGCTGATGAGTTAATGGCATCAAGCTGGCATAGAGGAATAGGTTCCAGGCCTTGGCATACCGGTTGAGTCCGGAGGCAGGGAACGTGGTGTACTCGTTAACTGTATCTTTCTTGACCTTCCAAACTGTGCCTGGCGCACACAAGTCCCTAATCAACTGATCTAGGTCCGTTCTCAACCTCTCAGCCTCAACCCAGTTGTCATGTCTAGTCGGAGGAGGGGGCACGCTCAGGATCTCTATAATCTCCGCGGGGCGATAGTCAATAGTTTGGCCCCTAACAAAAGACCTGCCGCTCAACGTGATTTTAGCGTTGGCATAAAATTCTCGGACCAAAGCCAACGGCACCGGAGGCGGCGATGCATAAACACCCTGCCACTCCATCTCTCGAATCATTGCCCTCATATCCCTATCCTCTTTGGTCGGCCTTAGACCTCGCTCTTTCAAAATGGATTTGGCCGCAATTCGGTAGTACTCAATTTGGGCTTCAATATTAATGAACTTGGCCAAATCGATGGGAATGTCGTCGTCCGAGGCAGTGTGCACAGGCGAACCGGCTGCGGAAGAGGAAGCAGCGGATCGAGAATGCTTTGGACCCATTGTTAAAATTCAGCAAAAGCCCTTTCAAACCCTAAAGTAGATGAAATCTAATAAACTTGAAGAAGAACAACCCCCAAACTTGTATGGCAACCACTGATTTCACAAACCCTAATTGCCAAATTCGAAGCCCCAATTGCAATCTGAAAAGTTTTGAAAATTTTGAAAGCTCCAAACCCTAACTTCGAACTGTGCTGATATGTGGAATGGAAACGGGAATAGTGTGTTGGTGTGGAAGAAGGAAATTTCGTGAGGGGAAAGGGTGGATGCTGAGAGAGAGATTACAAAGGAGGGGAGATTTGGCTGGTATAAAGATAAGGTTTCGTGCAAATTGAGAGAAAGGGCCGGCTCAATCGATATATGATATAAGGAATGGCACGACCAAGTCAAATTAAAAACTGTCGAAAGGTTAGGGCGCGGCCGCGCTTGGATAGGCTGGGAAGGAGGTGCGGGCGCGCGAAGGCAAAAACTGGCCTCTATGGACAGGCAGACGGCGCGGGCACGCGATATTTAACTTAGCACATGGCGCGGCCGCGCGGGCACTTAACTTGCCATAATTTGCTGATACTTTGTGGCAGCAATATGGTGAAGGCACAAGAGGTAATTCCTAACACTTTTCTCACCTGCACAACAGGTAACCAAAAATTAAATGTAGCTTTAGTCTATAATCCACAATGCACATGTAAGATGAATGAACTGTCAATTCCTTGGAAATGCTATGTATATTCATCATTGCCATGCTAAATCCCAAAAATTTTCATATACTTATATACACTATGCAATCATGTCCAAAATATGTTCAATGAGCTTTTAGCTCCAAAAATCTGTTCAACTTTGCCTAAGTGCAAAAATGTAGGCAATGAATCGAGTAAATCCCATAAATATATACAATGAGTATTTAACTCCCAAAATTATGCAACATGCCTAAAGTTCAAAAATGCAGGCTATGAGCATCCTATCACCACTATGTTCAAAAATAGGTAACTTTTGCAAAGTGATTAGAATTAAACGGGGGAAAGGAAATGTAGAGATTAGTAACCAGAATTAAACATGAGGGAGAAATATATATAGAAATGCGAAGCAAGAATTAAACTTGAGGAAGAGATAGAGATGATAGGGTGCCTCCCATCGAGCGCTTGTTTACAATCCATAAGCTAGACTCTGTCTGAATCGATCAAGTTGTAGAAAGGATTTAGGCGACTTCCTGTCTGTCAACCTCACCACCATAGTAATGCTTCAGCCGCTGTCCATTGACCTTAAAATGGTTATCTGGGTCCTTATCAAAAATTTCTATTGCACCGTATGGATATATACAGTCTTTATAGAAGGCCCTGACCATCTTGACTTGAGCTTTCCTGGGAAGAGTCTAAGTCTGGAATTGAATAACAGCACTGCTTGCCCGGGATCGAAGGTCCTTTCCATAATCTTGCGATCATGCCACCTTTTCACCTTTTCTTTGTACAATTTGGAATTTTCATAGGCTTGTAATCAAAATTCGTCCAATTCATTGAGTTGGAGAAGGCATTTCTCCCCTGCAGCCTTTAAGTCAAAATTCAGCTTATGGATTGCCCAATATGCATTATGCTCAAGCTCCATGGGAAGGTGACAAGCCTTTCCATACACAAGCTGAAATGGCGACATACCCAGCGGTGTTTAGTAGGCAGTCCGATAAGCCCATACTGCATTATCCAGCTTTGGTGACCAATCTTTCCGTGTGGGGTCCACAACCTTTTCCAGTATTCGCTTCACCTCACGATTTGACACTTTTGCTTGGCTATTGGTTTGGGGGTGATAAGCTGTAGCTATTCGATGATTTACCCCATATTTAGCCAAAAAAGCTGTGAACTGGCGGTTGCAAAAGTGGGTACCTTCGTCGCTAATGATCACCCTGGGAGTCCCTAACCTCGTGAAAATGCTCTTTTGGAGAAATCTCAGAACCACCTTAGCATCATTCGTCGATAGAGCTGCCCCTTCCACCCATTTAGACACGTAATCGACTGCCAGAAGGATATACAAGTTCCCACAAGATGAAACGAAAGGCCCCATAAAGTCTATCCCCCAGACATCGAAGATCTCTACCTCGAGGATTGTATTCATGGGCATTTCATTTCTCTTCGATATATTTCCAACCCTCTGACACCTATCACATCTTTGAACAAAGCTGTAAGCATCCTTAAAGATTGTAGGCCAATAGAAACCTGCTTGCAGAACCCTGGCCGCTGTCCTTTCACCTCCATAATGACCTCCATCTCCTGATGCGTGACAATCCTGCAGCACACTCTCCGTCTCGCTATATGGAATGCACCTTCTAATCATCTGATCCGCACACTACCTGAACAAGTACAGTTCATCCCAAATAAACCATTTCACATCGTGTAGAAACTTCTTCTTTAGATGCCTATCAAGTCAAAAGGGACGATATTGCTTACGAGGAAGTTTGCATAATCTGTGAACCATGGCACTTCGCCTTTCACCACAAATAATTGCTCATCCGGGAAGGACTCATTGATCATAACCTTGTCATTTGCATCCCTTCCCGGATTCTCCAATCGCGACAAGTGGTCAGCCACTTGGTTCTCAGTCCCTTTTCTGTCCTTGATCTCTAAGTCAAATTCTTGCAACAAAAGTATCCACTTGATCAGACGGGGCTTGACATCTTTCTTTGTTATCAAATATTGAATCGCTGCATGGTCGGTGTACACAATCACTCGAGTCCCATTCAAAAAAGCACGAAATTTGTCAAAGGCGTACACCACCGCCAAAAGCTCTTTTTCTGTAGTAGTGTAGTTTGATTGGGCATCAGTGAGGGTCTTGCTAGCATAATATATAATATGGATGATCTTGTCCCTACGCTGGCCTAATACAGCTCCCACAGCAAAATTGCTTGCATCACACATCAGCTCAAAAGGAAGGTTCCAATCCGGAGCTGTAATCACTAGTGCCGTAGTTAACTTCTTTTTCAAGTGCTGAAATGCAGTCAGGCATTCCTCATCAAATTTAAATTGGACATCTTTTTCTAACAAACTGCAAAGTGTCTTTGTAATCATCGAGAAGTCCTTTATAAACCGACGGTAGTAGCCTGCATGTCCCAAGAAACTATGAACACCTTTTACAGAAATAGGCGGCGACAAGTTCTCAATAGTTTCCAATTTAGCCTGGTCCACCTCTAATCCTTTCTTTGATACCTTATGTCCCAAAATGATACCCTCTTGTACCATAAAATGGCACTTCTCCCAATTTAGTACAAGATTCATCTCGACACACCGTTTTAGCACCATTACCAAATTCTCCAAACACAAGTCAAAGGATTCTCCAAAAATCGAGAAATCGTCCATGAAGACTTCAACATTGTGCTCAACCATATCGGAGAAAATAGCCATCATATTCCTCTGAAAGGTAGCCGGGGCATTGCATAAACCGAAAGACATCCTTCTGAACGCAAATGTATCATACGGGCAAGTAAAGGTAGTCTTTTCTTGGTCTTCTGGGGCTATCACTATTTGATTATATCCTGAGTACCCATCCAAAAGACAGTAGTATTCACGACCGGCCAGCCTGTCCAGCATCTGATCAATGAATGGGAGGGGAAAATGATCTTTCCTTGTAGCCTTATTCATTCTGCGTTAGTCCATGCAGACTCTCCAACCCGTCACTATTCTGGTAGGTATTAGCTCGTTATTTTCGTTGGATACCACGGTCATACCCCCTTTCTTTGGCACACACTGCACCGGGCTCACCCAAGAGCTGTCTAATATAGGATAGATAATCCCTGCATCTAACCACTTTAATATCTCCTTCTTAACCACTTCCTTCATAATAGGATTCAGTCTTCACTGTTGCTCCACTGAAGGCTTACTATCATCTTCCAGTAGGATTTTATGCATACAAAATGCTGGGCTGATCCCCTTTATGTCTGCTATGGTCCATCCAATGGCCGATTTAAACTCTCTTAGCACTCATAGTAGTTTCTCTTCCTGGCAAGATGTTAGTGCAGTAGAAATAATAACAGGCAACATTGAAGATTCACTTAAAAACGCATACCTTAAATGATCAGGAAGAGGTTCAAGTTCAAGATCTGGAGGCATCTCAAGAGAAGGCTTGAGTCGTTCTGATGTCTCCCCAGAAAGTTTCAGTGGCTCAACAGGAATCTTAAGCCTTCGCATCTATGGTGCTGTGTCAAGAATTTGCACATATTCTGTAACTTCAGTATTCTCCATCCCTGAATCTCCCAATATAGCACTCTCCAATGGCTCAATATTGACCAGATTTCTAACTTCTTCATTCAACAATCTGTCTACCGTATCAATCCGAAAGCACTCCTCCTCGTCGGTGGGAAACTTCATAGCTTTAAAAACGTTGAAAGTAACTTCTTGATCATGCACTCTCATTGTCAACTCTCCTTTCTGGACGTCTATAAGAGTTCGTCCCATGGCCAGAAAAGGTCTCCCAAGGATGATTGGTATGTTTTGATCCTCTTCGTAGTCTAGAATGATGAAGTTAGCTAGGAAGATAAATTTATCAACTTTAACCAAAACATCTTCAACAATACCCCTTAGATAAGTGATGGATCTGTCAGCAAGCTGTAGCGATACATTTGTCGACTTTGGAGCCGGCAATCCCAATTAATTGAATACTGACAGAGGCATCAAATTTATACTTGCCCCTAAGTCACAGAGGCATTTGTTGAAAGATAGCTTTCCAATGGAGCATGGTATTGTGAAACTGCCCGGGTCCTTAAGCTTTGGAAGTAGCTTACGCTGTAATACTGCACTGCACTCTTCTGTCAAGGCCACTGTCTCAAAGTCCTCTAATCATTTTTTCCTTGATAGAATACCCTTCATAAACTTCGCGTAACTTGGCATTTGTTCTAATGCCTCAGCAAATGGTATATTGATCTGCAGCTTCTTAAAAACCTCCAAGAACTTGGCAAACTGTCTATCATCTCTTTGCTTGTGCAATCTCTGTGGGTAAGGAACAGGAGGGTAGACAATTTTTGATGGAACCTTAGGTTTCTCCGTGGTTACCTCTTTTTTAGCTTCAACTTCATTCCCCGCATCATTCCCTTCAATTAAAACTGACTCAGAATTTTCTGCATCTTGGCGTGCCCGCGCCAGGTTTTGACCATCCTAGGGCGTGGCCGCGCCAGCCTCCAAATTTGAAGTTTGCTTCCCAGACCTTAGGGTGATAGCTTGGCATTGCTCTTTGCCATCCCTTTTTCTGGGATTCGCCTCCGTATTACTAGGAAGAGTCCCATGTGGTCTATTGAGAACTGCATTGGCAATTTGACTAATTTGAGTCTCCAATGTTTTGAGAGATATAGCTTGGCTCTTCACTATCAACTTAAGTTCACCTATTTTAATTCTCTCCTCGGACTGTTGGCTAGGAGCTGGATTGTGTTGATGTTGAGGTTGATAAAATCCTGGAGGGTGTGATTGTCTTGGGGCATACTGATGTTGGGGACTGAATCTTGGGTTGGTAGGGCTGATATTGGAAATGTTGTTATTGTTGGACATTTTGGTGTTGTGGTTGAGCGGATTGGTATTGATTTTGTTGTTGTCGTGCATGGTATTAAGTTTGAGATGTTTGAGGTTGTGATGTTTGAGGTTGGATGATTAAGTATTTTGGTATGGTTAGGGCTGTTGAGCATTCTGATTATTACTCCAATTGAAGTTGGGATGGTTCCTATTGTTGGGGTGGTAGGAGTTTGGGAATTGGTTCTTTGGCTTTTGGTTGTTGCTAACAAATTATACCGACTCAGTAGTGATAGCGCACTGCTAGTTCTGGTGTGCTCTGGCACACAACTCACATACTAAGGCAACCTGTTGAACTCTATTTTTAGCCATAGAATCAATTTTCTTGTTCATGGCTGCCAATTGTGCTAACAATGATGTGATTGCGTCAACATCCAATACACCGGCCACCTTCGATTGAACCATTCTCGCTGTTGGGTTTTGATACTCATTAGCCGCCATTGTTTCAAAAAGCTCATAAGCTGTCTGGAAATCTTTAGTCCATAGAGCTCCTCCCGATGCGGCATCAATAATTGGCCTTGACTGCCACCCCAATCCATTGTAAAAAGAATTTATCACCATCCAGTCAGGCATTCCATGGTGTGGGCACTTCCTGAGCATTTCCTTATAGCGTTCCCATGCTTCATACAACGTCTCCCCTGGTAGCTGTGCAAATTGACTCAGGTCTCTCCTCATGGCAGCAGTTTTAGCCATAGGGAAGAACTTGGTAAGAAATTTTTGAGCACAGTCTTCCCATGTAGTTATTGATCCTGAGGGCAATGAGTGGAAACAGCTCTTTGCATTATCCCTCAATGTGAAATGGAATAATCTAAGTTTCACTGCCTCATCTGTAACGTTGTTGAACTTAAATGTGTCACATATCTCTAGGAAACTCATGATATGCTCATTCGGATCTTCGTTAGGTGCACCCCCAAACTGGAGATTGTTCTGAATCATCTGCAGGGTCCCTGGTTTTATCTCGAAGGTATTTGCATCGATAGCTGGCCGCACAATACTGGATTACAGATCGGAGATTTTCAGCATGGAGTAGTCTTGTAAGGCCCTATTATTGGCACTCTGCTCTTCAGCCATTTGATGAGGTGGTTCAGGTTCTACTTGTGGATTGATGTTTCTGATGTTTGCTCTCCACGCTTTACCGTTTATGTGCTCTTGTCGAGGCACTAACTCAGGATTTGAAGCTCGCGCCTGCATAAACTATCCACAAGTACCTGAAACACAAATAAAAATAAAGTTAGAAATGAGATAAGAAGAGATTTGTTCATGTCAACCAAATCTAACGAAAACTGATGTTAATAGTATTTAGCTAAAACTGTTCTCCGGCAACGGCGCCAAAAACTTGTTGAGCCGTTTACGTGTTAACAAAAACGAACACAAAACACGTGCAAGTGTACACGGTCGCCAAGTAATAATTCGATAAGTCGAGATCGTTCCCACGGAGAAAGGAGTTAGACTACACTAGTATGCAACAGTCTTGTGGTTATCCTTGTTTGCTCAAACGGTTGTCATAGTGTTCTTTAGTTAACAATATTGAATTTAAACTAGACTTAACTAATTAGTATGCAATGTGTTAAAATTAGAGGAATATGGGATCCTAATTTCATCTATTGCTTTATCTAGGTTAACAACACCTCATGTCAAGTATGAATAATCACATAGGAATGCTAGCCGGGAGCACGAATGTAAGACATGGCTATTTTTCAATACACCAAGTCCATATCATATCATATCCACAATTAAGATAGAAATCACATGAACACCGATAAAGCCTAGACCACTATATTTCTATGTAATTTACAAGCTAAACCGATTTAAGTGCAAGCTCCCATTAGACTACATATGGCTATACGGTATATTTCTATCCGGCTAGCGAATCATAAAACTCATCAATGCAAGTTCCACAAACATATGCTAGCATGGCAAAATCTAAGTTTAAACTTCATTTTTCAAATCCATATAAAACTATTAGAGCAGATGTTGATCAGGTATCTAAATATATAAAGCAACTATGCTAGACAAACTATACATTCTTATCCATACATGCCACAGATGCATAAACCCTAGATTTAGCAATTAGAATCCATTAGAATCACATAATGGAAGTTAGTTCATCACTGAACTACCCACCAATATGGGATTTAAACCAAACATTTAAACAACTATGAAAGAGAAAGAGAGAGTAAAGAGAATTGGAAATGCAAAGCTTGATGGTTCTTCTTCTAATAGAAGCCTTTAGCGCTCAAATCCAACCCACAAGTTCAACCAAAGAGAACCCTAAACAATAAATCTACTTGAGCTAGAAGAGAAGATAAGATAAGCTCTCAAGCCCTTTTTAGCTCCTAGCCCTAGAAAAATGTAAGACCAACTTCAAAAGTAAAAAGCTAAGTCTGAGATATCCTCCTCATCCCTTACAAAACATAGGCCTTATATTCACTACAGTTAGCCGAGCAACAAAATAAAAAGTCAATTCTTCCGTCAAGCCCCAGTGCGGCCGCGCGCCCCAGCAAAGCTTTCTCGACGAGGGCGCGTGCATCTTCAAGTCAGGACTCTGGATTTTTCAAGCCAGTGCGGGCGCGCGGGATTCCTTCACATTTATGGCGCGGCCGCGCTTGATGTTAAACCCTGCTGCTGCACTCTGATTCTTGCTGTGATGCCTTGTGCACTCCTTGCTTTGTCTTTTGCTGCTTCTTAATCCTTCACGATGCTACTATGATGCCATCATCATGCCCTTTGCTCATGCCAAGCCTTCTTGCTATTTCTTGCTTATTCCCTTAATATGCCATTCCTCTTATACTTTGTCCACATTTGTTCCATTTAAGCTTTCTACCTAGCCTGTTGCCATTATCATGCCATTTTATCCCTTTTTATGCCATTTTATGCCATTATAGTGCCATTCTATGCCAAAAGAGCTTCCTGCCTAAAACATGCAAAAAAAAAGCTAAAATGCATTAAAAGACACTTAAGCGCTTGAGCTTAAGCCATAATCAAAGTCAGTTGGCATCCAATACGTAGGTATAAAACCTACTTATCAAATACCCCTTAACTTGAACTATTGCTTGCCCTCAAGCAAAAATACTAATGCAACTACATGATATGTAACTAACTACATAAAAATGAATCCCACAGTCTCAGCCATAATATGAATTCCAATCAGATGCGCCTCAGAGAGATAACAAGAACTCTGAACAATGAATTGGCTCAAGCAATAGTTATATAGATAGACAATCTGTAAATCACAACCTATTACTAAGATGCCGTGTGTGTGTGCAAAGTCGAAACAAGCTTGACAGAGGCAAAGATTTTACATGCTATGCTTCTAAGGAAGGAAAATTGAGGTTTTAAAACAAAAAATTTCATTTATTCCAAACAATGACCAAACCAACACATAGATATAAGTTGAAGTGCAACAAGGGCTTATTATGTTAATATTCTCACATGGAGGCGATATTCGCACTTTTCCCGCAGCTACACCCTAACTGTGCCATGCTAGGCCCTCTTAGGCTTTTCAATGATACCCATTTAACGAGCTTTCGACCAACGACTCACAGACCATAAAGGCCTTACAGCGCTGGGTGTAGAGACAATCCCCTAGGGCGTACTTTCTAGAGTATCAAAGGCCACAAGACTTCGCTAGCCAAGGTGTTTATTCTATTTTTATCTTTTTCAAAGCTTATTTCTTTTCTTTTTCTTTTAATAGGAGAGTGCGTCTTACGCTCCATCTCTCCAATTAGCATGCATACCCAAAGTTGTTCTCAAACTTGTATTCCAGTGTTGTTAAGGTCATTATTACTTTTATTACACAATTCAATGAGTTAAAAACAAAATTTTTCCTCTTAGAAGACAAGCATGCTTTAATCTAGCCAACAAGCTACAAAAGACACACAGTGCTATCCGGTGACATCAAAGCAACAGGTATAGTTTACATCATGTATAAAAATATAACTGAGCTTAAGAAACTAACAAAGTTCAAACATCTATCATATCTCAATATCATCATCGGCCAGACTAGATTTCAACAGGCTAAACAAACGGGATTATGCAATGCATGCAATTAAACACAAACTAACTCAACAAAATGAACTAAAACTGAAAAAAATTTATGCCAAATTTAACTAACTAACACATACTAGAATGCCATGCAACTACTATACAACCTATATGCAATAAAAACTATATGAAATAAACTACATACAAGCACTATGCAATTAACTAAATGCAATAACTATTAACTACACCCAATACCCCCAAACTAGAAATATTTAATTTCCCCATTGAAGGTAAAGGGTTAGGAAACTCCCCTACTGCTTGGCATGGCCACCCTCCTCGGGTGGTGGCGTGTTTGGCGACGGATAAGGCAATTCTCAAGCAAACACAGGCCACTCCAGCATTGTGCCCTGCTGTACAAAGGCCTCAGCTAGCGCACGAGTCAGCCCATCAGTAAATACAGCAAAGTTATCATGCAGCACGTCGATCCTCCTTTCCAAACGTTGAATTGGCGACCCTGCTAGAAGTCACCGACTAGAGGAGGAGCTGCGCCCTCTGCTGGCTGAGGCTGCGATGGCAGAATTGGCGGAGGAGCTTTTATAATAAATCCTTTGCCCCTCGGGTGTGGCTTGCTGCCAGCCCAATCTTCAAAATGCTTGATAGTGGCATGAGTAATATCGCCACTCGGCATCTGTATCTGCTCATCAGGCCATTCGAGCCCAGCGTCAGCACAAAGATGGGCTACTATGGCGGCATATGGAATAGAGCCCGTAGTTCTGCCTCGCATAAACCTCAGCTTGTTCTGGTGAACAAGATAGCCAACATCCACGTATTTTCCAGTTATGATTCCCCACAAAATAAATAGGTCGCTCAACTGTAATCTCGTGCTGATGAGTTGATGGCATCAAGCTGGCACAGAGGAATAGGTTCCAAGCCTTGGTATACATGTTAAGTCTGAAGGCAGGGAACGTGGTGTACTCATTAACTGTATCTTTATTGACCTTCCAAACTGTGCCTGGCGCACACAAGTCCCTAATCAACTGATCTAGGTCCGTTCTCAACCTCTCAGCCTCAACCCAGTTGTCATATCCAGCCGGAGGAGGGGGCACGCTCAGAATCTCTCTAATCGCCGCGGGGTGATAGTCAATAGTTTGGCCCCTAACAAAAGACCTGCCGCTCAACATAATTTTAGCGTTGGCATAAAATTCTCGTACCAAAGCCAACGGCACTGGTGGCGGCGATGCACACACACCCTGCCACCCCATCTCTCGAATCATTGCCCTCATATCCCTATCCTCTTTGGTCGGCCTTAGACCTCGCTCATTCAAAATAGATTTGGCCGCAATCCGGTAGAACTTAATTTGGGCTTCAATGTTAATGAACTTGGCCAAATCGACGGGGATGTCGTTGTCCGAGGCAGTGTGCACAGGTGAACCGGCTGCGGAAGAGGAAGCAGCGGATCGAGAATGCTTTGGACCCATTGTTAAAATTCAGCAAAAGCTCTTTCAAACCCTAAAGTAGATGAAATCTGATAAACCTGAAGAAGAGCAACCCCCAAACTTGTATGGCAACCACTGATTTCACAAACCCTAATTGCCAAATTCGAAGCCCCAATTGCAATCTAAAAAATTTTGAAAGCTCCAAACCCTAACTTCGAACTGTGCTGATATGTGGAATGGAAACGGGAATAGTGTGCTGGTGTGGAAGAAGGAAATTTCGTGAGGGGAAGGGGTGGATGCTGAGAGAGAGAGATTACAAAGGAGGGGAGATTTGGCTGGTATAAAGATAAGGTTTCGTGCAATTTGATAGAAAGGGTCGGCTCAATCGATATATGATATAAGGAATGGCACGGCCAAGTCAAATTAAAAACTGTCGAAGGGTTCGGGCGTGGCCGCGCTTGGATAGGCTGGGAAGGAGGCTCGGGCGCGCGAAGGCAAAAACTGGCCTCTCTAGACTGGCAGACGGCGCGGGCACGCGATATTTAACTTAGCACATGTCGCGGCCGCGCGGGCACTTAACTTGCCATAATTTGCTGATTCTTTGTGGTACCAATATGGTGAAGGCACAAGAGGCAATTCCTAACACTTTTCTCACCTGCACAACAGGCAACCAAAAATTAAATATAGCTTGAGTCTATTATCCACAATGCACATGTAAGATGAATGAACTGTCAATTCCTTGGCAATGCTATGTATATTCATCATTGCCATGCTAAATCCCAAAAATTTTATATGCTTATATGCACTATGCAATCATGTCCAAAATATGTTCAATGATCTTTCAGCTCCAAAAATCTGTGCAACTTTGCCTAAGTGCAAAAATGTAGGCAATGAATTGATTAAATCCCATAAATATATACAATGAGTATTTAACTCCCAAACTTATTAAACATGCCTAAAGTTCAAAAATGCAGGCTATGAGCATCCTATCACCACTATGTTCAAAAATAGGCAACTTTTGCAAAGTGAATAGAATTAAATGGGAGGAAGGGAAATGTAGAGATTAGTAACCAGAATTAAACATGAGGGAGAAATATATATAGAAATGCGATGCAAGAATTAAACTTGAGGAAGAGATAGAGATGATGGGGTGCCTCCCATCTAGCGCTTGTTTACAGTCCATAAGCTAGACTCTGTCTGAATTGACTAAGTTGTAGAAAGGATTGAGGCGACTTCCTTTCTGTCAACCTCACCACTATAGTAATGCTTCAGCCTTTGTCCATTGACCTTAAAAGGGATCTGGGTCCTTATCAAAAAATTTTATTGCACCGTGTGGATATACAGTCTTTACAGAAGGCCCTGACCATCTTGACTTGAGCTTTCTTGGGAAGAGTCTAAGTCTGGAATTGAACAACAGCACTGCTTGCACGGGTTCGAAGCTCCTTTCCATAATCTTGCGATCATGCCACCTTTTCACTTTTTCTTTATACAATTTGGAATTTTCATAGGCCTGTAATCAAAATTCGCCCAATTCATTGAGTTGGAGAATAAGTTTCTCCCCTGCAGCCTTTAAGTCAAAATTCAGCTTATGGATTGCCCAATATGCATTATGCTCAAGCTCCATGGGAAGGTGACAAGACTTTCCATACACAAGCTGAAATGGCGACATACCTAGCGTTGTTTTGTAGGCAGTCCGATAAGCCCATACTGCATCATCCAGCTTTGGTGACCAATCTTTCCGTGTAGGTTTCACAACCTTTTCAAGTATTCACTTCACCTCACGATTTGACACTTCTACTTGGCCATTGGTTTGGGGGTGATAAGCTGTAGCTATTCGATGATTTACCCCATATTTAGCCAACAAAGCTATGAACTGGCGGTTACAAAAATGGGTACCTTCGTCGCTAATGATTGCCCTGGGAGTCCCGAACCTCGTGAAAATGCTATTTTGGAGAAATCTCAGAACCACCTTAGCATCATTCGTCAGTAGAGCTGCCACTTCCACCCATTTAGATACGTAATCGACTGCCAGAAGGATATACAAGTTCCCACATGATGAAACGAAAGGCCCCATAAAGTCTATTCCCCAGACATCGAAGATCTCCACCTCGAGGATTGTATTCATGGGCATTTCATTTCTCTTCGATATATTTCCAACCCTCTGACATCTATCACATCTTTGAACAA